>OX424506.1:6915542-8145234 GCA_949152395.1 Agrochola litura
GCACAAATCCAGACTCAGGGCTACTACTGAGAAATTCCAGATGGAAAAACCCAATATCACTTTGCCCGACCCGGGAATCGAACCCAGGACCTCATACTCAGCAGTAGCGCTTGCTACCACTAGACCAACGAGGCAGTCAATCGGTTACAAACAAAACAACTTTAATAACCACAAGCACAGAACAGAAATAGTTGGGAGCTGCAGGTCGTCGAGACTGTGACCAGAAGGCATGTGAAATTGACCAACCCGAACTGGGTTAGCGTGGTGGATTACGGTCCACTTCTACTCATAGAATGGAGGCTGAAGTACCATTAGTGGGAGCAAAGGAATGATGGCTCGCGGTTTCGATCCCCATTGACAGGCAGACGGTTTGGGCTTATAATAGTGTCCCGTTGACACACTTTGGGTAGGTCCTGAGCCCTAATCATTTCTTGACGATCTCTCCGATCTCATATTTCTGTCTGCTATGCGTTGTCAGTCAGTCAGTCACGATTTCCCGAAACTGCTTCATGGCTAGGAGATTCATTTAGAAAAAAGTTTATTGAATAAATACTCGTATTTGAGCAATTTTAATTCGTACAACAAAAGTTTTTTGTGAAGACCTCGAGAGGTGTTTGTGGGACCTTGACATCGTCAAGAAGGCTTTTGCGGGTCGAAGTATAAAATACCTACTTGATTTTTATTTGTTTGTCTGACATTTCCTTAAATTATTTTAAAATTGTTTTTTTTTTTGCAGTATTGTACTACTTCGAAGGTACTGGGCCCGAAAATAGATGAGTAAGTTAGTCAACTGCACTGACTTGAGGGCGCGAAGTCAGCACTGGACTTGGTTGCAACTAGTGTTTACTTACACGATCCCAGTTGCAAGTTAGCGCTGGACTGACTAACTGTACTGTCAAATTGTATTTTGTATTACATTTAATTTAATATACATATACTGCATTTTTTTTTAAAACCAGTTCTAAGCTTTATTTTTGATCTCATTAAAATTTTAATTTATTTCTTAAAATCGTTTGCAATTAATTACATATTCCTATAGCAACACCTGCGAAAAAATTATAATAATTTAATAATTATGTATCACAACTCAGGTCCCCAAGATACAGGCACCGCCTAGTTTGGGGACCACCGCCATAATGAATGTCACCAACAGTTACAGATATAATTATTATGTACTAATTTTTAAAGTAATAATTGTAACAATGTTTAATAAATTTTATTATTATTATTAAATAGTAGCAAATAGATATTATTAGATTTTAGTAATGTTTTAAAGCTGATCAGTCATTTTGGCCAGTCATTCTGATGTTCACTCGCGTTTCTTCTCGTTACAATAGGTTGCTGTGGGGATGTTGTTGTCAGAGATAAAACAACTTTGAAAGGAATGTACCTAAGCATACAGAAACTTAATTCTAAGTGGGCAACTATTTTAGCTAAGAGCGCATAACAAGCGCAACGGGCCGCAGCATTTTCATACAAAAAAGTGTTGTGTGGCCCGCTTGCCTTTAAAAAATGCTGAACTAAATAGTAAGAAAGTTTTGAACAAACCCACAAATAAATGCTAGTACAAAATAACTACAGGGCAGCCATTTGGCGCTATGTATTTATCATGTTCCTTTATGAATCTCATTAAGTAGTTGTAATGAGCGTCGACAAAACAGCTGATGTATCAATTTTATTTATATTTTTGTTCGACCATGGTTACGTAAATGGAAGGCTTTGTTTACCTCAAATTATATAGTTTCGCTGCTTTTATCTGTATTTTCGTTTTTGATGACGAGATTGTTTAATATAATCATTAATAATGACAGATTTTACTACAAAAACCAAAATATTTTTTTCAGTAAAATGTGTTGTATGGTGATTTTAACTTTTACTACCCCGCGTCGATGGCAATTTAAATTGAGTCGGCCCAGAATGTGGCTACGAGTTTGGCACCTTTAGTAGCGTCCATTATAACCTCTAACATGCAGACATCAGGACGCGTTGGACACGATATTAAGAGGAGGCTCCCTAAATTGTTTGTTAATTTGCATTAATATTCTGAAAAAGTCACGCATATAATCAAAATGGAACTTTAGTATAGGATCTTTTTTTCCCAAAAATAATACAATTACGTAATTGGAACATTTTCGCTCTATTAATTTTTTATTCGAAAATCATGTCTTTTTTAAAGATTATTTGAAACAAAAACAAGATTACTCGACTTTTATGTCTAAAATAATTATTGACAGTAAGAAAATATAGTTTATTATCCAGATATAAGATATTTTTTCTAGATCAATTATTATTACTTTAGTTACAAACGAAATGAGAATTGAGACTTACAACATTTAGTTCCGTGCTCGAATATGATCAAAAAGCGCACGCGATATTCAACTTTATTACTGATGTGTTAGCGTTTAGCACATAGTGGAGTGGTGGGGTGCATGGGGGTAGAGTTTGTGTGGAAATTGTCTTTGAAGTGCCTGGTCTTAAGTGCCCCATTGTTTATAGAACAGCACCACATCTTCATACCCAATGGTGATGGTAGGTACTTCCTGTAAAATTGTTTCTCAAAGAGCTGCAGGCTCTTTTTAACCGACTTCCAAAAAGGAGGAGGTTATATGTTCGACGCGTATGTTTGTTTTTTTATATTTTTTTTTTTTTTTTTTTTTTATGTATGTCCACCGATTTCTCCGTCATTTGTGGACCGATTTTGAAAATTCTTTTTTTGTTTGAAAGGATATGCTCCCAAATTGGTCCCATATAAATTTTATTAACTTTGCATGGGTAGTTTTTGAGTTAGCTACAAAATACGTATTTTTTTTCTCACTTAGTATGTAGATGATATGATAAGTTCCTGACACTGGTAGTAGATAGTGGTATTCGAATGTGTGTGGGGTAGGTACCACAACTAAAAAGTGAAAAATAAAAACTTTTTACAAAAAAAACTACCGACTTCCAAAAAAAACACTACAAAGTGAAAAATAACTTTAATTTCGGAAGTCGGTGGCAAAAAACGAAAACACAAAACCCAAGACACCGACTTCCGAAATTAAAGTTATTTTTCACTTTGTAGTGTTTTTTTTGGAAGTCGGTAGTTTTTTTTGTAAAAAGTTTTTTTTTCTGTTCATTACTTGGCCTCATACACAAGTGCCTGAAATATTTCACAATGCAAACTTGGCCTCATATACAAGTGCCTTAAAAATTTCACAATGCAAACTTAACCTAATATACAACGGCCTTAAGATTTTCTTAAAGATGGTCACCCATCCATGTACCTTCGATCAACCTGTGTGGCTGTTATAATTTAGCCAAGAGCCCATATCTACAAGGGACAAATTCAAACTCGTGTATGTTTTACCTAAAAATAATTTTAACACGAATTTAAAATCGCTAAAATTGACCCTAAAATTTTAAATTGTTCAAAATTTAAAATCATAAAATTTTAAATGTCATTTTTAATCTTCTAAACCGGTATTCTTGTTGCTAATAAGTTAACCATGATGTGGTCAATAAGTATTGTATTTACAATAAAATGGTTAGATGTCAGTTACTAACCAATCACTTTTAGGCATCTGTCAAACCGCCGCCGCGTGCGCCGGCTATTTACGAGAAGTGAGTAAGCCGACGTTGGCACGGACGTAATAAAATCGCGGCGGGATTTTATCGCGCAATGGATTTTCATCTTTCGGTGTTAAGCCAAGCGTTGAGAATCCAACGCGCTGGTACACACTCTCGTCCCAGTGCGTTGAAAAAACACACTGTTGGATTTTCAACTCTCGGCGCTAAGCAGAGCGCTGAAAATCCAGTGCACGAAAAAAAATTGCTGCGATTTCATTACATCCGTGCGAACGTCGGCTTAAAGCGAATGCGCGGCGGGAACAAGTAATTATTTTACTCGCTGCTATGCGTACATACGCATACCAGCGAGTTTTCACTTGACAATAGTAAGTCTTTTGTTCTTAGGGTTCCGTAGTAAACAAGGAACCCTTATAGTTTCGTCACGTCCGTCTGTCTGTCTGTCCGCGGTCTAGCTTCAAGACTGTTAGTACTAGAAAGTTATAATTTGGTATGGGTATACATATTAATCATGCCGACAGTGGTAAAATAAAATTATGAAAAAAACTTTTTACAAAAAAAAAACAACCGACTTCAAAAAAAAAACACTACAAAGTGAAAAATAACTTTAATTTCGGAAGTCGGTGTCTTGGTTTTGAATTTTCGTTCTTTGTCACCGACTTCCGAAATTAAAGTTATTTTCACTTTGTAGTGTTTTTTTTTTGAAGTCGGTTGTTTTTTTTTTTGTAAAAAGTTTTTATTTTTCACTTTTTAGTGTTGTGGTACCTACCCCAAACAAATTCTAATACCACTACCTGCTATGTAAATAACAGTGACAGGAACTTATCATATCATCCACACACTAAGTGGGAAAAAATACGTATTATTGAAGCTAACTCAAAAACTACCCAAGCAAAGTTAATAAAATTTATATGGGACCACCTCTGAAGTATGATCTACCAAACAAAAAAAGAATCATCAAAATCATAAAGTGCAAATTTTTGTTAGAGTCATGTGTCCCCCCCCCTGCCAGTTAAATTGTTGGTTTTAGATATGTGAAAAAATTCACGGCAGTAGCTTATATAACGAATTTAAAAGGAAAACTATCACAGCTGAGTAGACTTTACAAGTTAACGAGTAATAATCGACCAACTTAGATTTGCGGTTGTAAAAACATGTTCTCCCATATATTCTGTGTGAAAGATTTTTTTTTTCAACTCATCCTAACTACGGAACCCTACATTGTGCGTGGTCCGACATGCACTTGGCCGGTTTTTAAGAAGATGTCTCCGACTGCATGAGATTATGTATGTATAGTCTTAATTGGGATTGGAGACAGAAATAATAGGTCATCTTATTTCCATCTCTTTTAAAGTTCACTTTTTAAGCAGTCGGGTTTTAGATTTTTTAATTCATTGTATGCAGTATGCGTACTATGATTATGATGATAAAAAATGTCTAAAATAACCTCAAAGTATTGAGATAGCTTACCCCTCTGGGTAGCTAGGCCCTAGCTGACTGGTTAATATTTCTCAGTAAGAGCTATTCAAAAGGCTTTTTTCAAAATACTTACAACGCTTAAAGGTTCTTTTGGCGCGTGGCCAAAATCGGAACTAACGCCGCCATCTTGCTTAGTCAATACAATTTCTGTGACAATTTTACAAATGCTTACCAACAACGCCCCCTGTCAATGTCATTCAGGCGCCAAAAGATCCGCTTACCTACTTAGCACTCAAGGTACAGTACAAATATGTTCTTAATGTCCCTCGGCAAACCTCGTGTTTCATCAGTCATCGGATTTCTATCAATTGCCCTTTGCACTTGGTGCAGACCGGACGCTCTCAATCGATTTGGAAGTATATACAGTTGTTAATACTCTTTTAACTTAATGTAATTTATTTAAAAATGGTAGGATAGGAAAGCTGCTAAAGTCGCAGGCACGACAGATAGGAAAATAATTTTACAGCTCTATATGTTCACACGAAAATCAAAACAAAACAATAAAGTACTTAGTTCTGAATTCAAATTATAATACAAGATAAATCTAATATGTGGGTGTACCTGCTACAGGGACACCTCTGGCCAACCCTTCGGGGAAAAAAGGCGTGATGTTATGTAAATAAATCTAATAATTTATGGACATGGAAATTAGCATTCGTTTGTATTCGGAAATGCGATGATTCGCGAGGCACATTAAGAAAATAAAAATTCTGTAACTAGCTGGGACACCTCTGGCCAACCCTTCGGGGAAAAAAGGCGTGATGTTATGTAAATAAATCTAATAATTTATGGACATGGAAATTAGCATTCGTTTGTATTCGGAAATGCGATGATTCGCGAGGCACATTAAGAAAATAAAAATTCTGTAACTAGCTGGTTTTGGTTTGTTAAATCATCATAAAAATACAAAAAAAAGTAATTATTATTTAATTTGAATTAAAACCTTCGATCAACAATATTGATCGAAGATTAAAACACATTAAAAGATTAAAACAGCCGAGTATTTGCATGATGTTTAGGTATATTTGAGATTGGCAACTTCTAAACAATTACCTATTCTTCAAATTGAACATTCTGAACAAAGTTAAAATTCACTTGTTGCTGTATGTTAATGGAATTAACGAGCTTGTTTGTGAAGGGAATGTTGATAATTCATGTTTTCATTAGATGAGCTACACCTACATACCTACTCACAGTGTGGCACTACTAAGCTAGAAAAAGTTTTTTTTTTAATGTCAGTATAAAACATTTCATGTTAAAAACGGGAATAGGAATAGGTTGAGTCAAAGCGCCACCCACACTAATAAAAACCTTTTTTAGGGTTCCGTAGTAAACAAGGAACCCTTATAGTTTCGTCATGTCCATCTGTCTGTCTGTCTGTCTGTCTGTCCGCGGTCTAGCTCCAAGACTGTTAGTACTAGAAAGTTGTAATTTGCCATGGGTATACATATTAATTATGCCGACAAAGTGGAAAAATAAAATTATGAAAACAAAGTTTTTTTAGGGTACCTCCCCTACACGTAAAGTGGGGATTTTTTTTTTTTTTTTCTATCCCTTGTGGGGTATCGTTGAAAAGGTCTTTCAAAAACATTGTGAGTGTGTTAATAACATTTTTGAATTCAGAGATCCGTTTGCGAAATATTTACCTTTAAAGTGCAAATTGTTGTTAGAGTCAAGTGTCCCCCCCCCCCCCCTGCCAGCTAAATGGTTGGTTTTAGATATGTGAAAATATTCACGGCAGTAGCTTATACTCTAACGAATTTAAAAGGAAAACTATCACAGCTGAGTAGGCTTTACAAGTTAACGAGTAATAATCGACCAACTTAAATTTGCGGTTGTAAAAACATGTTCACCCATACATTCTGTATGAAAGATATTTTTTTTCAACTACAAAGTTAAGTTTGTTCTTGGGATAAATTCATCCCAACTACGGAACCCTACATTGTGCGTGGTCCGACATGCACTTGGCCGGTTTTGTTTTTGTTTTTATTTATTATTTAAAAAAAGCGGTCAGAAGTTGCTTTACGATAAAAGAAAACGTCTTGAGGAAACCTGTACCTACTTAATTGCCAAAACACCGTTTGCAAGCCTGGTAAGGATCTTTGTCCTGCAGAGGAACAAAAACAAGCTCATATAGACTTGTTTGTCCTTCACATTCTGTAGGACAATCAAGCTTTTAAGCATTTTTGAAAAGTCATCCTCGTCATGACTACCTCGTTGATCTAGTGGTCGCAAGCGCTACTGCTGAGCATGAGGTCCTGGGTTCGATTCCCGGGTCGGGCAAAGTGTTATTGGGTTTTCTATCTGGAATTCCTCAGTAGCAGCTCGGGAGTCTGGATATGTGCCCGGTTGATGGCAATAGGCTCGCAAAAAAACATATCTAGCAAAATGTGGGTGCACCTCTGCCCAACCCTTCGGGGAAACAAGGCGTCATGTTGTTCTGATTTAAAAAAAAAGCGTTGCTGTGCTAAAATGTTCTTGCCAAAAAAAAATTTTTATTTAACCAATCTTTCTGATGGTAAGTGATGATCAGGCTGAAGGTGGAAGAGAGCTTCACCCGGAATCCTCAACCACAGAGAAATTGGCTATCTTATCTCGTACCTGCCGAAACACAACAATGCTGTTAGTTAACATTGTTGTTATGGCGACAGACTTTGATAAGATGGTGGTAGCTAGCCAGGCGAACTAAAAACAAGCCCTACCACCAATCAAACCGAGCAGAAAATTTTGCCTCCACTGGGAATCGAACCAGGCCGACCTCTGGGTCCAAGACAGGTGGACTAACCACTAGACCACAGTGAAAGGTTCTGGAGTGGCGACCGCGTACCGGAAGACGTAGCGTTGGAAGGCCTCCCACAAGATGGACCGATGACCTTGTAAAGTCCGTAGGAATCCGCTGGATGCGGAAAGCACAGAATCGGTTGAAGTGGAGGTGCTTGGGGGAGGCCTATGTCCAGCAGTGGACGTCTTTCGGCTGAAATGATGATGATGATGATCTGTAATTTTGTCTATTCTTCCGTCGACAGAACCCGTTTCTAAGCGTGCAGGTTTATTTGTAATACTTAGGTACTAAAATTGACATCTAAAATAATATAACAACATTATGCATTGTGTTACAAACCATCAAACCTCACTTTCTCAACTGAAGGAAACTTATTAATAGTCTAAAACCCAAGACCTTAAAAAAAATAGACCACATTCCTCGGACTTGTTTAATAAACAAGCAATTCAAACGCACCCACTTCATATAAAAAAACTAAATCATTTCATATGTTGACGACTAACGGAATAAAATTCCTAAGAAAAACCCCGAATTGTTTACGTTTAATAATAAACAAAATACCTCATTTTGTATCGAATTTTTTCTTTGACGACCTCTAAATTGGACATTCTTTTGTATCAGTAGATCCGGTGTGTTAGAAAATGGTCAGATTTTTGAGCTCTTGATCAGTTTCGCCATCAAACGTAAAAGTTTGGCGAGTTTAGAATAACACCTCTGTATTATAATATGATTAAATAAAAAAAATAAAAATAAATTGTTAAGATTACGCTAGTCGGTCATTCTTCCATACAAACGTAGTATGGTTATTACCCGTCTATTTGACGGTTACGTTCAAAACTAAAAATAATATCAATTTATCTTGTCATTATCTAGCCGTAAAAGGAAGCAGAATTTGGAAGAAAAAAATTGCTTTGAATGAATGAATGATATTTATTTGCAAGAATATAGCCTACATATGTTCTTAAGTTCTATGGGTTTCACTATATTCGGCATTTCAGCCGTGCAAATATTTAGATTTACATCTTGGTTATACTTATAGCATGCAGTAGGTACACATTTAATAATTAGCAATAAAATAAAAATACTAATAATAATTTCATAATTTAAGTTAGTGCGTCGAAACTTCCATGTTTCGTCAAAAATTTCTAATTTTTAATGGATTTGAGGTAATTTTGGGACAATAAATGTGAATTTTAAATAAAAATAACTTTTTTTTCAAACCTTATTTAAAAAAATAACTTTTTGGTAATGTTATTACAGTCCCTATGTGCCCCTTTCTGGTCGGATAGGGTTTTTTTACTTATTGTATTTAGTTTATACTATGAGGAAGACCCTTAATTCACGTTTTCTTGTGTCAGCATTTGTTCTACAGTTTAAGTTTTACCCTTCTTCGCAATAATTCAGTGGTGCCAAGAAGTTGGATCGCTCGACATTCACGTGATGACAAATCTGTGTTTGTGAGCTTCTGCATGTCAAAAGAACTGGCAATGAAGAACAGTACTAACATCATCATCAAATGTTCCCACTGCTGGGACACAGGCCTCCTCTGTGAGAGGGAGGGCCATAATCCACCACGCGGGCCCAGTGCGGGTTGATGGATGTCACATGTCTTCAAATTTTCGGTTCTAGGACATGCCGGTTTCCTCACGATGTTTTCCTTCACCGTTTTGAGAGCAGTGGTGATGAAATAATTTACACAAAGTAAAGCGCCTGTCTGGGTTCGAACCTACGACTTACAACTCGTAAGTGACATAACAATTACAAACTTACTCAGATGATCAGGTATTTTAGTCAATTCCTCCTGGAACATTACTGCGTTTACTATACTGACGATTAAAACAAAAACAATCACTTTTTGCATCATCTCTATTTCAAATTATATTCTTTTACTTGAAACTTCCGTCTTTAGGGTTTAAAGAATACCTGCTGTTATTACAGCCAATATGGCAATGGTTTGTTTATATTCTGTCCCCACCACGCTCCATTAGGTATGAATAATTACATTTTGTTATTTAATTTTCAAATTACATACTTATTCAAGCAATAAACTGAATGCACTTTATTACTTGTAAGTTATAATTGATTATTTTATAATTGATTATAACAAGTTTTTGATAACTGTTATAGAAATATTTATTTAAGAGGAGGCACCCTAAATTGTATGTTAACACATTGAAGGACACTATATGCCCATAGGCGTCATAACAATAAAACTTCTATTGTGTCTCGTGTACTGCCCTTTTAAAGTGTTAATATGCATTAATATTCTGAAAAAGTCACGCATACAATCAAAATGGAACTTTTGGATATGATTTATTGGATCCTTTTCCTTCCCAATGTAAGACAGTAACGTAATTGGAACATTTTCGCTCGATTCATTTTTATTAAAAAATCATGTCTTTTTTAAAAATTATTTGAAACAAAAACAAGATTACTCGGCTTTTATGTCTAAAATAATTATTGACAGTAAGGAAATATAGTTTATTATCCAGATATAAGATAGTTTTTCTCTAGATCAATTATTACTTTAGTTATAAACGAAATAAGAATTGAGACTTACGACACTTAGTTCCGTGCTCGAAAACGATCAAAGAGCGCACGTGATATTCAACTTTATTACTGATGTGTTAGCGTTTAGCATATAGTGGAGTGGTGGGGTACATGGGGGCGAAGTTTGCGTGGAAATTATCTTTGGAGTGCCTGGTCTTAAAACTATTATAAAAATACATAGTTACATCACTTTTGTGGATAAAATTTTCTTGTTGGGCTTGTCTTAAGTAATTGATTCGGAGTTTACTTTTTTGCTTGACATTGGACTTTATTTAGCCATCAATATTTACCATTTTGACTGATAGTAACAAATATACATGAAAAGAATTTTCCAATGAAATTCGTCTGGTCGGTGGTTTGGTCAGGGACCAAAACCATAATTTCTGGTCCTCCTCTTTTAATACATTGTTATGTTACTTTAGCAGAAATTTGCGCTTGACCAAAAATAATAATATACCTTTGCCATTGATCTCTTAAAATAAACATAAGTTCTAATTAAAAACTCATATATATCGCTATAGCAGATACTATTATAAGATAAATACATTATACATATAGGCATTACATTCTAACTAGATGGATGGGAAAAGTGTAGGTAGTCACAATTTATTTATATATAGTATCACTTTATTCGCTAACAATTTGGGCTTTTACAAGTCATTCATCAAATCAATATCTTGAATTTAAGAAAAAATATCATCGGTGGGCGGAGAATGCACCTTGCGCAAATGCCTGTGTGGTTTGACTGTGTTTTGCTGGTGAACCACTGTCAATTCGCCACGGCTTAGCCTCTTAAGATGTCGTTGGAGGCAAATAATGTTAGCACAACATTCGGGGTAAGTTTTGAAGAACCTTATATTCTTAAAGTCACAGTCAATGTCATCGGTCAGCTCTATACCGCATCTGCAAATGAAGAAGCTATTATTGTTTACCTTGAAGTAGTATTCTATGCTTCTTCTTCATTTCGAGTCGATGGCAAAAGTAAGGATGTTTTATTATGTTAGATGAGTTTGGCCCAGTAGGCCACTCCAATCGCGGCATCAGTGGCCTTTATACCCGATTACGGCAAAGGGTTATAACTTTGACCGGTATGTATGTGGGTATATATGATCATCTGTTCCCTCATAAGTTCTAAACCACTCATCATAATTTGACAAATGAGGTAGGTATCGTTTGAAGCGTCTTGATCGTCCGCTGGTTATAGACTATGTGACGTGAATATGGAGGACACAAAGTCATGAATTATGATGTCATGTTGGGTATGAAATGAAAGGGCTTAATAAGCACATTTCAAAGTCAAAGCATTTATTTAAAATAGGCCCATGTATGGCATTTTTGAACGTCAAAATTTACAAAATAATAAAATTAATTTTAGTCGCCCCTTCCAAAAGGTGTTCGTATGGAGAAGAATGAGCAAGAAATATATATAAATTATAAACCCCAAAATAATTGAAATGAAAACCCAACTACGACAAAAAAGCCAACTAAAAAGGTATAAACAAGACATACAAATTAAAGATCTGGAGTCACACATAATCTCTTCGATTTATGCCCAACACGTGTGACTCCGGATTTTTAATTTGTCTGACTGTGATGTCTTGTTTATTCGTTTTAGTTGGCTTTTTTGTCGTAGTTGGTTTTTATTAGGTCCTCAGAAGTATAGTAATTGTACGGACACTTTGAACAATCCAACATACACTTGTCACTTGTCCATAAGGGTTCATTAGAAAACCAGCGTCAGACAGCATCTGTTTGGCATTAATGCTGAAATTAACCTTTTTCGCGCAGTCGTGAGGTACACTATTGTTGCTAAAATATTATTTTCACTTTTTCATTTTGTTATTTGTCTTTTGTGTTTTATGAACTGTGTCCAAATAAATGATTTTCTTTCTTTATTTATAATATGGGACATGGTTTGGACGTTTTCTACGCTGAGAAACGTTATTTAAAAGTAGAAATTACAGGTGTTACAAATTAACATTCTTAATACTTACGCATTGTAGGAGATACCACGTGGGGTGCACTCCATGACGTAACAGTAACCAGGAACCTGGATGGTTTCGCCGTAAGGAATTACTCTGCTGACTTTATTGATGTAGCAACCTTCTGTATTAGCTGAAAACAAGAAACAAGTAAATCAAACAATCCATCATTGGAGATATATACTGAAGATTTTGACAAGAAAGTTAAAAGACATTGTCAAAAAATTTAAATGAATGTATTCTATCAACAGTCGACAATTTATTGTTGTGAAATTCCTGGGAGTTATAATTATATTTATGAATTAAATACTGCGATAATTCGATTTAATACAGACCGTATTTTTCAGGTATCCAAATTGGTTTTCGGACATCGCTCCAAATTCCACCACCAGCTGTACCGACTACTAAAACAAATGACAGAATTCTTTGACACATTCTTCCTTAAAATGTATGAGAGAGACTTGGAAATAGTGAAGCTATTTCTTTGGACTAAGAACTTTTCAAGTTATAAGTGCACACATTAAATCCTGACTAAAACCAATTAATTTCTAATCTTAAATCAGTATTATAAATGGAGAGATTAGTGCATTGGTTTCAGTTCACGGCTCTGCTGTAAGATTAATATTTATCTAGTTTCACACATAGGTCTATTTACGTAGGTCGCTTTTACGTGCATATCTTTTTGCATCGTTCTCACATAATTTAAGTATAAATTCAACATTAATGATGTAACTAATATTTTATTTGATTTATTAGGGAAAAAAACAGTTACTTTAAAGCTACAGAAAATACAGAAAATTCTTAAACTAAGGTAACAAACTTAATAATGTATGACAACAATCGATTAATGGAATAAAAAACCAATGTTTTCAAAGACAAGCAATGTGAAACGATAATAGCTGCAACGGTTAAAACTGTGGCGCAAATAAAATATTTAATGCCCGGAAGATGGTCAAGATGTGGACCAGCACTTACTGGAATACTTACTTCCTCCGAGCACGTTTGTTCTTGCGAATCTCCACGTAAGCTGGCCAATAAAGGCAAGAATGAGGTGGGAGCTCTGCTGTTCCTCGTCAATGTTCACTCCAGCCGGTCAATAAAGGCAAACCAGAGGTGAGGAACAAGACTTCTCCCGGGAACGCTACTGCCCAACAGCTCGCCACTTACTGCGCTGCGGGTTTCTGCAACTCTCTTCGTCTGGCTCCTCATCCTAGACCTGTTCCGGCAAAGTAAACTCTACTGGCACAGACCTAGAGCTCTGAGCGCGCAAGCCCCACCACAACGTCAACGTAGAGATACGGCGGTGGGGTTATTATTATTATATATGATATTATTAATTTATATCACTGGCGATATGTGGATGACAGGTGTAGTCGACGGCTCGTGACCTTGAGCTGTCATAGTAAGGAGTTTCAATAAAATATAAGGCTAGCTCATATTGGTGTAGTTGTTTATAGTGGATTTTAAAAACAAAACTGATAGGGAGTAAATAAGACAAAAAACTTTAATTTCAACTATCAGGACTCTAGAACTTTTCGGATAGGTATCATAAGCAAAAAAATTTTCAAAACGTTACTTTGAAAATTGTTTTATTTCATTAAGATTATTGTATAAGGAATTAACTTTGTAGTAACTTTTCTTAAATAGAAACGACATTTAACACGACAATAGTCTTCCTATTCCATGACATTATGAATTTATCCTCAATGTTTCATTCTTTCGTTCTACCCAGGGGATGCCGTTTTCGTAACACTTAACCATTGGACAGCATCTGGGGTAAGGTTCATCAATCTCTGCTTCAGTGATTAGACATTTATCATGATCTGAAGACGTCACACCGCATCTAGAAAAACAAGCAAAGGTAAGCCAAATCAGCCTATAATGTTCCCCACTGCTAGGACACAGGCCTTTTCTATGTAAGAGGAAGTAAATTAGCTCAACACCTCAACGTCACACCATATAGTAACTCCTGATGGTTACGTATTATAAAAACTAAAGTTATTCTAACTATTTTCGATAGCTACGGTTATTACGACACGATATTAACAATACTACGACACGATACGATATTATACGATATTTAGGGCATTTGATACTCTGTACTTCGATATTTTCAAGAGCGAGCGAAGCGAGTTCGGGACTTGAGGCACCCCGACTCGGGCGGGTTAGGTTATTTTTTTTTAACCACACAGAAATAGGAGCCCCGCGGGGCGGGGCTCCTATTTCTGTGTGGCAAATATTGACCACAGATAAATCAACAGTAGGTGAATCATCCGCTAGTTTAATCAACCTTAGGTTAATTTAATTGTAGTTGAATAAACCGTAATTGAATTCTCCTGTATGGATTTCGTTCATTAGTTATTACAGAAATCTGTGAAACGATCGTTAGGTATTTTAAACCGTAGGTCTTTTGACCGTAGTTATCTCGAAAATAGTTAGAATAACTTTAGTTATTATTATACGTAACCCTCCTGACAGAGGCAAAGCTTCAATGTTTTCATTGCGCATGTTATCATTGCGCATTTGTATGAAACTTTCTCTCAGTTGGGCTACCTCTGCTTTGGCCGCAACTCGTCGTTTGTCACTCAAAAGCATCTCAAAAGTTCTGAAAAGTTTTTTGCGCGTTCGTATTTCCTAAGATAGACGATGATTGCCGAAGCTCATACTTGGGTTTCAGATGTTTAATAAAAAGCAACTTGTTTGCCAAACCCGGTTCGGTTTGGTAAATGAGGTAAAAACGAATAAAATCATTAGAATTATCCAACTATTCTTTTAAGTTTTAAAAGCATATGAATTATTTACAAAATACATTTACTTTATTACTTACGAAACGTAATCGATCTGTTTGAATGTGCAATGAATCAAATAACAATATCCCAAAGCGTTAACAGATTCGCTGAAGGGAATCACGTCGTCGACTTCCCTGACATAGCATCCCGTTTTATTACCTAAAAATAGTATTCAAGCTTAGTAAGAAAATACACTTCCATATAATATCGGAAAATACTGGCCTCACGACCTCAAGGGATGCAACTTACGACGCGACTTGCGTCAAGCAAACAATGGCGCGCACGTCACCTATTTACATCCGTCGCTACGCAAGTCGCGTCTCAGTGAGTCGTGGCATGCTCTAAAAAACTTCTTTCATTTGTTATCAGTCGCTGTCGCAAGAAGCTTGTCACCTGATCGTAATAAAACTGAGAAGACAGCAGAAAGCAAGCAATGACTGTCAAGGTTATAAAGGGATACCGTACGATTTCTTACAAGGCGACATGTCTCCTTGCCTGATGAACGCCATCGAATTACAAAATACAGAAATCTCAACTCGAAAATTTTCCACAACTTAAGAGACCTGCGAACACGGCTCGCAACTACAAATCGAGATGTTTGCAAAATTCAATTCCAAGCACGTTGCGCTAGTGTGAGTGCCTGTCGGAGCGATATACACCTACATTGAGCAATACTACCACACACACATTGACAATTATTACTTGACGCGATAGCACTACTAGCTTTCGAAAATGTATGATAAAGGAGACGGAAACGATTACATACACTCTTGGGCCTGACTGTAACGTAATGAATATGGTGTGAATTTATAGATTCAAAGTTTCAAACATATATTAGTGTATTGCAGTGACTAATTGCTATCCCACAATTCACACAGCGATCCATAGTTTCAACAATATCCAATCCACAAGGTAAAATCCAAAAGAACAATTCCAAGTCAATCATGTGAGCGATCTTCTGTGTCCAGTGTGAAAGCAAGGGTCGTACAAGGTAGGCAGGGTCAGAATCCGTAAAAATCAAAGCAGTGGTCGTTAAAAAAGAAAAATAATTGGGAAAGCACTCAAAACACATCGGAAAACTCGAAATAAGTGACAGCTGTCTAGTAGGGGTGGGCGTTGCGACAACGAACCGTATACAAAAACCGTTTTGTGTTTTGTGATGATGAAACCGTTTTACGTCCCGGGTTCAACTTCAAACAGTCTTCGTTGCACAAACCAGTCTTTGAATTACATGGTGCGATTTTTATTTTACGTCTAAGAATATACAGTTGGGTACAATGATTAAACTATCAATCACACTCGTAAAACAGTCCTTCCAATAAAAAGTGAACTCTTTGAAATGAAATACAGTCAGTAATATATAATATTACCAGTTGTCAATGCTGTCGTTCGTGATGCGAAAAACTGCGCTCAACGAAAACGCAATTCTATTCCATGTTGGATAAGTTTCGTCCTTTAACCGTTTTCTGCAACCGTTTTCGTCGTCGGGAAAACGGTTTCGGTAGCCAAAAATTCGAGAATGACCCACCACTAATGTCTAGTGTCAAATTGTCAATGTCAGTCTGCCAGTGCAGAATATGTACTGCCAGTGACATAGACAAAAAAATAAAACTGATTTTAATCGATATGAAATTGATAATCATTATGTTGGTTTTTCAGTAATTATTGATGTTTTATTTAAATGAAATGCACTTTATTGTATAAAAGTATATATAGTGTATTTAATTTCTTTGGGTTAATTATATTACCTAGTGCTACCTCGTGGGTAGGTTTTCTTTTTGTAGTAGTGTAATCGATTACTTTAATCGAAAATCTCACAAAAACTATCTTTATCATATTTCTCCGCGTTTAGACAAGGAATTGAGCTAGTTTTTGATATACAAGGATAAAAAAATGTGACTAATTTTTAGATCATACATATCTCAACTTATTACATTTGGGCCCAACATTTTCCATCTCCTTTGGATGTGTTCCGTAATACCAAAAAAACTGGCCAAGTGCGTGTCGGACCACGCACAATGAAGGGTTCCGTAGTTGGGAGGAATTTATACCAAAAACAAAGTTAACTTTGTAGTTGAAAAATATGTTCTCCCATACGGAATGTATGGGAAAACATGTTTTTGCAACTGTAAAGTTAAGTTGGTCGATTATTACTCGTTTACTTGTAGAGCCTACTTAGTTGTGATAGTTTTCCTTTTAATTTCGTTATATAACCTACTGTTGTGATTTTTTTACACATCCAAAACCAACCATTTAGCTGGCAGGGACACTAGACTCTAAAAAAAATTACAATTTAAAGCTTAATATTTCGCAAACGGATCCTTGAATCCAAAAATGGTTTTCACAAACTCACAATGTTTTTGAAGGACCTTTCCAATGATACCCCACACCATGGGGTAAAAAAAAAAAAAACATTTCCACTTTACGTGTAGGAGAGGTACCCTAAAATTTTTTTTTTTTCATTTTTTTTTTACCACTTTGTCGGCGTAATTGATATGTATCTATGCCAAATTACAGCTTTCTAGTACTAAGGGTCTCGGAGCTAGACCGTGGACAGACAGACAGACAGACAGACAGACGGACGTGACGAAACTATAAGGGTTCCTTGTTTACTACGGAACCCTAAAAATGATGAATGAAAACTTTATATTTTTTCCATTTTTTTTTCGATAATTTGTAACTTGATAATATAAGCTATGCTTCTGCAGAAACAATATTATAAATATTGACATGTTGTTTTTTCTGTTTCTTAACAGAAAAAACAATATGAAGACATGTCATTTACGCTGTAATAATGTGCGAATTTAAATTCGTTTAAACTTAATTTTAGAAAAGTTTTGGAAAACTAAAAATGTGTCCCTAGTTAAACACTGTCTAAATCTGAATAACCTAAATTACAAATTATTTAGGTATTACGTTTGTATGGACAATTCATGCGTCGCCGCGTTCTTAAGCCATCTGGAATTCCAAACCAAACTGATGGATTGTTCTAGGTATGGTGTGAGAGAGTTTTGGAAAAAGCGTGAAAGAGCAGAACATTTAGCAACAAAATAACACTGACCAAATTCCCTGGGTGTCTTCGGTAACTTATTACTCCAAGTAATAGCATGCGTACCAACAATCAGTACAAAAACTAAAATATTTGAAACCATTATTCTGTCTCCACCAATATTCATACTAGTGATTTTTGAAAAGGTAATAGAAACAACAAATATTATTTAACACAGCAACAAACTTTGCACGAATCTTAATGAAGCTTGATAACTGACATCTTGTAATTATTCAAATTCACATTCTACACACTCGCGACTTTCCCTGCGATTATGAGATGTTTATTTTGACAATAAAATGATAAAAACTAAAATAAATTGACGTATTTACGACGTGTAAAATGTGGTTTCCCGGATTTTGTTTTTGTAAAAGATTTCGTTTTATTTAGCACTCATTTGACTATTGACAGAGAGCATACATTTTCTCTCACGTTGAACGTTTTATTTACTTTTCCATACTCCGTACTTTACAGTCGATTCAGGTGAATGCTACTTTGAGTTATCTGTAATTAAATTTTTGTTTCCATGTTGGTTTGTAAGTGAGCAAGTCGCCAGTGTGTTACTCGCGAAGTAGTTTCATAAATCTTAATTAGGTACTGTGTTCACGGTCTGATCCAGCGAGAAACATTATTTTAAATTATGACATGCCGTTTTAAATTAGTACATTCGGTTTAATCAGTGGTACATTCTCAGCCATCACGCTGGTTATCATTGAAGGAGATGGCAGAGGTAAACTTGATTATTTATACATTCATCGTCTACACAGGGCTACACAGATGTTAGTATCTTGAAGGGAAAATAAATAAGTACTTTAAAAAAAATACAAATGTTTACCAACAACCTTCAATGTCACTCAGGCGCCAAATAATCGCGACAGTCTCGCAGCAGTCTCATGATGGTCTCATGACGGTTCCACGACAGTCTCACTCTACTCACTCGGCACTCTACTGGCTTCCATGTCAATTGCCCTTTCTTGTTTGTGAAAAAGAAAATGTTTTGCAATAAACTGTCCTATTAAGAATGGGCTATGACTAACTTACTATATTACACTTCGATAGTTGCAACTAGACTTGTATTAGTAAAAAGAAATGCCTAGTTAGTCTAACGATAGCGATCTTGGGTTCAATTTCCAGGTCGGGCGAGTATTTCTATCAGAAATCAGAAGCAATCCGAAGTATGGATATGTGCCCCGTAATTTGTAATAGGCTCGCCCCCTATTATAAACAGACGTAACCATAACTGGCAAAATGTGGGTGTTCTATAGTTAGAACACCCACATTTTGCCAGTTTCCCTAGTGGTAATCCTCTAATCAACCCACTACGCCGTATTCCCATACGGCGTCATTATTGTAGCTTATAAACTTCGAGACATTCTGTGAGAAAAGGACGCTCTAGAAACGTAGATAAATATTGATGTTTGTAGTAAATAACCTCAAGAACCAATCTACATATAACTGTAAAAGAATTTACTGGCGCGTGGCCAAAATCGGAACTAACGCCGCCATCTTGTTTTTCAATACATTTCACAACACAATCACACAAATGTTTACCAACAGCCCCCCCTTTCAACTTCATTCCAGCGCCAAAAGATCCTTGTTACCTATGATTATTTTTTTTGTTTTGTAAATAATGTAATAATTTATAATATGTTATAAATATAATTTAAAAAAACAAATTTATCAATTAATTGATATTATATGTAGGATATCAGAATATTACATTAAAGATCACCCTTTCATTTCTAGAGTTGTTCTTATTATAATAATAATGTAACTGTGAAATATATTCGATCAATAAATCGTTTTAGTAGTGAGAGTTGCTCAACTGCATTTAGAATCGATTGACCGCAATGATGCAGGATGTAAATTCCAATACATTGTACCAAATAAAACACTCACAATAATTAAAGTAATTTCTAATTCCATAAAAATAAATTAAATCAACAATTTGGTGGCAAGATAGCTTCTAGAGTTTGGACACAAACTCTTTGAAAAGGAACTCTATCTATTCGTCATATAAATGACTTTAGACATCGCGCTGTTAAAATCATGGCATTACTAAAACACACTTTCGCTCATTCTTTTCATTTGTCCGAAAATTTATTTTATTTTCGCGATTTTTTTTAACCGTCTTCATTTCGTCTGCTTTTTTTTAAAATCTATTTACTGTATTCGATAAATAGGTATATGGCACATATGAATTTCTACCAACGCACAATTCCCCTTCTTTATTTATAACATATTCAAATTACAAGTATCAATAACGCCAAGATTCTAACACGATTTTTAACTTAACCTTAAATTCTAACAGTAACTCATTTAGAACAGATTATTGTCGAGATCACATTTGATGTTTGGGCAGCATAATGGGTGAGGTTTGCTCAGATCCACGTCAGTGACGTAGCATTTTGGGTCATCAGTAGACACGACGCCACATCTGGAAAAAATTGTTTTGATTAGACTTTTTTTTCGTACGACGATCAATGGCTTCATAAACACTTGAAAAAAGAATGTTTATTTTTTCACAGGAATCATTCAGTATTATAACAAGATCAAGTTTATCTATCAGAACTGGATATTGTCACTGGGACGCTAAGTATTTAGAAGGACCAATAAAATTTATTAAAACTCAAGCTCTACACATGAATGAGGGCTCACAGCAGACTTACCATGACCACAATAGAAACGGGTTTTGTCGACGGAAAAATAGACAAAATGACAGATGAATAGACAAAACTCGTAGAAAACCCGTTTCTATGGTTGTCATGCTAGGCATGCTGGTGCTAATCGTTTGCATGGTTTTAGCTGCTTAGCAATGAACTGGAATTATTAACAAAAAAAATTATAAGCTTATCATAACATAACATGACATCACCCCTGTAATCCCCGTAGGGTTAGGTTAGGTTAGTATTAGGCCCATTTGGCATTATAATCATTGTTTACCGTGGAGTTTCTTGCCGGCTCTTCTCCATAGGAAACGACCAATTGGAACCGTGCACCTAGCTTCTGACGTTTCATAAGTGCCCATGTAGGTTTAAGTGACATAAAATAATTTGAATTTGTTTTCTGTTTTTATATTAGTAAGGTGTATTTTTCTGTTGTAATGCCAATAAGCGCATTTTATTTATTTCTTTACCTACACCCACATTTCGCCAGTTATGTTTAAATCTCATATGAGAGGGGGCGAGCCTATTGCCATCCACAGGGCAGAAATACAGATTCCGGGCTGCTACTGAGAAATTATCCAGATAGAAAATACCAATAACACTTTGCCCGTCCTGGGAATCGAAACCAGAACCTCTTGCTCAGCAGTAGCGCTTACGACCACTAGCCCAATGTTGCAGTCAAGCTGCAAGCTTATCAATCTATCTAAAACTAATATTTTAAAGAGAAACTAGCTGACCCGGCAAATGTTGTTTTGCCATATAAATGTCTGGGGTGGACCCCTATCACTTAAGGCTATGAAAAATAGATTACGACCGATTCTCAAATCTACCAAATTTACATATAAAATTTCATAAAAATCGATCAAGCCGTTTCGGAGAAGTATGGCAACTAACTCGAAAAAATTGAATTTTTTGTATGTATGTTTGTTACGCTTTCACGCTAAAACGGCTTAACGGATTTGGATGAAATTTGGTACATGGGTAGACCATGACCTAGGTTAGGACATAGGATGCTTTTTATCCCGATTTTCATACGGGATCGAGACTTATGCGGGTGAAACCGCAGGGCCCAGCTAGTAGTAAATAATTTTACTTACGAGGCATAGTCAATCATTCTGGTTGAGCAGTATATCGTGTAGCAATATCCCGAAGGACTGAGGTTAGTGCCGAAGGGAACCACGTCGTTTATCTCTTCAATGTAACAGCCTTCTTTGTGAGCTGAAAATATAATGAAAATTCATTAGTTCTTGTACAAAGTTCAGTGTTTTTAATCCTATCCATGTATTCTTTTTATTTATTATTCTTATTATTGTACACCCTATAGGTAGGTATGTTGTAGAGATATCTACTTTTTTATGTGTAACAGCTTTTTTCTCGCTTTCCTGTAATCTATGGGAGTGATTTCGCTAAAAGGGACGGAAGTGTTTAACAGGAAGCCGGGGAAACGCACGCTATTTGATTTGACCAATGAACGCGCGCGGTGCTAGAGTTGGCCGTCAGATGGTACCAACCCATTTTCCGAGAGGTTAGTACTATCAGCCAAGATGTCAGTTATTACACATCATATGCGATTAATGTAAGGATCACTCGTTTTTTTGGCCAACTTTATTTGTTAACCATCCACAACAACAATAAACAATATTTTATTCTAGAAATATTCTTAGGTACTAAGCTTTTTTATGGTTATGAGAGTGAATACAAGTTCGCTTATTTGAAAATGTTGAGGCATCGAGGTTATGCAGTTTTTTTTTTTTATGCCTGTTTTGTCCCACTGCAGGGCAAAGGCCTCCTTTCCCGCTTTCCACTTTTCCCGGTCTACTGCGATTGCAGGCCAATACTTTAAGAAGGAGTCCAGCTCTTGTCAGATTAATGGATTACGCATGTTCCATATTATTGTTTACCTAAGCTAAGACTGTGGTACCTGAACAAAATAATATTTGTATAATAATGCCTGTTAGAGTTGGGTTCTCTTTTAGAAAAAGTTGATCAGTAAACTAAGACGTAACATTTTTATTAGTCGATTAAAAGGAAACCAGTATTTTTTTATTAGGCCAGTTGATGACGCACGCTAAAACACAATTTAAATTCAGAGTTGTTTCAAAACAAATCAGAAAAATAATATTTGCGTCATCACTAAAATTCTGGTTTTAATTTAGTTTATAAATTACCATTACACACATAGCACATGTTGACGCGATATTTAAAATGTTTTGCTCGATCTTGTGTAGACATATTAATTATTAATATCATTGTCTCGTGATTTTTAAGTACTTAGCTTAAAGGTTATTCATTTGATCATTTATTTACTCATGAAAATTAATTTCCAAGCCGACAGTAAAAAGAGAGAGTATTTTTTTTATTTTTTATTTAATATCTTCACTGCTTATTACGATTTATATTGAATTTTTTGTATTGCTGTGACGTCATAATGTGGCAAAATATATTTAACAAATTAAAATGAACACAAATTAATTATGTATATCCTAAACAAGTTAACAACCCACCAGGATGTTGTTGCTACTTAAGTCGAAATAGGAGAAGAAAAATAACAAAAACAAAACTCACCTAATTCACTCGGTTTCTCGGGAAGTCTGCGTAACCACGTTGCTGCACTCGCGGTACCAACAATCAAGGCAAGTAGTAAAATTTTTGACACCATTTTGTGCGAAAAAGTCCAACTTAATGAGATATAAATGCTAGAAACGACCGAAATTCGCTCAGCGTCTAAGTAGAACTATTTAGTTAAATATAAATAAACAATATTTTATATTATTTTATTCACGTTTGGTATGACTAGTATCGCACCGCTATTTATGTGTAGTTTCAAGCTATCCGAGAGTCCGAATGACCGTCCGCCGACCATGATCTTGTTTTTGTTCCAAAACAACCGCTTACACGCTTACGATTTTAGATATTTTATGCGATTATTTATATTTATCTCAGCACCATAAAAAAGCCTAAACCTGTACATATTCAAATTAAGAATTGTAGTCAATTGAAAAATTCTGATATTTCGCAATTGTGAAAAGTTGGTTTCATGCGTATATTTTAAAATCATGTATTCAGTGTCTATTTAAAATATACTTTTAAAAGAAAACTTACGCATTAACTATTAAAAGTAAGCATATTTTATCATTTGAAATGATAGATATCCAAAGTAACGTCTTCAGTGATTATTATGTAAACCTGTTTCTAAAAAAAAGATACGAAGAGTTCATTAGCCAGGCATTTTTAGACAACCTTAAAAGTTTTTGTTAAATTGTTTAAAGAAAAATGTGTTTTTTTATACTTATGTAGGTATGACAGTACATAAAATGGTGTGAAATAAACATAGCTACTTCTGGTTTACTGTTATAATAACACAATATAAGTATTGCATACTGTGATAACACAGAGTTATGTTACTAAACCGTCACAATTTTACTTCCTATCAATTTATCAAAAACAATTTTAAATAAAAATTTATTAAAAAATCACCAAAAATGAGTAGCTGTTTACCTACGAAACAATCATGATGAGCATAATTTAAGTGTAAATTTAAAATGAAAGACTCACTACAATGTTTAAGTGAGACATAAACAAGGATTCTATTAACACTTTTCATATTTTCAGGGTTCAAAGACATTTACAATAATCAGCATGCGAATACAACAAAAGATCATTATTTACAGACAAAATTAACGACTTAAATTTAAATAGCTACGTCAGTCGTAAGGTGTGTAAGCAGCCTAATGAAGGTCGCAAGCAGCGTCGGAATGCGTACTTGGGATTTACATGTGATTCATCACTTTAAATGTAAACAAACTTTTTTATTTCCATAAATGTTCTCATAGATCCGTGAAGTATTTTTACTAAAAGGAGAAGCTGTCGCCACATCGCTTTTTTTTTCTTTCTTTCGCGAAGACGTAGTTCGTTTGTTGTTATGTTTTTATTGACCATGTATTACTACATTCTTGCTGCTTAAGTAGAGGTCAGCGATTCAAGCTTTACTGTGATGTAATATTCTGCGAAAGCGTGCACGTAGGTATATTTTACACGAAAGTCGAAAGGTTGGAATTTTCTTGGGTTATTCCAACTAATAATTTCAATGCGAAAGTGAACCAGTCTCTAAATTCTGTATGGTTTTATGGCTGAAATAAATAATTATGGCAGCAAGTATTTATTACCTTAAAACACAGATACATGCCAATGACCTTGAGTGAATAGCTTGCGTGTTCTGTACTGAGCTCACGCAATGCGTCGTATGTCCAGTCAGTAATAGGACTCGCCCGTCAAGGAGCGCGCTGTCCTAAATTAAATGCATTATTAATTTATTATTCATAAAACAAAACATATTTTAATAAAACCCGTATACTAAAAGATCAATAATTAAATTATCTTTAAAATGGTGAAGGTTTCAGAATACGCTTAATAGATTTTGCGTGATTCTCAGTTTTTTATCCGCATTAGACATAACTTTACAAATTAATTTCACTATGTAATATAAACATAATCTAAAATATTCCTAAATTAAGTTATTAAAAAAATACTCTAATCGGTTATCGTCGCCTTAAGAAGATATTAAGTAGAGTAAGGTAGGTACTTATTTACCATAGAAAAAACACTATACTTACCACACGTGAGCGGAGTCTCGTTCATGACTAGTGAGATCACTCATGATTATCCTTTATACCAATTTGTCATCCTTTGTAAAGACTGCAATAAAAATAACAGCTTCAAGCTCCACAAGGCTGGGGGAAATTTTACGAGTGGGAATCTACACTGTTAAGCACAGATAGCCTAGTGGTATGACCGCCAGACTGTCAAATCATAGGTCTCGAGTTCAAACCCAAGGGACGCTCCTCTGACTTTTCGGATTCATGTGCGTATTGTATAATTATCACTTGCTTCGAAAACGGTGAAGGAAAACATCGTGAGGAAACGGGCATGCCTGAGAAATATTTCTCGACGGTATATGAAGCCAAGTCAGAGGCCCATGGGAGGCTTTAAAACTCTGACACCAGGTCAGTCACTAACCACACAAAAAGAAGAAGCACTATGAACCAAAGTAGGAAACTTTACCTTTATCCACGCTTTACGGAATATCTGTAATACTACCAGTAATCTAAAAATCTCACCGTGAAAACTTAGGTGAACTTTTCTTGACCTGAACCTGCACGCTTCCTAGTCCTACTGCTAACACGTCGCTGTGCTGGGTACTATATAGCCACGCACGCTACCGAGGTCTGACGAAGGCCTGCCTACCTGCGGTCTACAGCCGCAAGCTACCTGGGCCTGTGCTCCACGTCTCCACGTGCTACCAACGCCCGCTACCTTTGGCCAAAGGCCGTTCGGCCTATTACTGAGCCTGTGCTGAGCAGGTCCCCGTGTCTACCACGAGCTTCCAAGGACGGCATCCTTCCTATATACATGTGCGAGTGCTTAGGACTCACAGTGACCTTACCCACGACCTAGCCGTGTTACTGCTACTTGCTACAATTATATGTATGAACTAAAAATACAATAGACGTAGATATATTTAGTAACCTGTTCCGCTTAGCTATTTCTAAAGAGCCATAAAAAAAACCCTGAAATAAATCGACACGTGTTTCATCTCTCAACGAGGCATCCTCAGGATGACGATTGACTAGTCGCGAACACAAACACGGCGTGATGCCACACCGAGCGCTGAACACAGTGCGCGTTGTTAATAGTTAATAGTTCCGAAATATATCCACGTCTATTGTATTTTATAACGGATTTCCGCAAGGGCACGTCTGAATCAATTAACTATGTATGAACTAATCCAACTATTTAATTACTTCTACCTAACTACTTACCTAACAGTTAATGGCCTGTGTAGCTTACCTGCTAAGCCCTAGCCGTTACGTGTCAATCCCTAGCATCAAATGCGATGACAGTTCACTTCAAATTCACTAGTTTCAGAATATACCGGCTGTTCGAATAAGGCTGTTCTGTAGGATGGAATTTCTAGTTTTATCTACTTGATAACGTTTCACATAACATAACATCACATAACATCACGCCTGTATTCCCCAAAGGGTTAAGCAGAGGTGTACCTATAGAACTCACCACATTTCGCCAGTTATGTTTAAGTCCCATGTAATAGGCCTATTGCCATCAACCGGGCACAAATCTAGACTCCGGGCTGCCACTGAGAAATTCCATATGGAAAAACCCAGGACCTCATGCTCAGCAGTACAGCGCTTGCGTCCACTAGACCAACGAGGCAGTCATAACGAGGATGACTTTTCAATAATGCGAAAATGCTTAAAAGCTTTATTGTCCTACAGAATGTGAAGGTCAAACCAGTCCATATGAGCTTGTTTTTGTCCCTCTGCAGTTCAAAGATCCTTAACAGGCTTACAAACGGTGTTTTGGCAATTAAGTAGGTACAGGTTTCCTCAAGACGTTTTCCTTTATCGTAAACCAACTTCTGACCGCGACTTCGTTCGCGTGGAAGTCAATAAAATATACCCATGTTGGCAGGTGAAATAATTTTTTTAATTGGTTTAGTAGTTTTTAAGTGTATCCATTACAAACTTACAAAATAAATTAGTTTAGATAAGGTGTCCCAATTCTGTAAGGAAAACCTGTTCTTGTCCCAGGTTTCGATCCCTTACAAACCAGTTTATAAGCCTAAAAGCAAACCCTCTGTCGAATAATATTATTTATTTAAAATCTTAAAAGTGGATATGAGCATAATACATTTCTATTTTATTTTTCAACCATGTTTTAAGATGCAAATAGTAGGTTTTATTTTCACACAAGATCAAAAGTTCAATTTTGATATAAAGTGCATGTTATTTATAAGACAGTGTTTAATAGATAATTAAAACAAGTTTTTAAGTTCACGATATCACAAAAGTCACCTTGCCATTTGACATTGTTTACTTGAAATCAAATCAAAATATTTTATTTCACATACATGAAATAATACATGGGCACTTATGAAACGTCAGAAGCTAGGTGCATGGTTCCAATTGGTCGGCAGCCGGCAAGAAACTCTATGGTTACTCTATTAAAAATTGATGGCTTTTACAATGTTTTCAAACTACAGTGTTAATAGGTATGAGAGGCCAGTGTAGGGCCTGTCAACAAGTATCACGTACTTATCAAAATAGAGAATGGTCTACAAATCTACAGGCTAGTTAGTACCCTTTCTTTTTTTTTTGGGTGGGAAATTATCAAATAACTATTCCCACTCTGCGCGGAGCGGGAGGGCGTGTCAGACTCTTACTGACTAAAACCCACCCGTGTTCCTTCAGTTGCCATGTTGCCAGGAGCCACGGTAACCCTTTCGGCTTGGGCGGAGAACCTCCGTGTCCTCATAGAGGCGATCGGCGGCGGTGATCTCTCGCGTCTGGCCCTGGTTCAGGCCATTGTACGGAGCAAGAGAACATGGGAAGCCGTGATTTCCTTCTGCGAAGCAGTAATGCTCACGAAGGAGGAGGTGGAACGCGTGAGGGAGAGGCGAATTTCGCGCCCTCACGCCCCTAGCCGCCGCTGGAGATGCCCCGGGCATCGGGAATAGCGGGCCGATTCCCGGCCACCGTAAGCGCGGGCTTGCGGACGATGAGCAATGGGTAGCTCGCCGTCCAATAAGGACCTGGCCTGGATCGGCGGCGCGTTGTGTTCCACGCGCACCTCAAAGAGATTTCAGCACAACTGACGGGGTCCGCTAGGTCGCGAGAAAGTCTGAAAGGGATACTGAGACCCCTGGCAACATACAGGTAACTGAAGGAACACGGGTTGGATTTAGTCAGTAATGGTCTGACACGCCCTCCCGCTCCGCTTAGAGCTAGAGAAGTTATTTCATAATTACCCACCCAAAAAAAAAAAGTTCTAACATTCACAAAATATAAAAAAGTCTATATAAAGGATAACTAAAATAATACAAATAAAAGACTATTTTAACCAAATGACATGGTAACTTATTCTATTCACAAAAGTCACTAATAAATAGTTGAAATTAGAATTGTAGGAATATAATGTCAAATAATGAAAAGATTATGTCAAGGAAGTATGTAAAAAAAGTAAAATAAAATAAACATCGTAATTTGGGAGCAGTTAATAGACACTTACATAGATATGACGTTAATGAGATACCAGGAAAGTCACATGTGCAGAAGAAGTTATTGCCAAACTTCCTTGTCTTCAACGTAGTCTTGAATCATAGAATATGCTTTTTTGATATTTGATAAGGACACGTTTGATGTGGGTTTTGAACTTTCCTTTGCTAAGTTCTATAACCGACTTTGGCAACTTGATAAAAAAGCGGATTCTGGTAATAATAAATGACTTAGTCTTAGTTAATCTAAATTTAGTTTTAATTAAATCTAGTCTCAGCCATGAAGAAATAAGTACATACCTACATAAACTCACGCCTTTTTCCAATGGGGGTAAGCACTAAGCAGAAACTACTGAACGAAACCTATGATTCTTTCATATCTTTCATAGAGATTATACTATACACGCTTACCTGGATATAAAATAAACGAGGTATAAGGGACTTATCTAAAAGATTCATGTTGTGGCAGCAAAATGATGTGTACATCGGTTTAAAGAAATTTACTCTCATAAGAACTTACAGTCCGCTTATAATGAGATACAAAGTAATACGTATGATAATACAATACAATTTCCTCCAGAGTATTATTTATAAAAGTACTTATTTTTAAAAGCATTTACGTTATCGCACTCTTTTATATCGTCCGGCAATCCATTGAACAGCTGTGCTCCTTCAAATAATATAGTCTTTCTACCGTAATTAGTGCGTGCGCTGATGACTTCAAGATGGTTTTTATATCTATTTCTCAGGTTATATGACATTGATTTTTTCTTTAGTTGTGTGTTAGTTTGTATTGAGTTGGTAGTTATGTTTTTAATAAGAATGCAAGTGTAGTAAATGTATAGCTGTCTAATATTTAATAGTTTAGTTTTTTCGTATAAGTTCTTTGTTAGAGTGAGATAATGATAATGGAACAGCGTTTTAATTATTTTATTTTGAACTCTTTGAAGTGGGTTTAACATCACACTGACGTCACGCAAAATCCTGCATCGCGTAAGCAGAGTTTACCGCGCAATCAGCATAATATGACTTCCCGACATCAATCGTTGGGCAGTAGTCCACCAGAGATAACACCCGTCTGGTCTGAGGATCCTCCATTTTCGTCACGCGAAATCCTGCATCGCGCAATCAGAGTTTACCGCGCAATCAGCATATATATGACTTCCCGACATCAATCGTTGGGCATAGCCCACCAGAGATAACACCCGTCTGGTCTGAGGATCCTCCATTTTCGTCACGCGAAATCCTGCATCGCGCAATCAGAGTTTACCGCGCGATCAGCATATATATGACTTTCCGACATCAATTGTTGGGCAGTAGCCCACCAGACAACACCCGTCTGGTCTGAGGATCCTCCATATTCATCACGCGAAATCCTGCATCGCGCAAGCAGCGTTCACCGCGCGATCAGCATATATATGACTTGCCGACATCAATCGTTGGGCTGTAGCCCATCAGAGACAACACCCATCTGGTCTGAGGATAATCCATTTTCTATAGAGGATGAGTGAACTTTACACCCTGTTCCTCGACCTCTAATGTTTTTCGACACCAATAGTTTTCATTAAATTAAGATGATTTTAAGACATCGAGATAACTTGTTAACTTGTGGTTATGCGACCCGTGAAGATTGTAAATAGGTCACGTAGAGTACAAAATTAATATAAACAGAACAGATAAATCTCATTGCTAAGGTATTGATAATTAAATAAATAAAACAAGATTTGTTTTCATAAATTGTACTTGCCGTCCAATCAATGCCAGTTGCATAGATTTTTCACTTGAAGTGTCATGGTCCATGGAGTCTTTAATTACCAAGCTTGAGGCCAAAAAATACGGCTTTCAAATCATATTGAAAGAAAGAATTAGTTTAGATATCAGTACCCTAATTGCATAATATGATACTGAAATATGTAATAACACTATTGATTGACCTTGAAATCAAAACCGGAATTTCCCAAATGCATGTAAATGCATTTGGAAATCTAATAGGTTAGCTTTGGGTAGAATTTGTGTAATTACGTTATTATCTATGCAAATAATGCGACCGGAATACAAACTTTTACAATAAAAACTTTTTACAAAAAAAAAACAACCGACTTCCAAAAAAAAACACTACAAAGTGAAAAATAACTTTAATTTCGGAAGTCGGTGTCTTGGGTTTTGTGTTTTCGTTTTTGCCAACTTTTTAGTTGTGGTACCTACCCCACACACATTCGAATACCACTACCTGCTACCAGTGTCAAGAACTTATCATATCATCTACATACTACATGGGAAAAAAATACGTATTTTGTAGCTAACTCAAAAACTACCCAAGCAAAGTTAATAAATTTATGTGGGACCAATTTGGGAGCCTACCCTTTGAAACAAAAAAAGAATTTTCAAAATCGGTCCACAAATGATGGAGAAATCGGTGGACATACATAAGAAAAAAAAAAAAAAAAAAAAAAAACTTACGCGTCGAACATATAACCTCCTCCTTTTTGGAAGTCGGTTAAAAAACAACTTTATTTGTTATTAGTGTGAGCTGTCACGGATCAAACTCTTGTAAGTAGGTAACTTTTCTCTCAATGACATTCCGTAAAAACCGAAATATTTCGGAGTTATTGGGCCCAATGTGCTTCAAAATTATGTACATGTCATTGATTGAGTATTTATATTTATACGTAAAATTATAAATCGCAGTAAGGAAGGCTAAACTGAGGTCAAGAGGTCAACATGCGCTGAAGTAAAGTGTGTTGAACATGCTTTTGAGATGACTGGGGATATACGCTTGCTCAATCATGAATATTAAAAAAGTGAAGGAAAAATGTTTTCTGCATTCCTCGCCGTCTGATTTTCTATACAATATAAAAAAACCTGTCCGATCCGAAAGGGGGACATAGGTACTGCAATAACATTACCAAAAAGTTTTTTTTTAATTATTATTGAAAATAAAAAAAGTTATTGCTATTTTAAATTCACATTTTTAGTACCAAAATTACCCCAAATCCATTAAGAATTAGCAAATTTTCCACACATGACTTATAGACACCCGGTAAAAGACGGCCGCCCGCGCCCCCAAACGGGCAAAATTCACCACAGAAAAAAAAAAATCCTGAAAAAAATGACCACATAAATAGAACTGAGAGTCTATTTACCTACGATATTTTTTACACGTTGTATATCTAATAACCTAACCTTTTACGATCTCGTCAACAATTTCATGGATCGTATCTTTATTGTACCGGGCAATAAAGAATCATCTCCACATTGTGACGAACAACCTGTAGAACATACAATTCTTGATATAAAATTCTTCTCAATAAATCAACGAGGAAGCTAAATTGACTGAAGCCGGTTTTTTGTTTCATCTAATGATCGTGTCATAAATAATATTGATGTTTTCAAACACGCGTTTGTAACTACGATGTCTTCTCCATCTGATTTATAGCTTGATGTCCAGACATTCCTTTGGAACTTGTTTCTATGGAGAACGACCTTGCCATAAGTTGACACGGACATGCAACTATCCACTTTTTAAATTAATGGAAAGCAATTAATTGGTCTATTAGTGTTTCTAGAAACATTTATTATGGAATAATTATTATCTTCTTCATATTGGGTTTTTTTGAAGTGAAAACTTCTTTAGGCGCGTTGGGCATTTTTGAGATGAGAAAAAACAATTGAGCTCGCGACACCGTTACCAATACCTCATTTTTGTAAACGCGATTGTGCTCTTTATATAGATAAGGTTACGGACCAATGTTCTCTACAAGTATTTTTCTTCCACCAAGGCGATCTTGTTCAAGTTTTCACTTCTGTCAGAACTCCCGGAGTGCCACGGTTTTTTTAAAGCTTTACTTTGCACTCAGACTGAACCATTATCACTCTCTTGCCCTTATTCCAATTTATCTTCCATCCTTCTCTATTATTTTAGTAGTCACCCTCTTTCTAGCCATATCATCTTTCACAAAATCTATTCATCATTTCTTTGGTCTTCCACTACTCTTATATAATAGTTATATATCCACATATATTATACTCAAAACTTCTGGAGTGATAACCAATATAAACATTATCTAGTCTAGCTACGTTCAAGATGATGTGTCTAGAACAATTAAGAATCTAAGTAAGATTGCCACCTACTTTGCCAATCTTATAGCACTGGCAACTAAATGCAGTCTAGGCAAGTAATGCTTCAAAAGAAATACAAAAATACAGAGACATAAAAAAGGAACAAAGGAATCAAAATAAAAGATCAACCTCAAGGGGAAAACATAGAAACTATTGAGTAGCTTTAATTTAAAAAGGTAGAATGGGAAAATACGCGTGTGTTGAACAAATTCCTTACATACCAACATACTAGAATTCCAATAACTTTTTGTTACCATGCCGAACTTTTTAACGAAATCTCTGTTGTTTATGCAAGCTCACACTAGAGTAGGGATTTATTATTTACGGTAGATATTCTTGAATGTCTTCGAGACGTTAGTCAAAGGTCTAGGAATAGCATGGCTGAAAAGGGTCAGAAGGCCACAAGACAAGACGCTTATGTAATAAATTTGTAGTCCCATCCATGTCATTGAAAATGGATATCTGTAGCGGAGAAATAAGAAATATAGCCACATTAGGTAAGTTTTAAAAAGGTGACTCGGACAGATGATGCGAAAAGCGGAGGACCGAGTGTTGTGGTGCAGCTTGGAAGAGGCTTGTGTCCAGGAGTGGACTGCGGTAGGCTGTATTGAGGCCAGTTTTAAGTCTGAATTGAAAGCTTAGGGGAAGACAAAAGAAACGATGAATAGTGTTAAGACATGGTTAGAAAGGGGTGAATGACTACCAAGATGACGGCTATTAGAAATGTTCCATACATTTAAAAGACGTACTGCGCCAACGCAAAATAAATTGGAACAGGGACAAGACTCAGGAAGGTGATATACCTACCATGGCACTGAAAAGTTATTTCTTGGCTGTCGGGATCTACTATAATCATAGAACGGAGGAACCGGAGTTCAGATTCGAGCAGTATAGTATTTTTATCTCACGAAGCGATGCACTCTTTAGATGTGGTAACCAAGTGTACACACACGCTTTGAATATGATCGTGAAGACGAGTAGCATCAGCACATAACACGCACACTTCCAACTTGCCATTGTGTCGAACGGTACCGACAGCTCCTGCGCTTACACACACATTCACAACATGTTTGTACACTTGGTAACCACAAGTAAAACGCGCGTCTTTTCGTGACATAAAAATACCATACGTCAGTAAATGAGAAAAGCCAAAAGTTAAGTCCTTTACCTTATCCTTCTTTATTTGATGGCTTCAATAAGCCCTATCACCTATGCATATGATTATGTGATGACTGCCTCAGTGAGCGGAGTTCGGGCAGGTGAATTTTGGGCCAGGCATGTTTGAAGTTTTTGCTATTTATACGCTAATCAGCCAATGTCAATGCCATTGCTAGATAAATGGCCACGAATAAAATAAAGACCTAGTGTGTAAGTTTGAAGCTTCCAATTAATAAATGTTATCTGCTACTGCAATCAAAGAAACTAATGAGGTATTTTTATTTAAAAATTCAAAACATTGTCGCGACGCCTTGTTTTATTTTATTCAACAATAAATTATTATGTTCTATTTCAAAAATCAAAATGGCTGACATTTATTATTAGTTTCACAGCTTAATAATGTAAAGCGCCGTAAATACGAAGCTCCAGCTGTTTTATGAGTTAATAATTGTCAATCAATATGTTAATAAGTATCATTTTAATAATATTCGAATAGAGGAAGGTGCGTTACTATACTTTATGATTAGTTTTAAAAACCTAAAGAATTACTTTTTTTGTATATTTTCCTGTTTATTAGGCTTCCTCAGACAAGACATAATAATATGTTATACTCTTCTGTCTAGAATCGTTATGATTATCCTTGATTTTTGCTTAGTAATTTTAGACCACCGTAATTTTAATCGGAGGTTTGTGAATATTGCAACATAATTTGTCACAATACTATGACAATAGTCTCGAAGTGGTATTTCCTTCTAATACGCCTTTCAAACGCTTCTTTCTGTTGATTTTTGCCACAAATTTTTCGTCTGTCATTTTCAGCGGAGAGATGTCAACACCATCTTGAATTGTATGCCATTATCATCCTGCCTACCTCCCCAATTTATTTGTGGACGGCACAGCATGTCTTCATTAATATTTCACACACACACAATAGCTTCTATCACAGAATTCATCATCTTCAAAGGCTATATTACCTATCATCTTTCACAAAATCGTTATCATCTTCGTGTATTTGTTCTTTCTTTGCGTCATGTTTACCGCAAATAAACGTATTTTCTTTTCTTTCTCATGAAAAGCGAGCAATGATAGCCTAGAGGTGTGGCCGTCAGATAGCCAAGTCATAAATCTCGAGTTCAAACCTAAGGCAGGCACCTCTGACTTTTTGGATTCATGTGAACATTGTATAATTATCACTTGCTTCAAAAACGGTGAAGGAAAACATCGTGAGGAAACCGGCATACCTCAAAGATATTTCTAAATACTTTTAAAGATATTGAATAAATTCAATGAAAATTGACCATTCCCCCCCCCCCCCTTATCTCCGAAACTACTGGACCGAAAAATTTGAAAAAAATACATAGTATGGCTCTTTACTCATAGATTACAGGAAAACCTATAAGAAGTCTATGGTCTTAAAATAACATGGGAAATCTCTCAATATTGTGCGTAAATACTTACATTTCGTCGCTCGGCATCCAATAGGCCCATCTCTCTAGCTACTATAATATCATAATATCAAAAGTGTTTGACCATCTACTTAATACACAAATAAATAAAACTGTAAGCGTTCATGACAATCAATTCGGGTTTCGGCGTGGTTTGTCAACAGAAAGTGCAGTGTTGTGCATTAAGCATACTATCACATACTTTTCACTCCTTTGCTCAAAAAGGCCGTCATTGTAGAGTACCAGAGCGGGGAAAAAATAGCATTTCTTGCTCTAGGGGAAAAAGAAATTTCTTTTTAATTTTTGTCTGTTCCAACGAGCTTTGAAAAACGAAAAAGTCTTTATTCTTATGTAGAATAATCATGATTATGGACTCGACTTATTACTGGTTCACAAAAAAAAGAAGAACATTTTATTTTTGAAAATGGAATTAAATGCGGCTATCTCTTCGGTAGAATGCGTGCATTGCGTTGCGACTACAGAAGAAATAAAAAAGGCATTGGCGCGAAATTTTTAGAATTTTTCTCTAATTACGAATTGAATTGGTGACCGTAATATAATTTACAACAGTGAAAATGTCATCATCTAGTGAGAACGTCTTCACAGAGGACTGAAATTAAGTTGCCGGAAAAAAACATCTCGTTAAATATCCAGAATTGTACAAATTGTTGGTACATTTAAATAAAATAAACTATTTAATATTGTATTGGATTATTTTATTTTCTCGCAATCGTAGTGAAAAGTAGAGTGTAACACACGGTGTTAAAACCCATTATAACTCGGTTTCTATTTACTCCCTCGCTAAAGCTCAGGAGTAAAACTACCTCGTTACAATGGGTTATTTTAGCCCCTCGTATAACAATCTACTATACTATACACAGCGTGGGACGCCGATATATGCTAGCTTCCTAGATTTAGAGAAAGATGGAGAAGGATAGGTTGCCAACGGAGCTTATAAACATTTTTAAATTGTGGAATAGTAACCAGATTAATAGTGTACGAAGGGCTGGAACTTTTTCCAGGCCATACAGGTTGGAATGCGGGGTGAGGCAGGATTGGCGAGCTCAGCAGCACCAGAGTGGGTTGCTATTTAGATGGTATTTGTGTAAATAATATTAGCTATGCAGATGATATGGTGCTTCTGAGCGCGTCAATCTGTGGTCTCAGAAAGTAATTGGTCGCCAAATGTGAGCAATATGCCAAAACACATGGTTTGATGTATAACTCCAATAAGTCGGAGATCGTGGTTTTTGAGGCTGGGGGTAGACCGGGTTATGTACCACCTGTATTACTCAATGGGACTCCACTTCAAAGAGTATTTACGTTTAAATATCTTGGTCATATATTGACCCCTGACCTCAATGACGGACTCGATATTGAGCGGGAACGAAGAGCGTTGTCGATAAGGGCAAACATGCTGGCTCGCAGGTTTGTACGCTGCTCACTTAAAAAGTCAAAATTACTCTGTTTCGAGCTTATTGTACAACGTTTTACACGTGCAGCCTGTGGGCTAGATATACCCAAAGGTCGTGCAACGCCCTTCGTGTCCAATACAACAACGCTTTCAGGGTATTGGTGGGGCTGTCCCGTTTTTGTAGCGCATCGGGAATGTTCGCGGACGCACATATTAATTGCTTTTACGCAACAATGCAAATGGGGTGTGCATCCCTGGTGCGCAGAGTACGGGCCAGCTCCAACAATGTCCTAAAAAAGATTGCTAGCAGGCTGGATTGCATGTACATCAATCACTGCAGTGCCATCTCCCATGGGGAGCGCCGAGTGAGCCAGCGCGTTGTCGTGGTGAAGCAGTAGCCCACGGAGGCCAGTGTTCGGTCGCTTGCTGCTTGCAGTAGTAAAAACTTCTGGCAAACATTTGGTAACATACCATTCAGCATTGATGCTCCTTTGATCTCGTCAGGGTACTGATACCAGATAACCCAGCAAAGAAAAAAAACTTGCGATCAAAATTTTGCCTGCACTTCTGGCTCGCTTCACTTTGGTAGGCGTTGGTTCATTTTGAAACAGCCACACGGTTTACTGACGCTTAATTTCTGGATCATATTGATAAATCCAAGATTCATCACCTGTAATGATATCTTAAACGCGCCGAAACGAGCCTGCTACAAATTTTGCTATCATGTCTCGGCACCATTCTACCCGAACCTCCTTCTGAACCTGCGTTAGATTTTGCGGTACCAGCGTGAAACTATCTTCCATAACCGAAGATGCCTGTGTAGAATTTCATGCACACTTCCCGATCCAATCGGCAGTATATGCTGAACCTCTTCATATGTAATTCGCCTATTCTCTTGAATTAAATTTTTCACAGCCAACACGTTTTGTTATACATAACAACAACCGTCATATGGCGGCCACTTCTTTCTTTGTCCGCCAAAATTACTCGACCACACATAAATTCATTAAACCAGCGGAAAACAGTCGCTTTAGAAGGGCTTTTTTCTATGCACACCATTTTGAAGTCTTTCAAACGATTCTTCTGGTTTTAGTCGACATTTGAAATCGTACAAAATCATCGCGCCAAAATGTTCTCGTTGTAAATCCAGTTTTCATTAAGACAGAGTATTTTGATTTAGCTCGTAAAAAAATGTGGAGGGAATTTCGAATTTGGAATGATATGTTTTTTTGTAATAAATAGTCATAGCTTTAATTGACATCAAAACTAGCCAGTATCCTATAGACAAAAACTGTTAGTCGCAAAACTTTCTGAGTGACCTAGTAAAATAAGCTAACATAGTTCATAAGTTTACTAACACAATGAGTCCTTGTTACTTGAATAAAGAAAAATATCTGGATGTCCATTTGTTTTTGAACGACTTTATCTATAAATGAAACCTAGCTGGATCGATTTATCACTCCCGAAACCCCCTGCATACTAAATTTAATAAAAATTCTTGGAGCCGTTTCCGAGATTCAGATTATATATAGGTACCTACATAAATACAAGATTTGCTCGTTTAAAGGTATTAGATTTAGATTATTATTATATTAATACCGCGAATGTGAAATTTTTTACGAAAATCAGATTTTTGTTTTATTTCATTCTACACGTTGAAATAAGTGATCCTGCAATTTAAAAAAAAAACGTAAAATATGTCACACTCGCGGTATTGGATGCCGAGCGACGATTTGCAGTTGGGATGTATGGGAGAACATGTTTTTCAACTACAATGTTAAGTTTGTCCTTGGGATAAATAAATTCATCTCAACTACGGAACCCTTCATTGTGCGTAGTCCGACACGCACTTGGCCGGTTTTTCTTATTATGTTTGCCATCGACACGCTAAGAAGATTGAAAACATGCAGGTGGTTAAGGTTTTCCTAAGTCTGCACTTTTCCGCTCCTCTCCGCCCCAATGGACAAGCAGCAAGTACATGAGCTACCTACCTATGATATGATACTTGCTCATTATGATTGCTCACCAACAAAATTTAATAAAAGTAAAAATGAAAGAAAATACCTTGTTGTTTACGATTTACGAAAAATATATACCAGTTATACGAATCACTGGTATATATATATTTTTTCCTTTTATGTTTGCACAAAAACACAAAAAACTAACTAACTAACAAAAAAGGTAATAAACAAGTTGCATTAGTTAATCTGTATATACAAAGCGAACTTTGTATATACAGATTGATAAAATATATATATATATTTATAAATATAAACTGACAAAAAAAATTGTTATTGCAGTCCCCCGACTGCAATAACAATTTTTTTTTGTCAGTTTGTTTTTGTCCCCCGACCTCTTAGATTTATATTCATGGCTTGTGGTTTTCCTCTACCTTCATTTACATAAAACTTTTATTATGATGATCTTCAGTAACCTATTCTAAGTATTGTATTAAGGTGAATTCAATTTTATCAGTAGGTACTTCATTTCTCAGTAGCAGACCTGAGTCTGGATTTTTGCCCGGTTTATGACAATGGCATGGCTCGCCCCCTATTACACGGGACTTAAAACATGACTGACGAATTGTGGTGTGTGGAATATAGGCATGATGTTATGCGAGTGTGTACTTCATTCCAGCGATAAAATTAAATCAATAATTATAAAAGCAAGAAGGGCTTTTTAAACTTGATCTATCAAGATAACTTGATTAGTGCTTTGCTTCAGGATATGCTCAAGCACGAATACGAAATACGAAACTGGCAAAAATGCATGCTATGTTAGTTTCAGAATAAGAGCGACAACATATATTATTGATATGCATTTATCAGTAGCATGCCAGAGGTTAACGGTGTTTTTGCAACCAGTTGAGTAGGATCCAAATATAAACACAGACGTTCCAAATATTCTTCAGTTCAAGAGTAATCGTCAGAATCAGAATCAGAATCAGAATCAGAATCAGAATGACATTTATTTGCCTACTTTGTGTGTTACAAAATATGTCTGTGGCCGGTGGGCCGTACAGAGGTGAGTCAGCTAACTTATGTCCTAATGGATCTATGTTTGCCGTGTTCTGTTTATTCGCAATATGTGAGATTATACAAACAGATTACGTGTTTTATTAGATATAGATAGATACAGTCTCAGTGAGGCATTATAATTATGGCTATTTATTATTATTATTACTTATTATTATTGTTACTTATTATTAATGTTATTTATTGTTACTTATTATTATTGTTATTTATTGTTACTTATTGTTATTGTTATTTATTGTTACTTATTATTATTTATTATTATTGTTATTTATTGTTACTTATTATTATTTATTATTATTGTTATTTATTGTTACTTATTATTGTTTATTATTATTGTTATTTATTGTTACTTATTATTATTTATTATTATTGTTATTTATTGTTACTTATTATTATTTATTATTATTGTTATTTATTGTTACTTATTATTATTTATTATTATTTATTGTTATTATTTTACATTATTATAATTTTTACTTTATTTTAAGGGGACGCGGAGTCTTCGTTTTGTCGGTAGGCCACCGTTTGTATCCTTTTTTATTTGGGTCATACATTATATCGCCTATTCTGTGATTAACCCTGAGGGGGTTAAATTCGCCGTGCGCTTGGTAGGCGTCTCCAGGGAATTCAAGATCTTCTATTTGTAAAGTAGCAATTTTTTCCAACATTTTGGTGTTAAGGTCCTCGGCGCGTAAGTGCCAGGCTTCTATGTCAGCCATCTCCCAGATCACTTCCGTGGGTGTTCGTCTTGGTAATTGTGCGGCATTTTTCAGTGCCAGTCTATATTGGCGTTCGATTTTGCTTAGGTTCGTTGCGCTAAACCTTGAGAGTAGTTGCACCACTCCGTAGTCCATCAGCGGTAAAATGCAGGCCTGAATGATGGCCAGTTTCGTGTCTAGTTCTGTCTTCGCATTGTATCCTATTATTGGGCCGAGGGCTCCTCTGACTTGTTTCAGTTTTTTAACGACCTTTTCGGTGTGCTGGTTCATCTTCATGTGTTTGTCGAAGATGACACCGAGGTATCTGATCTGCTTTTGATAGTACAACGTTTGTTGTTTCAGTTTCACCGTTGGCCGATATTTTTTCTTTTTCGAGAACATGATGCATTCTGTTTTCTCTATATTACACTGTAACCCCCATCTTGTGTAGTAGTCAACGATGGCTTCCGCTGCCCATTCAGCACGCATAGTCGCGTGTTCCGGGTTCGTGGCTCTATTGAGTATACAGAGATCATCCGCATACTGTGAGAGTTTGAGACCTCTGATGTGGTCTTGTATATCCCAAATATCATGGACGTACAAGTTGAAGATTATTGGTCCCAGGATCGAGCCTTGGGGCACGCCGTGAGGTATCGGTTTGTCTTTGGTTATGGTAGTTCTGAATCTACCTCTCAAGTTTCTGCCTTCGAGGTAGTTCTCAATTATTTTAATGACATTGTTGGGAACGTCTTGATTCTGAAGTTTCTTGATCAGGCCCTTGTGGTTGATCGAGTCAAAGGCCTTCGATAGGTCCGTAGATATCATAGAGACGCTGTCTTCCGTGGCTAACGCATCAGTGATTATTTTTCCGGTACGTAGAATCTGGGTTGCTGTGCCTCTTGCTCTTGTGAAGCCGTGCTGGAACGTTGGTTGCAGCCGGTTGACCGTAGCGGTAAGTCTTCTCAGGATCAGTCGTTCACACAGCTTGCCCATGATGTTGAGCAGTGTGATCGGGCGGTACGATGATGCCTGACGGTGATCTTTGCCGGCCTTGTGCAGGAATATGCACACGCCAGTTTTCCATCGCTTAGGGAAGTAACCTGTGGACAATACAAAGTTAGCAAGAGGCACAAATGCCTCGTTGAAGACTTCTCCCCCAAGTTTGAGGGCGTCTGCTTTTATTCCGTCTGGCCCTGGGGCCTTTTTGTTTTTGAATCTGCTCAGTGCAAGTTGAACTTCTTTTTTTGACGTTGGGTCGAGCGGTTGGAACGGTGTCGTTTTTTCAGTCCCTTCATCGTCTTTCGCTATTTTGGCCTCTTTAATTATGGCTGTATCGGTGAGCTTGTCGATCGTTTCTATTTCTGTACTGCATCCCGTGATGTTTGGTAGTTTAACGACAGGCTTCTTCATGTTTCGTTGGATGCTCCACATTTGTGACCTATTGTCCCGTGGATCTTGGAGTTTGTCGAGCCAGCCTTTTTCGGAGTATTCTCTCAGAACTTTTTCAGCTTCTCTCTTAGCGTGGTTGTAAAGAGTGCGTGTTTCGTATTGGAGTCTGGGGCTGCAGTGTCTCGTTTGCCACTCAATTTGTTTCAATTTGTTTCGAAAGTCTATCTTATCGTTTATTTCTTTCGGTAGTCGTTCCTGCCTTGTTGAATTTTTAAGGGGTGCGTGATTGTCGAGGGCTGCTACAACGGCATTTTCTATTGTTTCGACATATTTCTCGCAATCGGCTTCTGTTGTGATTTCTTTGTTAAGGTCGCAGAGACCTTCCCACATAGTCTGTTGGTATGTTGCTCTCAGTTTCTCGTTCTCATAGATTTTCTTAGTGTTACGGGATAGATGTTCCTCTATATTATGTTCAATCTTCACCGTTAGCAACCAAGGGAGGTGATCCGAACCAACGCTCTCTACCTGTTTGGCCTGCGCTTCTAGTTGTTGGTGTGTTATTAAAGCCAGGTCCAGGATGGTGTTACCTTGGCTGAAAGGTCTAGATGGTGCATTGGCGTGTTTTAGCGAGCAGATTCCGTCTTTCGTTGCTTCTTTAATAACGTTGCCGAGGCCGGAGTTCCTGCTGTGGCCGAGTGTTTGCATACGTAAATTCATATCGCCGATAATGATGGATGGCTCGTCGGCTAGGGTCTCCTCCAGTTCTTCTCTAGCATGGTTCTGGTTTGGAATTTGGATATAGATTCCTTTGATCTTTATATATTGTCCAGTTGCGTGGTTAGTGAAAAGTTTGATGCCTACGCCTTCTATCTTCTTGTTTTCATCGTGCCAGCCTGGGGTGACTTCCGTTTCAGCCCACCTTAGTCCCTTCTGTACATACATGGCAGTGGCTAAGTGTTTCTCCAATGTGTGGGTGAGTTTATCGTACCCTTTTATATTATATTGTTGTGTCTCAAAGTCGATCTTGCATTCGTTCAATATAATTATAGCCGGTCTATATTTCTCGACTAGTGCTTTTATTTCTTTGAATTTGTTTCTTACTCCTTGGGCATTCAGGTGTAAGATTTTGAGGTTTTGTATTTTCTTACTATCGTGGTTAGCCATTGAGACGCGAGTGTATCCTATTTATAGTGTCCATCAGCATCATCAGTGTCTGTTGCATTTGTGTCTGCATCTGAAAGAGGCCCTCTAGTGTGAGACCGCCTATTGTCAGTGGTACTTGTTCTGTTTGTGGTTGTGCTGATTCTTTTTGTGGCAGAGTTGGAAATTGTCTTGTACTTGTGACATCTGCGTATTTAACACCCAGTCTTACCACTGAGCGTTTAATTCTCTCCTCTCTCTTTGTTTGCTTAGCCTCTGCTTGTTCCATTTGCCTAGCTATCACTTTTTTGAACACAGGGCATTTGGCGTTGTTCGCACCGTGGTCTTCTCCTTTACAATTTCTGCAAACCTTCGTTGTGGTACCCTCTAGCGTGGTAATAACTATCTGTGGCTCCTCTTGTTTGCCGTAGCACGATTGTTTCGAGTGATCGAATGCATAGCATTTCTTGCACTGTACAATGTGCTTCGGGTTTTCTCTAAATGGTTCGACCTTGATGGAGGGTGCGCAGAAGAATTTCCTTTCCGAGGTTTTGAAGTTTTCCAGGAGATCTCTCGATTTGTGTTTGCCGTCAAAAATGAGTAGGTGTATTTTTCCTATTCTTCCGAGTGGTTTGATTGTTGTTGGTTTAATGCCGATGCAGTCTGCTATCTCGTTAGCAATGGTGTCGGTGGATTCTCCATAAGTCTCATTTTTTAGCACGATCTTGGTCGCTGATTGTCTGTCGGCCTTCGGTTTTGGTGCAATCACTCTGGTTATTCCGCAAGCTTCGATCACAGTGAGTAAGTTCACGCGCGCTGTCGCATTATCCGGGTTAATTTTTATTTGGCCTCTCATAACGTTAAGCGTTGAGCTATTCTTCGCTACTGATTCTCTGATTTTATTTAATGTGTCTTGATTCTTAATTGCATTTTCATCCCTGATAATTATATTAGGGATATGGGTGTTTCTTTGTGTCGGTGTCGTATAGTTGGATGCACCTGTACGCTGTCTTTTGGCTCCTCTAGTTACCAGTTGATACTTCGGTTGGTTATCTTGCGCGGTGCAGTTGTTGTCGCTCATTGGTTTTTGTAATTTAGATTTGTCTATGATAGGCAGCGGCCGAACAGGTCGTGAGATTTTCCACGCGTCTAGCGTACTCTGTACTTTGCCTTCGATCTGGGAGCTTATTTGTGTAGTTTGGCCTCGGGTGTGGTTCCCATCCTTGTTTGTAGCGGGCACATATGCGCGCTCGCTGTCTCTTACTCGTACCGCACGAGTAAGTGAAGCTTGTTGGATTGTGGTTGGGTCCGGCGGGCCGCCGCTCATTTCTGACCTCACTCCGTGCACCTGCAACGGCGCTTGCGGGAGTGGCTGGCCCACATTCACATAGGTACTCGGGGCAAGAAGCGTTCTGGGGGCTTCGATGTTTTTAATCACTTTGCTTCCGAGTTTATTCTTTTTTCTTGATTTTCTGGCAGCCAAAGGCAGTTGCTCGCTTTGTGAAACAAATTCAATGATTGCGCACTGGTTTTTGCCGCACTTACAGATGAACCACTCCTCGGATGTGAAGCTCTCGATGGGTATGGTAATCAATTCCTTCTTTATTTTACAGCTGATACATGGGCGGATGTTTTTCATGCCAGTCTCTAGTCCCGCCGTATAAATTGTTACTGAAGATTCAACTTTTAGTGTGCCGTTATCATATTTTGGCTCTGCTTTAAGCGCAGCCTTGATAAGAAAGAATTTCATACATACTTTGCACTGAATCTTCTTAGTGTTCATTTGATTAATACCCCACAGGGGAGTATCCATCTGGAAGGTACTTTCACATTCCCAGCACTGCACTGTGTTTTTATTAAAGTCAGATAAATCTACTTTCATTAATTTCACTTTGTCCTTAACTGTTTCGCTGTCTGATCCCGAATTAAGCGGGTCCGTGTCCATATCACTGTTATTTACCGAACCTACATTGTTGTTCTCCGGAAACATTTTTCACTGTTTTTGATTTTATAATTTCACTTACACTAATTATCACACTATTTCTGACGTTTCCCGGGGGTTACGAGACCCCCCGAGGTCTTCACAGTCCACTATTTACTATAAAAAGTTCACTTTATAACTCGCGTCCGTGTGGAATATTTCGTTCCGCACATTTATAAATGACGGTGGCTTATCAGTCGTGCGCGTGAGTCAGCTCGGGTGAGCGCTCGCTCCGTAGGCGCGTCCGCTCGCTACCGTCGTCCGCGAGAGTAGCATGCCAGAGGTTAACGGTGTTTTTGCAACCAGTTGAGTAGGATCCAAATATAAACACAGACGTTCCAAATATTCTTCAGTTCAAGAGTAATCGTCAGCAGAGTATATATATTAGTAATCATGTGGAAAATAATAAGTCTATCTGTTCTCCTAATCGCCGCTCAGGCAGTAGACATACGTGATTTCTACGGGGACTGGATCGAGGTCGCATTTTATCCAGTTTCTACCTACGTCCCTTTGTGCATACGTTTCTCGTTCGTTAATAGCACAGAAAATGTTCAATGTACTTATGCTGATGGAAAAAACGTGACTTCAGTTCAAGCCACTATCATGACAGAAATCGGAGAAATAATTCGCGCTCATCAGATGCCGTTGAGAGTGGTAGATACGCTTGCGGAGGTGATGCCAACGTTGAACATCAGCGTCAAATGTGGTGACAAGGATGTTCGTGTTAATGATCGTGCTGTTGTGAGGTTGGTGAACGAAGATTACTTCATTTTGTATTCCAATATTCCGGCGTCCTTGGAACATACTCGTAGTGCGGTAGAACAGAACTCAGCAATACTTTTTGGAAGAAATGTCGTCTCTTCAAATAAATTATCTGATGTTATGACAAGTATTGAAGATCTGAAGAACAGACGAGGAGCCCAGGTGTCCGTTTCGACCGCGCGGCCACGGCGAAATTTAAAAAAAAAAACTACGCCAAGATTTTGTAAAAATTTGTAGAAGTTGATTCCCAAAACCATAAATTTGTCAAAGTTATGGTTAAAAAGTTATAAGGGTTTGAACGTGGCCGCGCCATTGAAACGCGGCGAACCGCGCGGCCACGGAGATCTTTAAAACTAAGCGTTGCAGAGATCTGAAATTCAGGTAAATAACAGATTGAATTTGTAAAAAATTTGTAAAAATATAGAAAAAAATCCTAGGTTTATATTTTGGGAGCTATAAGACTAAAACTCCATGGCCGCGCCATCGAAACGATGAAAAATACGTTGTCGCCGATATCTCGCTGAAAAAGCATCGCAGGGGTCTGAAGTTTTTTGTTAAACGTAGATTTGAATTTGTCGAAACTTGTAAAAATACTACAAAAAATTCTAGGTTTATGTTTCAGGAGCTGTAAGACTAAAACCTCATGGCGGCGCCATTGAAACGGTCCAAAAACACGTTATCGCCGATATCTCGCTGAAAAAGCATCGTAGGGGTCTGAAGTTTTTTGTAAAACCTAGATTTGAATTTGTCGAAACTTGTAAAAATACTACAAAAAATCCTAGGCTAATATTTCAGGAGCTGTAGTACGGTATCGCGTAGAAATAAGTCGTGATTATTTATCGAAGAAAGTAATTGTAAAGCGAGTTTTTTGTAAACAACACCAATTAATATGTAAAACTACCGATACTAGGCAAAAAACATGTATTTTTTCGGTATTTATAACTTTCAATACGTTTTGAATATTTCGATAGGGTGACCATGGCTTTTTGTTTACAGAAAACTTTCCACCTATCGTTTTGGAAATTGTATCTCAAGGATTCTAAATTAAATTAAAATGAAACGACAAGATACAAAAAACATATTTATATTTCTTTTATAATCATATAAATCACAGATTATTTACTTACCCTAACACATAAATTTCTTTCAAACTCACAAATCACAGATTATTTACTTATACTTTCTTTCAAAGTCACAAATCACAGATTATTTGCTTACACTTACTTACACTACTATATAGGGTGACTGGTAAGCAGTGATTGATACTTAAACACGTGAATTAGCTCATCATTATGAACAACTTTTACTATGGGACCAAACCTGAAATCGCGAAAAAAATATCAGCTGTTCCATACATTTACGATCGCATAACTCGTCAACATGTATGGAACAGCTGATATTTTTTTCGCGATTTCAGGTTTGGTCCCATTGTTGCCATGTTCATAATGATGAGCTAATTCACGTGTTTAAGTATCGGTCACTAATTACCAGTCACCCTATATATATTTCTTTCAGTCACAAATCACAGATTATTTGCTTACACTTACTTACTTTACTATATATATTTCTTTCAAAGTCACAAATCACGATAGAGCAACCAGTATTAAAATAGGTACCTAAGTAGGTACACATTATCATTACAAGACTAGGTCAACTAGGTTGATAAAAAAATAGGAAAAGTATTAAGTGGTAAGAGAAGAGAGTAATTAGTATGAATTACTTACCTTGATAAGAAGTATTCATTTGAAATCAAATCCTAAGGCTTACGCCTTACGCTTTCGAAGTTGTAACAGCAGAACGTAGTTTTCCAAAGATAACAAATGTCCGAAACAGTGCACAAATAAAATTCCGTAGGAATGTCAAAATTTAAAACACCAACGAGCAATCCGTGCGAATTAACTGAAAGTAAAACGACGACTGATCAACAAAAAAGCCTTTGGCGGGAAGACGGGGTGCAGCGGCCGGGATATCTCTCACATATTGGACTGCTGTGATTGGTTATACAGCCTTCGTCTCCCGCGCTGCACCCGCGTTCTGTTCGCTCCTGTGTACTGTAGTGTGTGTGGCCTTATGGTTAATTCCTTTAGTGCAATTCAATGTTGGAATGCATGAGTTAATCACACGTTACTTATGACATAATACTGTTCATTACAGGGGGTTATTTCTGGCAGAATTTAGTCTTAGACATAAGTTATGTGTTTGATTCCACAATTATTCATCAAATAATGCTATCTTACAGGAATTACGAATGTTGTGCAAAGTTATTTGTTATGGTTCTGGCACGTGTACTCAAAACCACAGTATTGTCAAATCAAGCAATGATTTAAGTGAATTTAAAAGAAATAAACATATGATTTTGTATTTTATCCGTTTCATTTTAATTGAATTTAGAATCCTTGAGATACAATTTCTAAAACGATAGGTGGAAAGTTTTCTGTAAACAAAAAGCCATGGTCACCCTATCGAAATATTCAAAACGTATTGAAAGTTATAAATACCGAAAAATACATGTTTTTTGCCTAGTATCGGTAGTTTTACATATTAATTGGTGTTGTTTACAAAAAAAAACTCGCTTTACAATTACTTTCTTCGATAAATAATCACGACTTATTTCTACGCGATACCGTACTACAGCTCCTGAAATATTAGCCTAGGATTTTTTGTAGTATTTTTACAAGTTTCGACAAATTCAAATCTAGGTTTTACAAAAAACTTCAGACCCCTACGATGCTTTTTCAGCGAGATATCGGCGATAACGTGTTTTTTGACCGTTTCAATGGCGCGGCCATGAGGTTTTAGTATTACAGCTCCTGAAACATAAACCTAGGATTTTTTGTAGTATTTTTACAAGTTTCGACAAATTCAAATCTACGTTTTACAAAAACTTCAGACCCCTGCGATGCTTTTTCAGCGAGATATCGGCGATAACGTATTTTTCATCGTTTCGATGGCGCGGCCATGGAGTTTTAGTCTTATAGCTCCCAAAATATAAACCTAGGATTTTTTTGCTATATTTTTACAAATTTTTTACAAATTCAATCTGTTATTTACCTGAATTTCAGATCTCTGCAACGCTTAGTTTTAAAGATCTCCGTGGCCGCGCGGTTCGCCGCGTTTCAATGGCGCGGCCACGTTCAAACCCTTATAACTTTTTAACCATAACTTTGACAAATTTATGGTTTTGGGAATCAACTTCTACAAATTTTTACAAAATCTTGGCGTGGTTTTTTTTTTTAAATTTCGCCGTGGCCGCGCGGTCGAAACGGACACGGAGCCCAGATGTGTGTGAAAGAAAATTATAGTGGATTCAAGAATACTGAAAACGAAGCTGGTAAATAATTAGTTATTAATTTAAAACCGAAATAATTGGTAGGCGACTGATTAATGTCTCCATTGCATGCTACATTGAGATGTGTATATAAAATCTTGTAAAATAAACGTGTTTTATTGCTGTCAATTTACTTATTTTTGCTGACTCAAAAGTGTTTTCTGATTATCTGTTGATCCCGAATGACACATAAGGGATTCTAGCAGCTCCTCCGTGTAAAAGTGTGTAAGTTCATAGCAAATATCATAACAGCACGCCTGTTTTGAATTATCGGAAGAGTTAGGCAGAGGTGTGCTGTTCCACAGGGAGTGAGCCTATTGCCCTTAACCGGGCATAAATCTAGACTCCGAGTTGGTACTTGGAAATTCATATTGGAACAATCCATTCACTTTGCTGTGTGGATGTTTTCACCCAGGACCTCAGACGCTAAGTAGTCCTGCTTGTGATCACTAGATAATCAAGGCAGTCATAGTGCATTAAGATAGTTTAGGAAAGGTCTTTGGAAACGAAAGAGAAAAAGGAATGTGAAACCCGGAAAGAAATTAAATGGTGCAAATTGTTTTCTGCAACAATGCCCAACTAGGTATTCAATTTAAATACAAAATTTAAGTCCACGTGAAAGTAGAACAGAAATAATAAAGTAAAACAACAAAGCAACTCTAAATTATATTTATACATGTATCTGCTAGGACTAAATTGGTATAGAAAAGATACATTGTCACAGTGAAATAGGTCTCAACGTAGGAACATTAAACCCATTTTCACTAACACTACGCGACACTTAGAAGCAATGCTTAATACAATCAAACAGTGCGTTTTTTACTAAGAAATACATTTAAGTGTCGCATATTGTTAATAATAATAACTGTTAGCTTGGTCCCTGTTCCCGACGCCCAGGGCGTCTCCTGCGGCGGCTAGGGGCGTGAGGGTGCGAAATTTGCCTCTCCCTTACGCGTTCCGCCTCCTCCTTCGCGAGCATTACTGCTTCGCAGAAGGTGGTCACGGCCTATCATACCCTCTCGCTCCGTAACATGGCCTGAACCAGGGCCGGGCGCGAGAGATCACTGCCGCCAATCGCCTCCACGAGGACACAGCGGTGCCCCGCCCAACCCGGGCAGACCTCCACCGTATGCTCCACCGTGTCCTCCGGGTGATCCACACAGTGGTGAGATCCGGACGTCACCACGACGCCCTCGCGGTGCAGCTAGGTCGCGTCGCCAACAAAATGTATGGTTGGCTGCATAACCAAGCGAAGACCAAGTGAGCCACCCACTCCCACAGCTGTATGCAATTAGTTGGCAGTGCGACCTGGCGACGCCGACGTCGCTATGGCATACTGGTGAAGTATGCCTCTAAGAGGACTGCACTACTGAACTTAGATGTTTAAAATACCGATGTACTATATTTATAAAGTTTAAAAGTGCGATTTACGTGAGTTAGAATGTACGCTATGACAAATTACTTAATTCACAATGTTCATAATCGCGATGTACGAAACTTCGAAAGTTTGCTATGACGAATTACTATATAGAGTTGGATTCCTTTAAGAGGCTTGTGAACTTTCAGAAATCGTTACGCTAAAAAGTGTTAATACTAGCGACTGTCTTCTTCTAATTCAAAGAGAAAGAAAGAGAGGGAGAGAGAGAGAACGCCGGCAGAAAAAACAAAAGAAAAGAGTAAAGTGATTACAGTGTCGTGGGATAAAATTGTGCACATTGGCCCAAGTGCACTGCATGCGAGAGAGAGAAAGCGTGATTTTGGTCGAATGAAAATTCAAGATGGCGGCTCTGAAAATTTTCACATTTTTCATCATGGGTATCGTTTTCATGGTTTTCAAAGCTGCAAAAGCCGATAGTGAGGTTAAAATGTAAATCCAAAATGGCGGCTCTAAAATTTTCGAATTCTTCATCATGGGTATCGTTTTCATGGTTTTCGAGGGTGTTAAAGCCGATAGTGACGTCGAAATGTACATCCATGATGGCGGCTGCGAAAATGTTCAAATGTTTCGTCATGGATGACGTTTTCATAGTTTTCGAGGGTGCTAAAGCCGACAGTGAGGTCAAAATGTAAGATGAAGGTCTAAGATGGCGGCTGCAAACATTTTGTTTTGTTATCATACGTGAGAAAGAACTTCGTTCCTGATGGGGGTACCCCGACCGCATACTTATTTTTTTAAGGTAGGTACGTATTTGTGGCGTCTTATTGATATTGTAAAAATTTATCAAAAAAAAATATTTTTGCTAAAAAAACATGTTTATTTTCAATTGAGGGCAGTTTATTTCCACAATTTTCATTTTATGAGGACGCCTAATTACTTCCAATCATTATGGAGTTTGTTTCATCGCAATAGATCATTTAGTTTAAAGTCAAGTACAATGTTTTGTTTAAAAATTCCATAAAAACATATTTAGATTTTTAAATGTTTTTTCTGTCGGTAAAATTAAGCATAGATTCCCTCATTTCGACCTTTCAACTGTCATTAACGAGACACAATAGAATTTTAATTGTTATCCACCTCAATGAGGCATCGTAACAGATAATGAGTTACAGAACTCCGTTCCAAAATAAAAAAAACTGTAAAAAAATATATTTACTTAGATTTTTTTTTTTTCCGTCGGTAAAATTAAGCATAGATTCCCACATTTCGATATGTGCACATTGTAAAGACTCACACTGTATATATATCATCAGATTTGAATCCGATTTCCTCGATAATACGCCACAAAAGGCGCCAATATTGATGTCTTTATTGATCCATAAAGTTAACATAGAAACAGAATGGATCCTATAATAAAATCGATCTTTTATTGCTCCTTCTTACCAAAAATTCCAAATATTCATCGCATTGCCAAAAGATTATGTAAATCTGACTTTGTCCACCGTCCGTAGGTATCATACATCAAGGAGAAATCGGGTAAATATTTTTATGTTTTGTATTATTTATATTTGTATTAGAAAAAGTCTTGTGGCTAAGTAACAACAGCCGCACGGGTCGATCGATCGGTTGGTCTGTGGATGAGTGACCATCTTTATACTATATACCAAGACCCTTTCGTGTCTCGGAAAGCATGTTTTAAACCGTTGCCACGTTGGTCCTGGCTATCATTTGAGGATCTTTGACAGTCGTTACGGGTCGTCAGAAGCACGAAAGTCTGACAACCAGTTTTACCAAGGGGTATCATTCGTATTACCATGGGTTGACACACTGGGTTGTGGGAGTCAGATAGGCATTCAGCTGCATCCGGTTAGTCTAGAAGCCGACCCCAACAAAGTTTAGAAAAGGCTAGGCAGATGATGATGATTTGTATTAGAAAAACAAAACAATAACAGACTAGGATGGCGCCAGTCAACAATGTGAAGTAAAAGTAGGTATCGATCAAAAGAATAGATAGAAAATTTATTTTATAATAATCGTATGCTAATATGTTTTGAGCCGGAATACCTCGTTGTTTTGATAGTTATTGAACTACCTACTGAATACATTAGTGTTAATAAATCGTCTGTTGTATAATTTCAGATATAATCAGATACGGAATGGTGGCGCCTGCATATCAATAGATTTATGTAAATTCTGAGTTCGCGAAATTATTGTTATTTACATAAAATACCTTTTTAAAAATAGATCGCTATATGTTGCGTTTTTCTTTGAAGCGCGCAGGCGATCGATTGGCAGAGCCATTAAGTAAAATGTTAATGTAACTTAAAAAAAAAAAAAACTTAAATAACTAAAGCTTGTGTCATACAATACCTAGGTTGAGTGCATTTCGGATTTCAAGGCGGATTCAGAAAAATCGAAGATGATTCCTGGATAAACGGGGATCTTTTCCAAACAAAAGAAAAGTGCAGAATAAATTTCCTTCACTGTCGAATTCATGACTCCTTGGATCATTTTGCCATTTTTGTTATAGTTTAGGATTTCACCCTGGACCCTTGAAAACTTATTCATAATCACACCTTAAAACTTGAATCATATCGTATCGTTGATAGTGTCGTGCGACTAAAAATCGTTCATGCACGTGAATTCACACCATATATCACATGAACGCGGTCAAAAATCTTCCAATAAGGTCGCTTTAGAAAAAATTGGCTATAAATATGATAATGATTGTTATTGTAACATATCATGAATTTTAATGTGCAATACTTTGTTATTTAAAAGTTCGAATACTAATTATAATTGGTCGCTCTCATAATGTATTTTTTTTTTAATTTACGCGAAATTTATACTTTTAAATGTAATTTAACAGAATATTTTTCAACTTTTCCAATCAATAACTATAAAAATATATTAAAGAATACTACGGACTCGCCAACCTGACGCCTTGTCTGCGACAGTTTGGCGACGGATAGGTCGTGGGTTCGTTCGTCATATCTCTCTATTATAATATACCTAATAAAGAAGTAGATTCATGACCGTTTTCACTTAAACATGGAAACATCTCGTCTCTTTATATGTTTTTGCATGCACGTGTTTAGAGTTAAAAATCGGGCACCAATTTTATACCACGTGGGTACCTCAGACTAAATAAAAAACCATGTTCCGCATAAGGCGGGAGGAAACGCCCGGTTGTCACCATTGTGTGGATCGCCCGGAGGACACGATGGAGCATACGGTGGAGGTCTGCCCGGCTTAGGCGGAACATCGCTGAGTTTTCGTCAAGGCGATCGGCAGTGGTGATCTCTTGCGTCCGGCCATGGTACGGAGCGAGAGGGCATGGGAGGCCGTCACCTCCTTCTGCAAATCAGTAATGCTCGCGAAGGAGGAGGCGGAACGCGTGAGGTAGAGGCAAATTTTGCGCCCGCACGCTTCTAACCGCCGCAGGAGACGCCCTGGGCGTCGGTAATCTCAGGATGATTCCCGGCCACTGTAGGCGCAGGCTTGCGGACGGTGAACAATGGGTAGCTCGCCGTCCGATAAGGACCAGGACCAGGTCGACGGCGCGTTGTGTTCCACGCGTGCCTCGAAGAGATGTCAGCAGAACTGACGGGGTCCGATACGGCTGATGCCTGCCGGGGTCGCGGGAAAGTCCAAAAGGTTTACCGTGGCCCCTGGCAACATGGCAACTGAAGGAACACGGGTGGGTTTTAGTCAGTAAGAGTCTGACACGCCCTCCCGCGGAAGAAGTTATTTGATAATTTCAAAACCAAAAAAAAAGGCATAGCGCTGTCAACAGCGACGTGAGGCCGGTTTCGTAAACATGTGTGCAGAAAGTGACGAGTAGTTTGATTGTAAATGTGTGCGTGTGAGTCAAAGTCAAAGAATTTATTTCAAATAGGCACATACAACGCACTTTTGAACGTCAAAATTTACAAAATAATAGAATTGATTCTAGTCGCCCCTTCCAAAAGGTAGTTTTCGTATGGAGAAGAATGGTCAAGAAACTCCACCGTTACTCTTTTATAATATTTGCATAGGTACCTACATAGATATAAGATTTTTTATATTTCTATGGGTACCTACATTAGTTAAATAATTATATGTGAAGATGATGCAATTAGAATAAAATTACTATACCACAATAGGTAAAGTAAGCGTGTATGCACAGAGTGAAGGTGTAGTTTTGGCATGCTTCACTGTATTGTTCGCAGCGCTATGTCTTGGTTTATTATTTGTTCGGAGGTACCTAACACGTAAAGTGGGACTACCTCGACGGAACAGCAGCAGGCTGTTCATGTGGGGGGAGCTGTCGCAAACTATGCTCCATTTCCTATCCTGCCCTTCTCCAGAAAATGCAGCCAAATTGACCTTTGCGACACCACCGGCGACGATGTGGAAGTGGTGAAGTTTTTGTATTTGGTTAATGACTTTACAAGTTATTGCGTTTGCGTAAAGATTCATTTTCACCTAAAGCAGTAATAAAGATTGGTGATTTTGAAGGCGCACTCAGTTCGGATGGTGATCGGTTTTACGTATTTTGCCGATGCTACACCTAAGTTGTGTCGTACTGTAAGTACCTATTTTTAAGTTGAGCATGATAATGGGGTACTGACTGGGTAGCGTGTGATGTCGACGCCACCCTAATGATGCTCAATAGGGCAGTGAATAAAAAATAAAATAAAGTTAAAAATTAAAGGGGGGACTGAATTATCTAAAAGGAAAAACTTTATTTGAGTATTGCTAAAACTGACATGTTTGGAACAGTATAACTCCGAACGAACAAGGATTTGGAATGAGACACCATCGTACCTTCTATTCAGTTTAAAAAGAAATATCCAACGATGTATTATATTACACATGGCTATTGGAGGAGGGTACCAAAATGGGCATTATCATCATCATCATCATCATCTGCCTATAATGTTCCCACTGCTGGGACACAGGCCTCCTCTCTCATCCTTTTATAATAAGTGAGTTGAGCATGGATTACAAAACCAATAAAGATTGGCAAAACAAATAGTTATCTATATTTGATAAAACATAATTTTACTTACATACTTAATTGCAAAATGTGCCTAGGTTTGTTCCCTTTTCGAGAACAGTTACAACTGACTACATCCAGTACTATAGAGTAGGTCTTACATGCTGCAGAGGAATTTGTGATCACAGCAAGTTTTTGAAGTGAAAACTTCTTTTGGCGCCTTGGACATTTTTGAGAAGGGACTAAACCATTGATTTCGCGACACCATGATGACACCTCATTTTTGTAAACACGATTGTGTACTTTATTTATATTGCATTACGGATCAATGTTCCATGCAAGTATTTTTACTTTAAAGGTTTTGTAAACGCGATTGTGATCTTTATTTATATTAAGTTACGGATCAATGGTCTATGCAAGTATTTTTACTTTAAAGGTTTCGAAAGTTTTTTTTTTGTAAACGCGATTGTGCTCTTTATTTAGATAAGGTTACGGACCAATGTTCTATACAAGTACTTTTCTTCCACTAAGGCGATCTTGTTCAAGTTTTCACTTCAGTTAGCACTCCCGTAATGCCACCACTTTTTTTTGTTCCGTTTTGGTATAGATTTAATATTATTATTTTCACACTTTGGTATTTCCTATTTCTATGTTTTCGCCTAATTGATGATGAAAAAATAATGCCCCGACGACTTGGTTCAAAACAGTCCAACTATAGTTGGGCCAGGCGTTGGTGAAGTAGATAGGAATCCGTATCAACTACAAGACAATCAATAAAATAAACAGTTTATCAAAATCTGTGTTTTCAATATAATAGAACACCTTTAGGAAACCGGCATGCCTGAAAGATATTTCTCGATGGTATGTGAAGCCAAGTCAGGCCAATGGGCGGCTAAAAAACTTTGACACCAGGTCAGTCACTAACCACACGAAAAATAAAGAGATTAAAAAAATAAATATAGTAATCTTTATTTCGGATAAGGACAACAAAACTGAAAACAAGACTGTTGTTCTATATAAAAATAAAAAATAAAACTTTTTATGGTAGAACATGTTGATGTAAGTACATGGAACATTTGTTGACAATTTACGTTACCCTGTCTCTTAAACTAGGGTATACCTGTATCCATAAAGTTATGTTTAAAATTACCTATAATTTAAGTAAGGACCCTGTCGATCCACCCACAAGTAAACAATTTACAGATAATGGTAAGTAAAATTGAGTAAAATTAATATGCATCTTCGAACAACATCACCTAACAAAACAGAAACATAATATAAAACAATCAATTCTATTTACAATACTCTTCTTTTAGTGATTTCCTAAGTATTTTCCCGGATGGATTCTTCGGTATTTCATTCAAGAAGGTGATTTGATTTATCTTCTTGTATGGCGCGACTCTTTTAGTGACAAACTCAATGATTTCTTTATCATTTGCCTTTGCTCCTGGTTGCAAGACTATAAACCCTCTCGGTCTTTCCCCTGTCGCTGCATCAGGAACCCCAACAACAGCAGCATCCAATACTGCTGGGTGTTCTTTTAGAACATTTTCTAATTCAGCTGGTGGGACTTGGTAGCCTTTGACCTGAAAGAAAGGAAATGGATGGATGGCATTAAGCGATGATAACTGAGATGACGGGCCAATAGAGATGTAAAGTGCTACAAGGATCTTTTGGCGCTCGAATGACATTGAAAAGGGGGCGCTGTTAGTAAACTTTTTTGCAATTGTTTTGAGAAATGTATTGAAAAACAAGATGGCGACGTTAGTTCCGATTTTGGCCACGCGCCAAAAGAATCTATAATTATGTATTCCCTCCCATACATAAAGAAGACATACTGCACCGAACTCATATAAATTGGGATATAAATATAGGGCGGGTTGACGATGATTATAAATTTGAAAACCGCAATCATTTTAAATGACTGACAAAATCTATTACATATAATCTATACTCCATCTTTTAAACAAATAAATAAAATTTAAATGTCTGTTTGTAATGTCAAAATAACAACTTTTTACTAAATGGTTAATAAGAAAGTTTACAAGTTACTTAAAACATTTTTTTTTGTCTGTCTGTCTGTTCGTTCCGGCTAATCTCCCAAACGGCTGGACTGATTTTGACGGGACTTTCACTGGCCAATGATGTTATAAACGTTACTAAGGCTTTATTTTAGAAAAAGAATTAGGGCTCACGCGGGACAACCCGCGGGCAGCGTTAGTAGTTAATACGAATTAAAAATAACTCCATCATTATTAGACAAAATAACTTTAAAAATTTGTTAGGTATATAATATTCGTGGATATAAAAATAGGCTCAATTATTAATCATAGTTCCAGAAATAACATAGCTCATTGAATCAATTTTGAATAATTAAAAATAATAATAAAATATTGGTCGTTACAAACACCTGGCTAATGGCTATATTATAATTATTATGATCATAAATATAAAATTATACAGGAAATTGATTTTATAATGAGCGATGCTAATATGTTGCTACGTTTAAGCGCCTTCCAAAATTGTAATAGTTAACACGTCCGTGTACAAACAGACATTTTATTATTCTTACAGGCGCTTTTCGATAATTATGTATTTCCATCGTATCATCAACTTCTAGTTCAATCTTATGCGTCTTTACTTCAGCATATTGTTCCATAGTGCAGCTTTTATGTAGTTATTTTAAGTTGCCAACCTAGATTTCGGTAGATGGACGTTGATTGAGAGGACAGTGACTCTGGATTGTATTATATTCATCGATATTTTTTGAGGCGATCCTAATATAATATTATTTACCACTTAAACCAACTAAAGAAGCTACTTGGCAACTATTCTCATAAAAAAGTCCCTTAGAATAGGTTTACTTTGTTCACAAATTGCCTTTTAGTGCTTGAGCCAAATTTACTGCTACTGAGTGTAAGTATTTCATTTCTATATATTTCTGAACAGTATGTAACAGCCACAAGGGTCGATCCATCAGGTTAAGCTATGCTTGCCGGGGTTGGTCCATGGATGGGTGACCATCTTTACATACCGAGACTCCTCCGTGCCTCGGAAAGCACGTTAAGCCGTTGGTCCCGGCCGACGTTCGTGGATCTTTGACAGTCGTTACGAATCGTCAAAACCCCGAAAGTCTGACAACCAGTCTTACTAAGAGGTATCGTATTACCCAGTTACTGGGTTGCGGAGGTCAGATAGGCAGTCGCTCCATGTGAAATACTAGTATTGAGCTGCATCCGGTTAGACTGGAAGCCGACCCCAACACAGTTGAGAAAAGGCTAGGTAGATTGATTGATGTTATGGTGCAGCTTAGGAGAGGCCTATATTCAGAAGAAGACTACGGCAGTCTGAGTTGATTGATTTTTTGTTACTTGAGTGTGTTTTCACCTTTTTTTTTGTTTATTATTCAAAAACAAAAGTTTACATACATTTGATACACTTTACACATACCACACCAACCATCGCGGGTTTAACAGCGGTATGGCCAGACTCGGCAACTCAGTGCCACTACATATTAATTAATTAACAATTAGGTATAACTATATTTATATTTTTTTTTAGATGTCACTGCAATCTAAAAAGTATCTTTTTAATACTTTTGAGCAGTTCTTTGCATTTAAGACATTACAGATTTTCATAGGTAGATCATTCATATACAATGGTAGCATGCATTCCCACGTCCGCGCTCCATAAGCATTATTAGATTTAGGTTCGATAAAAGTGGGTAAGTAGGTCAAGCAACGCAACGACTTTAGTCTCACGTATTTTGCATTTTAGTAATAATTATTAAGTTTCAGAACAAAATCTACCTTGATTAGTTCCTTCAGCCTATCAGATATTGTGATGAGTCCAGTTTCGTCGACCTTCGCCAGGTCTCCTGTTCTCAGCCACTCTTCATCAACAAACACTTCGCTATTGGCCTGAGGATTTTTCAGGTATCCTTTCATCACGTTTGGGCCTTTCACGAGGAGCTCTCCTACCTGAAAGAGGATAATGCTGTATGGTTATTAATTGTACAGAACAAATAAGTTCTTATGTCCCTCGGCAAACCTCGTATTTCGTCAGTCGTCGGATTCCTATCAGTTACCCTTTGCACTTGGTGCAGACCGGACGCTCTCAATTGACATTGAGAGCAACTCTGTAGAGTTGTTAATACTCTTTTAATTAATGTAATTTATTTAAAAAAATGGTAGTAAAGCTGCTCAATTCGCAGGCACGACAGATAGGAAAATAGTTCACACGAAAATCAAAACAATACAACAATCAAGTCTTTAGTTCTGAATTCAAATTATTATACAAGATAAAGCTAATAATTGATGGACATGGAAATTAGCATTCGTTTGAAAGAAAATTGAAATACTGTACCCACAGAACAGAAAAATTTTCTGTTCTGTGACTATACCTAAATGTATCAAATATTATAAGAAATATTATGAAGTTTAGTTGGAGGTTCAGATAAACCGTAGATCATTGTACGATAGAAATATTAAAAAAGAATAGAAATATAAAAAGTAAGGTGTTAAATACCTCATTAAGAAGAAGTTGAAGAACTTCATAGGCCTAACATTACCATAAAATTACCGTTTTGGAATAAAATAACTTATATATATGTAGGTATTTCCATACTTAGCTGCAAGGATGTAGGACATTGTTTTTATCCCTATGCATTAACGGGTTATAATAAAGACTTCATTCATTTCAGCAATCCGTCCCAATCAACATCATAAGTATCCAAATTCTGAACCCTCACCTCGCCAGGTCCTAAATTCTTCGTGTTTCCATCCACAACCCTCATCATCATGTTCGGCAGTGCATATCCGACTTCCTCGTACGTTTTCTGACCAAGAGGGGTCACGCTGACTAGAGGAGATGCCTCTGTCAAACCATAACCTTGGCTGAACTGGATATCACGCTGGAAATCGGAACAGAAAATGTTAGTGGCTAGAAATAAGACCACGTCTTAACCAAAGCGATCGTCAAATTCATTTTGTTCCGCTCGAACTCTTGGTCGCGCCTGAGGCCCTTTGTACACGGCATGGTTTTTTTACGGTATAATCTGCCAAAGAAAAAACGTGTCTGTCAACAAGCTTGCATACTGATCCATACAACACTGACGACGGTGTCTACACAAGGCGTATAAACTGCGCCGTAGAACAAACTAAGCTTCCATAGTGATCCACAACTGACGACCGTGCCTACGCCCGGCTAAACCGTAGTTTTTCATGGCAAGAAAAACGTGTATGTACAAAGGGCCTGCGCGTGATCAAATGAGTGACATTATGAACGCAACGATCATTTAGGATTCGCGCGACCGATCGCTGTCGTTAGGACGCGGGGCAAGGTATTAGAAACAGTTAAGAGCGCATATCAACTAATGATGTCCTTTTTTTTTTGCTAGCCTACGCTGTCCCACTCCTGGGCAAAGGCCTCCCTCCACACCTTCCACCTTTCGCGAGCCCGCGCGTCCTCCTTCCAGTTTTGACGGAACGTATCCAGCTCGTCCCGCCATGTCCTACGTGGTCTGCCGCGACCACGCCTTGATGTATCAGGGCACCAGTTTTGTGCTATTTGGGCCCACAGTTTATCCGGCATGCGGCAGACATGTCTTGCCCAGTCCCATTTACGTTGAGCAGCCTTTTGAGCCACGTCAGCTATTTTTGTTTTGGAGCGCAGCATTGTGTTTCGAACACGATCCGTTAATTTAACGCCTAGTTTACTGCGCTCCATTGCTCGTTGGCAGGCCTTAAGTTTGGACTTCTGGATGTTAGTCAAAGACCAAGTCTGTGCACCATAGGTTAAGACGGGAAGAATACACATGTCCATGAGCCTGCGTTTCAGTGACATAGGCAACTCACCTTCATGGACCAGTAGCTCTTCCAGGTGTTTTCCGTTCGTCTTGTGATTTCTTTATCTTGCCTCGCCTGGAAAGAGACTACTTGGCCCAAGTAGAGGTATTCCTGGACGATGAATGATGTCCTTACATTCTATTAAACACTAAAGCTACAGTGGCTAGTGGCTAGTGGCCGATATAACAAGATAAACAACAACTATTCGGTCCAAATGAACCACTGTGAACTCATGTTTTTGTTCCTTAAAAGTAGACAGACACTATAGAATTAAGCCTGCTACGATTCTTACATTACTATGTGCTCTTTTTGCTTCGCCCTCGTTCATACATCATCGCCATGTGTAGTTACTATGGTCCTAACCGTTTGAAGACTTTCATCAATAAGGTCTGTTTAAACTGTACCAGTCATGACTTCACGAGCATACCTAATTACATAACACGTACGTAAGAATAAAAAGCCATTTTCTACTAAAATATTGATCGACATAGCATGCTGGCATTACGAACATAGGTATTAACGAAACCATACTAATTATGAAATAGGTTTTTTCTCAAATTCTTTATTTAAAATTTTAGAGAAAATTGCTTTCAAAGTTTGCGTAGGAAGTGTAAGGTATATATATGTTATTAATATGGGCTGTGACTGCACATATCTCCATCTAGCTAGGATATCCTCATCCTCATGTTTAAATGGTTTGACCATGTTGAAGCTAAATCATTTTAGTTTATAAGTATGTACCTGTGCCTTTTCGAAAAGCCTATTGATGTCTGCAGAAGGCAAGGGTGCAGCTCCTGACGTCACGCTGGTGATGTGTTCCAAGTGCTTCGCAGTCACTTGAGGATATGATCCGAGGAACATCACTGAAAAGAAAAGAAAATGACAGAAGTTATTCTCTTGACCATAATAATTAAGTTAAAAACTTTTAGACTTCACCGCAGTTGGGTAAAACAACAGAGAATGAAGAGAGCATAGAACAGCACGCTTAGCATGACCATAGTAGAAACGGGTTTTGTCGACGGAAGAATAGACAAATTACAATCTGTCATTTTTGTCTATTCTTCCGTCGACAAAACCCGTTTCTATGGTTGTCATACTACGTGTGCAAGGTCCATACCTTAATTATTAACATGGCAGTTTCCTTATAAGGTAATTAAATACAATAGACGTGGATATATTTAGTAACCTGTTCCGCTTAGCTATTTCTAAAGAGCCATAAAAACACCAGAAAGAAATCGACACGTGTTTCACCTCTCAACGATGTATCCTCAGGATGACGATTGACTTGTCGCGAACCCTAACATGGCGTGTTGCCACACCGAGCGCTGAACGCAGACTAAGTCTGCGTTCGTTGCTATCGTCATCCTGAGGATGCCTCGTTGAGAAGTGAAACACGTGTCGATTTCTTTCAAGAGTTTTTTATGGCTCTTTAGAAAAATCTGAGCGAAATATGTTACTAAATACTCGTATATCCACGTCTATTGTACTTTATTTAAAATGGATTTCCGCAAGGTCACGCCTGAATCAATTAACTAAGGTAAGGTAAGTAAAGGTGGCATTCAATAGTAGAAGGGCTTGTGGCTTAGTAATAACAGCTGCACGGGTCGACGCGATCAGGTTAAGCTACGCTTGCCGCGGTTGGTCCGTGGATGGGTGACCATCCTTATACACCAAAACCCCCTCCGTGCCCTGGAAAGTACGTTAAGCCGTTGGTCTCGGCTGTCATTCGTGGATCTTTAACTGTCGTTACGGATCATCAGAAGCCCGAAAGTCTGACAATCAGTTTAACCAAAAGGGTATCGTATTACTCAGTAACTGGGTTGTGGAGGTCAGATAGGCAGTCACTCCATGTAAAATACTGGTATTCAGCTGCATCCGGTTAGACTGGAAGCTGACCCTAATATAGTTGGGAAAAGGCTAGGCAGATGATGTCTCTCTCACTTATCAGACGGTTATCGATGAACCTATTGTAACTATTATTCTACAAAATTAAAAAAACTCCTACTACCACACTTTTCTAACTTCCACTACTGGGTAAATACCTATTTCATATAGAGAAGGCCCAAGCATTGACCACCACGCTTGCTCAAGACAAGTTGGTGATATCAGACTTATATTAACTACTAGCTTCTGCCCGCGACTTTGTCCACATGGAATAGTTACTTTGGGCTAACGCTAACTTGAACCCGCGACTTCGTTTACGTAGAAGGTGAGCGAGACTGGGGCCACCACCCTTCCCCCTCATGACTGCCCCGCGCATTTATGATGTGCAAGGTGCCTTGTACATCATAAATGCGCGCGCAGTACTTGATCATTATTTTGCTGCGATGTTATTTTAAAACTGCAATATCTCCTAAGATATTCATTAAAATCGAATGATGCACAGGGCAATTTCGTTTTAAATTAAATACTTGTGATGAATTACGTATTTATTTCGATAAGGATTAATATCATGTTTATAAAAACACCTTCGCAAATAATGCATTATTTTAGAACAAATTTAGTTAGCATAAAAAAGGTTATAGTGAGCCAACCTTAAAAGATAGACATAATATGCTGTCCCGTACTTTTTTTAGAACTTTTAAAGGGGAACAATTCTGTCATACATGATTTTTGCGTAACTTTAACCGTTTACGCAGCGCACGCAGCGGAAGCTCTCAAAAGGGAAAAAAACCCTCCAATTTTAAAACATTCTTCATTGGTTCAAATCGGACTAATAGTTTCTGAGATTAGCGCGTTCAAGCAAACAAACAAACAAACTCTTCAGCTTTATATATTTATATATTATTTTATTTATTATATTATTTTATTTTTATATTTTTTTTTCCCCTTATTTATAAACGTTGCTTAAAGTTTAAGAGACGTTTAAACGGTAGAAATGTATGATTAAACAGACGTTAATCATTTCTTAACTTTAAGCAATGTTTATAAATAAATATGCATAAAATATTAAGTCCGTTTCCTCAGATTTTTTTTCTTTCATAGATGTCAGTAAAATCCAGATTAACTCAGAAAGTACATATCAATTGAACAAGTCACATCGGTACTTGATCGGATCAAATCGGAAATCTATTACGATATTTCGACTATTATTCTACAGAAAAAAATAAATAAAAATATATACATAATATCAAATTACCCATAGGCGGTGCCAAGTACAGCAACTGCAGCTTATGTGTCAGTAATGCGTTCAGGAACATGTCTGGTTGGAACTTCGGCAGAGTCACCAGCCTCACGCCAACGGACATCTTGTGCAGCATACAGATGCTAAGACCATAGGAATGGAACAGGGGTAGTACTGCTAATGTACTGTCTTGATGTGATTCTGGAATGTATAAATGACAAGTACAATTTTATTAGTTAAAACTTTAAAAACCCCCGACACAAGCATTTCGTTATTTCTCTTTCCTACTACATCACCAGACCCTGTTTACCATCTATCTATAACCTGTTCATTGAGGCCATTCCAATGAGCCCAAACACGATACCTGTGCTGTAAGTTGGTAAGGGAGTCGGGTATCGCGCAAATTCCAGGTGATGCTGCAGCAGCAGTTCAAGGTTACTATGTTCTTTTAATATCATTGAAGTAACAAAATACCAAATTACAAATCGATCAGACCTGTGGAAGATACTAACATCCATTCATCAACTAGAAAAGAGTTTCAAACGGCTGAACCGATTTTGATAAAACCTGTCTAAGAACGATCGCTAGAAACACTGCTTTCAAATAAAATAAAACGCTTTTAAATCAGTTCACCCGTTTAAGAACTATGGTGCCGCAGACAGAGTCACAGACAGACACACATAGCGGTCAGTTATAATACCCCTCTTTTTGCGTCGGGGATTAATAATAAGGTACCCATGACCACTATTTTTAAGTCGAATTCGGGTGATTTGTGAAAGCAAATAGCAGTTAACTCGCCTCTTTAATATTAGTCACCAACTCAGTAATCACCCTCGTTCTAGATAATCCATCTATCGCTTTTTGGTCTTCCGGTGATCCACATTTATAGGTGCTTGCCGCATCAAATTCCCATATCATGACAACCAACTTCCACACAACTTCTCAGCGTCCACGCTAACACCTTGTTTCCCCGAAGGGTAGGGCAGAAGTGTACCTGTAGCAGGTACACTCACATTTCTCCAGTTATATTTAAGTCCCAAGTAATAGCGGGCTATTGCCATCAACCGGGCACAAATCCAGACTACGGGCTGCTACTGAGAAATTTCAGATAGAACAACCCAATAACACTTTGCCTGACCCAGGACCTCATGCTCAGCAGTAGCGCTTGCGACCACTAGATAAACAAGGCAGTCAGTAATTTTAAAGTCAAATCTATTTTACTCAATAGCTTGCTTAGTTTATATATACACAGTGCAAGGGACATCGACCCGTAAACAGTTACCATGAAGAACACGATTCTGATCACCCCAGCATAGACATTTTTAGGCAGTTATTCTGGTCTTACAAAAGTGCAATACCTACATGGTCAAAATGTATGGACAGCATAGAAAGCTGCTGTTCTATATCCTTTTAACTGACAGCCGCCGTACTACGGCAGCTATCAAATCATAGTCAACTGACACTTGCCGTACCACGGCAGCTCGATTATGGTCCAACTTTATTGCGATTATCTATGAAACTAAGTGCCCTATCTCTATAGTTCTTGTGGTATTGTGAGCATGAAAGACAAAGCTTACAATAAAACACGCCATGCTATCAACATTTTAAGCATCAAAACGAATGTATGGCAAGCGGAAGTTACTTCCAGATGTTGCAAAATAAAATGGTGGAAATTCGCAACTGTTGCGAATTTAAATGTTTATATTTTATTTCTCAAATTAATCATTAAAATAGAACTGCTTTTAATATAGAAGTAATTTAATGTAGTTTTTATGAAAATTAATAAATAATTATAAAACAAAGAGTTTATACTTTTATTAAAAAAAATTGTCAGTCGGAACCATCGTGGTCAAGTAGTCTTTGTTTGTGATGTCAAGTGGTAACATTTAATCTTGTTGAACATTTAAGCGTTTGTAACACTTAGTTAATCATACCATAAACTTGCAACTAATCTCTCAACATAAACAACTTTGACATGTTACAGTATACAATATATTACAATTTTTTTTTGTGATATATTTTTGGTTTTGTAACGGATGAAAATGTTCATCATTGGGTCTAGGATTATGTATTGAATTCATGGTAACGGTTTGCGCATAGATGTAAATTTTGTTAATTAACATAGGACCCAGCAGGTTTAATATACTAAAAACTTACCAGTAGTATACTCATATTGTCTGAACTCCGTGTTTTGTTGTTCACAATTCGATACAAAATTCATATGTGTCAATTGCACTCCTTTTGGTAGTCCTGTAGTACCACTAGAATATGGCAAAAATGCTACATCATCATAATTTCTTCTAACGTCATTCAGCACACTTAGGTCTGTGTGGTTATCTTCAACTAATTCTTTGTAAGAAACGGTTCCTTCTGGTAAACTTTGAGTCATGTTCAGTGATATTATTGGAAAGTCTTTCTTTGCCAGTTTTAGTGCTTCTTTCGCTGTTGGTACTAGATCTTCATTTGTGATGATAAGTGTTGCATCTGATAGAAGGATTTGTCTTTCTATTTCATCTGAAAATTTAATTTGAGGAATGATATAGTGTTTTTGCGTAATGTCATTCTTATTCTCAGTGTCGATGGCACGACAGTGTATTAAATTAAGTACTTGATCGACCGAGCTCTGCTCAGGTAAAAATAGATAAACATATCGTCTAGGTATACCAACGTTGTATCACATTGTCGAGGCTGTTTTTTCCCAGAAATGAGACCTAGCTAGATCGATTTTTCGCCCCCGTAAACCCCTATTTTGCAACTTTCATCTAAATCGTTAGAGTCGTTTTCGACAACGTGATTACAAATATCATGTATATATATTTGTATACATATACAAATATATAAATACATATAAACAAATATTGCTCATTTAATAGTACAGGATGTAATTGAGGAGTGCATTTGATTTACGGACGTATTTAATATTTTACAGTAGTGACACAATTTATCTACTGTTGCAAATAAGCTTAGAAGACATACTCATTTATAACATCTTGAATAAAATATTTTTACTCTTTTAAAATTAATAGGTACCGAAATTATTTATTATCGTTACTAACGAATTATGGACTTTGGTATTACTTAGATGTAATGTATTATTCGCACGGTTTTTACGACTTGATTTCTCAAGTCGTAAAAACCATGCGAATTTTTTTTCACAATTTACATTTTTTCACAATAATACTTTTTTTTTAGGTATGGCATCTCGTACTTAATCTCTGAGATCATGACTACTTAAATGATAAATGATTTTATTTCTGTAAGTAGGTTTGTACAAACACTTTTACACGTCAATCATATTTTAAAACTAGATGAGGTCAGCGTTTCCTATCTAACTACTCTGGGAAGAAAGGCCGAAACAAACTCAGAGGTGTCAGTCTCTTTTAAAGTCCAGAAATAATCTTGGTCAGATCATGTAAAGGCCATGTGGATTGGTGTCTGAAGTGGTCTTTTGAGGAAAGCACCACACAGATTGAGAGGGCCTGTCCAGTCAGTGCACGCATTTGTCAGTTATCGTGCAGCTCAACTCAGAATTTAAGGAGCTCAACGATTCGACGAACAATACCAAAAAAAGGACATTTGGGTAGGCCACTTAAATTACTCAAACTGTCAGACCATGATTAGAACTAACTGAGAAAAAATTAAAAACAAAACAAAAAGGAATGACCCACATAGTCTTCACATTCACAATAATTAAAATAATAACATACTTTAAAAGTAAATATTCATGTCATTGTTTATATAAAATTCATTAATGTCAATGTGTATATAAAAACCCGGAAATAATCTTGGTCAGAGCATTTCATTTGAGGACCATGTAGATTTGTGTCTGAAATGGTCTTCTGAGGAAAGAACCATACAGATTTGAGTGGACCTGTCCAGTCAGTGCACGCATTTGTCAGTAATAGTGTAGCTCAACTCAGAACTTAAAAGGAGCTCAACGATTCGATGAACAATACCAAAGAAGGGACATTTGGGTAGGCCGCATAAAGTACTCAAAACTGCCAGATTATCATTAGAAGTAACTGAGAAAAAATTAATAAAAATATATATGACCCACATAGTCCTCACATTCACAATAATTAAAATAATAATAATATATAATATATTTACTTGTGAAGTATATCACAAGTAAATATTCATGTCATGTCGTTTAATGAATGATTTAAATTTATTAAGGCTTAGATCTTGTACGTGGCTTGGAAGTTTATTATAAAAGCGTATACATTGACATCTGAACGAGCCACCTATTTTCTTGAGCCTTGTTGTAGGTACAACAAATTTGTGTTTATTTCTAGTATTTATGTTATGGATATCACTGTATTTTTTAAACAATTTTATATTTTTATGGGCATATAAAAGATTATCAAAAATATACTGAGAAGGCACAGTCATTACATTAATCTCCTTAAATTTATCTCTGAGAGAGTGTCTCGGACTTAATTTATAAATTGATCGAACAGCTCTTTTCTGCAAAACAAAGATAGTCTGAATGTCGGCGGCATTTCCCCACAACAGAATACCGTACGACATTACACTATGAAAATTGCTAAAGTACACTAAACGGGCTGTCTCTATGTCAGTCAAATTACGAATTTTTCTAACAGCATATGCTGCGGAGCTTAGCTTTTTTGACAATTTATCTATGTGTGGGCTAAGCTTCAGTGGGGACTGAAGCTTAGCATCTAAAGTTAAGCCCAAGAAAACTGTGCTATCTTCAGGATTAAATTCTTCGCCCTTTATTAACACACTAGTTTTCACCTGCCTAACATGAGGTAGGGTGAACTTAATGCATTTGGTTTTTTTTTCATTAAGGAGTAAATTGTTAACATTGAACCAGTGAACTGCTTTTGAGATCGCGCTATTTACATCGTCAGTAACCAGCTGCTGACGTTTAAGTTTAAACAAAAGTGAAGTGTCATCCGCAAACAACACTATATCATAGTTATCCTTTATGAGGTAAGGCAAGTCATTAATATAAATAAGAAACAAGAAAGGACCAAGAATTGAGCCCTGAGGGACTCCCATTGTTACTATAGATCCGGGAGATCTTTTTCCATTAACGTCAACGCACTGAATCCTATTACTCAAGTATGAAATAAGAAGATTCAGAGCGCTGTTCCGGATCCCATAGTGGCGGAGTTTCCTGATTAATGTTTCATGAAGAACGCAATCAAACTTAACTAACTTAACTTAAACTTAACTTAACTTAACCGGGCTTTCCTGTGGGTGCCTTAAGCTACTACACTTAAAACCTCCAGCCAGGGGTTATTCAACTCCACCGTAGGCGCGGGCTTGCGGACGGTGAGCAATGGGTAGCTCGCCGTCCGATAAGGACCAGTCCCGGGTCGACGGCGCGTTGTGTTCCACGCGCGCCTCAAAGAGATGTCAGCAGAATTGACGGGGTCCGCTAGGGCCGATGCCTGCCAGGATTGCGAATAAGGCTGAAAGGGAAATCGTGGCCCCCCGGCAACAGGGCAACCGAAGGAACATGGGTAGGTTTTAGTCAGTAAGAGTCTGACATGCCCTCCCGCTCTGCCCAGAGCGGGAGAAGTTATTTGATAATTAATAAATAAAAAAAAGGGGTTATGCAACTATGCTAATTAAACCTAGGTGAACGCTCGCCAAGGGCACCCCTTGTGGGGTACGAACCTCGGCTAAGGGCGTCAACCGGAGGGAGGATATCAAGGATGGGACGGGCTGGATCAAAGTTTTGATCATGATTATTAGTCGGGGAATTTAAAGCTACGTGCTCAGCTGCAATAACTGCTGGCACCTCGCTATCGAGCAAGGGTCGGGGGGCTGAGTCTTTATAATGTGCACATATTGAAATGAGGGAATCTATGCTTAATTTCAACGACAAAAAAAATATTTAAAAAAATCTAAATATTTTTATGAATGAATTAAAAAAAATTGTAACAAAACGGTGTAACTTTTAAACTAAATGATCTATCGCGATGAAACAAACTCCGTAATAATTGGAAGTAATTAGGCTGCCTCATAAAATGTAAATTGTGGAAAAAAACTACCCTCAATTGAAAATAAACATGTTATTTTGGCCAAAATCTGTTTTTATTCATAAATTTTTACAATAATCGTAAAATTTCTCAATAAGACGCCAAACGAAAAAAATATATCGACGCTTGAAAGGCAACATTGACTAAGCGACATGGGACTACATGGCGCTTAGTCAATGTTGCCTTTCAAGCGTCGATATATATATGTCGGATCCGGTCATTAGTACGGACACGAAACGAATCGCAAGCGCGCCACTGGGGACATCAAGAGTGAGCTACCTACACCAAAAAAGGCGCGCTTCTACAGAGTCGTGATGTTTGAAGGCCACGGCGAGGAGGGCATTCAGCCTCGGGTCGCATTGGAATCAAGACGTCACGGAACTGTTCTCGATTCGTGGTGCTGTTATTGTGTTAGTTGTAATTTGTGATCATTGTGTTAATTGGTGATTTTAATAAACGCCGTCGCACCCAGTGTGTGTATAATTTAGCTAGTGTGATTCATTTGATAGTAAATTATAATGTGATCTGAACTGCAAACTGTTTTTCTATTGCGCATTAACACTACCCACACTACGCCCACAGTAGTTGAAATATCGCTGATAATAACGAAAGTCACATACCTGTCTCCGACATATATATATTATATTTAGATTTTTTATATATATTTTTTTTTCTTTATAATGTGCACACATCGAAATGAGGGATCATTTCGATGTGTGCACATTATAAAGACTCACACTGTATGTTGTCAGTTGAGACTGATACCTATTAATAAAATATTATTGCAATCGATATAATGGTGTAACTGCCTCCGGAACATGTTTTAAATTAGGTTTAAAATTTCAGGTTTAATTTGCTTGCATGTAGCAAGCAAAATTAAATAATTTCCATTTGAACATTTAAGTTTCAACATTATTTGTGAGTTTTTTTTTTACCACAGTGTGATGATCAGGCCGAAGGTGGAAGCGAGCTTCACCCGGAATCCTCGACCATAGAGGAACTGGCTATCTTAGCTCTAACTGCCGAAACACAACCATGCTGTTAACATTGTTGTAGGGCGATAGACTTAGATAAGTTGGTGATAGCTAGCCGGACTGCGGACTAAGAACAAGCCCTACCACACCGAATCGAGCAGAAAATTTTGCCCCCACTGGGAATCGGACCGGGGATCTCTGGGTCTGAGACAGGTGGTCTAACCACTAGACCACAGAGGCGGTTTTTGGTTCACCTTGTCAAAACTGTAACTGAAGCTTCCTGAAGCTTCAGTTACAGTTTTGACAAGGTGAACACAAAATCAGCGCGTAAAGGCTTCATTAGAGCAAAGATGGAGTCTCGTAAACTTATGACTTAAAGTAAAAAGATTTTTTGTGTAGAGTACCTCATAACTGAAAAAAATACCTATTTACTTATGTTTATAACTTTATTGTGAAATGAAATATAGCCTGCTTATTCAAAGTTTTATTAATTACATCTAACATAGGAAAAATACTTATCGGAGCGTCGACTTATTAGGTACGGCGTACCACAGGGTACTATGGTGGGCCCTTTGTTATTTTTAATTTATATTAACGACTTGCCACGACACATAAAACATCCCATGGTCTTATTCGCTGACGATAGTACTGCTTTGATTAAATACAACAAAAATAATTAATAGTCATGAGTTTTAAGAATTATGAATTTTATTAAAAATGTCAGAATTTCAGTGTCAATCTAGAGGCAGAATAGTAATATTCGACTGTCATGAAACTTTCTGAGATAGTATCTATAAACATGTCACACATTTTATTGCTATTACAAGTCAAAAGGAAGCATCATGCTGAGTGGAAGCCTTCTTGTCGCAGTCATGTCGTGCAGCTGCCGCCTAAGTAAATTCTGTTCTAAGCTCGTGATTTGTTATGTACTTTGTGTTATTCTTTGATTACTTTTGTCTATAAAAGACAAATAGTATGCATAGTATGCACGTGTTTATGTGACAAATAAACCTATTTTTCTTTCTTTCTTTCATTTTATTTCTCCATTCTAGAGTCACTCTCAAATGTTTATTTGAGCCCTTTGCGCTTTTTAACATAGGCACAGTTTCTTGTTGCAATTTTTGCATCCAACAACGTCCCAAAAGCTCTACTACCTGACCTGGACCCATAATCACTTCCAGTTCCATACCCGAGGATGCCAAATGGAACCCTATTACTAAGCCTCCACTGTCCGTCTGTCTGTCAGCGGGCTGTATTTCATGAACCGTAATAGATAGACAGTTGAAATTTTCACAGATTGTATAATTCTATTTCCGCAATACCAAATAAATAAATTAAAAAATTTATAGGGGTTCCCATACAAGAAACGTGTTTTTTTTCTATTGTACAGACGCCAGCACATCAGGCTACTACAATCTGTCAAATTTATTTAATAGATTTTCAACTTTATCGCTAAAGCATAAGGTTCGAAGTTGATTGGGAAAATTTGACAGTTTCGGGTAGCTTGATGTGCTGGCGTCTGTACGGTGCTATAGTACGGAACCCTTCGTGTGCGAGTGCGATTCGCATTTGGGCGGTTTTTATAAATCAGAACAAAAATGAACTTACACGCAGTATAAATAGGGTTCATAGTCGTTACTACGCCGCCGGCAGCGAGTATGCCGAAGGTTATAATAGGGTACTCTGGAACATTCGGCAACAAAACGGCGATAGCGTCGCCATCTTTTATTTTGAACTGTCTTCTCAAATTCGCGGCAAATATTCTTGATTTCTTGTATACTTGCTCGTACGTGTAACTTCTGTTTGTATTTCCACAGACCTAGAAAAATAATTAATTTTCATAGGAGACGATTCAGGTTGCATAGATAAAAAAATCCAAAGCCGGCCGCAAACGTTTTGTATCACAAATGTTCGAGTAAAAATAACAGTTATTTTCTATAAGATTCCTATCGCAGTTTTCATCATCATAATTTCAGCCAAAAGACGTCCACTGCTAAACATAGGCCTCCCGAAGCACCGCCACTTCGATCGTTTCTGCGCTTCCTGCATACAGTGGATTCATGCGGCCTTCACAAGGTCATCGGTCCACCTAGTAGTGCGACGCCTTCCAACACTACGTCTTCTAGTACGCGGTCGCCACTCCAGAACTTTTCGGCCCTATCAGCCATCTGTTCTGCGAGCAATGTAGCCTGCCCACAGACACTTAAGTTTGGCAATTCTTCCGGCTATGTCGATTACCTGACTCATGCTTCTTTCCTAAGAAAATTACAGAACGCAACTTACTGCGATCCTTACAGAAGTAGGCACCTACTGACTTCTTTTGTAGTCTTGCTTCAGTCACGATCATACATCTGGCTATGCACGCCCGTCACCAATTGTGGATTCGGTGAACAGCACGTCCATGGTAATAATTTGACTTTGATAGCTGGATTTTTTCACTGGTAAGCCCGATTTTCGATTAGTTTAAGTCTACCCCCACGTCCTAATCAAAAGCGATCGACGCGTTCATTATGGCTTTGTGGTCGTTGAACTACGTGCTTGCACCGACAGAGGGCGCCTTCCAGATTTCCGAACAAAAAGTGATTTAATGAACGCGACGCGGCCTAGGGGAGGGTCGTTAAGTGATTTTCGCGAAACGCAACGTAACTAGTGACTTCGAAGGCATCACCTGTTTTGAAAACTAGTGATTTTAGTAACTAGTTATTTTTCAAATTCTATTCGGTGATTCAACACGGTGATTCTTTCGAAATATTACAGTTATTTGTTAAACGAAAATATAAATGCTTACCTACGTAATACGTTACAGCTTTTAAGTTTATGAAACGAATAAGTTTTTGTAGCTACATATGCAGTTACATTAAGTTATAAGATTACGCGCGAAAGAAACAACATGCGCTCACAACGTACTTTTGTTTCGTTTCACTCTTTTCATTCGATCACTGAATTGTGATATAACTAGTTACAAAAATCACGTGTTTATGTGTGACTCGAAACTAGTTATTCGGTTACATGCCCGTAGCCAGTTATAGTAACTAGTGACGTGAAATAACGCTCATACCTAACGCGGCCTACTAGTTGCGCGTTTGAACCGGTTTGAGCGTATATCTCATTAAATTGCATACAGTGACTGCCCTTTGACGTTTGCATACAAAATTATTCGTAAAGTACCTATGGTATGATACTTGTTTAAGACTGTTATGTTGTTATCACTCATATCGGTATCAGCAAGTATATAAATAAACAAACTCGTTTGAAGTTGACAGTAGTGGACTTTGATCGAACCAAAACCGGCATCGAATGAGATACCTAGTATTTATCGGTAGCCACCTAAAAGCGTATTTTTTTTTATAATTAATGAATTACTATTAATAACAACTGTTTAGTTAATTCTCATGTTACTGTCCTAAGATTTTTGAAATCATAAGAAATGTTAAGGCACTGCAGAGGGCTTACCGATTCCATTTTTTGGAACAATAACATCTATTATTATTTACGTAAGTACAAACAGAGTTTTAATTAAAAGTTAACTAGCAGAAATGGTCGCAAAATAAGTATATTAGACCTATCCAACCTTGATTTTGTATAAATAATTATAAATTAGTACCTAAAATAAGTTCTCCTAGTCTTAGTCAAGTTTTCCTAGTCCTAGACTAGTCTACATGATAGCAGGTAGGTACTTACCGTAGCGGTTTTGCCGGCCCATTTATCCAAATTCCTGAATACATACTGGTCCACAGTCAACTTGGGAATCTCGATATCCTTGCAAGGAGAAGAAATCAACCCATCACTACTCCATACACTTTTTTCTCTAACACACACAGTTAAACTTGAATTCATAAAACGAGGTTTAAAACGAAATATTTTTGTAGACATTTTACTTTTAAATTAAATTATTTCTTGTAAATGTTATTCGCATATACGCGGTGTGCACGAAGACGGCGGCGGCGTCAAGCGTCTTCTAGTACCCAAAAATGTACAGTGAATTAATTTATTTACATATACAATCGACAGAAAACTAACAGAAGTGTGACTTTGCAAAAGGCATTTTTGTTCTCCGCAGCGACTTCAACTTTTTGTCTCTGGGCTCTTGAACTACACCGCATATTATTATCTCTCTTCATCTAATTCTTAAATATTTAGTTTCTCAGTTAATTTTTTTTTTTTTTTTTTTTTTTTTTTTTTTTTTTTTTTTTTTTTTAAATTTTGTTTTACTCTTCTCATAACATTGCTCATCATACATCATGGCTATATGCTAGATTTTATATCTATTTTCTTTCTGCTTTGAACTAACGAGCTCTTAACGCTTTTGGGCTAGGGACACGAAAAAAGTATCGATACTTTGTGGTATCGAGTACATTTCCATTCGATACCTACCGATACTTTTTTACTCGATACTTTGCATTCGATACTTTTACTCAATGAGTAAAGTTTTGCTAGGTATCGTATCGAATAAGAAATTAAGTTTTAAATGGGTAATCTTAGAAATTACCCATTTAAAACTTGCGACCTTACGGCTTATGTTAATGGTTATGGCAACGCCATCTAGTTCACTCGTTCTGAACCTTCTAAAACATTATATCGATCTTTGCTCGAAATCGTTCCTTCCGTTTACAGTTAAATTCCTAACCTTTCCTTCATTCATTTACACTAATCAATCACTCATTCACTCACTCGTTCACCGTTGTCATTTGTTTTTTTTTGCTGTCTGAAGTTAAACTGACGTTATTTACTGATTGATATGCCTATGCTCTATGCGCATTAGGCCCTAAGAAAAGTACTCGATACCTTGAAGTATCGATACTTTTGTTTCGATACTTTTATGAGTACGATATTTTTTTTCGATACTACTCATGAGTACAGTATCGATACTTTCTATTCGATACCGTGTCCCTATTTTGGGCTAGAGAGTGTCACCCAGTCTTTTTATATATTTCGAAGCCAAAACTTCATATGTGTTTGTGACGGCATCTACATTACCACATGGGAACTACGCATCACACTGACGTCACGCAAAATTCTGCATTGCGCAACCAGAGTGTGTGTGTGTATGTTGATTAATAAATAATTCAACCAATCAGCAATTTACGCGCTCTTGACAATTTGTCACTCATTTTGCGATCATTTTCGTTCGAGAAACTGGCCCATATACTCGTACACACTAGTAATTCTAGTAACTGGATTGGCCATTGTGGTTTAACCTCTTTCCATTAGGAAAAGTAGTTATGGACGTGACCAAAGTCGTGACTGACAGTCGAACACATTTCTCGAGTCACTTGTTTTGTATGCACAAGATCTCACCTCTGCTAAGCCCTTTTCCAGCGGAGCAACGCTGTATGAGGCTAGACAAGTGAAGTTATTCTATTGGTGGGTATCGTACACATCCCTCGTAATGCATCTACCTATATCCCTGGTTGACTCCAATTGTTTGCCCCAGACCCATAGCACACCGCTTCCACACAGTAGAGTCTGCTAAGCATCCTTGCACCCCTCGCCATCCTTACAGCTTTGGTGGAAGGAGTCGCACCGTTTTACAACTCCGCTACGCATCCTCGCATCACTCAGATTCCTCACACATATCTGTTAGATAGGTACGTATATTCTAAGGAGGAGCGTTTAAATTTGAGGCGAGGTAACAGGAGAGGCTGATTTAAAAATAAAAGATTTAGCTACAAAAAATTATTGAAAAGAGTCTTTATACCAGTTAACGAAAGAGATTCAGAACTTTATTAACTTTCACATCGCATTTGAGCTTCATATATAATTTTTGTCAAACCAATTTTCACTTTTACTTGTTCTGATTTTGGTAACTGCTTTACTGCTTTTGCCAAACTTTCAAATAACAAATCAATCTCATCTTTATCTATTTTGTTTCTCTGCACTTTTTCTTTTACTATCTTAAATATCTCTTCGTGAAAGTCAAATTTATGTGTGCTATTCTCTGGCGTATGACTTGTGTGAACCATATTAATTTCATCTTCTTGTACTTCTATACACTGCCTTTTTTCCTTGTATACCTGTGACAACTCTTCGTTATAGTCAACTTTCCGTTTGTTTCTCTCCGGCGTGTGTTCTCCATTTGAAAAGTCATCAATATATTGTGTTTCAGACAAATCGTCGTCTAGGTCGTTAATTTCTGTTACTACTGAAATTAACGACGATGAATTTGAACCTGAATCCCATATGCCTTGTGACATGTATGGTAATAAAAATTTCATTTCGTCATCGAATCTCCACTTTTTAAAAAAAATTGATGCGTGATCGGATGTTGACTTTCGTCTGGTTAACGCATGCAAAAAAGCATTACGCAATTGATGCCATTTTGTTCTGCAATCTGGAACTGAAGAAGATCATGTCATTTTATTAAGCATATAGGTACCTACTTAACATAATCAGCCTTAACATTGCAACTGCTGGAAAACAGGTCTCCGCGTGTTGGTGAATGTCACAATGCCTTCAAATATATTTTTTTCTGCGAGAAGTCGGTTTCCTCTCGGTAATAAGTCATGTTTTCCTTTATCGTGTAAAGAGCAGTGGTGAGTAAATAAATAACAAAAATTGAAGTACCTGCTTCGAGACAGCGAATTCACAGTCAAATTCAAATGACGTAAAACCATTAGTAAGTCATTGCAATTTAACTCTTATCTCATTGTCAAAAAATATAATTAGAAAGATTGTCGTGAAATATTTTTTTTTCGTGAGCTCCGGCATTTCACAATAGAGTAGGTCTATAGAGTGTGCAACAAAATACGACAGTCACTTGAGCTAGGAGAATATTGCGCTTCTGCATTCTTAGACAACAAGCATTTGACCGTATGGCATAAGCGCCTACCCTTCAAAATTTAAACAAATTTACCTCACAATTCCTATCAAGTCCTGTCTAACAGATCGCCTATTCCAAGTAAGAGCAGAGGATACCTACTCTGAGTTTCATGAAATAAGAGCAGGAATTCCACAAGGCTCTATTCTGAGCCCCGTTCTCTACATTATCTTCATAGCAGATTTACCACAAATTTCAAATGTTACAATTGCTACTTTTGCCGATGGCTCAGCCATTATAGCCAGAAACAAAGATCCAATAGAAGCGTCGAGAAAGCTGCAAGAGGGACTTGACTTAATAGATGGCTGGCTTGAGAAGTGGAGATTACTTCAAGGCTATTAAAATCCACGCAAATGACATTCACACTATTAAAGTAGGGTTTTAATGAAATAGATCTTTGCTAGATGCGGTCGTTTCTTCACCAACTCTTTGTTGAATCGGTCTAACAATTCAGCATAGTAAACACTGGGTATAACTTTGCCTTTAAAAAAAATATCTTACCAGCTGAACAAATGGTTTTTACCTTCTTCGAGGCACGTTCCCCGATAGAAGTCCAATGCTTTCACTGTTGCTTAGTCTCTAGAGTATAATGATGTAACCATAGATATAAGAAAGAAGGAGATATGCCCGGTAGTTGAAAATGTATCGAAACCCAATGTCTCCAATTTGTCCCCACCACCTCGCCACAACTACAAATGCAAATCAGTAAACCTAATAGATACGGAGTCGCGCTCACACTTGCAATCCATAAATCAGAACGTACTACACAATCAATTATAAACCTTATGCCATCAACACAGCGTGCCTTTACAATGCACCGTACAACTCACTCACCCAAAGACATCGTTGTACTGTGCAGAAGTCATTTATTTTACATATACGCTAGTGATTGACTAAATCGGAAACTTATTGATTCTCCCATTCATTATAGTACGAAAATTTTTGGGAGTTCCTGAAAAAATTATAAATAAAAAACGATTTACATATAACAACATGACGCTTCCAACGATACCTCGTTTGTCCAAATATGACGAGTAGTTTAGAAGTAATTAGGGAACAGATTCCCGTAAGTAATTAAAAACGTTCAAAATCTAGGGTGCGTTCCGAGTAACGCTGTAATCGATTTGAGCGCGCGATAACGATGTCCCGTGAATCGTCATAGATGATGTCATAACATGCGCCATCTTGCGATAACACCGACCATGCCCTAAATTAATATCACCGTGAGCGCTGTCAAAAATGACAGTTGTGCTGTTTTGTTTTGAGTTGCATCATAATTATAAACTAACGTGGCAATTTCAAAATTGTGCTTCTGGCTACAGTTGCCACCTAACCAAAGAAGAAGAAGAAATTTGTGGTGTATACTCAAAGAAATACTGTAATCCATCCATTTTGTGCAAATTTTGGGGTTATGTTATAAGTTTTGACGCTGAGCGACCACTGTGAGCAGTGTGAGCGCGTTTACGAGCGTTCCGAGTTGTTGACAGCTCGAGCTGTCATAATCGTGATATGTAAATAGGAACGCGAAGTATCGATGTGAGCGCTGTGAGCGATTAAGGCCTTACTCGGAATACAGCTCTGGTCACAATCTCGTCTCAGCGACAATCAATTGTCATTTATGACAAGACTCAATCTGTCAAAAAAAAAAATTGATGACTGAGATTAGAATGCGAACATTGAAAATCTGGGAATTGCCTATCTTAATAATCGACGGATATACATACCCTGCTAAAATCATAAATAAGCATAACCCACCCTCCTTCGGCTTTGCCATAGTCCGGTAAAAATAAACACCAATAAAGTAGGTAGGTATTTATGAATTCACTCACCTGGCTTTTTCAAGTTACGTGATATTTCTTGCCACTCTGCTTGCCTAGCGTGGACAAGTTTGTACTCGTAAACTGTAGGATTATATAAACATTTGTGAGCACGAACGTTTTCGATTAGCTTTCCTTCGTCGATATTCATTTTTACGACACGCATCAACGACCTCCGTAGTCGGCGACTGACGCGTCACTGCCGCGGGGCGCGGAGGGCAGCGCGAACGCGTCCGAACCTCGTGTACGAGCGACTGAGATGTCCGACATGTAGTTTTTCGTCTGTATGTTTTGTGTACTCAAGGTCTCGTCCGCCATATGCAATTCAATATTCAAATTATCATACCTACGTCGCTACGGTCGAAAGAAATCAATTCCCATTCGAGGTATTTAGACCCCCGAGCGCCGCGAGGGCGGCTATAGTCAGAGTAGGAATTGATGACTCTCACTTGTGTTAAAAATCAAATCAAATTATTAATTTGCTTAATACAGGTAAGTATAAACAGATGTTACAAATAAATATGGAGTACTCTGTAAACACTCCACTTTTCATTTCAAATTTAAGGAAAGTAAAGCATAGTAGGTAACCTAGTTTTATAGAGATTCGAACTTCGGTACAGCTTACAGAATTAGTATCCCGCCAAATTAAATGCCTTGTCTTTTTTTAAATTTTAAATAGGGAACACACGCGTCACCGCCGCAGACCATCTCACTTAAATGATTTTTTTTTAATTTATACTGGCTGTTTATACACTCACAAGACCGCAGCTTTTTTTTTAATCGATATTTTTCTACACAAGTAAAATCTTTCATATTTTTTAAATTCATTCCCGCTCTAGAGAGCGAGTCTTTCTCGCCTTAAGATGGAGAGCAGCGTTTTCCACCCGCTACTCGGATCAAACAAACACTACTTTCCGAGTATGAGAAATGAAAAGTCTTTTTTTATATTTCATATTTAGAGTTACTACAAGGATATTTTGACGTTTGAATAACGTTGACAAGGTGGTACTGTTGGAAAACATTAGTGAGATTGTTTTGTGAAATGTATCGAAAAAACAAAATGGCGGCGTTAGTTCCGATTTTGGCCACGCGCCAAAGGAACCTATTTGCGTTGTATACGTGTGGTTTTGAAGTTTAGAAGTTATGTTAAAGAACTGTCAGTTGACTCTATGTTTTGCCAGTGGCGTACAAATTTTATAGTTACCGTAGGTACTGGTACAATAATATTAAATTTAGAATCATTATAAATTAAGTATTTACAAATTCAAGGTACCTATTTTAGATTAATTAATATATAAAGGTATATATTCTGGGTGCTTATTCCCAGCAAGCTTTTGCGCATTAAAGCTGTCTTATATTAAAGCTGTCTTACATTTATATATTGAGCACATGTATGACGTATTTGAGACAGTTTTGTAAATGGCATTAATTTTTTTTTTTTTTTTTTGACAAGTCTTTCAACTTCTAGAATACGGAAACGAACGAAAAAGTTAATATTTTCAAAGATTTAAACATTGGTACACAGCTGGTTAGTCCCAAAGTACTCCAAAAAAGAGTTCCCAAACTATTCCAAGAAAAATATAATATTTTTAATTTGGTTTCATTTTACTCCATGACAATATTAAAATGTGTATCTCTTGTTCTCAGATCGCACATTGCTGGAATGCATCGTTTTTGTGCTCTAAATATCATAAGTATCTTGGTTGAGTTTCTCTAGAACATGATTCCATAGCGTATGACAGATGCTAGACCATGATATGCAGCTAGTACGGTTTCACGGTTAACGACTTTTGACAATTTGAAAAGAGCATATGCAGATTTTTCAAATTGTCAGAAGCCGTTCCTAGCTTTCTCTTCAAGTTGCCATCAGCTGGAATAAAGAACTTAAACATTTTTTACTGAGATTACTGGTTTATGTTATGATATTTAATTACTTAAGCAAAGCATTACGGCAACAAAAATGCGTATTATTTCATAGCTGGTTTTTCCCGTGCTACCTACTTGGGTCTATTTTAAAACATTTTGTGCTTTTGTCATAAATTCCCACAAGATTAGAAATATACCTTTGATTTTAATCAGAAGGCCAATTCTCGTACTTAAAAAAACGTTCACATTCAAGTTGATAAATAGATTGTTTTTTTGACAGATAGCAAATAAGACGCGAATGCAAACGTTTTTAAAAATTACGGGAATTGCCCTCCTAGTATTGCTAAAATGCATCGCACTCACATACCTACCGCGTGAAACAAAAGACAAAAAAAAACTGGCCATGCAACTGGACATATAACCTTGCTTTATTCCTTCCTTTGTGTGAGTGTGTTGGTAACAGTCTGTGTGGGCAGTGTTGCCAGTACCTGCGTCGACTTTCGGACGATTCACTGCCTGAAATGGGACGATTTTTGGACAAAAAGGACGGCTGGAGAAATATTCATTTGTTACGATGAGAAAAAAGTATACCTAAAAAGGCAAGAGGCACATACAGCAAGCAAGTTTGTCGCTTCGTGTCTTCCTCAGTATCTGTCCACTAAAACCACTGCTAAAACAGTAGGTATTATTATAAAATGTTTTTAATGAAAGAAACTCGCAAAACGAAAACTCAATTTCACACTAAACATCGACGAGCATCGTAGTAACTCGTACGTAATGAATTCAGCTGAATAACCGAATGATTGTGGTTGTTTGTGTGCGTGGAAGGTACAGGCAAGCGATACGGGATCACTACGCGTGGAAAAAGGATGGCTGGCGATATTCGCCAGCAGTAGTTAAGTCTGAAATGAGGTTAAAAACTGAAAGCTCATAAAAGGTGGCAGCACAGTTGTACGTCTTTATAAACCACCATTGTTGTGTTTAAGTTTACTTTTGTGTCGATCACAAATTATACGAAAACTAAATAAATATGTTTATGAGACTTGGAGTGTAGCACTATTAAAAGACGAGCTAAGGACAGGGGAAGCGTCTACCACTGATAAAAAAGCAGTTTTAGTGGAATAGTCACTAAATTACGAACGTTTTATATTTTATAGGTTATTTTGTGTTTGTTGACTTTATGTTCGTTTTTTGGGTCAGTGGGTCGTCTTATGTTAAAGACTGGAGGCGTACGATAGAAATAACCTGATCAGAGTTGAAAACCAACTCGTGCATGATCTTCCTGACTGAAAAACCTCAGAGATAGCACTTCTAGCACTGATCTAATATGATAATATAAACACACACATACTTTACTATAATTTATAATAACATAATAGCACATCACAAGTGCCTGTATTTAATGAAAACAGACTTAGTTATCTTGGGAGCTTCACCTATAAACCACTTTCTCCCATAAAAGGCTTAAAGGATAGCACATCGTCTCGATGACATATTGGATTCCAATTTTTTTCGGAGAGCTTTCTTCCATAGTTTTCTTCTTATAACATCTTTGGCAAATACATGGGTCCCCGTATTTTTGCAATAAACAGCTGCGCAACTGGGCTCAATAATGAATTATGCGTAAAATAAGTCACTTGTTTAGAAAAAAATGTATGGCTAGCTGTCAAATTTTAAGACGCTGGAGATCAGCGCCATCTGAAGTGAGCAAGTGGCAGTTTTTATTTCCATTGCATTCACCATTCACACGCCACACGTTTCTTTTTTACTTATAGTTTTACGCAAATTGTCATTTTTAAAACTGCGTTTTGTTATTTGCATTTGAAATGCATTTTTGTAATAAGGAAGTAAATTAGAGTAGTTGGCTTTTTGAAAAGGGACGGAAAAGGGACTGAACATATGAACGGACATCGAAGGGACGTAAAGATGTCTAAACGGACAAAATTCGTCCCTTTTGGGACGTTCTGGCAACACTGTGTGTGGGGTTTGTTCATAGACATAGATGTCTATAGTCTATGGGTCTGTTATACCAATTAACTGTAATGCCCCTGCCACACTATGCTCCTCGCGCTGCCGCGATGTTGCATTCTCTGCCCACATACTGCACACTAATCGCGACGCTTCCTTTGACTCGCGCCCAAAAACCGACAAAAGAGGGAGCAGTGGGCATAACGAGGAACATGACCTGCGGCATGACGAGTAACGTTGCCACACTACGTCTCTGCCACGGCTGGTAATCTCGGAACAAAAAATCCTGGCATTAATAGACGTATTTTGTCTATGGACTATCTTCCAAAGTGACAATCGCCCCTCGAACCTTTCCCCTTTATCGCCTGTGAAATCGACGCCATATTTGTTTGTTGTAAGTCTATCTATATCTATTGTAGTCTGTGGTTATCTATATCCCGCCATTACAGTTTGAGTGAAGTTCTACATTATAATTTCTATCCTATCAATAACTTATCCTCTCAAAGTTAAATCTGTAATAGTGTAATTATAACGTTCAGTATGAACTACTCTTGCTATGTTGTGAATTGCGCTAGTAAACGAAAGGACGTTAGATTATTTCAATTTCCCAAACGTGAGATAGGACTCATAAAGTGTAAAAACTGTGAAGAATTGCAAAACATGAGGGCACAGTATCTGCGCAAGCGTTATGTTTTTTAAAAGCACTTTGGACAGAAGTTCATCATCTCGACCAATGCAATGATTCGTCTGTGTGTTGGCGCCTATCCCACGCTGTTTTCCGAAACCGAAATCAGCAGTGGTAGGTACTTCTCGGTTTCAAACTATGGACACTGACTACACCACTGGTAAGTACCTCAATAATATGATAATTATGTATGTAATATAGTACAAATTGACTCATATATTCCTCACATAGGTACTCAAATGAAAAGTGCACCGTGTAACACACTTTAAAAAAAAATTATAGTTGCTATTTGGGTTTCAAAACTTGAATTTTCGGTCAGTGGATCGTCTTAGTTCCACTGTGGAAGAACAGAAGCCATACATTTTAAAGATAATAAGATACTATGTCCATCTATGTTGCTCTGCCTTAAAAGTGGGCCAAAGGTCAGTTGGTCGTTTGTGGCCCTACATGAACTTAATACCCGGGACAAAATTAAATAATTGTTCACAATAAAAACTCATATTGTGAAATATTTTGTAAAGTATAAACAGAGTTATTATTTAGGGTTCCATAAGCAAAGTGTGCTAACGGGACCCTGTTACCAAAGCTCCTCTGTCAGTCTGTCTGTTACAGGGCTGTATCATTTGAACCATAATAGGTAGACACTTGAAATTCAGTGTGTACCACAATGGCCTCTATAGCAAAAAAATTAAAATGAAATAAAATTAAGTTAAAAATTGAGGGGTATATAAAAAACGAAAAGTATTTATTGTACGGTGGTACGGAACTCTTTGTGTGCGAGTCCGACTTGCACTTGGAAGCTTTTTACTTATTAGTCATTTTGGGCAGTTACGTATTTCAATTATTTTGTTTTTTTGATAAGCTTAAATATTTCTTTACAGACAATGCTGTTTCTGATCACACATGTGCTAAGAAAAGGCAGCATGATGATCATACCTACTGTACCTTTGAAACTACAAAAAAACATAGAATGACTAAAACTGGTAAGTCACAGCTTTTACCTTTTTTTTGTTTTTAATAATATAATAAATCTACACTAAAATTTGTAAGTTTGTATGTAAGGGGTAATCTCCGGAACTACCAGTCGGATTTGAAAAATTCTATTTCCATTGGTTAGCCCAATTCTTGAAGAAGGTTTTCTCGGACTAGGCTCGTGGACGAAATCGCGGGCAGAAGCTAGTACTTTTATAATTTCTGAATGCATTGTCTTTTGATGGCTATTTTGCCCAATTGCATAGAAGCACTTCTTTGCGTAATATTTAAATGCGATTGTTACACAAATTGAATAATAAACAAGTAGTTCCAGATCAAATTAAAAAGACGAAGGTTGTTTTAGAATTCAGAATGTTTCTGAAGATGGTTGTTTAGGGATACCTAGTCTGTTTGGTCTAATTACAATAATCATGCATACAGCTGTACTGAGTCATGGAAATAGTGTTGTTTATCAATATTTCAAGGTGTTCAAAAGTGAGAACTTATAATAGTCTATTTTATTGCAGGTTAAGAATTGCGTGAGTGTTCAACAAAACAGTGGCAGCTACTCTTTCATATACTGCTCAGTTTTGTAAGTATTTTGTCTGCAATGTAGTTTTCATACTGACTGCAAGCTGTGTCACATAGAAATAAGTATATTATAGCATGTTACTTTTTTGTTGCAGCTCATTATGCCGATGGCAAACAAGTCAGCCCGACTTTAAAGAATACAGCAGAAATGGTATCTATTTTTGATGATTTATTTGATTCGGTCAATGGAGCCTCTCTTACAAGTAAAAAGAATAAAGGTAAACCTTTGCGGAATGCGGTAACAGCTGCGTCTCGGCACCATAGATTTTGAAGGGAGGCTATCAAAAAACTGCAAGGGATAAAATTTGTATAAAATAAAACTGGATAGTTATGCTGAAAAGCTATCAAAGGTTGTGGCAATTAATCAAGAATAAAAATGATAACTATCTTGAGACCAAGATATTTCAACTCTGATCCAATAGAAAACTTTTTTGGACAAGTCAGAGCGTACAATTTTAGAAACAATGATCCTAATTGCCACACCTTTAAGACACTTCTAATCATAAGATTTATAATCTTTCACTCCGATGGTTACAATTGTGAAGAGGATTCAGGTGAGCAACTAGTAAAACTCAAGGCCTTATTTTCAAATAAGGCCACGAAAAATAATGAAACAAACGCCGACAGTGCCTATCACCTGGATCCTCTAACCTTCGGAGTGCAGTTCTAGAGAATATCCCCACAATCCACACAGCGAATGCTTGGAAATCACACCATAACAAACAGGTATTATAAAATAAAATAAGATCTAAGTATTTGTTTGATTTTCTGGATTGTGTGATACACAGGGATGCTGTTGAGGAATGCTTTTTAGATTTAAGTCATTGATTAGCAGTATTTAATTGGTGCAATGTAATAAATAATAATTAACTAAAATATATAACTTTTGTTTTCTAACCTAAACACATCTGTGCCCTTGCACAGATGTGTTTAGGTTAGAAAACAAAAGTTTGCCACCAATGCAAAAGAAAGCTTTCATAAAATATAAGACAAAAATAAAAATATTTATAAATAATATTGAATGTTTTTTATTTTCATCACAGGATTAATATTCCTTTTTCTAATACACACACATCTCATACTTACTAATACACTACATTTCTAATACACAATCCTACCTCGGGTTGAATTAAAGCAGAACCTCTTTTTTGGAAGTTGGTTAAAGGCTTAAAAGGCTATTTTCCAAAATATTCTGGGCTCGATAAACGTTGGCAAAAAGACTCGGTCTCATAACAACAAGAGCAACAAAATGGTTAAAATTAAAAAAAAACTAAACGTCACAATCAAAGCTCGCAAATCGTAAAGCGATTTTTCTACTATGGGAGATTACCGTCTGAGTACTACTTAGTCTGTGGTCTCTGCCTACTTTCCTCACTACTTCTCATGCCACTCGACAGGTGTGTGACAGGGGCATTACAGGGGCCACAGTAACAGCCTTTGAGGGTCTGTTATTTTCAGTGACAGCTATGTTATATTGGTAGGAACAATTGTTATTTGTAATTTTTTTAAATAGGTATCTTCTGCCATAAATACCCCTCATCTCTGCAAAGTCAAAATTGTTACCATGAACGTGCGGTCAACTATACTAGCTGTACTACTGTTCTATACCTGTTGAATAACTTGATATAATTTTATAAAAATGTTTTGTTGTGTTATAATAATAAGCTAAAATATTTTATCTATTTTTATCTAAATATGTACCAATTAAGTAGGTATTATTTTATTGTACATTGTTTACTATAGGTAACTAGGAATTAGTCCAAGAATGATAAGGACAGTTACATCCAGTATTATTATTTTTTCTTATCGCGTAGGCATATGCATTTAAAGGTGCGTCCAGAGACAGTGCGAGATACGTGTTTCGAATGGTATAAGCGACGCATATAATATAATAAGTACTAATAAAAGCTGAAGAGCTTGTTTTAGAACCAGAGTTATAAAGGATTTTAGCGCCGTGTTACACTCTACTTTTCACTACGATTGCGAGAAAATAAAATAATCCAATACAATAATAAATAGCTTATTTTATTTTTTTAAATATACAATTTGTTCAATCTGATTTTTTAAGGATTTTTTTATCTCTGTATTCGGTAGGTAGTAAAAAGGTAGTTTTACAAGAATAAAGACTTTTAGTTTTTTTAGGCTCGTTGGTTACAGACAAAAATTACTTTTTCCCCTAGAGCAAGATATGCAATTTTTTCCCCGCTCTGGTACGCTACAATGACGGACTTTTTGAGCACAGAAAAAATTTGCCTTTGATAGCCCAATTCGATAGGCTACTTAACTTTTTGCTGGGCTGACCCTAAGGAGCTGAGCAAAAAGAAATAAAAGTCGGAAAGAACGCTAAACGAAAACGAAATAAGTAATAACGGGAGTAGGCGATGCGATGCGATGCGATGGGGTGGGTCGGGCGAACAAGAAATTTCACGCGACGAAGTCGCAGAAAGAAGCTAGTGAGTCCATTATGACGTGAAGAAACACCGAAACAAACTCAGAGCTCACGGTCTCTTTAAAGTCTAGATAAATCTTGGTCAGATAATGTGAGGATACGTAAAAAAATCGACATTTGTGTCTTTTGAGGAAAGAACCACACAGATTTGAGTGGACTTGTACAGTTAGTGCACGCATTTGTCAGTAATCGTGTAGCTCAACTCAACTCAGAATTTACGGAGCTCAACGTCTCGACGAACAAGAAAGGCAATGAGGCATCTGACATAATATAAAAAATGCATTTTCACCTCAGCACCTCAAACAAGTAGGTTTTGCTGTTTAAAGACAGTGAGCAAAATTCGATTTTGCTGCGAGCGTGAGACAAAGTGACTTTTTAATAAAAAAAATAATGCCGAGTACTGTGCTAGTCTACTCAGAAGATTCGACTTCACTTTGTTCTGTCATTTTCACTTCAATACGAAAAGAGCGAGAGATAGAAACAAGTCGAATCGAAGTTCGATTTTTAAATTCGATCCATACATTTTGACCGCGTAGGTATTGCACTATTCTATAAAACATTTTTTTAAAATAACCGACGACAAATTTCAACGCAGGGGGTTCAGAATCATGTACTGAATCCATGGTTTCAGTTTTCGCGTCGATGTCCCTGCCACCCTGTAAAATTATTTATAAAAACATTGCAAAAGAAGCAAAATAAGAGATAAAAATAAAATATTTTTGTTTATATGAAATAGTTTTATATTCTTTTACCAATAACAAATTACACACTTACAATATTACATACCTATACACTTTATACGTCACAAAAAGACGAAATAAAATTCAAAAAGTTTTATTTGGAAGAATTATTGTTTGGTCATAATTTGCATACAGTCATCATTTATTACAAGTCTTATAATCCAATGAGTACATGATTAATATTAAGATTTTATTTTATACAATTACATTATTATGTTCGTTAACCAATGTTACGTATCATTTTTACTTATTAAAGCTTTTAAAAAACCGTTGTTAGAAATGCTTTTTTTAAATGCTACATTTCTATTACTAAAGATGATATCATACCCTTCGCTCGAGTAAATGTAATTTTTTTTATTCAACGTTCGCAAGACACCTACAAAATTTCATAGGAATTAACGTTCACCTGCTCCTTTCATTTCATTTCTCGATCATTCGATAGGCGAGTGACAGATGCAGAGTGCCGAAAGCCAACATCATTGAATTAATTTTGTGTCGAGAGACTTCGCGTGAAAGATGCTGAATGAAAGAAAAAATTAACAAAACGTGTAGCGTCTGATATCTGCTTAACATCCTTGACTTTTAGAAATAAGGCCTCTTCACATATTTTCCCGGTACAATAAGGTACCACTAATTTAATATACGAGGTGTCTCAAATGTTGTGGTCCAAAGGCAAATGGGGTAAAGCGGAGGTGGCCACCTATCATTTAAAAATTTTAAAGTAGGGATTTTTGAAGAAGAGTTAAAAAATTCGCAAATTTAATAATTTTCAAGAAATTTTACACTTTTACTTGGATTTTTCGACCCTGTGAACAAAATTTTCGACGTAGCGAATTCAAATCCGGCTGGGAGATGCCTTGATAGTGTAGGTAGACTACAAGATTATGTTCCTATTTACGTTCAGTGTGGCTCTGCAACGCTTCAGATACCTTCAGATCTTATTTTTGCTTGTCTTTGCTAAATTATTATTAAACTGTAGCAAAACTTACTCGTTGGTATTTTTTTAAACCTGTACTTAGAAAGTTTCGCCAAAGTTTTTAAATGTTAGGTGGCCACGTCCGCTTTACCCCATTTGCCTTTGGACCACTACGTTTGAGACACCCTGTATATTTGCAGCAATACAAACAACTAATACATCTTATAACAATTAAATTCCAATACCTTGCACAATTCACCATTTCAAATTTTCAAGAAAATATTTCCATGTGATCTAAAAATATAATTTCTCGATCTTAAAAACTACTAACAACAAACAACTTGACTGATTTATGCCCTGCATTAAAATTTTACTCTTAACAGTACCGTTCCTTCAAAACCCTTCTTAGAATCTTCCCGGCTGCACTTTTAGGAACACTACTTATAAACGTTATGTCGTCTACATGTTTGTACGCTGCTACTTTCTCATTGACAAACTCGCTAAGTTGTCTTTCCGTACATTTGTGGCCATCCTTGAGTACTACGAAGGCTCTTGGTGTTTCGCCTTTGGAGTCATGGGGGACCCCAATGACAGCTGCATCGTTGACTGATGGATGCTCGCGTAAAAGGGATTCTAGCTCCGCTGGTGGCACTTGGAAGCCTTTAACCTGTAAAAGACCATCGATTGTTTTAATACATTGAAAATACAATGCTTCAAGGTTATTTTGGCTTTGGCCAAAATCGGTAGTAACGCCATCGTCTTGCTTTGTCAATACAATTTCTGTGACAATTTCACAAATATTTAGCACCAACGCCTTCCTGAAATTGTGCACTACTTTTTATTGACTAGATTCTCTTCTTTATCATGTTTATGGGCAGTGATATCTGCCAGTATATTGATAAGATCATATCGTAAACATTCGTTTTGCCATGGATTGTAGAAATCAGGTGGCAGTTGCTCCGAGTTTAACCAGCAGCAGCCCTTAAAAACTCCAATACTGGGCCAAACGAAGGTAAGAAACGATGAAAGTAAAAAAGATGCAAGTATTTTTCTCGCCAGAATGCCAAGGTTTGTTTCATAATAAGTCCCTGCTTCATTAATTGCTCAATATTAAATACAATAGACGTGAATATATTTAGTAACTTGTTCCGCTTAGCTATTTCTAAAGCAGAGCGCGCGCGCGTTGCCACACCGAGCGCTGAACTCAGAGCGCGCACGCATTCAGCGCTCGGTGTGGCAACACGCCGTGTTCGATTTCGCGACAAGTCAATCGTCACCCCGAGGATGCCTCGTTGAGAGGTGAAACACGTGTCGATTTCTTTCGGGGATTTTTATGGCTCTTTAAAAATAGCTAAGCGGAACAGGTTACTAAATATATCCACGTCTATTGTTTTTTTTTAATGGATTTCTGCAAGTTCAAGCCTGAATCAATTAACTTGCTCAATATTATCAACACAAGAATTGTATTTAAAAGGCAAATGTAAGTGGTAACGCCGGGTGGGAATGCTCTAGAAGGACATGTTAAAATTATTGGTGATGTTTTTCAAAAGGGTCATGTACGAAGTACTCGCAGTCGGCGTGTGTGTATGATAATCAGATGTATGAACGTAAACGAAGCAAAAAGAGTATGTAAGGATCGTAGCAGGTGGCGTTCTGTAGCTTCTTGCTACTCCCGTAGGAAAAAGGCGTGAGTGTGTATATGTACGAGTATATATTATGTCGGATCCGGTCATTAGTACGGACACAAAACGAATCGCAAGCGCGCCACTGGCGACATCAAGAGTGACCTATACCAAAAAAGGCGCGCTTCTACAGAGTCGTGATGTTTTAAGGCCACGGCGAGGAGGGAATTCAGCCTCTGGTCGCATCGGCGAGAAGACGTCACAGAACTGTTCTCGATTCGTGGTGCTGTTATTGTGTTAGTTATAATTTGTGATAATTGGTGATTTTAATAAACGCCGTGGCACCCAAAATGTGTAAATTTAGCTAGTGTGATTAATTTGATAGTAAATTATAATGTGATCTGAACTGCAAACTGTTTTTCTATTGCGCATTAACCAACACTACCCACACTACACCCACAGTAGTTAAAAAATCACTGATAGTAACGAGAGTCACATACCCGTCTCCGACATATATGTGTATCATCAAAAACAAAAAAAACTTCACATTTTACCTTGATAAGTTCTTTAAGCCTATCAGCAATAGTGATGATTCCTTCTTCGTCAGCAACAGCCAGGTCTCCAGTCTTGAACCAGCCATCTGCTGTGAAGGACTCGTTGTTGGCTTGAGGGTTGTCTCTGTAGCCTCGCATCACTTGAGGACCTCGGATGAGGATCTCTCCAGTCTGGAACATTTTAGATGAATGTGTTAATTTTCATGAAAGGTTTCCATCGAATTTTTATAAAGATTTTTAAACTATATTTCGGTTTCGGTTTAAAGAATACAAACGTTTATAAACTATTTTAAACTCTAACAAGGTTCATTGAACATAATATTTGTCTATTTGAGTAGGGATTACTGTAAAATCAATTGGTTTTAAATAACATTGTTTCAGAATATGGGGCTTTATGCTCTTTTTTTGCATAATCAGCCTATAATGCTTATAATACTGCTTGGACAGAGGTCTCCTCTTTCTGTAAGAGGGAGAGGACCATAATCTACTACGCGAGCCTAGTGCGGGTTGGTGGATGTCACATTTCTTCGATTTTTGAAGTGAATACTTCTTTAGGCGCGTTGGGCATTTTTAGATGGGAAAAAACAATTGAACTCACGACACCGTTACCGACATCTCGTTTTAGTAAACGCGATTGTGCTCTTTATTCATTTTGCGTTACGGATCAAAGTTCTATGCAAGTATTTTTACTTTAAAGGTTTTGGTTTTTCTTTTTTTGTAAACGCGATTGTGCTCTTTATTTAGATAAGGTTACGGACCAATGTTCTATACAAGTATTTTTCGTCCACCAAGGCAATCTTGTTCAAGTTTACACTTCTGTCATTTTTAGGGTTCCGTTGCCAAATGGCAAAAAACAGAACCCTTACAGATTCGTCATGTCTGTCTGTCTGTCTGTCTGTCTGTCCGTCCGTATGTCACAGCCACTTTTTTCCGAAACTATAAGAGCTATGCTGTTGAAACTTGGTAAGTAGATGTATTCTGTGAACCGCATTGAGATTTTCGCACAAAAATAGAAAAAAAACAAATAATTTTGGGGTTCCCCATACTTAGAACTGAAACACAAAAAAAAAAAAATATCAAACCCATACGTGTGGGGTATCTATGGATAGGTCTTTAAAAATGATATTGAGGTTTCTAATATCATTTTTTCTAAACTGAATAGTTTGCGCGAGAGACACTTCCAAAGTGGTAAAATTTGTGTGTCCCCCTATAACTTCTAAAATAAGAGAATAATAAAACTAAAAAAAATATAAGATGTACATTACCATGTAAACTTCCACCGAAAATTGGTTTGAACGAGATCTAGCAAGTAGTTTTTTTTAATACGTCATAAATCGTAAACCGCAATTTACCTTTCATTCAATGTTACTTGCTGCTACGGAACCCTTCATGGGCGAGTCCGACTCGTACTTGGCCGCTTTTATTTTTGTTCCTATAATTTTTTTTCTCACGATGTTTTCCTTTACCGTTTTGAGAGCAGTGTTGATAAATTAATTTTACACAAAATAAAGTGCTCGGGTTCGAACAACTACAACATACAACTCGTAAATCGCGGCCGTTGCCACTGGGCCACCACTGCTCCGCACTCTTGCTCTGTTTACTACCTATCTATTCATCTATAATTAAAATGTTCTTTCTATTATATACAAAGAATTTCAGTCTCTTACATAATTTCTAATTTAATTAGTTGTAGGTATTACTAGTAAACTCGAGCTTTTGTATCCTTTATTCGTAATCGAAGCTGGTTGATAGCTTTGGATTCAAATACATAGCTAGAATATTCATTACAATATTATCGGTACGATGTCTGCATCATAATCATTTGCATCTATTGTTTCGCAGAACTTGTTATAACTATATATTTGATAAGTAAGTACACTAAGAGAAAGATAACCAGTATTTTGATTTATAAGAGTGTCCGTGGAGTTTCTTTCCCGTTTTTCTCCAAAGGCACCTACTAAGCTTTGGAATCGGAATGGGCAACCGACCCCTTGACAATTCAAAAGTGCCTGTGATTGGTTTATTTGAAATAAATGTTTGAGTTTAGCTAAAACTGCGCGCCCCTTCACAAAAATTATTTTTTCAATTGGCTTTCAAATCAAGTGCGAGATCATTGGCACCAATTTCACAATTACCTACCTTCATCTCTAGCCAGTAACTTGAAGGGCTGTGATGGCAACCCTATTTGTGTGTAGGTACCCACATACTTTAGATAATAATATTGTTGGCATAGGAACGGTAAGCCGCACTTCAGAAGTAACTAAATTAAACTCCATTTGTTTTTAGTAATTAACTAAAGGTAAACAAATCGCAAAAAGGGTTTTTTATAAAACACTTTCTTGTTTAAAAATACGTTATAACCAAATTCAATTAGTTTCGATTTTTGCGATAGTTTCCTCTTTTAAATAATGTACAGACGCCAGCACATAAAGCTACCCGAAACTGTCAAATTTTCCCAATCAACTTTGAACCTTAACATGCAGCGATAAAGTTGAAAATCTATTAAATAAATTTGACAGATTGTAGTGGCTTGATGTGCTGGCGTCTGTACCTATGTTATACCTACTTCATCAGTTATTCTTAAACTACTCTTCATAGGTAACTACTTGAGCACATTTTTTTTGTTAGATTTATACTAATAATAATATAATATTTTGTAATCTGTCTATTGTAAAAAACCCAAAAAGATAGGTTCTCTAAACCTCAACGAATTTTGACGCTGCTAAATTGAAGAGTACAACTGTGACGTAGCATGACAACTGAAGTGACTGGTTAGCTGACGTCATAGTATAAAGAGAGGTAGTAAGCTATCTTCATAGAAACGCACCGCGTGCGGCTTGTATGTGTGCGCGGCTTGTATCTATGCGTCGCCGCACGCACACTTAACAAAATCTCAACCCGTTTCTCGTGAGAAACCAGCCGAGATTTTGTTAAGTGTGCGTGCGGCGACGCATAGATACTATGGCCCTACACATACAAGCCGCGCGCGGTGCGTTTCTATGAAGATAGCTTACTACCTCTCTTTATACTATGCTGACGTTAGCTTAGATGATCTGTCTAAAGTTAGTCTTACATACCTCATTAGGTCCCAAGTTCTTCAGATCCTGGTCCACGAGCCTGATTTCTGTACTGGCTACTGGAGGACCTGTTGCTTCGTAACGATTCAATCCTCTGGGACTGAGGGTGACTGTTGGCGATGTTTCAGTTAGACCATAGCCTTGTCTAAAGTCTATGTCACGCTGGAAAAGGAGAACAAGCGTATTAAAGATTAGCATAATGCTAGTTGCTGGCCTCGTTGATCTGCGTCATGGGGTACCAGATTCGATACACAGGTCGGCCAAAATATTGTTGGGTTGTAAGAAAAAAAGAAAAACATTATGACGACGTAAAGAACAAGACTATTTTAAAATAGAAAATAATAAAAAATTCCGTACCTTAGACCTGTTCAAGAATCTTTCGGCATCACTGGCTGCCAGAGGAGCTGCTCCGTTGCACACGGAATCCACATGCTCGAAGGTTTTGTCATTGACCGCTGGATGAGAGCCCATCATGAGAACTGGAATTGAATACAGGGTAAGATGTAATTAAACATTTAAACATACAGTGAGCAAAGCCATTATACGAGCGGAAGCGTAGAATTTTAGTGTAACGTTAAATGCGCAAAACCTCAGCCCCAACAGATTTTTAATTCAATTGACCTATTTTAGAGAGCAGCATAAAAATCAATAAAAATATTAAAAAGGTTTTATATGCTGTTTTAGTTCGTAAGATTCGTATTTGCATTGAAATAAAAGCTATTATATCCCGCGTATGAGAAAATTTAAGTTGGTCGACAACAATTTGTGTTTATTTACCTATTTTGGCGGGTTTGCGCATGTGATGGCTTGACCTATTAACAAATAGACACGGCAACGTTTTTAATGAAGATTTTTTGAAAAATGTGATCTACGTTAAAAAGTGGATCAACTGATTCTGCTCGTTATTCTGATCAAACTATTTTCAGGTTTTGCGCATTTAACGTTACACATTGTAGGTATAGTGTTGGCTAAATTTGTATGCCAAGAGGGGGATTCCCCCTCACCTGTCATGCACGAGGTTGATTACTCATAGGTTCAATTCCGGGCAAGTGCCAATGTGACTTTTAAATTCTTAAGACGTATTTTCTAAGTTTATCTTTGACATCACTGACATCGGTGAAGAAAAACATCGTGAGGAAACCAGAGACCCTAGCGAAACCAGTGAAGGCCAGTGAAGGGCCAATCGGAACGCCGAACTCGGTCGATGCGTAATGTCGAGATTGTTAAAAGGAACTCACACTGGGGCCTCTGAATTTACAATTAATACAGTGTGATTCTTTATAATGTGCACATATTGAAATGAGGGAATCTATGCTTAATTTCAACGACAAAAAAAATAAGATAATTAATTGATTCAGGCGTAACCTTGCGGAAATCCATTATAAAATACAATAGACGTGGATATATTTAGTAACTTGTTCCGCTTAGCTATTTCTAAAGAGACACACGGCGTGTTGCCACACCAAGCGCTGAGTGCAGACTGCACTCAGCGCTTGGTGTGTTCGAGTTCGCAACAAGTCCATCGTCATCCTGAGGATGCCTCGTTGAGAGGTGAAACACGTGTCGATTTCTTTCAGGAGTTTTTTATGGCTCTTTAGAAATAGCTAAGCGGAACAAGTTACTAAATATATCCACGTCTATTGTATTTTTTGACAAAAAAATATTTAAAAAAATCTAAATATTTTTTTAATACTTTTTATGGAATTTAAAAAAAATTGTACCAAACTGTGTAACTTTTAAAATAAATCATCTATAGCGATGAAACAAACTCCATAATGATTGGAAGTAATTAGGCGTCCACGTACAATGAAAATTGAGAAAAAAAACTACTCTCAATTGAAAATAAACATGTTTTTTTTACAAAAATATAATGTTTATTTCATAATTTTTTGCAATTATTGTAAAATTTATGAATAAGATGCCAAAGAGATTATTTTTTTTTTTATATTAGAAAATTAAATAAAAACATTTCTTTTTATACCTTTTTTTCCGTCGATAAAATTAAGCATAGATTCCCCCTCATTTCGATATGTGCACATTATGAAGAATCACACTGTATATGTAAGTCTGAAATCGCCAACCCGTTTTGAGCAAGCGTGGTGCTCGTGCCTTCTCTGTATGAGAAGAGGTTTTTGTCCTATAGTAGGACAATAAGGTGCAGCGCATACGACACACTTTTTGTGCGATCGAGTCTGTGGCGCACAAAATGTCTTATTTGTCCCTGTTGTTTTTCCGAAAGCAGGTTATTCTATATAGGATGTGTCGCTCGATAGTAATTTCTGTCAATTTAAAATTTAATTTAGGAACCATTCCATAGCTCACATTACGAATAAGATAGGAATTTGAATGTGCGCCACAGACTCGATCGCACAAAAAGTGTGTCGTCTGCGCTGCACCTAATAGGCTGGTATTATACACATCTCTTGCTCTTTACAATGCAAATACAAACATATTGTTAATGTGTCTATGGACACATTTTTTTTTAGTTTATAATTTTTTTTAAATGTGAGCAATGGTGGCCCAGTGGTATCGGCCCCGATGTAGGCTAGGAACTCACGGGGTGATTTTCATCCGCGCCCGCCGTGGTGGCGGGACCGCAAACACTCGTACCTACCTTAAAAATGAGATAGTAAATTTCACTACGCGGTTTATGCCCGCGGCTTACGCGATTGTTTGCGGGTCCCGTCCCGCTGCACCCGCCACCGCCGCGAGCGCAGCTGAAAAACGTTCCGTGAGTTCTTAGCCTTACGAGTTATAGGTCGTGGGCTAAGCAGACGCCTGGCTTTGTGTAATTTATTTCATCACCACTGCTATCAAAAAGGTGAAGGAAAACATCGTGAGGAAACCTGCATATCCTACAATCGAAAATTTCGAAGACATGTGACATCCACCAACCCGTCCTGGGTCCGCGTGATAGATTACGGCCCACTCTTTCTCAAAGAGAGGAGGCCTGTGTCCCAGCAGTAGGAACATGATAGGCTGATTATGCTTAAGTGGGCCCTTCCCGGTCCGTCTATCGTCAACGCGAGCATGGTCGAACAGCTTGTTGTTTCATCCAGCGCAAGTGAGAATTGCTAACAAGCAAGTGAGAACGCGATAACATTGTGCGAAAAACTTGTTTCAGGAAATACGTGTTTTTGAATACGCCTTATAAGTTTGTGAAATAAATGTTTGTCATTTAGAATCTCCATTACATGTGCGAGGTTTCTATGACGATGTTTTCTTTAATTTTACAATTTAAGAGTACATTATGAACGGTCAAAATTCAGGTAAAATTTGTGCAAAAAAGCAGATTTTTGGAGGCTTATATTGAATTTGTTTCGCTAAATTTTTATTTTTTGCTTTCATAGAAACCTAGATATAGTGCACAAGATACCTATTAGTTAAAAATAATTAAAGAAAGATACGTTACAACGCCATAATCACGTACGAGCGTTTGTATGAAAAGTATGACGGGTTGGCCGCTCAAATGCGATGAGTTACCAATTAGTATATTCTGACGAAAATAACTCTTGCATCTATGACATCAGTGTGTTTTCTAACGCTAGTTTGCGATTTAAATAAATAATAATGAGGCCCGATTTTTTGTCAAAGATGAACCATGATATTTTGTGACATAAAACAGTATACCTATCCAATTGCATTTGTAACGATCGACTAAAGGTCGATTCCTATAATTTACGGACAGTTATTGGTTAAATTTAAGACTCTTGTATCTTTAACAATAATGAAGCTAAGACCTCATAGCTTTGCATAGTAGACCCTTCCATAAGCAAGTAGCTATCACAAGTAAAATTTGTTTACGAATCTATTTATAAACCCAGTTTGGCAAAAAAAATGCTATCTTTGGTAAGCATAAAGGGCTTGCTACACGGCAGCCAACCGCGTCCCAATAGAGGTGACCTTGAACTTGATGGTTTATAACCGTGGTGTTGGTGGTTTACGATCAAATTTCAAACAGCTCTGCCTGTCGCCAACCAAGGTCACCTCTGTCGGGGACGCGGTTGGCTGCCGTGTAGCAAGCCCTTAACGATTCACAAAAAAGGTTTGCAAACTGTACTGTGTGACAGCAATCAAATGAAAGGGCTTATTGTGAGGATCCCAATTTTTTTAAAAATATTTTTATATAAATACTTTTAAAGACATTTAAGAAAATAAATGAAAATTGAACATTCCCCCCTTATCTCCGGAACTGACCCCCTTATCTACTGAGCCTAAAATGTTGAAAAAAATACAAAGAATGGTTCTTTTCTCATGGATTACAGGAAAACCTAAGAAGTATGTGGTCTTAAAATAACATGGTAAATCTCTCAATATTGTGCGTACACACGGCGACACATCAAGCTATACCATAGTAAAAGGAGTGGCTATACATTTCCAGCTTATGCTGATCTCGCATTGATTAGGATTTCCGTACAATGCGAGGTCCGTGTGTACAAACCCACCTACATTTGCAGTTAGAATGTTTGGGAAAACATGTTTTTCAACTACAATGTTAAGTTTGTTCTGGGATAAGTTCATGCCAACTACGGAACCCTTCATTGTGCGTGGTCCGACACGCACTTGGCCGGTTTTTTTTGTTTATAGGAACCGAGCATTAGTATTTATAACAATATCAATATCTATAACAATATCAATATCTATAACAATATCAAGTGTAAATAGAAGCTCTTGCTCTCACTCATAAACAACAGGCCCGTCAATTTAATAGTACAAGTTTTATAGGATCCGGACATTCAAGTTTACAGTGACCTTGTGCAAAAGCGATCGCGAATCGGTTGAAGTAAACAAACAAATTAAAAGTAGGTGGGTATTGAGATGTGAGCGTTCCTCGCGTGTAAGTACTAAGTTATTAATAAACTGCACTCACACATTCATGGTTAAATGTGTGTAAATTTGTAGACACACCCATAAAAAGTAACTCGTTTTTTACTTACTCGTGTCCGTGTGTATGTTGTGTACAAATGTATGTTTATGTTATTGAGTTTCAGAGACAGCTATTTTTATAGCAAATACTACCAGGCTGCGCTCCGCGGTTTCACCCACATAAGTCTCGATCCCGTGAGAATATCGGAATAAAAAGTATCTTATGTGTTAATCCAGGTTATAAACTATCTGTGTGCCAAATTTCATCCAAATCCGTTTAGTAGGTAAAGAAGAGACAAACATACACACACACTCACAAACTTTCGCCTCTGTAATATTATATATATATAGTGTGATTTTAGTATCTACCTATTGATTCGTTTCGTTTTATCTACGCTTATGAAACTTGTCAATTTTTTTTAAATAGGCGCTTTCCAAAATATCTTCAAATCAATAACAATACCAACAATTTGATCACATAATCCTTTGTTATGTCACTGCGGTATTTTTCTCTTATGTCATATCACTTTTCATATTTACGAGCACTTATCTGTAGCATATCATATCACCAATCATTCTAAAGCCTACAGGAGGTTGAACACGATAAAGAAAATTAAATACTCACTCAAAGGTGGGGCGACAAACAGAACGTTAGTCTTTTGCTTCTCAATAGTCTTCAGGAACGACTCTGACTGGAACTTGGCCAAAGCCACTAGCTTGGCACCCACGGATAGCTTGTGGAACATAAGGACTGTTGCTGCATAGATGTGGAAGAATGGCAACACGCCCATCACAGAGTCTTGATGCGTGGCTGAAAAAGTCAGAATGGAAGACTAAAATTCAAATGTTTTGACATAAAGCGCTAGCTGGTATACAAAATGAGAGTCTGACAGTGAAAGACCTTGATGCAGTCAGTCAAGCGATCGCGACAGGGTTGAATAAGATCCATCATGGGTCTGGCTATAGTCATTGAGTCTGGCTCATGGGTCTTTTGAAAAAAAAAACTCAGTAGATCCACATCTTGAAAACAGGATCCAATGAGAAAACAATCGTCACTAGATCCATCATGGATCTGGCCAATAGATCTTCTGAGGTTCAACGGTTTCAATAGCAGCTAGCAGCCGATAGCTCCAAATTGATACAGTTGACCGCACGACTTTGGTAATACTTTGAACTTAACTGGTCTAGCGTAGTACGGAGTTTGAATAGAATAAGAGGCCATCTTAAACCGGTTTAGAACTACTGAAGAACGGCCTACTGTACCGTGGAAAACAAAAAACAAATTAAATTGAATATTGAATCAGAAAATTTTCTCCTTTCCTCTCTCATAAATTTTGAAGTATTTGTTATTAATCGAATGAGATGACAACAAAGAGTTTGGAAAAAAGTAGGGCCCCAATAACGCACGTAGGCCACCACACTCACCACGTCAGACTCTTTTATGTCGACTTGTAAAGGTAATGAATGATAGGAGTATCATTGATAGCATTAAAATAATAAAATCAACTCACGTGTCGTTTCATGGTGCATTGCAATGAGTGGATCGTTAATCTGCTCGCAGTTAGCAATAATATTCCTATGCGATAGTTCCACACCTTTCGGTAACCCTGTAGTACCACTCGAATATGGCAGGAAGCATATATCACTAGCATCCCTTCTTACTTGTCTCAAAACGGACTTATCAGTGTGTATATCTTCGCTTAGTTCATTGAATAAAGCTGTTCCTTCAGGAGCTGGATTTCCATTTGTTTTTACTACGATTACTGGAATGTTAAGTTTGGCGATCTTCAAAGCTTCCCTTATTGTTGGCACAATCTCTGGTAATGTTACTATTATCTTTGCTTCCGACATCTTTAATTGGCGCTGTACTTCATCTGAAAGTAGAAATGTGCTTGTTTAAATAACCAACCCAAATATTAGCCTAGCTACTGGAGAACAAAGGCTTCTTGATTCTCTCTGGTTTTCTCTTTTTTCAATATTACTTCGATACGTATTAAATACTGCAGATAATATTGACGCGATTGTTGTTATGATTACAAATTTACGTAAGTGTTATAAATTGGAATTATCATAAACCGCTTACATTTTCCTTATCGTATAAAATGACGATGCATTGCAGATCGTGGGAAAACAAACTAATATGCATTGTGTATTTAATATTTAGTATCGTCTACATATTTTTAGATGTCGAAAACAAATTTCTGATATAGTTTCTAGATCATCATCATAATTAACCTAGGTATTACTGGACACCTCTGTCCAGTAATACGGAGACCTCTGTCCAGTAATAGGGACACCTCTGTAAAGTAATAGGTTAATGGTTCACAAGGCATCGAACTCTTCTGAATATTTCATCCAGCATCTGGCTTCTCTTTTGACCTCTTTAGTTCTAGAATACAGGGTGGCAGAGACATCGACGAACAACCTGTTACTATGCATTCAGTACATGATTCTGGACCACCGTTGAAATTTTTCATCGGTTATTTTAAAAAGAATCTACTGTTCCCTACAAAAGAAAGTGCAATACCTATGCGGTCAAAATGTATGGAACAGCTAGAATCATGTTCTGAATTAATGGTAACAGGTTGCGTGTCGATGTCCCTGCCATCCTGAATATTATTATCGAAGTACTCACGGGCAGTATAAATTGGATTGATACTGGTTATCACTCCTCCAGCTGCCAATATACCCAGAGATACCAGTGGGAAGTCCGGTACATTTGGCAGCATGACTGCGACTGTGTCTCCATCTTGAATCTTGAACTTCGTCCTAAGGTTTGCTGCAAATCTGTTAGATAGCTTGAACGCCTGCTCGTAGGTGTACCCTCTGCCTGTTTCAGCACAGACCTGAAATTCCAAATTATTCTGGTTATAATAATGTTCAAATACATAATCACCTGTAATTCTCGAAGGTTTAGGCAGAGGCCTAGCCTTTTCCCAACTATGTTGGAGTCGGCTTCCAGTCTAACCGGATGCAGCTGAATACCAGTATTTTACATAGAGAGACTGCCTATCAAACCTCCACAACCCAGTAACTAGGTAATAAGATACCCCTTGGTAAAACTGGTTATCAGACTTTCGGGCTTTTGACGACCCGTAACGACTGTCAAATATCCACGAATGACAGCCGAGACGTACTATCCGAAGCACGGAGGAGTCTCGGTATGTAGAGATGGCTCAAAAATTACTTAAAACCGTATATAACTATAACCGTTTCAACCGTAAAAGTAATGCTTGACTCTTCTGTGAGGTTCTCATGACAACATAACATCACGCCGCTCATCAAGCGCGACGTAGCACACGCGTAATCTGCGTTCAGTGCTCGGTGTGGCAACACGCCGTGTTCCAGTTTGCGACAAGTCAATCGTCATCCTAAGGATGCCTCGTTGAGAGGTGAAACACGAGTCGATTTCTTTCAGGATTTTTTATGGCTGTTTAGATATAGCTAAGCGGAACAGGTTACTAAATATATCCACGTATATTGTATTTAATTTTTTATTATTATTTTATCGACCATCACTCAGTTGCACCGGTGGAACCTCTAGCTCTGGCTCGTATTATAGTGTTGCAGACTTGCTATGGTAAAAATTCATATGAATTAAAAAGTAATAAATAGATAGGTACTCAAGGAAGGGAAAGAAATACTTACAGAAGCAGTCCTCTCGGGCCATTTGTCTAGATTCTGCCAAACATAATCGTACAAGGTATAATTCGGAATTTCTATATCCTTGAACGGCGATTTGATCACTCTATCCTGGGTCCATACACTGTGTTTTCTAATCACAACACTTGCATATTTTGAACTCTGTTTCACTGAATTTAAAGTTCTTTTCACCGTGAACAAATTTTTGGCTACCATTGTCCTTCTTTGTATTGCACTCATCGAAGACTGGAAGTTTTATAATGATTATAATGTTGTTGATAGTAGCTGATATGGGTATTTTTATAGTTGATAACGATTTAATATCAGTTGCGCAGAGGAGTGAAGGATGAACTCTGTTTGGGTGTAAAGTTTAAGGGTAAAGTCTAGTTCGCTACCTTCTGATCGAGAAAAGATAGTCCAAAGAGCAAATATAAAATTTATAAGAAAATTGAGATGATAAAGAATATAAGAATTTTCGAAACAACAATTAATGACAATATTCTTTGTTTGAGTGCAAAGTCTAAAAAAATTTTTGCTACTGAGTGGCGGATCGAAAAACTATATAGTCCAAATAATACATGATCAGCAAATATAAAATGAATACGATGAGTAAGATGTTATGGAATATACTCGTAAGAGTTTTCGAAACAGCATGACCATTAGGGGTATATACACCGTGACATTTTAGTCGCCTTACAAAAGCAGCCCACTTCATGTATCCAATGACTTCTAAACATTAATTTAAAAAAAATAGATATACACCGTGACATTTTAGTCGTCTTACAAAGGGCCACTCAATGTACCCGACATAAAATACCTCTAGGAGCAATTAAAAAATTGTTACAATATTTTTTTTTTCTTGTCGATTTTATTCTTGTAATGTTTAGTAGTAATTGGATACATTAAGTGGGCTGCTTTTGTAAGACGACTAAAATGTCACGGTGTATACTTGTTATGCTGGGGCCGCATCTGCTTCTATCGTGACGAAGCTTCGCACAGTGATACGATACACGCAGATGTGACCAACCATTATCGGTTATCGTCGCGATAGATCGGGCTGCGTAACACCAATCGCCCACGTGGTGGTACATCGAGTAATAAGGATCGCGCGTGGTCGGACTAGCGTTGGCCATTTCGACTGTTGTTTCCGAACCAATCTTGGATTATTTCACGATAATTAGTTAAAATTATGAAACCGCTAATATGACCACAGCATTAGCGCGATAACTACTTAGCAAGCAAAACATACGAAGCTTCAGCACGCATTGTTTTGACATAATAGATGCAGATGCGGCCGCAGCATTAGATGGAAAATATTAGACTAAAGTAACTGCAATGTCGGTTCCTACAGTAACCCAACTTTTATCTACTCGTACCTCGTACTGCTGGTATGTACGAATAATCGATTGATTAGCACGAATTTACTAGACCGAAACCACAGCCAGTTTTTTTTGGAACGAAGTTCCTTATCGCGCGTTGCGAAAGGGGGCTAGACGGAAAAAATTAAGACCAAAAGTAGTAACGACAGCTTTTTATTGTGTAACGACACATTTTTTTTTTTAATTTTTAAATATCTCGGAAACGGCTGGGAATATCAAAGTTTTAATAAAATCCCCCCCCCCCCCCCCCCTAGTACCCTTCTCAGCTAGAACCTACATTCAGTTAGACCCCTTAGACCCCATTTTTGACCCCCTTTTCTTTTGACCTCCAATATCTGTAATTAAGTATATCTTACAACTCTTTTATATATAATTATAACCTCCCCCGAACCCCCCTCGATATCCTCCCGCGACCCCCTGATCCCGGTACACCCCCTGCACACCTCCCCCCTTCCCTTCTCTTCTCCCCCCTCCCCCGTGCCCCTTCAGGGTTACCTCACCCACCACACCATAAGTACTTAATAGAATTACTAGACTTAACAGATAGAATTTATATTAAAATATTCAATGAAGCTAAATCATCAGCTAAATGTTTTATACGTACGCGCAAGACCACAAACGAAGACAGTGGTGCCGATTCCCTTGTTCACAAACTAAACTAAATTTAAGTTCAGTGCATCTTTTTCTTTCTATTTCATTAAGAAAAGGACAGAAGATAAATTTTAGTTTAGTCTTGTCAAATTAATCAGCGCTTGACGTAAATTGACGTAATTTTAGTAGGCAAGTTTTTAATCACGTCTAAACTTGTATGGAGTAGTGACAGGCGCTGATTAATTTGACAGGACTAAACTAAAATTTATCTTCTGTCCTTTTCGTAATGAAATAGAAAGAAAAAGATGCACTGAACTTAAATTTAGTTTAGTTTGTGAACAAGGGAATCGGCACCAATAACGTTTTGTTAGAGACAACGAAAGGAAGTCAGTAATTACAATAATCGTAAGTCGTGACCAATTGCCAGCAGCTAATTGAGCTCTAGATATTGACGTAGTTGGTTTTTTTTTTGTACCTGCTGTGTGGAATCTCTCGTGCAATGGAACATAGGAATGCAACGTATCCTATAAAAATTAAATGAGCAATATTTGTATAGGATATAATTATATTTGTAATCACGTTCTCGAAAACGGCTCTAACGATTTCGATGAAAGTTGCAATATACTTAGTTATAGTTTGGGGGTGAAAAATCGATCTAGCTAGGTCTCATATCTGGAAAAATTAGTTTTCTCTATTTTCACAGCCTCGGGAATGTGATACAACGTTGGTATACCTGGACGATATGTTTATCTATTTTCATCCGAGCAGAGCTCGGTCGACCACGTACTTTATAATAATGATACCTATGCAATACTTATAAAAATTTTGTGCAACCTACTGTTTGATTTCTGGCAAGGAATTATCCACTATTCATACCCATGGCTCAACATACTTTTACCCTATAATATCGGTACCTAAATATTACTAAGAGAGTACTTATTCTTTAGACGCATTCTCACAGTATCAGTTTATATTCAAGGCAATGGCACATACAATTTTATCGGAGAGGCAACCGGATGGCGAGTGGTAATCTGGGTCTAGAAGTGATACCGAATCCCGCCGTACCGTCCGATTGGAGCCCAAATGGACGGTGGCGGAGATATGGGGGACGGGGGCCTTGCACTTTTTTTTTTTTGACATGGCATTCAAAATTTAAGCGCCTTCTGATTTTGATAAAATTAACCCTCATTTTCGGTGATAAATCATCGGTAAGCAGTTTCAAGAATTATATACATTATTTCAATTATAACGATGTTGGGGGGTGGAAACCGGATGGCATTAATACACACAAATGCCTTGCACATAATAGAGATTAAATTTAGAACGTCAAGTCAACAAAAAAATATGTTAAGGCCCCATCCCCCATATCTCCGCCGCCGTCCATTTGGGGTCCATTCGGACGGTACGGAGGGTTCGGTATCACTTCAATACCCAGATTACCACTCGCCATCCGGTTGCGTCTCCATTTTATGTGCCATTGCTTTAACTATTTGTAGTTTTTAAAAGTAAAAGTTTGTCGGGCGAGAAGTTTTTCATAAAGGTAACAAACCTATATACCAAGTATACCAACGTACAGTTTTTGAAGTACGTTATAAATAATACGACGCTTAATTTTTAAATAATGTTTACCGCGTTGTTGATGGTATTTTAATGAACTGGATGGCAGTGTTCTGATAAATATCAAACAAACAACGATACCAACGTAAAGATAGCGGTAATGATACAAAGCGTTATCATTCACGCTGCAGTCAATCTTCTGTTTTATCTAATGGTTGAAATACAAAAATTTTTGGGAAACTAAAACAAGGATTTGACAAATACATCACATGTTTGAAGTACACTAACATAAAGTGAATGCATGTACTTATAATATTATTATTGCATGAGCTTATCACGAATTTATATAATAGTGTTTATCACATAGATATTAAATGTCGGGTAATATCCAGTGAAGATTTTACACACGGAAAAGCCAAGATTGGACTAATAAAGCCAAAAGAAAGATTTTTTTATGCAATAGATAAGATATAGCATATCTTATCTATTGCATTTACACGGTGCAAGTTTCTTGAAGAACAATAATCGCATGCCATAAAGCACGTTCAATTATTACCATAAAAAATTGCATGTATGTTTACACGCGTGCGATTTCCATAAAATCGCATACAATAATGAATGTAAGTTTTGTGGTTCAATAAAATTGCCTGCGACTTACACCAAGGCAATTTTATTGCAAGACAATTATTGCATGCCAGTTTTGCCACGCCTTATCACAGAGTTGCACGTCCTTGTACAATTGCGTCAAATATTTCCCGTATTTGCGCTGCCAAATATTTCATAAAATAATTATTGAACGTCTTCTCAAGTTTTTTTCTTGTTTTATTCGTTAGTACTTGTACAGATGAATGCGATTTCATTGCATGTGCCATTTTATTTATTGTACGTGCTGTTTACACCTATACCAGTTTTGAATGACAACTAACTTGCCCGTATCGTGCAACAATTGTACGTGTTGTTTAGACGGTCCCAGTGAATTGTTGCTTCAATTTTATGGTAGGTATGCCACAGGCAATAAACTTGCACCGTGTAAATGCAGCTTTAATCTGTATTATTGATATTTTTTACAGCATTTTTTTTTCTTTTTTGACTTACAGCTTGACAAAAAAGAGTTTGGAAAAAATGAGGGCGCCACTGTCGCACTTAGGTCACTTCGTATGAGAAATAAAATGTTCAAATAAATGTGCAAATAAAAACGCTGCCGCTGCTTGTGGGCGAATCAAATCAAATAGCACTTGTCGGCAAAGTAGTGCCATCATCATAGGTCCGCATATAAAATATTTAATTCCAAATGTCACCACGTCAGACAGCCATTTTTTTTCTTAATAATTTTAAAAGATTTTGCTTTAAATAGAAGTATGTGATATGACTGTCGTGTACACACGACTACACATCAAGCTATACATTTCCAGTTTATGCTGATCTCGCATTGTACAGGATTTCCGTACAATGCGAGGTCAGCTTATACTGGAAATGTATAGCTTGATGTGTAGCCGTGTGTACCTCTTATTGGTCTATCTTACACCTATAACTTTTATTAATTTATGTTAAATGTATACATATACCTACTGTTGACATACCTACCTAGTTTAAATAGATAAACTACATACATAAATGAAACCTGTATTAAAATATTAAATACAGTTTAATATCAAGGTCACTTTTCAATGATAAAAAAAATCAACCGACTTCCAAAAAAAACGTTTTTTTTTGGAAGTCGGTTGATTTCTTTTGTAAAAAGTTTTTTTTTTCTTCTGTTTTTAGTTGTGGTACGGGTATCTACCCCACACAAATTCGAATACCACTACCTGCTATGTAAATAACAGTGGATATCATCCATATACTAAGTGGGACAAAAATACGTATAATTGAACCCAACTCAAAAACCATCAACAGCTTAATACTACTGTTGCAATTTGCAACACGTCTGCATTGTATGCAAGAACATAAAAACTCTATAATGTATTCATTGTATACTTTGCTACGATGACCGTGACCTTTCTTAGTTCACGCCATAAAAGGAAAGTTGTGAACAATTTTCAAGTATAGTTCAATAAAATGCTTGAAAGGTATAAGTTTTTATTAATTAAAAAGTGTCTTGGGTTTTGAAATTAAAGTTATTTTTTATATATTATTATTTATTAATTATTATTCACTTTGTAGTGTTTTTTTTGGAAGCCGGTTGTTTTTTTTTTTGTAAAAAGTTTTTATTTTTCACTTTTTAGTTGTGGTACCTACCCCACACACATTCGAATACCACTACCTGCTACCAGTGTCAAGAACTTATCATATCATCTACATACTAAGTGGGAAAAAAATACGTATTTTGAAGCTAACTCAAAAACTACCCAAGCAATGTTAATAAAATTTATATGGGACCAATTTGGGAGCCTACCCTTTCAAACAAAAAAAGAATTTTCAAAATCGGTTCACAAGTCGCACAGCGCTAATTACCTACAGTTATATTCACCTATAAGTTGCCTCTCTTTCTATCGCGTAACTCTTATATCTTCTAACTACGTTACACTCAGTGAATTGGCCCGACAAGATGGAACCCGCGTACTTGTAGCTTCATACATACCTACCTAAAATGTGGAGTGTACCATTTGTATTCATCTGTGGCATCACTCCAACATCGCTTTTGTTATGAAGTAAATCTGTATTCATCTACATTTTGCAAGATACTGTTTTTTTTTGTTTATTATTCAAAAACAAAAGTAGTTTACATGTATTTGATCAGAATTTAAACATACCACACAAACCATCGCGGGTTTAACAGCGGTATGGCCAGACTCGGCAACTCGGTGCCACTACATGTTAATTATTAATTAATATATTATTATTATTTATTAATATATATATTATTATGTATTATTATTATTTATTTATTTTATTATTTATTAATATTTAATTATTTACTACATATAAATTATATTTTTAAATATTAGAACAAAATTATATAAAACATTTTAAAATATAAAAAATAGTATCCCCACCGGTATCGGGAACAGGGTCCAAGCTACCGGCGGGCGGTCAGGGCTCCAGAGAAAGGAACCTCCTAACAATGCGAGCCGTGTCCAGGACAGGAGTACCGCTTTCTGAATCAGCTGCCCAACGAGAGCCTCCTTATTAATATTATTAGTATTTATTTATATTATTATTTATTATTATTTAAACGTCTTTGACATTTACCTTAGACGTTTTTAATGAAATGAGGTACCAACCGACGATTATCCCTGTTCGCACTATGCAAGTACAGCCAAGGACAACCCCCGGTTGGTGTAGGACTATTGTAAGATATGGAAACAAAGATATCGGACTATGGGTTTGGGTTGCTAAAGTGGACTGGTCACCTGGAACTATGTAAGGACTATGGCCCCTGCCTGATCTATGTTTTATATGCACACGGATAAAATGGCAGGGGGTGACTTGCACACTCAATAATGGGCCCCCGAAAACGGTCGCTAGCACATAGTGTCGTAGCGACAAGGGAGCAACACGTCCTGAGGTGCTTATGAGGAGTGGAGAGGTATTCCACGGCTATCAGGACAATCCCGGAAGTACGGTCAAGATCCCTACCAGCATCTTACTGGAATACTTCCTTCCTCCGAGCACGTTTGCTCTAGCGAGTCTCCACTCAAGCCGGCCAATAAAGGCAAGAATGAGGTGGGAGCTCTGTTCCTCGTCAGTGTTCACTCCAGCCGGCCAATAAAAGCAAGCCAGAGGTGAGGAACAAGACTTCTCAAGGAGATAGGGTCCGTGGGGTCGCTACTGCCCAACAGCTCGCCACATGCTGCCCTGCAGGTTTTTGTATCTCTCTTGGTCTAGCTCCTCATCCCAGACCCGTTCCGGCAAAGTAAACTCTACCGGCACAGGCCTAGAGTTCGGAGCGCGCAAGCCCCATCACGACGTCAACGTAGAGATACGGCGGTGGGGTATTTATTATTATTATTACTTATTATTATATACAGCGTGGCGCTTTAATTGTGACATTAATTTAACACACGTATACGGATTAACGTTTTCATTTTACGAAAATATTTTAATTTCATTAAACGTTATTATTTATTGATTTATTTTAAATTTTCTAAAATAGCATCTTGGTGCAACCTGTACTTAACAACTGTAGAGCAGAGGTCATTTACCGGGGTCACGGATCATAACATCGCATCAATGAAAATAAAACGAATAACGTGCAAAGAGAAGGCGAATTGAAGGAAAGGGAGAGCCCTATGTCGGCGAGCGTTTGAAAATTTAAATTTTTCGATTAACGAATTATTTTTTCTTACTATATTTTTATGATTACTGGCCACTAGCCCTACCCGTGTGTTAAATTAATGTCGCCATTGTAGCGGCACGTTGTATATTATATTTATTTTTTAGCTCTCAATGCAATCTAGAAAGTATCTTTTTAATACTTTTGAGCTTCGCATTTATTACATTACAGATTTTCATAGGTAGATCATTCATTATATATTATACTCTAAGTTCATATACAATGGTAGCATGCATTCTCACGTCCGCGTTAACTGCGTTTTACAACTATCAGATGAATATGGCCTGTTCATTCTATAGATAGAAACTGTCGCATGCCTTTATGTAGGATGAACGTAAGTACACACACACGTTTAATTAAGGAAGATAAAATATTAATAAGGACTACTTTTTATCGTTTCGTCGAAATTAAACAGCAGGGCCATGAGTACCCAGTTAAAAAGTCGTCAAAAAATTTATTATCTTGACGAGGTTTAATAATATTAATGACTTCGTTTTATCCTTGTTACAAGTACCTAGTAGGTTTTACGTCATTTTGTTTGACTTTGAAATCTTTGAGGGTCAGCACTGCGAGCCCTAAACATAAGGGTTTAAAAAAAAAAATACGTTGCTTAAAGTGAAGTGACGTTCAAACGTCAAAAATGTATGGTTAAAAAGTCGCTAATCAGTACTTAACTTTAAGCAACTACAATTATTATAAATAAACCAACAGCTAAAGCTCGGTCACTGTCGGACTGCATAGAAAAGAAAGAGAAGCGCGATGACATAACGCTGGTAGTTTATTGTAAAATATGAAGCAATTATATATTTAACAAAAATTTAACAAAAAAAAAGAATGGACAAAAAAAAGGACTAGATATTTAGATACATTATTTATATACATTAATAATGTAGCTTGTAGAACAATCTGACAAAAACTCAGAATGATTGTATGTATCCTTTTAATCGTTAAAAGAAATTTTTTGAGGTAGTTTTGTGATTTTTTACTATCGGATGAAATTTGTTGTATTATATCGACACTGGAAATTTCAAATGTCGTAAAGGACAGGGAATGCAATGTCCTTTACGACAATTGAAATTTCCGGTATCGATATGTTTTCAACACACTGGTGCCAATTCCCTTGTTCACAAAACTAAACTAAATTTAAGTTCAGTGCATCTTTTTCTTTCTATTTCATTAAGAAAAGGACAGAAGATACATTTTAGTTTAGTCCTGTCAAATTAATCAGCGCCTGTCACTACTCCACACAAGTTTAGACGTGATTAAAAACTTGCCTACTAAAATTACGTCAATTTACGTCAAGCGCTGATTAATTTGACAGGACTAAACTAAAATTTATCTTTTGTGACCCCAAGGGGTCGATATCGACCACTTTGGGAATCCCTGATTTAGGTTATTAAATAAAGGTAAACAAATCGTAAAAAGGATTTTTATAAATTACACTTTCTTGTAAAATACGATGACCAAATTAAATTTATTTTCGACTAGCTGCGCCTGCGGTTTCATCCGCATAAGTCTCGATCCCGTGGGAATATCGAGATAAAAAGTAACCTATGTGTTAATCCAGGTTATAAACTATCTGTGTGCCAAATTTCATCCAAATATGTCCAGCCGTTTGAGCGTGGAGAAGAGACAAACATACACACACACTCACAAACTTTCGCCTTTATAACATTAGTGTGAATGTGATTTTTGATGTTAGTTTCCTCTTTTGTTAATAAATGTCTTGTATAATTTATTTTTAAACTACTCACTTTGTGCTTATGCATATTTTTTTTTGTTAGATTTATAACAATTAATAATTTAATATTTTGTAATCCGTCAACTGTAAAGAGCCCAAAAAGACAGGTTCTCTAAACGTCAACGAATTATAACGTTGCTAAATTGAAGAGTACCTACAACTGTGATGTAGCATGACAAATGAAGTGACAGGTAGGTACCTATTACGTTTAGTCGGTTAACCTGACAGTTCTCTCATCACGTGGTTTTATGTTTACCTTTATTTATTAAACTAACTAAACCAACGGGGTATAGGAACCTTGAATTTAGCATTAATATTAAGGTTTGTTTGTAATTAACATTAATAATGTACGCCAAACATTGGTGTAGTTATTTTCCTGAACTGCATGCAACAAAGAAGTTTCCAGTTGATTGTAAAACAAAGCGAACGGTTTGTTATCATTTAGGTACATATAAATAAATTTTATAAAAATAAACACGTTCATTCAAACAAAGGAACTTCCAAAGTGAGACTCATATTGAAGGAATTTTGTAAAAGACTAGCTTATGCCCATGACTTCGTCTGCGTCCGGGGGCTCCCATTCAAACAATTTTTTTTTGAAAATAAATCATAAGAATCATTAATACATCTCTAGAGAGATGAGCATGACATTTGAGAACAAATCTAACTTAGAAGTTAGATTTCACAGGCTACCTTTCCGGATCCACCTTATAAAAGACAACGTTCGTAACAAACATGATGAACTTTTGTAATGGGACCAACTCTCAAAAATTTAAAAAGATTTAATTTAGGAGAGCAGATAAGGTAATTATTGTAAAGTTTTAATCTATGATCATATGGATGACGAGGTATAAGAAAAGAGGGCTAGTGAAAAAATTAATAATATGGAAGATGATATGGCTAAAGTTAATAAGGAAATTAATTCTGAGATAATGGGTAATAGAGAAATGGAAGAAAAAGACGTAAGTAGGTGCGGTGCCAAATCTAAATAATAATTAGGATTTAAGGCAAGAGGATGTTGAAGATCAAACTCAAACTCTTTATTGCATTCATGTGTAAATTTAGTGTAAGTAAGTTTCAACATGAAACCCGGTTAGGGCACGGCAACATTTGGTAATAAATTGGAACAAAACAAGCATCCAGTCAGTAGGTACATGTACTGGATTGCAAGATTGTTAAACAAATATAATTGTTTTCGATGATATTACTAGTATTTGGTTTATGTAGTTATTTTAATAAGATTTCAGAGTAAGTCTCATAACCGTGAAAAAAATCGTTTTGTTCATTTTTGGATAACAATATAAAACATAGCGAATATATATCACATAAGATGTGACACATGTATCTGCAGTAACCATAATATTTTAATCCTTTGTTATCTTTTTCGCAATATAAAAGTAATACTCTCCTATACATTCAACAAAACATTCAGATAATAAATTATATAACCATTATTATAGTAAGGCTTACATCTGCATCTGCTTTTCGAAAATTTATATGTTGAATAACAATCTCATGAAATCAAAAATAAATTCATAAATTCAAGAGTATTTATGATTATAATTCTGTAGATACTTTGTTACGGTCCTAGTTTTTGTTAGAGTCCTAGACCTTTTACACCAAAGATGGTAGGGCGTGGATAGATTTTTTTATATACAAATTTCAATTCTCGCCCATCCCATCCACGCCTCGCCTGTATAAGACCAAGACCACCTTTACTTCATTTTCGCTTAGCGTTATTTCTGACTTTTAAGCTATCGCATAGCTTTTATCGCGGGCTTTGAGCGCGGCGACCGAATCAAGAAATTCCGTAACGAAAATAAAACCTAACACCACTACCTAACTCTCTGCCTACCATGTAATGGGAACGTAATTTTTGTTTTATGTCATCATCCGTCATCATCCCAAGTGTAGCGTTGACAAATACTGCTGAGATGGGAGCCTTTTGGCCTCGTACAGGACTTTCTGCTTTTATTTTAATTGTTTTTATTTTTTAATGTTTTTATTTTTATTAATGTTTTAATGAGTGTATTTTAGTTTAATTTGTGATTTCCTGTGCGAGTCTCAATAAATACTTTTTCTTTCTTTCTTTTCTTTCTAAATAGGAAGTATGGAGGTAAATGCTATGCAATAGCTTTACCGCGGCAGTCCCCGAGTGCCACACGTTTTTTTTTCTTTTTGCCCGGCTCTTAAGGTTCCTAGAATGATGTCTTTCACAAGAATTAGGCCATCAAATACAAAAACATTTTTTGAAATCCGACTGGCCGTTCCAGAGATTGTTTGTTTGAACGTTGAGTTCAAACAAACAAATAAAAAAAAACTCTCCAGTTTTATTATTAGTTTAGATATACTTTTAATAGATATCTACTCGTAGCAACATCTTTTATCTGGTTAGATAACAGAATAGAATACCGAAAAAAAAATATCTAGGTCAAAAACAATGAAATGCATTCCTAGTAAGTACGTAAGCACGTTGACCCCCATGTGGCAATGCGTGTTGTGTTGCGCGAGTCACACAACTCACAACTGCCGGCGCCGTATGTAATAATACTAGTTGGAGGCTTTTTGGAAAGTTAAACGTTTAGATAGATGGAGTTTGTTTATTGCACAGCTAAGGGAAATCTAAATAAAAGAAAATAAATATTATGATAATATTTGTTGGGGAAGGCCTATTTCCAGCAATGGACGTCTTTCGGCTGAAATGATGATTATGATGAATTATTGTGATATACTACAATAGGCTATCTGATTGCCAAAAACAAATACAATTCTATTTTTTGTAAAGACATTCAAAAGTGTCTTTTTGTGATTAATTGAAATAAATTATTTGACTTTGGCTTTGACTATGCTGTAGGTATGTCTGTAACTGTCCATAAGACAGTAAAGCTATGGTTTCCTGGATGAGCGGTTCCGACTAGGGTTGCCAAATCTTTTTTTATATCAAATATAGTATTATCGAAGCCATTGCCTGTAAAAAAATAGTAGATGACGAAAAAAAAAATGTTGTTTCAAAAATATTTTTATTCTTAAGCATATTTTTTTGCTATTATGAACCTTTATTAACAGGTTTCTTAAAAAAAAATCTCATCGATTTTTACTCTATATATTAAGGTTACAAAATACAATTAATTTAGCTTTTATGAGATTAATACTGGCCCTATTGCGAACATCTCGCCATTTTGTATTGAAATAAAAATATAGTAATTTCGCCTACTATATTTTTTCTTTAGAAATATAGTATTTAGGCCTCTAATATAGCAGGATACTATATTACATAGTAGGGTTGGCAACCCTAGTTTCGACATATTATAACGACCTTCATAAAAATCTGCCATTTTTACCAGTAGCCAAAAAGGCTCTGTATTTGAACAGCTGTTATGGTGTGACCATACTCCACTTTCTTAAGAAACCACAGCTTTACAGGCATACCTATTAACAGTGTAGTGAATGTTTAATGTTGTTACTATCCCACTTCTACAATTTTCCATAGTTACCTACCGGGAAGATTACCCACAAACTGATCCGCACGTCAAAGTTCAAAACATTGCACTGAGCAAGTGATAATGCCTAGACTTATCTAGTTGTCATTCCATTTGCAATGACATTAGAACGATAAAACCAATGTTTGGACTATATCCGCTGAACTGTCGATTTGCCTAAAGGCGATAACAATAAAATAGTAGATTGTTATACGAGGGGCTAAAATAACCCATTGTAACGAGGTAGTTTTACTCCCGAGCTTTAGCGAGGGAGTAAATAGAAACAGAGTTATAATGGGTTTTAGCGCCGTGTGTTACACTCTACTTTTCACTACGATTGCGAGAACATAAAATAATTCAATACTAGTGTACACTAGTGTACAAGTGTACAATTTGTACAATTCTGGATATTTAACGAGATATTTTTTTCCGGCAACTTAATTTCAGTCTTCTGTGAAGATGTTCTCACTAGATGATGACATTTTCACTGTTGTAAATTATATTACGGTCACCAATTTAATTCGTAATTAGAGAAAAATTCTAAAGATTTCGCGCCAATGCCTTTTTAGAGTTCCGTAGTAAACAAGGAACCCTTATAGTTTCGTCATGTCCGTCTGTCTGTCTGTCCGCGGTCTAGCTTCAAGACTGTTAGTACTAGAAAGTTGTAATTTGGCATGGGTATACATATTAGTCATGCCGACAAAGTGGTAAAATAAAATTATGAAAAAATAGTAGATTGTTATACGAGGGGCTAAAATAACCCATTGTAACGAGGTAGTTTTACTCCCGAGCTTTAGCGAGGGAGTAAATAGAAACAGAGTTATAATGGGTTTTAGCGCCGTGTGTTACACTCTACTTTTCACTACGATTGCGAGAACATAAAATAATCGAATCCAAATAATATATCAAGAATTGTACAAATAATCAATTTGTATAATTCTGGATATATATAACGAGATGTTTTTTTCCGGCAACTTAATTTCAGTCCTCTGTGAAGATGTTCTCACTAGATGATGACATTTTCACTGTTACGGTCACTAATTCAATTCGTAATTAGAGATAAATTCTAAAGATTTCGCGGCAATACCTTTTTTATTTCTTCTGTAGCCGCAACGCAATGCACGCATTCTATCGAAGAGATAGCCGCATTTAGTTCCATTTTCAAAAATAAAATGTTCTTCTTTTTTTTTGTGAACCCGTAATAAGTAGAGTCCATAATCATTCTACATAAGAATAAAGACTTTTTCGTTTTGCAAGGTTCGTTGGAACAGACAAAAATTAAAAAGAAATTACTTTTTCCCCTAGAGCAAGAAATGCAATTTTTTCCCCGCTCTGGTACTCTACAATGACGGCCTTTTTGAGCAAGAGTGAAACATTTTTTTTAGGGTACCCCTACACGTAAAGTGGGGATGCTTTTTTTTTCTATCCCTTGTTGTGGGGTATCGTTGAAAAGGTCTTTCAAAAACATTGTGAGTGTATTAAAACCATTTTTGAATTCAGAGTTCTGTTTGCGAAATATTAAGCTTTAAAGTGCAAATTTTTGTCAGAGTCAAGTGCCCCCCCCCCCCCCCCCCCTACCAGCTAAATGGTTGGTTTTAGATATGTGAAAAAATTCACGGCAGTAGCTTATATAACGAATTTAAAAAGAAAACTATCACAGCTGAGTAGGCTTTACAAGTTAACGAGTAATAATCGACCAACTTAAATTTGCGGTTGTAAAAACATGTTCTCCCATACATTCTGTATGAAAGATTTTTTTTTTCAACTACAAAGTTAAGTTTGTTCTTGGGATAAATTTATCCCAACTACGGAACCCTACATTATGCGTGGTCAAACATGCACTTGGCCGGTTTTTATTTCTTCTGTAGCCGCAACACAATGCACGCATTATACCAAAGAGATAGCCGCATTTAGTTCCATTTTCAAAAATAAAATGTTCTTCTTTTTTTGTGAACCAGTAATAAGTCGAGTCCATAATCATGATTATTCTACATAAGAATAAAGACTTCTTCGTTTTTCAAGGCTCGTTGGAATAGATAAAAATTAAAAAGAAATTACTTTTTCCCCTAGAGCAAGAAATGCTATTTTTTCCCCGCTCTGGTACTCTACAATGACGGCCTTTTTGAGCAAGAGGAGTGAAAATTCTATTGTGTTCGTTAAGCCGGGTCTCCTACGAGTGTTTTTACACAAAAACATCGCAACTAAGAGGCGTGGCTATACACATAGCACGATGATGTGTATGAAAACATATGTTTATGTGTAAGCTTTTTTGTGTAATGTTTCGAAAAAACACGCGCAGGCGACCCGGCTTTAGTGACAGAACTTGAACTCTTTAAAGTTAGGTTACTAGGTGACAGTTAACTATGCGTAGCGGTCAAAAGTTGAAATAGAAAACTCACATATTCCTAAGTCTTAAAGCTTCAAATACCCGCATCATCTACATTAACATAAATGATAATACCTACTTTAGAACATGTAATCACTGTTTAAATTGTCACAAAAACACGCGCGGTAGATGTAAATAAATATTTAAATTCGAGGAACAGAATTGCCGGGACGACCGTTCGCGACGAGCTTGCGTTGTCTACTAAAATAACTAAAGACTAAATGACGTGAAGTTGGTATTGTACAAATTGAGCGACTGTTAGTTATCGATAGCTATATCTAAAAACATGTTTACCTACACGACGCGTTTATTTACTTGCGACGTGCAAGTGTGTTGCAGGCCTAAAAATAGATGGTTGCATTTTTCGTGGCTGTGACTGTAGAATAGAACAAGTTGGTGTGGTCATAAAGTGGATATTTGTACAGACGCCAGCACCTCAAGCTACTACAATCTGTCAAATGTATTTAATAGATTTTCAACTTTATCGCTGTAGTTTAAGGTTCAAAGTTGATTGGGAAAATTTGACAGTTTCGGGTAGCTTGATGTGCTGGCGTCTGTACATCTAGATTTAGGTTAAAATCATATATTTATTCTGTATCTTTTGTTTCGCTCTCTGCTCGAATTTTCGGAATGGAGAATCGGAAATTTCATTGATATATTTCACACATTTATCTACATTTTTAAATTGGGCACTAAATTTATTTTTAAGTTTAGGTTTGTTGATATCTAACATAAATTTTGTTTGGAATAATTGAAATAATTATAATATCATACATAACACATAAGATCACGCCTCGTATCTTCGAAGCTTGGACAGAGTAATACCTACAGTACATCACCCACATTTCGCGTAAATTATAATGTCGTACATAATTAAAATTTTCTGGTTAAAAAAATCAGGCCGAACTATTCAGCTGATACAGAGAAAATTTACAATTTAGATTGAAAAAGGGCCTTTTTACTACGATTATTTTTTCCAAAATTTGGGAAAGTTTATTCAAATTTTAAACAATACAATGTATTTGTGATTGCCTTAGGTATAACATATATTTTTATATAGAAAACGCACAAAAGGATTCATCTACAAACATCTTCTTTAAACATCGGTGTTTTGGGATTTGAGCGAGAATTAATTTTGCTGTCATCTTTAGGTATCTATGCCTGTTTTGTTCGCACATTACTACAAATTCAGTCGTATTATCTGCAGCATTATTATATCAAGTCTATAAAGAAAACTCCACCCACTCATTTCATAACAGGTTAATTTCCATAAAAATATATTTACTTATAATCTAACGCAAATATCTACCTATATAATAACACAGAATTTATTACTGACACAGTGACGTAATCTCTTGAAGTTGGAAAACGGCTGGTTGAACCCACAGATGATGTTAATATCGTGATATAAAATTGTATAAGAAAATTTCATGTTAATCATAATCGTCCTCTACTGATTTTTGATCATTCTTCTCGATGACTACTATAATGAACGGAGATTCTCTGGATAAATAATATGTACAACTACGACTCATAGTACCACCGACACACCCCAGGGCAGTCAGCGGTATACAAATATTTGCCTTACAACAACCATAGCTGCTTTCCACAATAAATACTGACTACGTACTGTGGAAAGCAGATTCTGCAATGCAGAATGTCCCAATACCCTACTGGCTACCCAAATAAATCAGTACCCTAATTGCGTAATACAACACAATCACAATCTGTTTCGATTTGAAACAGAATGCTAATCCATTGTTTTATAAGTTGGAAAACAAATCTGTACAACATCGTAAATAACGCAATGAATGTTGTTGAACTGTCAAAATGAAACAAATTAATCATAATCGTTTACGAAAATAAGTTACGCAATTAGGGTACTGTTCGCCTTTTCTGTAACAACTTATTCGGATTCCACACACTAATACACGGTGTTTTTAGTTGGAACACGGTGCATCGGTCCCGTGCCCAGATAGTTTACGTGCGACGTTGGCCACATACGAATGTTATGCGTGAAGTCTGTCATGTAATCACTAATGTGCCACGGAGGAGGAAGAAATGGAGTGTTAACGTGAAAAATTACAGTGCCGAAAGTAATGGAGACAAGAGTTAGATATTCTTCAATCCTTGAGTTTTACTTGAAGTGGGACTAAATGAGCCAATATTCGATTTCATTTCTGCATGTAATTGTGTGCTCTTGTAAGTATTGTTATGAGCATAAGAAAGAAGTCCATAAGGAAGAGTAGTCTTCGTTATGGACAACGTGTAGACGTTGGAACAGAATTTATGCCCGTTTTGACTAACACTAGGCGACATATAAATTAATGCCTAAATAAAGGCGAACTGTTGGATTTTAAACTATCGGGGCAGCACCCCTTTGCATTTTGCTGAAGGTCCAGCGTAGGTGCTTGCTCAATATGCCTACGCCGCCGCCGCGTAGACGTTTCGTAGGCGCAGGCGCTAGCGTAGCATGGATGTGATAGTATCATTAGTATCAAAAACTATGTTCGCGTTGGTTGATAGATACGGCGGGAACGCGCGATTGCAGTGCCTCTGCTGCTGTAGCTAAAAACTCCATTCATTAAATACTCCCCGTTGTTTACAATTTGTTTACGCACACTACGACATGCCATTAGGTAACGTGAATGGAGTTTGTACCGTGATAAAGCGATGCATAAAGTTAACAGTAGTGCTAACAGCAGCTGTGCACTTGTTAGACACACAGCGGACACTAACGGTCGAAGAAGTATTATAGGTATTGTAGGTACCTAAAAACAGTGATATTATTATGTTTGGAATTCATTAATTGTGATGGCAATAGGTTCAATGGTGAATAATGAATGAATTATGAATTGTTGTCAAAAGTTTCAATTATTTCTTCACGGACTTGAATTAATACTTTATTGCTACATTAATACTCGATGCTAGCGACATCTAGTTCTACTCAGAAGTTTTAAACTATGTTTACTACCCAAACCACTAGATGGCGCTACTAACACTAATACTTTTGTGTTGACAAAATATTTTTATCATGAACTTTTATCGCTCTAGCCAAGGTCAATTTTGTTTTATCTATGAGCTATGACGTAGGTATATGGTCAAAGTTCATCGTAATGAATATCACCTTATAAATTGGTAGCTAATTAGGTAAGTAGGTATATTAATGTAAATAAAATTCGAACCTCCGACTCATTATCGTAAACTTTTGTTCAGAGTCAATGCTAAGGTTAATTTACAGTGCAGAGACATAACACTTCGGATGTACTTAAATAAGTACCTACTTAATCGCAATTTATCTTTCTTTCTTACTCTATGATCACAAATCAGCCACCATGCCACCATGTTCTTGGGTGGAGACCGTGAAACGGCAAAAATGTAGGATAGGACGACCACACGCAAGGTGGAGCGACGGTTTTTGGTCTTTACAGAATAACTGTTATAGTTTGACCAAAACCGCTGTAACGCGAGAAACGCGCGGCGAGGCGGGCGGCGGGTCACCGCACTATGGATCGCTTCGCGAATATTATGCGTAAATATATCATAATTATAATTAAATAGGATACAATCTGGTAGGCAAATTGGCAACTTAATTTTTTTTTTTGCAAAAAAAATGTTTCTTTTCAATTCATTTATTCAGTAACAAACAATTCATATTGTGTTCAAAAATAAAAATTTAAGTCTATATCTCGTTATATGATACCTATAGGGCTATTATAGAAGCCATTTCAAGCAAAATTCCGATACTTAAATTTAAGCTCCTATGTCTTCGAGCATCGAGCATTGCGTTGGCCTGCACTGCCTCCCCCCCCCCCCCCCCACGTCTTACCGCGCACGTAACAAATGGGCCTACCACACGCTCATGCTTCACCACAGTTATGCCTGCGCAGGCTTCTCGCATGAAAAAACTGTACACGGACGGCGTTACCACACGGCACAGTTAAGTACGCGCAAGCCACAGTCTTGTCGAAATCGTCGGCGTAGAAACATGTTTCCTAATGAAGAACTATTTCTTCTGTCTCCCTTAATAAACTATGTTCCTCTTTCATTTTATTTATAATTTTTTTCGTAGGCATGCCTAGTTCTTTTTATTTCGATCGGAATAATCCTTCGATTTAATTTTCCAGAGTGCAGGCAGAGATTTTTATACCTAGACTTATTAATTCAGACATGAACTCGCGATTGTGCGTACGCAAATAGGCCATTTTTAGGGTTCTATGGAACCCTTAAGTATACGATCTCTCGTGTGTCTGTCTGTCTGTCCTTCTGTCACAGCCAATTTGCTCCGAATCTAATGGATCGATTAAGTTGAAATTTGGTACACATTATGTATTTCTGTGACCCAAATACGAATGTGTAACGTAAATAAATGAATTTTGAATATGGCGGTCACTTTTGGGGGAAAATTAAAAATTACAAACTGTACCGTGTGACATATCAAATGAAAGGGCTTATTGCGAGGATCTCAAAATAATTTATTTTTATAAACATAACATATACATTTAAAGATATTTAAGAAAATAGATGAAAATTTACCATCTTCGAAACTACTGTGTCTAAAATTTTGAAGAAAATACAGAGAATGGTTCTTTAGTCATAGATTACAGGAAAACCTATAAAAAAGTCTATGGTCTTAAAATAACATGGTAAATCTCTCAATATTGTGACTACAAACTTACATTTGCAGTTGGAATGTATGGGAGTAGGTACATGTTTTTCAACTACAATGTTAAGTTTGTATTTGGAAAAAATTCATCCTAACTACGGAACCCTTCATTGTGCGTGGTCCGATACACACTTAGCCGGTTTTTGAGTGACGGAAGACCACGTAATCACCGAACGACTAACCTAGACTGCGGCTTGAACACTGAACGCCCAACCACACGCACAGGCAAGTACGCGCAGGCCGGGCTTGCGCAGGCAAAATTTCAAACAAGTCGAAAAGTGCGCAGGCCGCGCCGTGGGGTTTGCGCGTCGTACAGTTTTACCAACCACACGCTCAGTGTTCCGTGTACAAGCCGGCCTGCGCAGGCAAAACTGTGGTGAAGCATGAGCGTGTGGTAGGCCCATAAGGCGCGGAACAGCGATTCCGGTCAAACTAAAGCAGTGTAGCCAAATATCAAGTTGAATATCATGTAAGTAATTGGAGAGGCTCTTGACCTGATCATCATCACAATTCCACAGGACTTTCCTCAAGGTTAAGCTTCCCGGTCATTCTTCCATACAAACGTAGTTTGGTGATTACTCGTTTGTTTGACGGAGTACATTAAAAATTTAAAATTATATCAATTTGTCTCGTCATTATCTAGGCCTGTATGGAAGCAAAATCGAAAAAAAAAATTGGTTTGGAAATTATGAGCATCAAAACTTCCATATTTCAACACAAAATTTTTGGGCGTAAATAAATAACTTATGGAGAATGAAAATGGAAAAATAAAAACCGTACATGTAGGTATATGTAAATCAATATGAATGATTGTTCAATATTATAATAATGCATGTGAAGGTAGGCAGGAGAAATATATGTGATGTGAACGATGTACCATCGAAGAAACCCATACCTGTACACCGTAAGGACTATTTCTGCTTGCAGCGCTCGGCCACTATAGTAACGGTTACCTACGAAAAAAAAAGGGTCGTGTGCACGGGATTTTGTTTTCAAATTGCTTAGTTATAGGTTTCTTCGATGGTACAATAAACTAGTCTTTGCTCGACCGCTGAGTTTGAATACTGTCTCCCTGTCTCCCAACATAACATGGCGCAGCCGGTAGCTAAATAATTTAGCCGTTTTAAAAACCTAAACTAGACAGAAGTGAAATAAAAGGAAAACGTTAATAAATAGCAGTGATTCCGAATCATTCGAAGAAACAAATTTATATAAAAACGAAGCATACCTACTACAATGGAGTCCATTTTGCAACCGCCGAAACCGTTCGTTTTTGAAAATGACATTGCAAATGTAACATCGGGAAATTTAAGCAAGGAATGGGAAAAATGGAGAAAGGCGTTCAAGATATATTATGAAGCTTGTGAACTACATCGTAAAGAAAAAATTGTGCAAATCAACATCTTGTTACATATTATTGGAGAAAAATGTCGTGAGGTATATGAACAATTTACACGCGAGTACAAAACTATAGAAGACTTGCTAAACGACTTCGACGCATTTTTCTTGCCACGAAAGAATATAACGATAGAAAGGCATACATTTTTTACCCGTGACCAACGAGAGTTAGAGTCAATAGAACAATACGCATTTGAACTGAATAAAGTAGCAGCAAAGTGCGAATTCAAAGATTTATGCAGTGAGTTGGTGCGTGATAAGATGATTTGTGGAATTAGAGACAGTGGACTCAGAGAAAGACTGTTAAGAGAACCAGATTTGACCTTACCTAAAGCTATAGATATCTGTAGATTAGCGGAGGTATCTCGAGCTCAAGCAAAAAATATAAAAAATGAGGATCAGGATCAAAATCATAATGTACATGCTGTTACAAACAAAGAGAAAGAAGAAAAAGATGTTCACTATGCAAGAAGTTCGGCGCCGCGTCATAAGAAATGGCGTTCATCCGGTTCCAGTAGTGGTGATGCCAGGACCTTCCATCAGGATCGTGACCAAAGAGATGGGCAGAGATCAAGTGGACACGCACGCGATCAACCAGGAGAAGCTCGTCGAAGATCACGTGCAGTTTGTGGAAAATGTGGGAAAAGCCATGACAAATATAAATGCCCAGCGTATGGTCAACGATGTAGCCAGTGTAGAAAAATGAACCATTATTCAAGAATGTGCCGTGTGTACGAGGTACGAGAAGACTCCAGCGATCAGGTAATTCACGCTATTGATAGTTGTTCTAGTAATGAGTGTACATAGATAATTTATTCTAAAGTTCAAATAACTTTATTTTGAATAGATACATCCAGTAGTTTTTCCATAATATCTAAACCTCAATCTGTTCTCAATCTCTATCTCAATAATAATAATATTCTACTAACACTAGCTTTAAGATATTACTAACATAATGGATCTTTTGTTGTCCGAATAAATAAATTTAATAATAAAAAAAATATAATAATAATAAACGCCCAAAAGTCTGTTCATGAAATTTTACGCGCTCGTTTTCGTTATAAATCATCGTGCATTTAACATTAAATAAATAAATAAAAACTAGATAAATAAATACTAAATAAATAACTTTACTAAAAAGCAAGCATATTTGGCACGCCACGCCACCAACGAGTTCGCCCCGGCGCGGCGCGGCGGTGGCGCGGGCGTGTTAAACATCCTAGGTAACATAATAGCAACATCACTATCGTATTTAAGTAGACTTTGAACTTTAGTTATCAGCAACGTCACGTTTTCATTGTCATTTTTCGCGAAACATTTTTTTTTTTTTTTTTTGCTATTCTTAGGTAGGATTAGAAATAAATAAGTAAGGAGTTTATTGAAAAATTAATTTATTCCTTAAAAACTAGAACATAAAAACGATTACCTTAATAGTACTTTGCACCTACCCACATTATCAATAGATAATAAACTTTCCTTAGAATAAGGCACTCCTTAAATTTTTTTTTTTTTTTAATAAACGGGTTTTTTACGACTTGGATTTTTTTTAAATTATATAAGTTGCTCTGAGGTTTTTACAAGACATTTTAGCTGTCTTTTGTTTATAGAGATCATTATTTAAAAACCAAAAAATTATAAAATTAAATCAAAGATTAAAACGTTATTCGAGGTTTACCCCTCAGCTCTCAAGATCCCGAGTGCTCTTTATCTATTTTATTTTTAATCTTCACAAAAAATCTTTCATCTGGTTTATAATCTGAAGATGAATCTACGAATATCCAAAAACAAATCTTTATTTTCTTGTGATGTTTTATCACTAAAATTATAATATTTAAAAGTATTTACAACACTAGGTAGTCCAAAAATCATGTCTTACGTGACAGAAAGTGACACAAAATACTATTCTGCAAGGAACCATATTGTCAAGATGGCAGCAGACTACGGGATACCCCCTCAGTCGTGGATGGGAACAAACAAAAATAGAATAACGTATTTACAATATTTAAAGTGTGACACACTTTTGAACTACCTCAACTTAACTTGAAAAGCTTAACAAAAATTACTCAACAATTTCTTAATAACCGTAACGGCCCATTTATTAAACATACAACAATAAGGCACTTTAGAAATTGCTAACTCTTCCACTATACTTATTAGGATTCGATTAGAACTAGAGCCTACTGTGTAATAAATCCGCTAAGGCTTGTCAAAGTGATTTTTTCCTAAGAAGAGATCACCCGAGATTTTTATTTGCCAGTCTTCCTAAAATAATATGGGAAAACCATATTTTTGCATTGGTCCAAAAACGATTAGCTCAATGAGTCTTCCATTAAAATCTTTTGCCAAAGCGAATCCAAGCCTACATACTCCCTAATCACGAAGTCCGTTGTTTCGGCCGGCGTTTCCAACCCTGTATCGCTTACGGACATAAGATTAGTTCAGGGACCAAACTAATATACGATTTGACAGTTGTCCCTAGTCCCGGTGTTTTTTCCCGATCGAAAAATGGAATTTGACACTTGTTTTTATCAATCAACTACTTTCGGACGAGCCCGTAATCTAAATCGCCTGGTCTTTAAATCCTTACGAAAAGCAGTTGAGTTAGCAAACCAATTTCTTCTACGCATACATTTTCTTCAACTCCTTTCTCAAGATCTTCCCTGACGCTGTTTTAGGAATGTCATCAACAAACATGACCTCTTCAATCTTCTTGTACACTGCTACTTTACTCGCGACAAAGTCTTGGATTTCTTCCTCAGTAATCTTCAAACCATTCTTTCTGATGATGAACGCTTTGGGTACTTCGCCGAAGAACTCGTGAGGGACGCCGATGACGGCCGCGTCTTGTACTGCAGGATGAGACCGCAGGAGGCTTTCTAGTTCAGCTGGTGCAACTTGCATACCTTTTACCTGGTGATGAAGAAAAGGAGTTTAGACTCACATTGAATATAGTTTCTTTAAAATTCATTCATGGTCTGGCATTATATGAAAATGAACAGGTAACAATAATCATCGATACAGCCAACCGCACGTGAGTGGTAGCACTAGAACTACAAAAACCGCTCTTACATAAAAGCGCTGTAAATGTAATTACTACCATAGACAGACATAAGGTTGACTGTGCAATAAAAAATAACTACAAAGACCTCACAATAACAAACCTAATGGAGCCTTAAATAAAGGAGGCAGTTAAAACTCATAAAATAGTTTTAGTTTCCGAAATAGAACTTAATACAGAAGCGTCTTCCCTAATAATGTATCAAACACTTTTCATCTCTTACCTTAATAAGTTCCTTAATCCTATCAGTAATAAATAATCCAACACCAGGTTGGTAATAGCCCAGGTCACCAGTCTTGAAGAAACCGTCCTTGGTCATGGTTTCTTCGGTTGCTTTAGGATTTTTGTGATATCCTTTCATTACAGTTGGACTCCTGATGTACATTTCTCCAGACTGTAATCAAAATAAAATAACAAATTAATAAAAATAGATCATGGTAAAACAGCATGTACCTAGTTAAGTATTGACAATTTTCAAAACTATGTTCGTGATGAAATTAATAGAGAAACTAAACTAACGAGCAATCTAAAAAAGCTACTAACAAAATGCCAAAAACATCTAAATATCTCCTAAACCACATAAGTTAGCTACATGAAAGATTTTTTTTATGCTATATACTTGCATGTTGCTTTTTACTTAAAGAAGCTATCTTGTGTGGTTTCGGTTCGGTTTGTGTGATACGTTAGGTGGTTTTTTTTATTGCGTTGTCTGTGTATATTACCACAAAAAGCAACGTAACAACAGTAACTAAATTGTTTAGCGAAATACAAATTCTTGAGATTTTAATTAATTATTTAATTTAAACGTTACATATATTTCCGAGTGTCATCATTTAGCAATCATCATCATTTAGTTGAACGATGTCCACAGCTGGATAAGTATCGCCACAATTACCGTTCGTCTGCTTCTTGTAATGAGGGGATTCTTCATTCAATTTTACAATATCAATTTTATTGCTACTCAAATTTCTTACTTGTCCAACAGGCACGGCTTCCCCAGTGATTGGATCAGCAAACTTCAGCTGGACACTGGCCATGGGAACCCCACAGGCATTGAAGTTCACGTTCTGTGTGTTCTTGAAGGTAGTTGTACCTAGTGACGTCGTTTCTGTCATACCGAAGCCTTGGTTGAACTCGATTGCATGCTGGAATTATATTAAAAATAGAAGAAGGTAAAAATTGATGACAAGGTTAGCCTCAATTCAAATTGTTATCCGTCAATATTCCAATCATCAATGTTAAAGGAGGTATTGTTGTATGGTTTTAACATAACAAGACGCGGCTGAATAATTTTTTATTAGAACCAGGGATCTAAAATTCATCTATGAAAATTAAACAAAACGAGAAAAATGACAGTGTTACCAGAGACCTACAATTCTTAAGTTGGGGCCACCGATGCTACTAGTACTCTTTATGATAGAAATATTGAGATGTTGTTATGATACGGACTATAGGACAAGGACGTACCTATTGCCCTATCTTATTATAGTAATAGGCACGTCTCCATACTTAAAGTTGATGGATCTTGATTAAAATAACTAGGACAAGAGCATATTTGGTAGTGGTAACGTTGTTTTCCTTAACAAGCAATTAGGTATGAGTCCAAAGGTTGGTTACATTAGGTAGGTTAGTTTTGGTATCTAGACAAACAAAAGGAAGTTACACCATCTTTTAATAATTGTTGTAGTCATGCTCGATTAAATAGTTAAATTATTGTAAATTATCGAAGATAAAACTTTAGTGGCCTGTTATTCCAACCTACTGATAAATATCGGCTTACTTAGGAGAGTTATCTGGTAGATAGTGCCTTGCTGGACACTGGTACAGACAATTGTTGGAGGTATTCATAAAGCCAGATAAGAGTTATCGACAACAATAGATGGTGTTCTGTGGCGAAAGATAAGATCAAATAGAACAATGCATCAAGACAAGATGTCATAAGTTCAATGGACGATAAATATAGAGGCTGTCACAAATGAAGCAAATATTATGCCAAATCAAATGACCAGACGACCAGAAGACCAGATGGATGAACGTAAACGAAACGAAAGGAGCATGTAAAGATCGAAGCAGGTAATTCATTGATACAGGCGTGACCTTGCGAAAATCCATTATAAAATACAATAGACGTTGATATATTTAGTAACCTGTTCCGCTTAACTATTACGAGCCATAAAAAACCCTGTAAGAAATCACCTCTCAATGAGGCATCCTCAGGATGACGATTGACTTGGCGATCGTTTGACGTGTTGCCACACCGAGCGCTAGACGCGCTGGCGCTCTGTCTCCAGCGCTCGGTGTGGCAACACGCCGTGTTCGGGTTCATCGCGACAAGTCAATCGTCATCCAAGTGGGATAAGGGCAGGCAGAGATGAAATGAAGGTAGACTTACTTTACTCTTCTGTAAAATAGCTTCAACGTCTGATGCAGCCAATGGCGCGGCGCCGCAGACTATGTGCCTAACATGACGATAGTGTGCTTCATTCACGTCTGGGTGCTTGCCTAGGAGGATCGCTAGAATGAGAATTAATTAAATTAATGAGTTTTATAAGTTAGATACAGCAAAATACCCAAAAGCCGGTTAAACTTTACCATAAACATTTTTTTTTGAGTTTTAATAGTTTTCTAAACATAATATTGAATTGCACAAACAGTAATTTGTTGATGCTTTTCGTACCGACACAAAAAACTTTACACAAAAAACAATTTGTTTTGTCATAATGACAAAATTTAAGTAAATTATGCACAAAAAAAACTGAGTAAAATATGAATTATCATAATGTAGGAATTGTTTTCGCTATGTGTAGTTTAAGTATATTTTAAGAATACTTAAGAGTTTTTTATTTTTTTTACTTAAGAGTTTTTTTGTCATTATAAAACATCCCATTCGCTAGGTATGTGTAGTTGCTACTAGACATGACAGTCAAGCATTACAGAATAATATTGCAACAATAATCATGTTTTGAAAGTTGTCAATGAAGATAGGAATGATCCCGCTTGTCCTCGTTATTACAAAGCCTTTAATGTTCTTTTGCACCAACTATATAGCCACGAGACTAAAGAAAACACTATGATAAAATATAGACCACATAAAAGACAAAACAATTTCTAATGTTCTTACCAACAGGAGGTACGATGTAAAGCAAGGTAGTCTTCTGAGTCTTCAAAATATCCAAATACGTACTCGCAGAGAACTTGGCCATAGTGACCAACTTGCAGCCTTTAGACAAGTGCCCCATGAGACCAATCACGAGACCGTATATGTGGAAGAAGGGCAGGAATGCTGGGAGAATATCTTGGAAATCACCTGAAAATATCAGAAATAATCAATGAAGTAGCTTGAGTTCTTAGACCTAAGCGAGAGATGAGCATCATGAACAGCACAGAATAGTCACGGCGACGGCGACGGTGAAGTGCGGGCTGGTGGATGTCACAAGTCATAAAAAGAGTCGCTTATTATTTTTAGGTTCGTAAGTACTTCAGAGATCAAACAACGTTTATCTGTGACCATCATAATTGACTATTGTTATTTCATATGACTGTTTTGCATTCTTAATATTTTTCTAAAACCTCAAAATTTTTGGTAAGGTCCTAACAATATTATCTAAAATTGTAAACAAATTATTATAATTTATTTCTTACGCACTTGTGTACCTTCATAAATAAGCAATGAGACTTATGTAGAGGCCATAGTTGAATTAACAAATTCATGATTAATTTCTTATTCTTGTTATTGAAGTACGAAGCGACCCTTTTTTCAATAGTAGCAGTAATAACAATCTGAAAATCAAACTTACCGTGTGCAATATTCGGGAAACAGTTCTCTTTTTGGTGCATAATCTCCATTCCAGCCAATAGATTGTCGATAGTAATCTCAACGCCTTTAGGTAACCCTGTAGTTCCACTCGAGAATGGTATACAAGCCACATCGTCTCCTTTTCTAGTTATTTTATCTAATATACCAAAATCTGCTTCACCCGATTCTGCTACTTCTGAATATCTTGTTACATCACTAGGAACTGGTTTGCTGGGATTATCAACTAGGATTATTTTGGCTTGTATCTTTGCTGTTTTCAAGGATTTCGAGACGGTTTCGTAACATTCTGGTAATGTTATGAAGACTTTTGGCTCCGTGATTGTTGTTTGGTGAGCAAGTTCGACTGTAAATAAAGAGAAATATAGAATAAGTAAGTACTAAGTTTATCACAGTAGTTCATCACATGTTCATGAGAGAATAGACACAAACTAGGTTTAAATTATTCGAAATAGTTTTAGGGTTCCGTACCCGAAGGGTACCAAACAGAACCCTATCACTAAGCCTCCGCTGTCCGTCCGTCCGTCTGTCTGTCAGCGGTATATATCTCACGAACCACTATAGGTAGACAGTTGAAATTTTCACAGATTGTCTTATTGCTGCCAGTATGATCTGTGATTGCCGCTATAACAACAAGTAATAAAAATAAAATAAAGATAAAAAAAATAAAATAAAAGGGGTTCCTATACAAGAAACGTGTTTTTTTAACTAAATTAATAAAAAAAATGTAAGTAGGAATGTTAAGACGCAGATACATGACAGTGACCTTGAGACCTTGAGTGGTTAGCTTGAGTGTTCATCAAGGATGGGACGGACTGGATTGCACGGTGGTGCGGAACCCTTCGTGTTCGGCCAGTTTTTGTAGGTACGACTTATGTATTCGGTAGTAAGTTGACTCCTTTGCAAATAATGATATTTGTATTTGAACATTATTGTTTTTTTTCCCCTTGAAACATGAAACTCGCTGTCAATTTCAATGTCAGTAGTCTTTATAAACTTGAGACGTGACTACTTATTCTTATTCATATTCTGTAATTCTAACGAGCAGAAACGTTTCTTGTAGTTCATTAGTTCCGCTAAACCTATTATTTTTAATGGAAAAATGTTTTTAGAATTTTTATTGCTGATTTTAAATACTCGAATGGCCTTATAGCCGCCTGTGGCTTGAAGAGTTTTATGTCCTGCTGGACATTGACCAAATAAATCATAAGAAGAAAGGTAAGCTGTAAGTAATTTAAATCAAATTGATGAATAAAATTAAAAGCAATGCACTAAGGTCGTACACATGGCTACATATCAGGCTATACATTTCAAGTATAAGCTGACCTCTCATTGCACGGAAATCCTATACAGTGCGAGATCAGCTTATACTGGAAATTTATAGCTTGATTTGTAGGTGTGTACATCAGTAGGTAGTTGCTGCAACCACACCCATAGATTTAGTATCGCCTTTTCAATGTCATACTGACAATGACCCGAACAACACAAACTGCTGTTAATACACTCCCTTTTTTTTTTTTTTTTTTTTTTTTGTGTGGGGAATTATCAAATAACTTCTCCCGCTCTGGGCGGAGCGGGAGGGCGTGTCAGACTCTTACTGACTAAAACCCACCCGTGTTCCTTCGGTTGCCCTGTTGCCGGGGGCCACGATTTCCCTATCGGTTTTCTTCGAACCCCCGGCAGGCATTGGCCCTAGCGGACCCCGTCAATTCTGCTGACATCTCTTTGAGGCGCGCGTGGAACACAACGCGCCGTCGACCCGGGCTTGGTCCTTATCGGACGCCGAGCTACCCATTGCTCACCGTCCGCAAGCCCGCGCCTACGGTGGCCGGAAATCGGCTCGCGATTCCCGCCCCGGGCGTCTCCTCCTGCGGCGGTTAGGGGCGTGAGGGCGCGAAATTTGCCTCTCCCTCACGCGTTCCGCCTCCTCCTTCGCGAGCATTACAGCTTCGCAGAAGGAGGTGACGGCCTGCCATTTCTTCTCGCTCCGTACCATGGCCTGAACCAGGGCCGGACGCGAGAGATCACCGCCGCCGATCGCCTCTACGAGTTAATACACTCCCTGACTTAATACACTCCCTGACTCCTAAATCGAGCCATCTTGCAGTTTTATGCTTGCAGGCTTAAAATAATTATTAATCAAAGAAAAAGTTTTTATGCAGTTTTGAGGCTGACATACTGGCCATCATTTCGGAATCACCATTGTTTCAAATTTGAATTCACAAATTTGAAAAAGAAGAAAATCGGATATTGATCTATTTTAAAGAAACAACAAGCTTTGACTAAGGCATCTATAAGTCAATAGTTATTTGTTTTATTTTTCATAAAAAGAATATCGAAATTGTTTTTCTTATTCTATAATCCATTCTAACGTTCAAATTATGGATCCTGCACTTGAAGTTACCGCGCAAGGTGGAAATTATGCAGGATGGCTCGATTCAGGTATCCGGGAGTGTATATTAGCTTATTGATAAGTTAACAAATATCTTAAGCCACTTTAATCGTGTCTAAGTAGAATGTTTATTTAAAAAATACGTAAACAATTTAAAATGTCACCAGCAAGTATTTTATCGCGATACAGCTAAACAGCTATTTCTTGGAATTGACTGACTAATGAATTGGAATGACTAAGATATTAATTTTACCTAGAAACATCACGGCGAGCATAATGAGCCATAAATATTACTTATGTCATTATCTAAATCCGAATAAATGATTATTTCATTGGGTACTTAAATTATTTGAAATATCACTACACCTTGCAGATATGTATACAAATTTATTGCCATGGATCAAACTCTATTTATATTAATAGCTTATGGCCGCGATTTCCGTCCGTTTGTAAGTAGAATTGCAAAATTACGTAATTTTATGAAAAACGAAAATACGGGTATTTTACGATCATTTATATAAATTACGGTAAAATTACCGGCGACTTATGAAGTTTTAATTTTTTTTTTTGTGCTGTCCTCTGCTCTGCCTGTGCACATAGATGATATTATTATAATTGGTATAACCTTTTATAACAAGCTACCCTCTTCTTTGCTAGATTTGCCTTTTAATGCGTTTAAAACTAAAGTAAAATCCAACCACTGTTCAAAGGCATACTATAATATTGTATCAACGACTACTTAAATGATAAGAATAGTTGGTCGCTGTGATTAACTCAAGACAATGTTTATGTTCTTTCTCCAGAATTAGCTTACCTACTGACAGTTTATATGAGTTTATATAATTGTTTATTTTATTTGAATTTATGATTCAATTTTTTATTTATTTTTTACGAGTCAATTTATTTTTATTTTATTTTATTGTTGACATAATCTACTCATTACAATGTTTTTGTTATGAGTTGTATTGCAATTTGTGGTTAGCTAGCGACCTCGACAATTGATCATATTATTTTTTGCCTGAGCAACCGGCAGCAAGCTCGTCATGCTCCCTTAGATGTCACTGCTTGCGGTAGCGTCGGGGGTCGGGTTGCCTCCTTCCCTCAAATATGGCGAGGGGGGTAATGGCTGATCTTTGCGTTATGCTCGTGAACGGGTGCTGCTTGTGGTGACTGGTCGTCTTGCTGATCATGGTTTTGTTATTGTTACTAGTAATTAACTGTTCATTTTTTTTATCTCGATGGTCCTAGTTTATCATTTATAACTGCCAATTACAGCTTTATGTAAGCGGGCACGCCCTTTATGTCTGGAGGTTTTTATTTAGATATTTAGTTCTGTTTACGTTTAGTTTTATTTTCTTTTTATTTTTTTTAAATAATGCTTGTTGTAGTCCTCGATGTTTTTGGTTGGTATATTGGCGTGTGCTAGCTGACATATGGCCTTTCATTTATCATTTGAATTATGTTTTGTGTTGCATAATGTAGGTTATTTTGTATACTATTGTATAGAATCATTCTCTAACTTGAACAGACAGCTGTGCTGCTGGGGAGTTTGTTGCGCCACTTCTTCTTCCCAGCTAAAGGCACTAGGAAGTGGTGAAGGGTGGGCGTTTTTGGGGGACTGTCTTATGTAATTTTGACGTTCGAAAAGTGCTGATTCTCAGCCTAGTTTGAATAAATGACTTTTGAATTTTGAATTTTAATCCATGACATGGTGTGATTCATATTTTGGATTCTTGACTTGAAAATTAAGTTTTAGGGATTTTTAGTACGCATGAGTCGCACGAGCCCAGTTATTTTTTTTAATTTTTATTTTTAAGTTCCAATACTGCTTTTATCTCTGGTAAATTTCATTCAAATCCATTTATCCGTTAATAGTAAGTAGTGACATACAAATGATACACACAAACATACTCACTTCCGTATTTGTAGTGTTTTAGTGGGTATGACTGTATGAGTACGTTTAATACGCTTTTTACCGAAAATTACCATATTTTACCGTAAAATAACATTTTTTCCCGTATTATACCAGAGTAATTTTACCGTTTTACCTCCCTATTTGTAAGTCAAATAAATATATAAAAAAACATATTATCCTATGACACTCGGCAAAGATGTTACTCAGTGAAAGATTTTTTTGTAATCGGATCAGTACCTACTTTCAGAGATTCATACTTTCATGTTTAATCTGCCTAGCCTTTTCCCAACTAAGTATGTTGGGGACGGCTTCCAGTCTAACCGGATGCAGCTGAATACCAGTATTTTACATGGAGCGACTGTCTATCTGACCTCTACAACTCAGTTACTGGATAATACGATACCCCTTGATAAGACTGGTTGTTAGACTTTCGGACTTCTGACGACCCGTAACGACTGTCAAAGATCAACGAATGACAGCCGGGACCAACGGCTTTACGTGTTTTCCGAGGCACGGAGGGGTCTCGGTATGTAAAGATGGTCACCCATCCACGGACCAACCGCGGCACGATTGACTCGTGCGGCTGTTATTACTTAGCCATAAGCCCCATACTTTCATGTTTATTTGTTTAAAATTCAAAATGGTTGAGTTGAATAGTGTTGATCAATGCGTCATACGCCGTCAGTTGGGACTGGTCATCTCTTAGCTGCCATGACTTATTATTAATTCATTTTATTTTTTAAATTGTTCTTTGTTTTATCTTTTTATTACGGACGCTTCTAACGTGCACGTCTTTCTACATTGTTCTCACATGTATAATTTCAACATGAATGACGTCCTAACCAATTTTTTGTAACAATTTTTTTTATTTAAAATAGTGTCCGTGGAGTTTCTTGCCCGTTCTTGTCCATTCTCCTACTACGCTTTGGAATGGGCAACTAGCTTCATATTTCTCACTGACCGACTCCTTGACAGTTCAAAAGTGCCTCCAAATGGTTTAATTAAAATAAATGCTTTGAGTTTGTAAGATTTTACCTCTCTATAATAATAGTTATCATTTCTTCGGCCGGCCAACGTACGGCACTCACATATTTTTATGATATCAATGTCAAATATAGATAGTCCAGAATCCATATTAATCCATCAGTGCAATGGGAGCACCGGTAGAACGAAAAATTGCTTTATTATCTAATACATCATTGATAAATGGTTGGAACCTGATGTAAAATACATAAAATTATATTGGAGGATGAAAAAACCTAATTATTAAGATGACTAGCGAAAATGGCAGAGATTGTAATAAAAATTTGTACTTCTACTAACGTTTTGAGGTCATTCATTTAATTATCTTAAAGAAAACAAAGTAACAGGAAGGAGTAATAGTAGTCTTTGCAGGAAGGAGAAAAACGGCATGCAGTAGAAAAATAAAAAGTGGGTGCATTTTGTTACTAGCAGTTTGCTTTCTGTTGCATCATAGACTTCTGCAAATAATTGACTCGACTAAAATTCCAGAAAAGAACTTAAGGATAATTGTTCAAGCATAATTATTTATTTTTACAAATGAATACTACAAAATTTCTGAAGTTTTCACAGAAAAATAAACTGCCTGATAGCTTGCTCGAAAAAAACGATATAAACCGGTATTATCAAACACCTCTGTTGTTTTACAATAGGGTAATGACATGATAAAAGTATAAAACTTATCTAGTTCCTATTGTTGGGCTTGTAAAAGTGTTATCATCGCCGCTGGTGTCATTCGTCGGCGAATTTATCGTAATGTGCAATAAATGTTTACGATAATAAAGAAAATATTATCTAATCTCAGAGGCACGGTGCCAGTACATGATCTTTATCCATTGCTCTTTGCTCCCTACTTCGACATTTTTCTTTCGAGTTTTCTTGGACATCATGATTGTCATAATTTTTTTTTTTTCCCTTGTCCTAGGGTTCAACAATAGGATGAACCCTAATCTTATTACAATCTAGCCTTATAAATAGACTAATAAGTAATTTAATTATAACCTAAACTATTAAATTGTCTCTACTAAGAATGTGTCCAATAGCACTTTTCTTATTGTCTCTATTAAGGCGAATACACTTCGTTCTTGTGTTTGTTTGGCACTTTTGTACTTTACACTATTCACTAACACTAAACATTAGCTCGAACGGTTTTGTTCTTTTTAGTCTTCTAACTAGGTTTGTGTGGTCGAGAAGCTGGATTGCCTCGACGTTCACATGCTGATGAAGTCTCTTTTCGTGAGCTTCTGCAAGTTTCTGGATCACATTTTTGATGAACTCAACTTTTAGGTCCCGGTTGAGGCAATCATTTCGTATGTACCAAGGTGCATTTACAATTTCCCTTAGCACTTTGTTATTGTCATAAATAAAAAACATAATAATATTATTGTTGAGCTGAGATGAGAATGCTAAGAGGGATGTGTGGTACACGAATGGATAGAATAAGAAATGAGTATATAAGAGGAAATTTGAAAGTGGCACCGGTGACTGAAAAGTTATGTGGAAATCGGTTGTCTTGGTATGGACATGTAATGCGGAGGAATGAGGAAAATGTCGTGAAGAAAGTTTTGAGTATGAATGTGGATGGCTACAAGAGTAGAGGAAGACCAAAGAAACGATGTATGGACTGTGTGGAAGATGATCTGGCTAGAAAGGGGGTGACTACCGAGATGACGACCGAGAACTATGGAAGGAAAAGACATGTTGCGCCCGACCGCAAATAAATTGGAATAAGGGCAAGAGAATTAATTTCATAATATTCATAATTATATTTTTTGGTTTTAGTCTTTATTTCCCTTCCACAACAGACAGGACAAAGAGATCGACAGTCGAGTCGAAAATGCCTGGAGAGCTACTGGTCCACGAAGGCGCTAATGAAGGGCGACCTTCCAATCTCTTTAAAGCACAAACTCCAGCATTATCTGTTATTTATATAATATATATATTTATATAGGTAAATATTTGCTTTATGTATCTATGTATCTGTTGTATATGTAAATGGTACACCACTGATTACCTGCAGTATTGTCTCTCCTTTTCGGAAAGAAACCGGTGGACGACAGGTGACAGGTGTCATGGCAGGACCAGGCTTGCGGTGCCCAAATCTACATGTTTCTTCAGGTTTCGGAAAAGCCACCAGAACAACGACTGGTCATTGAAATTATTCTAATGGCGGCTGTACACAAGCGAGTAACGCCGAGGCACACCGAGACAGGCCGAATGCGAGAATTTAGATGAGAGCGCTCGGCCTGCCTCGATGTGTCTCCCTGTATGTGGCGTTCCTCGCTCGCTCACCGTTCCGTGTCGTGGCCGAGTCAAAGAATCTCGCGGCAGTTATAACTGATGGCACATAGAGCAATGGCAGCAGCTAGTTCAATGTCTGCGTTCATCCTCTCTGAGTTCACAACTTCAACTGAACTAGGCGAGAGTGTACATGGCCGCACTCGGGCTGAAACTCCTCGCTCGAGACATTTCGCGAGACCTAGTGAGCGCACTCGGACAGGAGTTACATGTGGGTAGTTTCAGGTAGTTTCAAGAACTTCACCAATAGGAATAATAGCAGTGACCTCTCTAAATATAAATATTGTTGGGAATCAGAAGTGAGATAAGTTAAAAAATAAACAATCTTTAATTCCTTTAAACCACAGTTAAAAAAAAATATCAAAAGAAACACTGTAAATAGTAATCAAATAGAAATTACACAAGCCAAAAGGAATAATCAGTACATGAACATAAATATAAACCAAAAATAACTAAGCACACGATAATGGTCAAGTAGCACGTCCGTTCCGAGCGCCGTCCAAGCAAAGAGAGACCGTTGCCGCATCGCGCGGCTCCTTTTAAAACCTTCCATCGGTTGACAGCTGATCGTCTGACATCTTTAAGACGTCACCTCGCCTATCGTTACCAACAATTGTTTCTATTTCCTTACTAACCGTCATTCCACACAATGATTCAATTCGTCGTTTACTTTCTGGGTTAACATAAAAAATACCGAATACTTATTTAAAATGGTCGCTTATCAAACTATGTTGCAATGTAAATATTTGAAAAGTAGATAAACTAAGCTATGTCAATGACTTATCCTGTTTCTACGTCAAACTTTGAAGATTATGTAGGTTGTTCTCGATGTTCATGTTTCTGTCCTGAATATATAGATAATAGGTATGTAACAAACAAAAAAAAAAGAAATGTTCTTTAGAATAATTGCAGGAATCGTAGCTCGAATTTATACATAGACACATAGTCAATGGTTTGAGAAGTTTTGAAACTAATTCTTTAATCATTTATTACTTCATTTATACCTGGTGAAATGAGGGTGTACCTACTATAGGTACATCTCTGCCTAACCCTTACAGGATTACAGACGTGATGTGTGTTATTATATATATTAATATCTGGATGACCGAGCTTCACTAGGTATTTTTTTTTGAATGACGTTTTCTAAAAATGAAACCTAGCTAGATCGATTTATCGCTCCCGAAACTCCCTGCATACTAAATTTCATGAAAATCGTTGGAGCCGTTTCCGAGATTCAGATTATATATTTATATCCGTATATACAAGAATTGCTCGTTTAAAGGTTTTAGATTTATTATATATCATAAACAAGCGAATAGCAGATACTTTAGGGACCATAGGTTTATGTAGACTAGGAAGAACGGTGGGCTCAGTACGCTTCCCTGTGCTAAATTACCACAGGACCGTTCTAGCGATTATCTATTATATATGTATATTATATATCTAAACTAATATTATAAAGTGAAAAGATTTGATTTTTTGTATGTTTGTTTATAATGAATATACTCAAAAACTACTGGAACGGTCATCGCTGAGTAAAATAGGCTTTAATTTATAAAGATTTCACGCGGGCGAAGCCGCTGACGGAACCAAATTATTCATATTTTCTTTCGTTTCTTTCTCAACTAAAATTTACAAACCCCACGGACGTTATCTGAATGACTTGTAGAATTTTACCTGATTACGAACATTTTGTATGTATACGTACCTACCTATGTACCTACAGTACAGCTATAGCTGTACCTATAGTTGCAAATGACTAGAAATATGGAAAGTCCGATTCAATTCCACATTTTCCATATACCTATAACTACTTATTTCAGGGTTATTAACTTCGAACCGCGCAATATCTGAGAAATTTAATGGGAATGATATGTCCATTACATTTAACACGTTTCGAAAATCCCGTGATGTTATGTTATGTATTTACAATATGTATATAGGTATTTCTAGGTAAGTTTATCTAACTATCCGATATATATTTCTACGGCTTATAAATTCAGCAATATATTTTTGTTATCAAAACATTTTCCACTGAACTCCATATAGTAACACCAGACCTGCAACACATAAAGTTACCAATATTGCCGAATAGCTCATAAATCTTGATATATTATATTATTATCGTGAAATGTTTTGGATTGTCAAGGGGTCGTTCACTCAGAAAGAAGAAGCTAGTTGTTCTTTCCATAGCTCTTCCTAAGTTCTTCTCCATAGAAACCTACTAGAAGAACGGACAAGCAAAACATAGTTCAGTTTAGTCTTTAGATTGAATGAGACGCGTGTTCTTTTTTTTGTTTGTTTGAAAAGAATATTAATTTTACAATGTGTATCTAACACTAAAATATATAAATTATGTATACAGCGGAGAAAAAGTAAAATAAAGGAACAGCTCATTGGGCATCAAAAAATTCGTCCGCATCGCTGTCAGTGGGAAAAGTGCCCAAAAGGCTGGCAGCATTGCCACGTTGTATGGCAATGCTGATTCTTTGACCTAAAAATTAGCCAACACTCTGGTCACGTGAAGAGTCGACCAACCGCTTGGTGATGTCCCGAAATACTTGATGAGCACTCGGATCCCACGGCCCTAGTGTTTCAACCCCAAACGGCTCAAAAATATATCTACCAATAAGGTTGTTATATTTGCACCATTTAAGGATTTCTGCACCTGCAGCAGCCGCCCCAGTACAGCCCGCCGTACTAGGAATATGGTATGGTGCGAGGGTGTCGACACAGGTTGCGTCCCACACCACAGGCCTACTCAACTTCAAAGACATTATGGTCATTCTGTCTGGCCTCTTCCCATCGTCGCGTTCTAAAACAGCTGGCACCCCGGCGGTGACAAGAGTCTGACGGATGATGTCATCAATGCTTGCGTGCCGTGCCAACCGACCAGCACTTGTTCTTAGTCCTCATTTTAATGTTCAAGGCATTTTTTCCTCTTCTTGTAATTTTGACTGCATTATTTTCCTCATTTTTCCTTGAGTCTTTTATAAAATTTGATAAAAATTGAGATTTAAAACGTCTTTAAGGGGAATACATAGTTTTGTTTTTTATTATAATCACACGATCAAACAATGCTGTTTTTAGGGTTCCGTACCTCAAAAGGAAAAAACGGAACCCTTATAGGATCACTCGTGTGTCTGTCTGTCTGTCTGTCTGTCTGTCTGTCTGTCTGTCTGTCTGTCTGTCCGTCTGTCACAGCCAATTTACTCCGAATCTAATGGACCGATTAAGTTGAAATTTGGTACACATATGTATTTCTGTGACTCAAACACGAATGAGTAACGTAAACAAATTAATTTTGAATATAGGGGTCACTTTTGGGGCGCAAACAAGAAAATTAAAAAAAAAAGTTTTGCTTACAGTACCGTGTGACATATCAAATGAAAGGGCTTGTTACGAGAATCTCAAATATATTTTTTATATAATTTTAAAATAAATACTTTTAAAGATATAGAATAAATTCAATGAAAATTGACCATTCCCCCCCCCTTATCTCCGAAACTACTGGACCGAAAAATTTGAAAAAAATACATAGTATGGCTCTTTACTCATAGATTACAGGAAAACCTATAAGAAGTCTATGGTCTTAAAATAACATGGTAAATCTCTCAATATTGTGCGTAAAAACTTACATTTCGTCGCTCGGCATCCAATAGGCCCATCTCTCTAGCTACTATAATATCATAATATCAAAAGTGTTTGACCATCTACTTAATACACAAATAAATAAAACTGTAAGTGTTCATGACAACCAATTCGGGTTTCGGCGTGGTTTGTCAACAGAAAGTGCAGTGTTGTGCATTAAGCATACTATCACATACTTACTATACACAGCGTGGGACGCCGATATATGCTAGCGTCCTAGATTTATTCAAGGCTTCTGATCTGGTTGCTTATGACGTATTGTGGAGAAAGATGGAGAAGGATAGGTTGCCAACGGAGCTTGTAAACATTTTTAAATTGTGGTATAGTAACCAGATTAATAGTGTACGAAGGGCTGGAACTTTTTCCAGGCCATACAGGTTGGAATGCGGGGTGAGGCAGGATTGGCGAGCTCAGCAGCACCAGAGTGGGTTGCTATTTAGATGGTATTTGTGTAAATAATATTAGCTATGCAAATGATATGGTGCTTCTGAGCGCGTCAATCTGTGGTCTCAGAAAGTAATTGGTCGCCAAATGTGAGCAGTATGCCAAAACACATGGTTTGATGTATAACTCCAATAAGTCGGAGATCATGGTTTTTGAGGCTGGGGGTAGACCGGGTTATGTACCACCTGTATTACTCAATGGGACTCCACTACAAAGAGTATTTACGTTTAAATATCTTGGTCATATATTGACCCCTGACTTCAATCACGGACTCGATATTGAGCGGGAACGAAGAGCGTTGTCGGTAAGGGCAAACATGCTGGCTCGCAGGTTTGTACACTGCTCACTTAAAAAGTCAAAATTACTCTGTTTCGAGCTTATTGTACAACGTTTTACACGTGCAGCCTGTGGGCTAGATATACCCAAAGGTTGTCCAACGTCCAATACAACAACGCTTTCAGGGTATTGGTGGGGCTGCCCCGTTTTTGTAGCGCATCGGGAATGTTCGCGGACGCACATATTAATTGCTTTTACGCAACGATGCGAATGAGGTGTGCATCCCTGGTGCGCAGAGTACGGGCCAGCTCCAACAATGTCCTAAAAAAGATTGCTAGCAGGCTGGATTGCATGTACATCAATCACTGCAGTGCCATCTCCCATGGGGTGAAATAAATTTAAACTAGATTACGTGGGGCACTCAGAAAGTTTTGTGATACTAGAAAAAAATATACTACAGGTTATCATTTTTTTTATTATATATTTTCAAAGAACTCTCCATTGGCGTTTATACATAGTTTTATACGTCTAAATCAATTTTTATAACACGTCTTCCAGTCCGCATCAGACACCTCTCCAATCTCTTTCTCAAATGCAGCCAGTGCATCTTCAGGTGATGAAAACTGTTTTCCTTTGAGTTGATTTATTTTGGGGAACAAGAAAAAGTCGCACGGAGCTAAATCGGGACTGTAAGGAGGATGATCGGTGTGCTGTCCAGAAAGTCCCTTGTTTTGAGCGCCGAGTGAGCCAGCGCGTTGTCGTGGTGAAGCAGTAGCCTACGGAGGCCAGTGTTCGGTCGCTTGCTGCTTGCAGTAGTAAACACTTCTGGCAAACATTTGGTAACATACCATTCAGCATTGTTGCTCCTTTGATCTCGTCAGGGTACTGATACCAGATAACCCGGCAAAGAAAAAAAACTTGCAATCAAAATTTTGCCTGCACTTCTGGCTCGCTTCACTTTGGTAGGCGTTGGTTCATTTTGAAACAGCCACCTGGATCATATTGATAAATCCAAGATCTATCACCTGTAATGATATCTTAAACGCGCCGAGACGAGCCTGCTACAAATTTTGCTATCATGTCTCGGCACCATTCTACCCGAACCTCCTTCTGAGCCTGCGTTAGATTTTGCGCTACCAGCGTGAAACTATCTTCCATAACCGAAGATGCCTGTGTAGAATTTCATGCACACTTCCCGATCCAATCGGCAGTATATGCTGAACCTCTTCATATGTAATTCGCCTATTCTCTTGAATTACATTTTTCACAGCCAGCACGTTTTGTTATGTAACAACCGTCATAGGGCGGCCACTTCTTTCTTTGTCCGCCAAAATTACTCGACCACACATAAATTCATTAAACCAGCGGAAAACAGTCGCTTTAGAATGGCTTTTTTCTATGAACACCATTTGAAGTCTTTCAAACGATTCTTCTGGTTTTAGTCGACATTTGAAATCGTACAAAATCATCGCGCGAAAATGTTCTCGTTGTAAATCCAGTTTTCAGTAAGACAGAGTATTTTGATTTTGCTCGTAAAAAAATGTGGAGGGAATTTCGAATTTGGAATTATATGTTTTTTTGTAATAAATTGTCATAGTTTTAATTGACATCAAAACTAGCCAGTATCCTATTGACAAAAACTGTTAGTCGCAAAACTTTCTGAGTGACCTGGTAAAATAAGCTAACATAGTTCATAAGTTTACTAACACAATGAGTCCTTGTTACTTGAATAAAGAAAAATATCTGGATGTCCATTTTTTTTTTGAACGACTTTACGAGTATCTATAGATGAAACCTCGATTTATCACTCCCGAAACCCCCTGCATACTAAATTTAATAAAAATTCTTGAAGCCGTTTCCGAGATTCAGATTATACGAGTATATAGGTACATAAATACAAGAATTGCTCGTTTAAAGGTATTAGATTTAGATTATTATTATATTAATACCGCGAATGTGAAATTTTTAACGAAAATCAGATTTTTGTTTTATTTCATTCTACACGTTGAAATAAGTGATCCTGCAATTTAAAAAAAAACGTAAAAAATTTCACATTCGCGGTATTGGATGCCGAGCGACGATTTGCAGTTGGGATGTATGGGAGAACTTGTTTTTCAACTACAATGTTAAGTTTGTTCTTGGGATAAATAAATTCATCTTAACTACGGAACCCTTCATTGTGCGTAGTCCGACACGCACTTGGCCGGTTTTTTTTTAGGAATTGTATAGCAATCTGCCAAATATATTTTTAGTTATCACTACGATATGAAGTCGTATATTTTTAATCTTATTTACATGAAGACTTTGTTTATCCTTGGTGAAACCAAAATTAAAACTATGGAAATAAGCAAGGTAGAAGTTTACCTCTCACCTCGATAGATGGCGTTAAGATCGAATTAGATCTCGCTATGGTTTCGTTACTGTAATTTGGTTGGGTCGGCAGAACAATTCTATCGGTTAACTTTGCGCAGAGGCAATATCGTAACCAATGAGGTGAACCCGAGGTGCGATTATTGCTAGTTGAAAACTTTACCAATACCCCGCCGTGTGGACGTGAAATACCGTCCGCGTTGGCAATTTTTGAACGGCCGTAATTGGCCTTATAATTCCCTATTAAGAATCTAACTATCATTCGGTGATGACATGAATGATGATTAATAACATCAGAAGTCAATGTCATAGTACCGGAAGGCGGATGAATGTTCGTAAAGTTTTTATCACAATCATCGGATCGGGTACCTCTGTCTGAAGCCGGCGCCAGACAACAATATTTGAACACTTGTTTGGTATTTGATCAAAGTTTGATCATTTATTTCAACTTTGCCATTCAGGTTTGCATTGAAATAATTTTTGCACGATCGTGTATTATTTAGATAACTACATAAAATAGCCACAAAGTAAATAATAATACTACGTATAGGTACAGCTCAACAATATGATAAAAAAACGTCCCCTTCTCAACCCAATAACAAGGAAAAGTAAACTCACACTCTTTGTAAATAGGGTTGACGGTCGTCAGCACGCATCCCGCTTGTAAGCACCCGAACGCTACGACCGGGAACTCGGGGCAATTCGGCAACATGACCGCCACAACATCTCCTGGCTTCAAACCGAACTTCTTTATTAGTGAAGTCGCAAAGACTGATGTGTTTTTTTGGAGCTGCGCGTACGTGTAGGTTTTCTTGGTTTCCGCACTTTCCTGAAAGGAAAAATAAACGTTAGAGTAGCTAATATTGAAGTTGAATTTGACCCTAGTTGCATCACCAAACCATAGTTTTCAACCACGCGCGTGATATAATACAATGGTCCATGTCCTCACATAGAAAGAAAGCCTATAAAAAGTCCCAGCAGTTGAGACATTTGGGGCCAATTAGTTTAAACAATTATGGGCTGATTTTTTTAACGCCAGATATAAGTATTTAAATCTCTTTGACGCCAGATATCTACATTCGAGGAATTATTTTGAATTTTTGACAGTCGAGTCGGTCAGAGACAAAGATATGGCGGAATTCACCAATGAAACTGAACGCGATCAGCACACCTAAACCGGGTTCAAGAGCTGTGAATGTCATCAATTCATCATTGTTGTGGAATATTGTCACTGTTCTTGATTGCAGTTTAGATGTGCTGGTCGCGTTCAGTTTCAAAAGTTTCAATGATGGAATTAACACTTAGTCTCTGATACCTATTGATGACCACTGTACACAATTTGTTTCGATTTGAAACACATTGCTAATCCATTGCTTCGCAAGTTGGAAAAAAAATCTGCTCAACAACGTAAATAACGCAATGAATATTGTTGAACTGTCAAAATGAAACATATTAGGCATAATCGTTTACGAAAATAAGTTACGCAATTCGGGTACCTACAGGATAGCTCGCGGTTTGACAGGACATCTTGCAAGGCACTTCCTTGCAAGAGATTAAAGTCCAGTGTCAGATTGTGATAAGCCAAACACACAGGCAGATATTTTTAGCTCATGTTTTATCATCCTAAATGAGATAAATAGATGTTTCTAAAAGATTCAAAATTCGTCAAGGTTGTACGATTGTATTGTTATTTAGGAAATCAGCAATATAATCTACACTAATATTGTAAAGAGGTAAAAGTGTGTTTGTAAGTAAGTAGGGGATAATCTCCGGAACTGCTGATCCGATTCCGAAAATTGTTTTACTAATGGATGGATTCAAGACTATTTGTTCCGGCTAATATCCGAAATGGCTTAACCGTTTTGACGGGACTTTCACTGGCTGATAGCTGATGTTATAATAAGGAGTAACTTAGGCTTTTATTTTAGGCCGCATAGTTTTTTTTTGACGCAAAATCCCCCCCCCCCCGCCCCTTACCTCCGAAGTTTGTTCAGAAATCATCAACAAATACATTAGTTCGACTATCAGTCAAGAGATGGCGGTGACCTAAAACTGCAATATTCTACACCGCAGTGTGCAGTGTTAAAATTCTCTGACGAATATAGGCCTCGCCAATGAAAATTTAAAATGGTATGGAACCTTCGGTGCGCGAGTCCGACTGGCTCTTGACCGGTTTTTTACTTATGCAGACTTAGCGTAGCCAGACTCTAGAACATTACCTACTTCTGCAATACCTATTATACCTACGCAGAACACGGTACAAAACAAGAATACGTGAAGCATGAAAAACGTGGTACTGCAGACAATACGTAATCAGCAGTTAAATAACAACAGACTGCGCTGGCGCCGTGCGCCGTTGATAGCATCGCACAATGAACCGAGAACCAATAATTATCATGTTGATGTAGACAATCATGCATGACATTTGCAATTTCATCGAGACCTTACGTTTTTGTGTCAAAACCATGATCACAGCCTAAAAATTGCTCTAAGCAATGTTTTGTCAAGGTTTTTGAGTCTGGACATAACAATATTTTCATTTAAAAGAGTGTCCGTGAAGCTTCTTGCCCGTTCTTCTCCATAGGAACCTGTACCTACTACGCTCTGGAATGGGCAACTAGCTTCATATTTCTGACTGACCAACCTCTTGACAAATTGTAATAGGTTTACTTGAAAAAAATGCTTTGAGTTTGCGTTGAGTTCAAGTTTTTTGAAGTCTTTATAGCTTGACGGCTCGGTTCAGGCCGATAATATACAAAGGTTGCCTTTAAAGAACTAACATAATCTAATTTTATTATCACCGCCTCATAAGTCCACTTGCATCTTGTATTACAAAACATGCGAAGATCGCCTTTAGCTCAAACTATTAACATTTCAATGTTATCTTGCTCATGAAGCCATAATGAAAATGATAGCGTGTTAGTCTGCAATTAATCGCCTAGCTTAGAGTGTGTAACCTAGATAATTAGAACACTTGTCTTGCTATCGGAAAGTCTATTAATTAGTGATGATTCAGCTAGCCGATCTAATTACAGTCTAGTCTACGACGTGAGATACTCAGAACTGCGCAGAACGATCCAACTGCAATATTAAACTGCGCTAGCCGTAATCACATCAATAAGCGCAGTAGTGGGCGCTTTACTTTGTGTAATTTATTTCATCACCACTGTAGTGCTATTCTGTAAAAATCTCACCGTGATATCTTAGGTGAAGTGAGCAACTAACAGGTCACTCCATCACTTCACCTAAGATAATACGGTGAGATGGTTACAGAATAGCACTACTGGTCTCAAAACGGTGAAGGAAATCATCGTGAGGAAACCGGCATGTACTAGAACCAAAAATCCGAATACATGTGACATTTAACAACCCGCACTGGGCCCGCGTGGTGGATTACGGCCCACTCCCTCTCACCGAGAGGAGGACTATGTCCCAGCAGTTACTGACGTGTAAATCAAATACACTGTAACTCGAGTTACAGTGTTGTGCCTTAGCGCTCATTCGATTATTTCGAGGCAGTTACATATCCCTATATTAATGTTTATTTTATTTTATAGTATGTAGAAGGAGATATGAGCATATACAAAACACTGTATTTGAATTATATGTAGGTACGGTTTTAAAAAGTTTTAAAAGCCCTTTTCACGAAATAGGTATTTCTGGGATACAGTGTTTTGGATTCACACGTCAGGGAACATTATACGCTGAATAGGGCCGTAATCAGTTGGTGTATTGACGACAGTGAGACCATCAGCACCTGCCACCAGCATCAGCATCAGCACCTTTCGACCTAGCTGCTCTATTCCATGATTTTAGACTTTTGGTCTCCTCGGGCCTATTTAATCACCGACCGTTGACAAACCAGGCACCACCGGTAGGTGGGATTCGACAATTTGACAAGTTTCTTTCATACATTTTCTGTTTGTAAAATGGTAAAAAGGAACCCTTTTGGTGCAACTCAGTCTGTCACAAATACCGTTCCCCCCTCTTATCTCCGAAGTTTGCATTTAGAAAAATCTGAAATTATTCTGTTATAAAAGTTTATGTAATTATTGCAGGAAAAATAAAACGATGTCTCTAAATAGCACACTTTTTCAGAAATCATCAACAAAAATTTCATTAGTTCCACTATCGGTCAAGAGATGGCGCTGACCTAAAACTGCAATATTCTTCACCGCAGTGTTAAAATTCCCTGAGTTTTTTAATAGCACCTAGGTATCGTAAAAATGTGACGCATTGGCAGTTTTATTAAATGGGTAGAGAACGTTTGATAAAGAATGAATATAATATAATTATTACAGTTGTAAATACCCGAAAGACATCAAACCTTGGATTTGCTATAAAGGCTTATCGTCATTGATTCCGCCTTTTCTTATTGCACTATTGAATGTGATTGTTTCTTAACAAACGCCATTCACACATCGCGTTCCAAACTAGTCTCATATTAACAATAGCGTTTTTATTAATATTTAATATTGACTTTGGTTGACAGGGTCAAATGTTGATGTACTAATTTAGTACATCAACATCTGACCCTGACCCTGCCGACCAAAGTCTACGCATCCACATAATTGAGTATGTCAACATTCAATCATGACTGTTGACTGTTCCAATTTAAGTACATAGCAAAAATAACCCACACAAAAAGCACTTTGTACATACAATCGATCAATGTTAGAATAGATGTGGTCTATTGACTAAAAGATCTTTTTAGTTACCAGATCATTTTAACTTCCGAATCCGTTGGTAGACTAGGTTTTGTGAAGCCACTTCTAGTAACTTAGTTATATAATAGTATCGATGTGGATAGTTGAGAATCCGAGATTAAATGTCGGCCAATGGCCTGATAGTCAAGAGCCTTGACATACACCTCGAGAGGCTCTTGATAAAGTAGGCACGTAGGTACGTACCACCGGTATGACGCAACAAAATCCCGTGCCCACGACCCTTTTTTTTCGTAGGTAAGCGATACTATAGCGGCCGAGCGCTGCAAGCAAAAATAGTCCTTACAGTGTACAAATATGCGTTTCTTCGATAGTACCTACTCCAGATTATTTCATTACTAGCTGCGCCCCGCGGTTTCACCCGCATAAGTCTCGATCTCGTGGGAATATCGAGATAAAAGTATCCTAAATCCTAACCCAGGTCATGGTCTACTAGTGTGCCAAATTTCATCTAAATCCGTTCACCCGTTTTAGCGTGAAAGGGTAACTAACAAACAAACTCACTTTCCCATTTGTAATATTAGTTAGGACGAGCAATGCAATGTTACCGGAGCGGAGTTTGTAGTTTAGGTTTTGGACTCAGTTACCCTCTATTCCCTGTAGGGTTAGGCAAAGGTGTACTATAGAAGAAACGCATAATTAAGCAGTTTGAAAACAAAATCCCGTGCACACAATCCTTTTTTTCGTAGGTAAGCGTTACTACATCGGCCGAGCGCTGCAAGCAGAAATAGTCCTTACGGTGTATGGATATGCGTTTCTTCGATGGTACCTATGGAGCACCCACATTTCACCAGTTGTGTTTTAAAGTCCCATGTAATAGGGGGCGAGCCATGCCATCAACCGGACACAAATCGAGACTCCGGGCTGCTACTGAGAAATTCGATTGATACTAATTAAAGTTGGTTTGTTCTTAGTGAATAATTCTAAAATCTAAATGATAATACAATTACCTACGCCAGTAAAAACAGAATTCAAGACAAATTCTAATAAGATTTCCAATTTTCAAGGATCGGCTGGAAATTACGGATATTACCTTAAACTTGTATTTTATGTATTTATAAAAATGTAAATGTATTTATTTAATAAATAAATACATTTACATTTTTATAAATATTTATACATTAAGTGTAGTATTAGTAGTTGGCCTGGACAAGGTCATCGGTCCACCTTATAGGCCTTCCAACGCCACCTCTTCCGCTGATGATGATGATGATGATGGTGATAATTAGTAGATGAATTTACAAAAGTACAAATAACCAAATTAATTACATAGCATGTTTAACTGTAACAAAAGTAGGCAAAAAAGGCAAAAATTGGCAACTATCACAATGGGAGATGAATAGAAAGTAATAAAACGCAAAGAAACTGGTGTAAGTAAAGGTACTATCGGGGTAAAGCATTTCTAAGCAATTTGAAAACAAATCCCGTGCACACGGCCCTTTTTATTCGTAGGTAAGCGATACTATAGCGGCCGAGCGCTGCAAGCAAGAATATTCCTTACAGTGTATAGATATGCGTTACCCCGATAGTACCTAAATCATAATGGTATTTTTGTCGGGCTTTTCCCTGCAACAAGTTCATTGTTCAGTCATAAAAGATTTTGTTTTCAAGTCGTATGCCAATGAGACGTTAACCACTTCAAAAACCTTCATTTTATGTACCTACATTTTTGCCGTGAATCTTGTTCGACCTTAGCTCTTTAAACGGACATACTTAGACAGTGTAACTAGAACTCTTAATATGGGTATTAACCAGTCTTTTCAACGATAATAGCTGTTGTAAAAAAGTAACATTCAACAAAGCTGGCAAACGTTGTTTTTGATTCTCGAATGCAAAATTATTTCTCGGACAAATTGGGAAAAGTCGTCATTCAGCCTTAGACCAAATAAAAAATCAAGACAGCGCGAGCGCTGCGAACAATACAGTGAAGCATGCCAAAACTACACCTTCGCTCTGTGCATACACGCTCACACGCACACATTAACAATAACACTACACCTCACAAGCACACATATGTTTACGAAACCGGCTTCACGTCACTGTTGACAGCGCTCTGTCTTGGTTTTTTATTTGATCTGGGCATCCAGCATGATGGGTAAAGTTATAAATGTCTGGCATTGACTGACAGTGGATGAGCGCAGGTTGTCCTCAGTCACAGGCCACTGCACTTCCTATCCTACCTAGCCTAGAAATGGCCGCATTATCGACTATTTTTTTATTTTTTTTATTTAAATCACAAATATAACACCTTTACAGACTCATCCAAGGCGATGTTATAAGTCACAATGTCTACACAAATTTACAAAAAAATATAATGACCAGTAAACAAAATTACAAAGAATTTTTTACTTAGTAATATGACAATTGTTATAAGCATGACAACTTTTATACCTTTTTCAATTATTATTTGTGTCATTAACATGAATTTCGGCAGGTTTTGCCCAAATATATCCTCGGATACCTTATGACTTTCACTTTTACTATACCGCCCTTTTTTTTTTTTGGGTGGGAAATTATCAAATAACTTCTCCTGCTCTGGGTGGAGCGGGAGGACGTGTCAGACTCTTACTGACTAAAACCCACCCGTGTACCTTCGGTTGCCATGTTGCCGGGGGGCCACGATATCCCTATCGGCCCATAATCGCAGCCCCGGCAGGCATTGGCCCTAGCGGACCCCGTCAATTCTGCTGACATCTCTTTGAGGCGCGCGTGGAACACAACGCGCCATCGACCCGGGCTTGGTCCTTATCGGACGGCGAGCTACCCATTGCTCACCGTCCGCAAGCCCGCGCCTACGGTGGCCGGAAATCTTCCTGTGATTCCTGGCGTCTCCTCCTGCGGCGGTTAGGGGCGCGAGGGCGCGAAATTTGCCTCTCCCTCACGCGCTCCGTCTCCTCCTTCGCGAGCATTACTGCTTCGCAGAAAGAGGTGACGGCCTCCCATTTCCTCTCGCTCCGTAGCATGGCCCGAATCAGGGCCGGACGCGAGAGATCACCGCCGCTGATCGCATCCACGAGGTCACGGCGATGCCCTGCCCAAGCCGGGCAGACCTCCACCGTATGCTCCACCGTGTCCTCCGTTACTATCCCGCCTACGCTGAGTCCCCGCATGCTGTATATCGACCGAGTTATCGCCTAATAAAAACAAGCCATGCGGGTGCCTGAATGCGGGCTAACTAACGACCAAGTGCCAAGTCTTAAGAAATGAAGTCTTCAGGAAGACTATTTCTATTTCAGAAAATTACGTAGGTAAAGTTCTTTTGATGAGATGTTTTCCAGGTTAATTTGGTTTTTTTTTTAATTTTGAAGAGAATGAATACACGGATGTTTTTTTTTTTTGCATATAGGCAAATTAAGTGGCGATATGAGTTGTCGGTTTCTTTATTATCATAATAATTGTTATTACGCTACTATGTTTACATTAAGACTTAACCCGAGGTCAATAAATTTACAAGTCACAATATTATTCACGGCCGTTGCATAAAATTCGGTGTTTACCGTGAATTTATCAGCCAACGACTAAACAGTTTACCTTGGTATACTTCCGCAACGAAACGGTTTTATACTAGTACAAGCCAAGCTAAATTTAACAGAAAAATCTGATAAGGATATGAAGTTATAAAATCCTTAATTATGTAATATCACCTTTTAGTATCAGGACAATGGCTGGTGTTAATTATCTGCTGTCTATTCTGCTTCTGAGATACGCCGTTTTAGTTTTTTTTATACCATTCAATAGCTTTAACAATTTCACATCTAAAGGTATAAGCAAAATAGCGCTATCTAACTTAAAACATTAAAAAAACCACCAAGATTTTTTATAACTCCATTACAATTTACAAAAAGTCAATTTTCTCTAAACTTTCTCCAGTTGAGATAGCGCCTTTGGGCTTAGCTGGGCAGTATTGGCCCTCCCAGGCCTCAGAACAGAGACTTGCACAGAGAAGAAACGCTCAATGATCTGATCACCACGGTTGCGTTGTGTGCTCAGTGTTGGTAGTTTCAGACCATCTCATCTTTTATAAATTTTAACATAAAACGGCGAAGGCCAATTACCTACATAAATTAAAGACACACGACACGACAGTCATACGCTCATCTCACAATACTCCAGACATATTGACAGGATCTTCCATTCATCTGCGAACACATCACAGTCAGGCTTAGCGTCCAAGAGAGGAGCGTTGAGCGCAATGAGTGTTCAAAGAACAAGAGACTGGGCAAGACAAGACAATGAGCTCGAGCAACGGTTCGACTCCGACGCACGGCGAATAATCTGTTTCTCCTGTTACGGTTATAGTTTATCGGAGCAAAAAGATGGGACAGTTCGTCATACAGCTCTATGTTGCTGTTTTTCCGTGAAGGATATTAATCATTTCATCTTTTAACCTCGAGAAAATTGTACCCTGGATAGTATCCATTCAAACGTTTACATAGATATCTTTATGATAAGCTTTTTGTACTTCTCCTAAGAGTAAAGTAAACCAATCATTTCGTGCGAGTTCCAGACGCATACACTGGACTCCACTACCCTAATTACGTAATGCACGATCAATCACAATTTGTTTCAATTTGAAACAGATTGCAAATCCATTGCTTCATAAGGAAAAAAAAATCTGCTCAACAACGTAACTAACGCAATGAATGTTGTTGAACTGTCATAATGAAACAAATTTGTCATAATCGTTTACGAAAATAAGTTACTCATTAGGGTATTGTTTGCTTCGAACAAGTACAGTAAAAATGGTTTAATAGCGCTGATATTGCTGAAATCTTTAGCATTGCGCAGTATGAAACCTAATCCCCTAAATTAATCTTTTGATCCATGTGATCATGAAACGTTAGCTCGTTGTCAAATGTGACACCCAGATCCTTCATTCCAGTTGTTCTAGTAATAGCGCTGCTATTATTTTTAGAAGTATCATGCAGCTCGAACACATTAGACATGACATCTGATAATGCAGATGTCCATAGAAATCCAATGCGGTGACCACCTAACACCTACATGAGATGAGCCATTGGCTTGTTTGCCATAGCCGCATTCATAACATAAACAAAATATTCTAGATTTTCATCAAACGATGTGACTTTGTCCTTGTCCTAGTCCAAATGCATCAACAAAATCTGCAGACATCCACCTTGGTTCAAAATCTAATATTAACGATTTAGGTATCTACGTCAATGGCGACCATGAGTCGATAGATGAACTATAATTTGCTCAACTATGTAGATTCCAATTTTTTGTCGATGAATAATGTCTAATTTCACCCATTTTCATTTGTGCACTTTATCCAGGGACACGCTGTATTTATTACAACGGATTACTCATATCTATTTACGTTAGGTTACATAAAATATCTCGAGACAGTAATGAAATATTGAGTTAGCGTGTACTGCTTTCAGTTCATTGAACCATTTGCGCTAAATACACTTTCAATTAGAAGATGTTGCGCGTTGATGAAGAGTGAAGTTCGTGATTTATGGAAATCTAAACGTAACGCCTGTATTTCTGTTGGAGAGGTAGGTAGAGATCAATAGCCCGGGCAATCATTCCTAAAATCCGGACTGCTATGATCGTCATCATCATCCAGCAGAAAGATGTCCACTGCTGGACACAGTCCTCCTCTAACCACCACCACAGCGACATGTCCTCTGGTTCCTGCATTCAGCAGATTTCCGCGACCGTCATTAGATATATCGGTCCATTGCATGCCGAGCCGTGAGGCACACAATACTATTTTAAATTATACACCGTGAAATTTGAATCACAGTTTTGCTAGAACAAACGTTATTCAGACCATGGTCTACTACCATTCTACAGCATCCAATAAAAAAAAACATAAATTGGTTTTTTAAAAAAAAACACAAAAAGACAGTTTAAAATGTCAAGATTATCTACTGCTTACTAAATTTCGTTTATGGAGGTACATTTCCCTGTAAACAATGCTGTGTCCCATGCGTGGTGTCTGTGTTGTAGGGAATAACGATAATCTTGACATTTTAAACTTTGTTTTTTTTTTGTGTTTTTTCAAAAACCAATTATGTTTTTTTTTATTGGATGCTGTAGAATGGTAGTAGACCATGGTCTGAACAACGTTTGTTCTAGCAAAACTGTGATTCAAATTTCATGGTGTATATTTTTTATTTCTCTTAACCTAAGTCAAATAAATTTATTTTCTTCTTTTCTTTTTACCCGACTACGACAAAGCCAAAAGGAAGGGTTATGATTTTAGCAGTCTATGTAAATATGTATGTATGTTTGCTTTTACGTGTGTTCCACCGTAGCGTCTAAACTACTGAACCGATTTTGTTCTTTTTCTTTGCACATCCAAATTCAACTAGTGGGAAGTCCAACCAGACTGAAGAAGTCTCATACGATGCTATTAATAAACTCTGTTCTGACTTAATTTGTTTTTTTGCTGACTTCATACCTACGACAAGCTTTTAAGTATTTTGGCTCCATCGCTGTTGCGAAGCAGATCAATCAAAGGTAAGTATCGAAGAAACGCATACCTAAGCAGTTTGAAAACAAAATCGCATGCACACGACCCTTTTTTTCTTAGGTTACTATATCGGCCGAGCGCTGCAAGCAAATATAGTCCTTACGGTGTATAGATAATGCGTTTCTTCGATGGTACCTTACCTAACCTACTGATAAATCAATGGACACCAGTCTATCGTATGTACGTAAGTACTATAACGGCTAAAGCAATGGAACAGCTGCTGTTATATTTTAAACTTTACTTTGCTGTGGACAAAGTTCATAGTAGATAAATATAGAATTTATTTTTAGTTCTGAGTTCGATGTTAGCATTGTGTCTAGACTAGAATTCGATAGTTACTAGGTGACATGGATGCACTAATGTTTATGTTTTCGGTTACTTATAAGTTCAGACCAGGCGCGGTCCGAGGGGGGGGGTCCTGGGGGTCATGACCCCCCCCAAAATCTATCACGCTGTCGGCAGCCTTAATGAAAATTCTTGAGCTTTTCTTCATAAGTCGACATAGCAACTAATTCCTAGTTCTTTTTTAATTATCAAAAGAAAATCTAAATCACTTCGCTCGCTTTTGCATTCTGCATTCAGTTAAAAAGTTCTTAGAATTGAAAATATCTAACACAACCTAACCTAACCAAGGCTGGTTGATCAAAAAGTGCTGCTACTGCGACTAATTTGCCCGCAACTACAGCCCCCCTCCCCTCCCTGCCCCGCATGTAAAAACTGCGTCCCTGAATAGCATAAGTAATGTGGACCTGGAGATATTATTATATGCACAAAAATATTCCTCGGCACCCATGGTGACCCTCCCAAAATCTTCGGCTGCGACCGCGCCTGATTCAGACCGATAATAGAACTAAACGTTGCTGAGAATAGTGATGTGCTCAGCGCCAAGTTATCGAGTCAACTAACGGCCGAACCCAATAACCTGTTTTCAGTAAAAGATAGATCGCTGTTGATGGTAGACAGTATAATTCTATTTGTCATTGAATGTCGTTCCACAAAATTCAAAAGTCATTTATTCAAACTAGGCTGAGAACCAGCACTTTTCGAACGTCAAAATTACATAAGACAGTCCCCCAAAAACGCCCACCCTTCACCACTTCCTAGTGCCTTTAGCTCGGAAGAAGAAGTGGCGCAAAAAACTCCCCAGCAGCACAGCTGCCTGTTCCAAGTTAGAAAAAAAAAAATGGTTCTGTATTAGTATGCAAAATTATTATGCAACACAAAACATTATTTTAATATAAATTACTGGCCATATGTCAGGCTGCACACGCCAATATACCAACCAAAAACTTCGAGAGCTATGCTCAAGCAGAATTTAAAAAAATAAAAACTAAACGTAAACAGAACTTAATATCTAAATAAAAGCCTCCAGGCATAAAGGGCGTGCCCGCTTACATAAAGCTGTAATTGGAAGTTATAAATGATAAACTAGGACCATCGAGGTAAAATAAATGAACAGTTAATTACTAGTAACAATAACAAAACCATAATCAGCAAGACGACCAGTCACCACATGCAGCACCCGTTCACGAGCATAACGCAAAGATCAGCCATTACCCCCCTCGCCATATTTGAAGAAAGGAGGCAACCCAACCCCCGACGCTACCGCAAGCATTGACATCTAAGGGAGCATGACGAACTTGCTGCCGGTTGCTCAGGCAAAAAATAATATGATCAATTGTCGAGGTCAATAGCTAACCACAAATTGCAATACAACTCATAACAAAAACATTGTAATGAGTAGATTATGTCAACAATAAAATAAAATATAAACAAATGGACTCGTAAAAAATAAATTTAAAAAATTGACTCATAAATTCAGATAAAATAAACAATTACATAAACTCATATTAAATGTCAGTAGGTAAGCTAATTCTGGAGAAAGAACATAAACATTGTCTTGAGTTAATCACAGCGACCAACTATTCTTATCATTTATGTAGTCGTTGATACAATAGTATGCCTTTGAACAAAGGTTGGATTTTACTTTATTTTTAAACGCACAATTCCGTAAGGTCCTTATTCTCTGACAGATTATTAGGACGTTAAAACCATAAATATATATAGATTTTTTATCTCTAGTATGCCAAAACTGGTGATAGATAGGTTATTGAGTTCGGCCGTAAGTATTTGTCGGGGAAAAACAAAAATAATTGAGAATTTTTTCGTACTTAATTTTACTTATGTAAGTCTTATTTATGTAAAACCATTTTTAACAAATAAAGGCACCACGGTGACCTTGACGTGTTTGTATACTTAATCAAAACAACAATATACGAACAGTTTTTTGATAACATATCAATTGAGGTCTTACCTATGTAGTTTTTACCAACCGTAAAAACTAAGTGTCATAAATGCTTGCAAAATGTTTGAATAATAAATTAATTATGCATTGCTTCCTTGGTAAAACAAATGAGAACAAAGGCGGCAGAATTTAAAATACTTGATGAAAAACCGAATACAACGAAGTTTTTAAAATAATACCTACTTGAAGTAAACAGCGACAATAAGAGAGAAAAAATCATGACACGAGTATAGTCCATGCAATCCACGACGACGAGCCCCACTCCGCGATTACTGTACTGTAAGCTAAACTCTAGTACGGCGCGGAGTGGAGTGGGGCGCGTCTTTGTGGATTGCGCGGACTTAAAGGAATAGATAGCATATTTTGCAGATAGATAAATTAATGAATTGCTAACACTTTCAAGGCATAGTCATAACAAAACATTTATCTTAATGTCCAATATAATAAACACGGGCCTTGAGAAATACCTAATGGGTAAGTACAACAAAACGATTATTAACCTTAAACTGGATTCACTCGAATCGTTTTTATTTGAACAACCAAAATATGCTTTGAATTTGAAATTAAATTTGATTGAAAGTCTGTTCAGAGACGGTTCAAATCGATTTAGACTTAGCAGCTGATCAACTAAAATCTAACCGTGTTAACAGTACCCTAATTGCTAATTTAATTGTTAATTTTCGTAAACAATTTTGCCTAATTTGTTTCATTTTGACAGTTCAACAACATTCATTGCGTTGTTTACGTTGTTGAGCAGATTATTTTTTCCTTATGAAGCAATGGATTTGCAATCTGTTTCAAATTGAAACAAATTGTGATTGATCGTGCATTACGCAATTAGGGTAGTGGAGTCTAGTGTATGCGACTGGAACCCGCACGAAAAGACGTACACTTTACTCTTAGGAAAAGTACAAAAGCTTTTCTTAAAGGTATCTATATAAACTTTTGAATGGATATTATCCAGGGTACAATTCTTTCATTCTTTTTCCAACTTTTGAAGCAATGGGTTAGCAATCTGTTTAAAATCGAAACAGATTGTGATTGTGTTGTATTAAGCAATTAGGGTACGGGTATTAGAGACCCGTGTTGATGGATAGAGGGGGGAGAGAGACCAAAGAAATGATGAATGGATTCTGTGAAAGATGGTATGAATAAAAAGGTGACGGGAGAAAGGTGGAGGAAAATATTTTAACATGGAACAAGAACAACAAAAAATAGACACTGACTAAACCGTTGAAGATGACATTAATTTGGAACATACCATAGGTAGGTACAGACGCCAGCACATCAAGCTACCCGAAACTGTCAAATTTTCCCAATTAACTTTGAACCTTACGCTTCAGCGATAAAGTTGAAAATCTATTAAATAAATTTGACAGATTGTAGTAGTCTGATGTGCTGGTGTCTGTACATTTAAGTATGATTAAGTATGGTACCCAGTTTTCTATTACTTACTAAAATTAATACATCTTTCTATGTTAGATTTGTTGCATTGAATGACTTTTTCGTGAAATTATTTAAGAACAAATCTTACTTAGATAATGGTTCTAATTCTTTAAATACATATTCGTTATGGTCGCGAATAATATTTTGATTAAGATACAACCATACACTGACCTGCAAATTGCAAAAAAACGTAACAAAATTTGAATTTTGCGGCCTACTTTTGCGGATCCACCATTTATTATACGAAGTTACAGCTGTGGCTATTCCCGTGACTTCGAACAACACAAATTAATAAAAATAATTACCGATACTGATACGGACTGACCCTGCGCTGTGGTCATTAGTGCGGTCACCTATGTGGTTTAACTATTCCTATACCTAGGTATCAGGAAAATGCCTTTTTCCAACAGACGGATATAGCAAAAATTATGTCAAAGTCAAATAATTTATTTCAATTAGGCACAAAAAGGCACTTTTGAACGTCAAAAATTAAAAATAGAATTGATTCTAGTCGCCCCTTCCAAAGGGTAGTTTTCGTATGGAGAAGAATGGGCAAGAAACTCCACCGTTACTCTTTTAAAATGTTTTACAATATTTTGTATACATTAATTATATAATTATATGTGAAAACGATGCACCTGGAATAAGATTACTATACCACAATAGGTAAAAATAAAAATGAAGCAATGATAGAAAAAATAATTATGTAATGGATACATGGTGTTCACATATTTACAAGCATTGTAAAAGTAGGTACCTATACGATATTCCTAAAAAAATTACAAGTGATACTAATTCGTCAGTGTGTGAGTTCAAGTAATCACAGAATGTAAAAAAAAAAAAAATGTTGTAATATTTAATTACACAAATAAATTAGCAGCCAATTTGATTTTGTCTATGACTTAAAAACATTGTTTTTTTTTATTAAAAAACAAACATTAAAATAAAACTTGACAATGACCTAAGGTGACGAGGTCAGAGTATCTTACTTATCGTAATATACATTTTATACAAAGAAAAAATATTACAAGAACTTAAAAAATGAGAATATTTTTCTCATTATCATTCTAAACATAAGGTGGTTTATTCCTAAACAATGCAAAAAGTCAAGAGACGTTTAATCGTCAAAAAATTTATGTGGTAAAGCAGTCGCTAATAATTACTTAACTTTAAGCAACGTTTATATAAATAAAGGGATACGTCAACTTTATGTTAGGTTGTTAAGAATAAAACTAAATACTTATAAGATCAAATTTGTTCACACTCGGTCAATAAAACAAGGACGGTTAAAATAATAAAATGATCATGCGTAACGTAACTAGTTCAAATTCCAAAGCGGAGCAAATTGTTTAACCCAATTGGCAAGTAATTGATGAGTAAGATGTTTTGCTCCTCTGCAAAACGAATACTATGAAAATGTTTGAACAAGATTCGCTGTGTAAATTTTCAAAGTCCAATGTCCAATGGGAAAAAATATATTTCAGTATCAGTAGAACTTCACGGCCGAACGTAATACCCAATAAAGTACCTAAACAATTTGATTACATAGACTTTTATACCACTATAACTATTTTATTTGATAACAATTTCGATTTCATTTTAAATTAAATCGACTTTAGCTACGCTGTAAAATTATTGAGCACATCTCTACAAGAAATTGTAAATAGACTTTAAAAAAGAAATCAAAATACTTACAACAGCAACATGATTCTTATATCCAGCCGAATCAGCAAACAAAAGGTCAATAAACCTTGTTTTTGGCACAATAATATCAGGAATGGTTGATTTAATTATAAAATCATCATTTCTGAACACTACACTAGTAGACAATTTCCTTTGCCATTTCAAGTTTTTAATTTCCCGTAAGAGAAGTTTTCGCGCCATATTTTGCATGTTCGCGCGCGAATTTGACGGCAGCGAATGAACGACTGTCGCTAGTTGTTGCGATTGATACTAAAGCGTACAAAACGTTCCGAGTTACCGAATACTTTGGAGTTTGAACTTGATAATTTTGTTAATTTGCATTGAATACAATATTTGGTTGGACGCACGGCGAGCAATGTTTGATAATGATTGAATAAATGTGGATAAATTCGCGAGTTGCTTTTATTTATACTTTTAGTTATTTTTGAAAATTAAATAACAATTCATAGATAACACTTGACGTGTGTGTTTCCCAGTTTTTTATAATTTTATTCTGCTTGGCACCATTGTTTAAAGAAGTCTTGTTTTCAGACAATCGAAATTTGCATTTTAATTTTTTTATCAAACTTCTTTCAGTAGGTAAGGCTAGGTACCTACTTCTAGAAAAAAAATACAGACTATCAGCTCAAATAGGTACAAAGTACAACGGTCAAGATCAGGATATCAAACTGAGTAAATATTTACTGTGGCCGACATTCAGTCTGTTCGACCTGAATAACCACTATCAGTGGACTTTACTCCCTGTTATACCTATTATTATATAGATAACAGCCTTCCAAAGAAAAGCAATGACTAAAGAGCCAATTAAAGTAATTACTTCGGTACAGAAGTTGGTACCTAATGTAGTAAGGGTCTGGCATCCATTCACGTGTAGAACGTCACATTATATAGGTACCTACTTAGGTTTAACTTCATTAGCGTCAATTAGCGTGTAGCTGCTTTCTCTACGTTAAGGGACTTCTCCAGGAAATCGTGTAGGTACTATTTATTTATAAACTAGCTCTTGCCCGCGGCTTCGCCCGCGTGAATGTCGGAAAATATCCCACGGGAACGTACTACCAGGGATTACACACACACAGCTACACATCAAGCTATACATTTCCAGTTTATGCTGATCTCGCATTGTAGGTATAGGATTTCCGTACAATGCCAGGTCAGCTTATACTGGAAATGTATAGCTTGATGTGTAGCCGTGTGTAGGTACCTAATAGCCCAGGAAATGTCATTGACTAATACCGCTGCGCCGCCGCATTGTCGTCAACCATAATTATGCAGTTACGCGTAATTTTGAAACTATGATATCTTTTAAACTATTCATTTAAATTATATGATGTCAGACATATTTTAATCTAAATTAGATGCCCAATTTAAGTAACATATTTTATTGGATAAGGATTAATATAATACCGGTCAAAAAAGCTTCGGAAATAACATTTAAATTTTCATCAAATTCTGAAAGATGGTTATGTGGGTCATCCTTAGAAGATAGACTTAAGCCATCGCGGACGTTTTTTCTGACTTCTTCAACAATAATCGTCAAATTTCAGCCAATTTACACAAAACCTTAATGAATTATACACTAAAACCTTCCGCATGAATCACTCCGTCTATTGGTGAAAAACGTTTGAAAATCCGTTTGGTAGTTTTTGAGTTTATCGCGTTCAGACAGACAGACAGACGCGGCGGGGAACTTTGTTTTATTATAATATGTAAGGATAAGGATGTAAGGAAATTTTCTAATTTTCACCGTCAAGTTAATGTTACATTTTTGTGACCGTGACAATTCAGAAAATTTCCGAACTTTCTACGCAAAACAGATATATAACATTATGGAAAAACCTGTGGGTTCACTGTTCTTTGTTGTCTTTATTTAAGTTTAGGTGACTTCTTAAAGTTATCAAAATACGGCAGTGCTTTTTGCACGTTTTCTACACTAATATTTATATAAACGACTTACCTTATCACATAAGGGATAATCACAAGATCGTATTATTCGCAGATGATTATAAAGAGGAAAGATTTGATTGTTTTTTTGTTTGTTTGCATTGAATAGGCTCCGAAACTACTTGACCGATTTGAAAAATTCTTTCACTGTTGGGAAGCTACACTATCTCCGGTGAACATAGGCTATAAAAAAAAATTATAACTTTGAAATGTTTGTTTAATACCCGTGCGAAGCCGGGGCAGGCTGCTAGTTAGTGATATTTTATTTTTTATTATCATCTATTTACAAGGTTTATCCTCAATTCGATTTTTTCGCTGGCTGGTAAAACTCTTCAGCTAGCCTGACGTCTTTTTTCGTCTTTAAGTTTTCTATATAAACTTATCCAAAACCCATAACACGATTTTCAGGGGCCGTAAGATCAAACGTAGTTAGCTGTTTTATAAGTTACCGTACCTATAACAACCTCGTAAGTCGAAGTAAAAAGTTAACCTAGACAACTTACAGCCACACTAGAATATGGTCTAATTACCTACTAAGTAATTAAGAATGCTTATCTAGATATCTAGTGAACTGTGATCACTGTTTTGAACTTTGAACGGTTACATCTTCCTTCACCTACGAACTCGGATGCAAAATAATCTACAAAAAGGTAAAAAATAAAATGCATTTTAGACTGGCAACCCATAACAATCAATCAATAGGTACTAGTATCTAATGAGAATCTGATGCATTATAAGGAGAACTGGCTGCGTGTGCATGTGACTTTGTGATGTTAACCAAACAGGTTTCGTGGTTTCACTAAAGACTCTCTAAGGGCATTGCCCTTAGAGAGTGTCTTAGTTTCGTAAACGATTATGACAAATTTGTTTCATTTTGACAGTTCCACAACATTCATTGCGTTATTTACGTTGTTGAGCAGATTTTATTTTCCAACTTATGAAGCAATCTGTTTCAAATCGAAACAGATTGTGATTGATCGTGTATTACGCATTTAGGGTACAGATATTGTTCTATAGTATTAGTATGAGAGCAATTCTGTATTTGTGCAGTTTAATTATATCGGCAAACCAAACTATTACAGAACCTACCACTTAAGTTCAAATTGTGCTATGCAATAAGTAAATGTATTGGATAGGTACCAATATTAACTTATTGTTGTACCAAAGTGTTGGAGTTTTTTATACAGGGTGGCAGGGACATCGACGCGAAAACTGTTACCATGGATTCAGTACAACATGGTTCTGAACGCCCCTGCAATACAATTTTTCGTCGGTTATTTAAAAAAAAATCAGGTGTTACATACATTTTGACCGCGTATGCACTTTTCTATGAAACAGCAGACATTTTTAGGGTTCCGTACCTCAAAAGGAAAAAAAACGGAACCCTAGGATCACTCGTCTGTCTGTCTGTCCGTCTGTCACAGTCAATTTACAGTAATTTATTTTTTCTTTGCTATAAAAACCGGCCAAGTGCGTGTCGGACCACGCACAATAAAGGGTTCCGTAGTTGGGATGAATTTATCCCAAAAACAAACTTAACTTTGTAGTTGAAAAATATGTTCTCTCATACGGAATGTATGGGAAAACATGTTTTTGCAACTGCAAAGTTAAGTTGGTCGATTATTACTCGTTAACATGTAGAGCCTACTTAGCTGTGATAGTTTTCCTTTGAATTTCGTTATATAAACGACTGCTGTGATTTTTTTCACACATCCAAAATCAACCATTTAGTTGGCAGGCCCCCCCTGCCAGCTAAATGGTTGGTTTTGGGGGACACTTGACTCTAACAAAAATTAGCATTTAAAGCTTAATATTTCGCAAACGGATCCTTGAATCCAAAAATGGAATTCACAAACTTACAATGTTTTTGAAGGACCTTTCCAATGATACCTACCCCACACCATGGGTTAAAAAAAACAACATCACCACTTTACGTGTAGGAGAGGTACCCTAAAAAAATGTTTTTCATAATTTTGTTTTACCACTTTGTCAGCGTAATTAATGTGTAGACCTATGCCAAATTTCTACCCAAGTAACAAAAGGTTCTATAACCAAGACGTTTTATCACCAAAGAGTGATATAGTAGGCCTTTAACGGTAACCATTGTGACTGCTTGTACTATAAGGGTTTATAACAAAGCGTTTTGGTTCTATAAGATTAAAGAGCACTTAAGTTCTATTATTTAGCTCTTAGAACGCTTACAGGACCATACAAAAGAATCTTTAAAGTGTTGCACTGTAATAGAAGTGAGAAAAACGATTTTGGTACTATTTAGTATTATAGACAACCTTACTGACACTTTTATGTATCTATTTTGCTCTAATAATGCGTCAAAATAATTTTTACAGTACTATGATTGTAGTAGTATCGAAAACACTATTACAGGATCAATTTGCACTATAAAAGTACCTTACACAACCATTGCCTAACCGTTTAACTTCGTAAAAGCTCCCTCAACATCGCTATGGGGCTAGTTCTGTAAAAATCATGAAAACTCTTCTATAGTACTAAATAGTACCATAGCGACTCCTGGCGCAATTGCTAAATAACTTAAATTGAAATAGCTCTAAAAGTGAGTTGGTGTTAGTGCTACGAGACTAAAGCGTGACATAAAAACACTAAAATTAATAATTAATGGACTAATTTGATCTTTAATAGCTTTTCAGTAACAATTACATCACTAGTATTTTGACTACACTATTTTATATTTGGACAAGGACCCCTAATTCATTTTTGGTGAAAAGATGGCCGCTATTTTCTGCCGCGATAGCACATTAGCAGCACGGCTGGAGCCAATGTGTACCATCGAAGAAACCTATAACTAAGCAATTTGAAAACAAAATCCCATGCACACGACCCTTTTTTTTCGTAGGTAACCGTTACTATAGTGGCCGAGCGCTGCAAGCAGAAATAGTCCTTACGGTGTATAGGTATGGGTTTCTTCGATGGTACATACTATAGGATCCTTATTCGGGACAAGTCCTTATTTTTTTATTAATAAAAATTTTAAAACACGAAAATAATGAGGGCGCATTGTCAAATTTGAAATCAGCATAATGATTTTATCGATACAATTATTTTTGCAAGTGCGAGTTATGGCAGAGTTGCGTTATGTCCTTTTTATTACAATGATACGTTAGGCAACAATGGCAAATGACATGAATCATAACTTATCGATATTTTTTGTTTTCTTGACAACACGAACAAAAATGGTGCATGAACAATATCAGTGTCAAGAAAGATCTCTCAAATCGTTTACAGTGCAAAATAGCACTTTAGACATGTTTTGGTTACTTTTATAGTGCAAATTCGTGACATTATTGCACTTGTGGCACTATTTTAGTACTAAAAAGCGTTTCACTACACTTTTACATCTCAACTATCGAGCTGATTTATCACCGTGAGAGCCTTTATGTAATGTTTATAGAATAAATCAGTGATAAAACTCGGGCCTATTTGGGGTTTTATAAACGTTTACTACACTATTATAGTACTAATTATGGAGCCTTTTAGCACGCTCCAAAACGTTCTCAGGACTTTTATACCTAGTACCAATTTTTGTTACTTGGGTAGTACTAAGGGTCTCGGAGCTAGACCGCGGACAAACAGACAGACAGACGGACATGACGAAACTATGAGGGTTCCTTCTTTACTACGGAACCCTAAAAAGCGTTAAGGTAAGTATATCGTCGTAAAAACAAACGCATTTATCTATGACACACCCACCAAATCGAATGTACTAGAGTGTGCTGTTACTAAAACAAGAGCAGGTTCAAAATAGTTCGCGAAAGCGCAAAGTTCAATGAACGCAGAAATGGAATGTGTACAAGGCCGCGAGTTGCTACTGCTATAGTTGTGCCTACCTTCTTACGATAAAGTACCATACTATGGTAATAATAGATATTATTTTCCCATAGCTAGGTACTCTACATCTAATTCGCTTTTAGTGTTCATCTAAACTACGCAACGGATTTTGATGCGGTTTTTACATAACATAATTTAGAGAATTTATTCGGGAAGGTTTATGTTTATAGCTTTTGCCCGCAACTTCGTTCACGTGGAAGTCGTAAGACACCACAATATACTACAATAACAGCCATATTTTTAAGAAACTTCCCTGTATATACTACGTACGTTTGTAGTTTTGTTCTCAACAGCCAAAATATACAGAGAGTCAGGACTGGTGACGCGGGAGTAAGCGACGTACAGTTGTCCGTGTGAGAAGCAGCTTGTCCTGAGGTCGACAGTCGACACCCGCAGCCTTCAGTGTGTGCCCCTGTGACTTGTTGATAAACATCGCAAAGCATTGCTAACAGGGAACTGTACGTGCTTAAACTGGAAAGGTGGGGCATTAGTGGTAGGCGCGGTATAAACACTGTCTCGCCAACGCCACACCCACAACCTGTTAGAATTTTCGCTTCGATGACGTTTCTCTGCAAAGACACTGAGTCGGGTTCCATTACACAGCTTCGGCGGAGTTTTAAGTTCCGAAGGAGCATAATCGGGACACCGACCTTCAGCTAGATGATGTGAGCTGGAAGTCCACTTGCCGTTAGCGAATTCAGAAATTCTACGGGGTTATGTGTGACATCATCTTGCTCCACAACCGTATTAACCGATGGAGGTGTATATCACTTCGCTCCATTCAATTTGCAAGAGAATACTGTGGTTGGTCGCGGCAGCTTGATCATTTTTGGGCGGTTCACACACCCAAGAATTCTCTTGTTTATAATATAATGATTATCTTTAATCCAATTGTTGAATGTATCTATATGCTGTTGGTGTTCTTTATTAAATAAATAAATACATTATTATTGATATTATTGTCAAGTAGTAATCGTAAAAACGCGCAAAGCATTGGAAGGTTGATAGTAATAGGTAAGTAGATAGACCTAGGTATAGTAGGTATAATAATTATGGAATCCTATAATTAAATAACTTGTGCTTGGAATTTTAAACATTCACCGCACAAGACTGGTTGCTGAGACGTCTTTCTGCTGATGAAATATTTATGGCTGCAATTTTTGTGTAGGATCATGTTCCCACAAAATGTAAAAGCACGTCTAGAAGAAAAGGTCCAGTAAGAGATTTGGGACACTTACGGGAATCCGGGGATTTTACGCTTGCTGCCGACAGTTCCATAATTATGTTCGAAAAATGTGTATGCTCAACAACATAAATAACGCAATTTAATGTTGTTGAACTGTCAAAATCAAATTGCTACATTTAGTGTGTTAGGTACGCAATTACCTACCCTGCTGCTTGAGTTCGAAAGACAAATGACTTGTGCGTCAACTGATACCTAGTTAATTTAATTTCAGTGAAACATTTCGATAAACAAGTATTTCACAAAAAAAATACGTAGCTAGGTACAATACGACACAAATTAGATGTAGCATAAATTTGAAAATTTGCATTCATTCATTTCAATTTTACGAATGTATTTGATTGTGATGTGTTTGATTTGGATAAATGACTTCACAAGTTATTGCGTTTGCGTAAAGATCATTTTCACCTAAAGCAGTAATAAATATTGGTGATTTTGAAGGCGCACTCAGTTCAGATGGTGATTGGTTTTACGAATTTTGCCGATGCTACATCTAAGCTGTGTCATACTGTATCGAATTTATATTCAAAAATAAATTCAATAGTTCAAAGTCCAGGCGCCTAAATGAAGATAGATGTTAAGTACAACTCACTATGGTTTCGTTACAAGCTCCGGCAAACATACAATCTACATGGTCCTCATATGGCCTGACCAAGATTATGTCTGGACTTTAAAAGAGACTGCGACCTCTGAGTTTGTTTCGGCCTTTCTTCTTAGAGTAGTCAGATAGGAAACGCCGAACTTATCTAGCTTATTTTTTTTATATGACGTGTAAAAGTGATTCTAATATCCTATTTACAGAATAAACAATTTCATTTTATTTCATTACACATTTATTAGTACCATAGATATAAGTTCTATGATTAGTACTTCCGCAGTGAAGTAGGTAATATTTGAAAACAAATTCGAGACCCGGAATTTGAATTTGGAAGTGTTAAAGGTGGTACCTAAGAACAGTTAACAAAGAAAAAATTAATAGAATAGAATACTCTTTATTATGTATACCTTAATTACATTGTATTGTTCTATTGAAATTATTGGCCTCATGCAGAACGGTGGGCGCCAATAAGGAACGATAGCTGTAGCAGTTCGTGGGTCGGAGGTTCAGAGGAGCTCGTAGCTAAGTAAGAACAGCCACACGGGTCGATCCAACAGGTTAAACTATGTTTGCCGGGGTTGATCCGTGTATCGGTGACCATCTTTACATACCGAGACTCGGAAAGCACGTTAAGCCGTTGGTCCCGGCTGTCATTTGCAGATCTTTGACAGTCGTTACGGGTCGTCAGAAGCCCGAAAGATTGACAACCAGTCTTACCAAGGGGTATCGCGTTACCCAGTACATAACTGGGTTGTGGAGGTCAGATAGGCAGTCGCTCCATGTAAAATACTGGTATTCGGCTGCATTCGGTTAGACTGGAAGCCGATCCCAACATAGTTGGGAAAAGGCTAGGCAGATGATGAGCTGAAGCAGTTCCAATGAAATGCCAGTAGGTACCTATAATTTGTAACATCATTCACTATGCCTTCAGATTTCGCCTCATGGAAAGCCATAATTTGGTTTTATATACCTAAGGTCTATGATAGAACGAGCCAAAAAATTATCTGGCCCAACTCAGACTATTTGTAGGCAAATGAGAGTTAACACCAGAAACTGTTTTAAAACCCAAAAGGGATAACTGTCTTGTTAGTCAATTAAAATCTCAATTTGTCCTCGAGAACACAGACAGCTGGGTTTACGTGGGTGTGGTTAGATGACGTAGTTTATGCGTTTGCGAATATCAAGGTCGAGCGCGAGAACATGGCGGCCTCGGGTCATCCACCGTTCTATGGGCATAACATAGATACGTACAGAAGTTCGGCTTCATGCAATGAGCGAAAATGTATGCACACAGACACGTATACTGCCTCATTGGTCTAGTGGTCGCAAGCGGTACTATTGAGTATGAGGTCCTGGGTTTGATTCCCGGGTCGCGCAACTGTTATTGGGTTTTTCCAAAAAAATACAATAGATGTTTATATATTTAGTAACCAGTTCCGTTTAACTATACATAAAGAGCCACGAAAATCCCTGTAAGATATCGACACGTGTTTCAGCTCTCGGCGTCCTCAGGATGACGATTGACTTGTCGCGAACCCGAACACGGCGTGTTGCCACACCGAGCGCTGGTGTTTTCCTTCAAGAGATTCTTAATAGCAGCCCGGAGTCTGTATTGTTACCCGGTTGATGGCAAGACACTCGCCCCCTTTTACTGGGAGTTAAACATAACTGGCGAAATGTGGGTGTATTATAGGTACACCTCTGCCTAACCCTTCGGGGATTACAGGCGTGATGTTATGTTATATACACACTCTTCAAGTACTGCGAGTGCACAGACAGCTTGAGATCTCCGCATGTACAGACGCCAGCACATCAAGCTACCCGAAACTGTAATTTTTTTTCAATCAACTTTGAACCTTATTTTACAGCGATAAAGTTGAAAATCTATTAAATAAATTTGACAGATTTTAGTATTTTTTTTGAATTTAGAATTTCTTTATTTTGCATAAAATATGGTACATTAAAGGTCTTAAATATAAGAAGTTCCACATATTTTGCTTACTTACATATTTCAGCATGCAAAAAATATCTTATAAACTATTTGATGACGTAAAAACTAAACATCCTTAAAATTATGTTATTTAATTAAATTACTAGTGAGATCATATTTCGCACTTTGCTTATAATTTAAGAACTCACTTATTGTATAGAACATATTATTATAAAGCCATTTCTTAAGTTTCTTTTTAAAGTAGTTTAGTGGTAGCTCTCTGATCTGTTTGGGTATATGTCCGTGAACTTGGCAGATCATTTCCCAGCAGAGCATGAAAAAAATTGAGTTCTATTGGCATGCGGGTGAGTTCTAGAGTTCCTTATACTTAAAAAAAATAGTTCTGGCTTTTTTGCCTGAAAAAAGTCGAATGAAAATATGCTCTGCTAACTTCCGTTAGCAGATCATTTTTTCCAAAATTAAAATTTTAAAACTGATTTGGGTGCACAGTAGTGAGCTCTATAGTTCCTAATACTTTTCAGGAAGAGTTCTGCTGACATAAAATTAAAAAAAAAAAAAAAAATATTGGCCTTTTACTAGAAAAAGACAATCATTTTGATAAAATTGTCGTGAATGACGTAATTTGTGGATTTTCATAGATGTTTTGGGCTAAGATTAATAAATAAGATTTCAGTAACAGAAAAAAAAAAAAAAATGAAAGCAGAAGATCAGCAGAAGTACCAGCAGAGCCATGTGAAAAAGACAGGTTGGGAGAAATCGAGGTTTCATTAAGTGTTTAAGTTAGTAGGATCAAAAAAGAATTTGAATAAGAATAAGGAGCATGAATGCCACGTTTTCTGATGCATCTATGATAGAACTATCCGACAACATGAAACAATAACCCAGAACTGTAACTCAGGTGTCAGCAGAGCATGGTTGAAAAGTTAGATTAGTAAAAATCGAGGTTTAATTTAGTGTCTTTACACGTAAAATCATTTTAAACAACCAGAACACTTGAGGAGCTGGAACTTCTTGGTTTCTGATGCATCAATAACAGGTCTAACCGACAATTTGCAAAATTAACCCAAAACTCTGATAAAAGTGTCAGCAGAGCAAGGGTAAACATTTAAGTAAGTTGAAATTGATAATTATTTCAGTATATCAGTAAAAAATATAATAAAAAAAATAAGTAACATTTTTATTTTTACGTGTAAAGACACTAAATTAAACCACGATTTTTACTAATCTAACTTTTCAACCATGCTCTGCTGACACCTGAGTCAAAGTTCTGGGTTTGTATTGCATGTTGTCGGATATTCCTGTTATACATGCACAAGGAAACGAAGAGTTCCTGCTCCTTAGAGTTACTCAATTTTTTTTATTATATTTTTTACAGATACACCGAATTAAATATAAATTTCAGCTTTTCTAAATGTTTACCCATGCTCTGCTGATACTTGAGTGAGAGTTCTTGATTACTCAAGTATGTTTTCTCATTGTCCTATTATGGATGCATCAAGAACCGAGGAGTTCTCGCTCCTCGGTGCTACTTATTTTTTTATTATATTATTTACTAATACTCTGAAATAATTATCAATTTTCACTTACTTAAATGTTTACCCATGCTCTGCTGACACCTGAGTCAGAGTTTTGTGTAATTATTGCAAATTGTCAGTTAGTTCTAATATAGGTGCATCAGGAAACGAGGAGTTCCAGCTCCTCAGGTGTTCTGGTTTTTTTAAAATGATTTTACGTGTAAAGACACTAAATTAAACCACGATTTTTACTAATCTAACTTTTCAACCATGCTCTGCTGACACCTGAGTCAAAGTTCTGGGTTTGTATTGCATGTTGTCAGATAGTCCTGTTATACATGCATCAGGAAACGAAGAGTTCCTGCTCATTGGAGCTACTCAATTTTTTTATTATATTTTTTACTGATACACCGAATTAAATATAAATTTCAGCTTTTCTAAATGTTTACCCATGCTCTGCTGATACTTGAGTGAGAGTTCTTGATTACTCAAGTATGTTTTCTCATTGTCCTATTATGAATGCATCAAGAACCGAGGAGTTCCCGCTCCTCAGTGCTACTTATTTTTTTTATTATATTTTTTACTGATACACTGAAATAATTATCAACTTTCACTTACTTAAATCTTTACCCATGCTCTGCTGACACCTGAGTCAGAGTTTTGTGTAATTATTGCAAATTGTCGGTTAGTTCTAATATAGGTGCATCAGGAAACGAGAAGTTCCAGCTCCTCAGGTGTTCTGGTTTTTTTAAATGATTTTACGTGTAAAGACACTAAATTAAACCACGATTTTTACTAATCTAACTTTTCAACCATGCTCTGCTGACACCTGAGTCAAAGTTCTGGATTAATATTGCATGTTGTCGGATAGTCCTGTTATACATGCATCAGGGAACGAAGAGTTCCCGCTCCTTGGAGCTACTCAATTTTTTTATTATATTTTTTACTGATACACCGAATTAAATATAAATTTCAGCTTTTCTAAATCTTTACCCATGCTCTGCTGATACTTGAATGAGAGTTCTTGATTACTCAAGTATGTTTTCTCATTGTCCTATTATGGATGCATCAAGAACCGAGGAGTTCCCGCTCCTCAGTGCTACTCATTTTTTTAATTATATTTTTTACTGATACACTGAAATAATTATCAACTTTCACTTACTTAAATATTTACCCATGCTCTGCTGACACCCGAGTCAGAGTTTTGTGTAATTATTGCAAATTGTCGGTTAGTTCTAATATAGGTGCATCAGGAAACGAGAAGTTCCAGCTCCTCAGGTGTTCTGGTTTTTTAAAATGATTTTACGTGTAAAGACACTAAATTAAACCACGATTTTTACTAATCTAACTTTTCAACCATGCTCTGCTGACACCTGAGTCAAAGTCCTGGGTTTGTATTGCATGTTGTCGGATAGTCCTGTTATACATGCATCAGGAAACGAAGAGTTCCCGCTCATTGGAGCTACTCAATTTTTTTATTATATTTTTTACTGATACACCGAATTAAATATAAATTTCAGCTTTTCTAAATCTTTACCCATGCTCTGCTGATACTTGAGTGAGAGTTCTTGATTTATCAAGTATGTTTTCTCATTGTTCTATTATGGATGCATCAGGAACCGAGGAGTTCTCGCTCCTCAATGTTACTTATTTTTTTTTTATTATATTTTTTACTGATACACTGAAATAATTATCAATTTCAACTTACTTAAATGTTTACCCTTGCTCTGCTGACACTTTTATCAGAGTTTTGGGTTAGTTTTGCAAATTGTCAGTTAGAACTGTTATTGATGCATCAGAAACCAAGAAGTTCCAGCTCCTCAAGTGTTCTGGTTGTTTAAAATGATTTTACGTGTAAAGACACTAAATTAAACCACGATTTTTACTAATCTAACTTTTCAACCATGCTCTGCTGACACCTGAGTCAAAGTTCTGGGTTTGTATTGCATGTTGTCGGATAGTCCTGTTATACATGCACAAGGAAACGAAGAGTTCCTGCTCCTTAGAGTTACTCAATTTTTTTATTATATTTTTTACTGATACACCGAATTAAATAAAAAATTCAGCGTTTCTTAATCTTTACCCATGCTCTGCTGATACTTGAGTGAGAGTTCTTGATTACTCAAGTATGTTTTCTCATTGTCCTATTATGGATGCATCAAGAACCGAGGAGTTTCCGCTCCTCAGTGCTACTTATTTTTTAATTATATTTTTTACTGATACACTGAAATAATTATCAACTTTCACTTACTTAAATCTTTACCCATGCTATGCTGACACCTGAGTCAGAGTTTTGTGTAATTATTGCAAATTGTCGGTTAGTTCTAATATAGGTGCATCAGGAAACGAGGAGTTCCAGCTCCTCAGGTGTTCTGGTTTTTTAAAATGATTTTACGTGTAAAGACACTAAATTAAACCACGATTTTTACTAATCTAACTTTTCAACCATGCTCTGCTGACACCTGAGTCAAAGTTCTGGGTTTGTATTGCATGTTGTCGGATAGTCCTGTTATACATGCATCAGGGAACGAAGAGTTCCCGCTCCTTGGAGCTACTCAATTTTTTTATTATATTTTTTACTGATACACCGAATTAAATATAAATTTCAGCTTTTCTAAATCTTTACCCATGCTCTGCTGATACTTGAATGAGAGTTCTTGATTACTCAAGTATGTTTTCTCATTGTCCTATTATGGATGCATCAAGAACCGAGGAGTTCCCGCTCCTCAGTGCTACTCATTTTTTTAATTATATTTTTTACTGATACACTGAAATAATTATCAACTTTCACTTACTTAAATCTTTACCCATGCTCTGCTGACACCCGAGTCAGAGTTTTGTGTAATTATTGCAAATTGTCGGTTAGTTCTAATATAGGTGCATCAGGAAACGAGAAGTTCCAGCTCCTCAGGTGTTCTGGTTTTTTAAAATGATTTTACGTGTAAAGACACTAAATTAAACCACGATTTTTACTAATCTAACTTTTCAACCATGCTCTGCTGACACCTGAGTCAAAGTCCTGGGTTTGTATTGCATGTTGTCGGATAGTCCTGTTATACATGCATCAGGAAACGAAGAGTTCCCGCTCATTGGAGCTACTCAATTTTTTTATTATATTTTTTACTGATACACCGAATTAAATATAAATTTCAGCTTTTCTAAATCTTTACCCATGCTCTGCTGATACTTGAGTGAGAGTTCTTGATTTATCAAGTATGTTTTCTCATTGTTCTATTATGGATGCATCAGGAACCGAGGAGTTCTCGCTCCTCAATGTTACTTATTTTTTTTTTATTATATTTTTTACTGATACACTGAAATAATTATCAATTTCAACTTACTTAAATGTTTACCCTTGCTCTGCTGACACTTTTATCAGAGTTTTGGGTTATTTTTGCAAATTGTCAGTTAGAACTGTTATTGATGCATCAGAAACCAAGAAGTTCCAGCTCCTCAAGTGTTCTGGTTGTTTAAAATGATTTTACGTGTAAAGACACTAAATTAAACCACGATTTTTACTAATCTAACTTTTCAACCATGCTCTGCTGACACCTGAGTCAAAGTTCTGGGTTTGTATTGCATGTTGTCGGATAGTCCTGTTATACATGCACAAGGAAACGAAGAGTTCCTGCTCCTTAGAGTTACTCAATTTTTTTATTATATTTTTTACTGATACACCGAATTAAATAAAAAATTCAGCGTTTCTTAATCTTTACCCATGCTCTGCTGATACTTGAGTGAGAGTTCTTGATTACTCAAGTATGTTTTCTCATTGTCCTATTATGGATGCATCAAGAACCGAGGAGTTTCCGCTCCTCAGTGCTACTTATTTTTTAATTATATTTTTTACTGATACACTGAAATAATTATCAACTTTCACTTACTTAAATCTTTACCCATGCTATGCTGACACCTGAGTCAGAGTTTTGTGTAATTATTGCAAATTGTCGGTTAGTTCTAATATAGGTGCATCAGGAAACGAGGAGTTCCAGCTCCTCAGGTGTTCTGGTTTTTTAAAATGATTTTACGTGTAAAGACACTAAATTAAACCACGATTTTTACTAATCTAACTTTTCAACCATGCTCTGCTGACACCTGAGTCAAAGTTCTGGGTTTGTATTGCATGTTGTCGGATAGTCCTGTTATACATGCATCAGGGAACGAAGAGTTCCCGCTCCTTGGAGCTACTCAATTTTTTTATTATATTTTTTACTGATACACCGAATTAAATATAAATTTCAGCTTTTCTAAATCTTTACCCATGCTCTGCTGATACTTGAATGAGAGTTCTTGATTACTCAAGTATGTTTTCTCATTGTCCTATTATGGATGCATCAAGAACCGAGGAGTTCCCGCTCCTCAGTGCTACTCATTTTTTTAATTATATTTTTTACTGATACACTGAAATAATTATCAACTTTCACTTACTTAAATCTTTACCCATGCTCTGCTGACACCTGAGTCAGAGTTTTGTGTATTTATTGCAAATTGTTGGTTAGTTCTAATATAGGTGCATCAGGAAACGAGGAGTTCCAGCTCCCCAGGTGTTCTGGTTGTTTAAAATGATTTTACGTGTAAAGACACTAAATTAAACCACGATTTTTACTAATCTAACTTTTCAACCATGCTCTGCTGACACCTGAGTCAAAGTTCTGGATTTGTATTGCATGTTGTCGGATAATACTGTTATACATGCATCAGGAAACGAAGAGTTCCCGCTCCTTGGAGCTACTCAATTTTTTTATTGGATTTTTTACTGATACACCGAATTAAATATAAATTTCAGCTTTTCTAAATCTTTAGCCATGCTCTGCTGATACTTGAGTGAGAGTTCTTGGTTACTCAAGCATGTTTTCTCATTATTCTATTATGGATGCATCAAGAACCGAGGAGTTCTCGCTCCTCAGTGCTACTTATTTTTTTATTATATTATTTACTGATACTCTGAAATAATTATCAATTTTCACTTACTTAAATGTTTACCCATGCTCTGCTGACACCTGAGTCAGAGTTTTGTGTAATTATTGCAAATTGTCGGTTAGTTCTAATACAGGTGCATCAGGAAACGAGGAGTTCCAGCTCCTCAGGTGTTCTGGTTTTTTAAAATGATTTTACGTGTAAAGACACTAAATTAAACCACGATTTTTACTAATCTAACTTTTCAACCATGCTCTGCTGACACCTGAGTTAAAGTTCTGGATTAATATTGCATGTTGTCGGATAGTCCTGTTATACATGCATCAGGAAACGAAGAGTTCGCGCTCCTTGGAGCTACTTAATTTTTTTATTGGATTTTTTACTGATACACCGAATTAAATATAAATTTCAGCTTTTCTAAATCTTTACCCATGCTCTGCTGATACTTGAGTGAGAGTTCTTGGTTACTCAAGTATGTTTTCTCATTATTCTATTATGGATGCATCAAGAACCGAGGAGTTCTCGCTCCTCAGTGCTACTTATTTTTTTATTATATTATTTACTGATACTCTGAAATAATTATCAATTTTCACTTACTTAAATGTTTACCCATGCTCTGCTGACACCTGAGTCAGAGTTTTGTGTATTTATTGCAAATTGTCGGTTAGTTCTAATATAGGTGCATCAGGAAACGAGAAGTTGCAGCTCCTCAGGTGTTCTGGTTTTTTTAAATGATTTTACGTGTAAAGACACTAAATTAAACCACGATTTTTACTAATCTAACTTTTCAACCATGCTCTGCTGACACCTGAGTCAAAGTTCTGGATTTGTATTGCATGTTGTCGGATAGTCCTGTTATACATGCATCAGGAAACGAAGAGTTCCCGCTCATTGGAGCTAATCAATTTTTTTATTATATTTTTTACTGATACACCGAATTAAATATAAATTTCAGCTTTTCTAAATCTTTACCCATGCTCTGCTGATACTTGAGTGAGAGTTCTTGATTTATCAAGTATGTTTTCTCATTGTTCTATTATGGATGCATCAGGAACCGAGGAGTTCTCGCTCCTCAATGTTACTTATTTTTTTTAATTATATTTTTTACTGATACACTGAAATAATTATCAATTTCAACTTACTTAAATGTTTACCCTTGCTCTGCTGACACTTTTATCAGAGTTTTGGGTTATTTTTGCAAATTGTCGGTTAGAACTGTTATTGATGCATCAGAAACTAAGAAGTTCCAGCTCCTCAAGTGTTCTGGTTGTTTAAAATGATTTTACGTGTAAAGACACTAAATTAAACCACGATTTTTACTAATCTAACTTTTCAACCATGCTCTGCTGACACCTGAGTCAAAGTTCTGGATTTGTATTGCATGTTGTCGGATAGTACTGTTATACATGCATCAGGAAACGAAGAGTTCCCGCTCCTTGGAGCTACTCAATTTTTTTATTGGATTTTTTACTGATACACCGAATTAAATATAAATTTCAGCTTTTCTAAATCTTTACCCATGCTCTGCTGATACTTGAGTGAGAGTTCTTGGTTACTCAAGCATGTTTTCTCATTATTCTATTATGGATGCATCAAGAACCGAGGAGTTCTCGCTCCTCAGTGCTACTTATTTTTTTATTATATTATTTACTGATACTCTGAAATAATTATCAATTTTCACTTACTTAAATGTTTACCCATGCTCTGCTGACACCTGAGTCAGAGTTTTGTGTAATTATTGCAAATTGTCGGTTAGTTCTAATACAGGTGCATCAGGAAACGAGGAGTTCCAGCTCCTCAGGTGTTCTGGTTTTTTAAAATGATTTTACGTGTAAAGACACTAAATTAAACCACGATTTTTACTAATCTAACTTTTCAACCATGCTCTGCTGACACCTGAGTCAAAGTTCTGGGTTTGTGTTGCATGTTGTCGGATAGTCCTGTTATACATGCATCAGGAAACGAAGAGTTCGCGCTCCTTGGAGCTACTTAATTTTTTTATTGGATTTTTTACTGTTACACCGAATTAAATATAAATTTCAGCTTTTCTAAATCTTTACCCATGCTCTGCTGATACTTGAGTGAGAGTTCTTGGTTACTCAAGCATGTTTTCTCATTATTCTATTATGGATGCATCAAGAACCGAGGAGTTCTCGCTCCTCAGTGCTACTTATTTTTAGGGTTCCGTACCTCAAAAGGAAAAAACGGAACCCTTATAGGATCACTCGTGTGTCTGTCTGTCTGTCTGTCTGTCTGTCTGTCTGTCTGTCTGTCCGTCTGTCACAGCCAATTTACTCCGAATCTAATGGACCGATTAAGTTGAAATTTGGTACACATATGTATTTCTGTGACTCAAACACGAATGAGTAACGTAAACAAATTAATTTTGAATATAGGGGTCACTTTTGGGGCGCAAACAAGAAAATTAAAAAAAAAAGTTTTGCTTACAGTACCGTGTGACATATCAAATGAAAGGGCTTGTTACGAGAATCTCAAATATATTTTTTATATAATTTTAAAATAAATACTTTTAAAGATATAGAATAAATTCAATGAAAATTGACCATTCCCCCCCCCTTATCTCCGAAACTACTAGACCGAAAAATTTGAAAAAAATACATAGTATGGCTCTTTACTCATAGATTACAGGAAAACCTATAAGAAGTCTATGGTCTTAAAATAACATGGTAAATCTCTCAATATTGTGCGTAAAAACTTACATTTCGTCGCTCGGCATCCAATAGGCCCATCTCTCTAGCTACTATAATATCATAATATCAAAAGTGTTTGACCATCTACTTAATACACAAATAAATAAAACTGTAAGTGTTCATGACAACCAATTCGGGTTTCGGCGTGGTTTGTCAACAGAAAGTGCAGTGTTGTGCATTAAGCATACTATCACATACTTACTATACACAGCGTGGGACGCCGATATATGCTAGCGTCCTAGATTTATTCAAGGCTTCTGATCTGGTTGCTTATGACGTATTGTGGAGAAAGATGGAGAAGGATAGGTTGCCAACGGAGCTTGTAAACATTTTTAAATTGTGGTATAGTAACCAGATTAATAGTGTACGAAGGGCTGGAACTTTTTCCAGGCCATACAGGTTGGAATGCGGGGTGAGGCAGGATTGGCGAGCTCAGCAGCACCAGAGTGGGTTGCTATTTAGATGGTATTTGTGTAAATAATATTAGCTATGCAAATGATATGGTGCTTCTGAGCGCGTCAATCTGTGGTCTCAGAAAGTAATTGGTCGCCAAATGTGAGCAGTATGCCAAAACACATGGTTTGATGTATAACTCCAATAAGTCGGAGATCATGGTTTTTGAGGCTGGGGGTAGACCGGGTTATGTACCACCTGTATTACTCAATGGGACTCCACTACAAAGAGTATTTACGTTTAAATATCTTGGTCATATATTGACCCCTGACTTCAATCACGGACTCGATATTGAGCGGGAACGAAGAGCGTTGTCGGTAAGGGCAAACATGCTGGCTCGCAGGTTTGTACACTGCTCACTTAAAAAGTCAAAATTACTCTGTTTCGAGCTTATTGTACAACGTTTTACACGTGCAGCCTGTGGGCTAGATATACCCAAAGGTTGTCCAACGTCCAATACAACAACGCTTTCAGGGTATTGGTGGGGCTGCCCCGTTTTTGTAGCGCATCGGGAATGTTCGCGGACGCACATATTAATTGCTTTTACGCAACGATGCGAATGAGGTGTGCATCCCTGGTGCGCAGAGTACGGGCCAGCTCCAACAATGTCCTAAAAAAGATTGCTAGCAGGCTGGATTGCATGTACATCAATCACTGCAGTGCCATCTCCCATGGGGTGAAATAAATTTAAACTAGATTACGTGGGGCACTCAGAAAGTTTTGTGATACTAGAAAAAAATATACTACAGGTTATCATTTTTTTTATTATATATTTTCAAAGAACTCTCCATTGGCGTTTATACATAGTTTTATACGTCTAAATCAATTTTTATAACACGTCTTCCAGTCCGCATCAGACACCTCTCCAATCTCTTTCTCAAATGCAGCCAGTGCATCTTCAGGTGATGAAAACTGTTTTCCTTTGAGTTGATTTATTTTGGGGAACAAGAAAAAGTCGCACGGAGCTAAATCGGGACTGTAAGGAGGATGATCGGTGTGCTGTCCAGAAAGTCCCTTGTTTTGAGCGCCGAGTGAGCCAGCGCGTTGTCGTGGTGAAGCAGTAGCCTACGGAGGCCAGTGTTCGGTCGCTTGCTGCTTGCAGTAGTAAACACTTCTGGCAAACATTTGGTAACATACCATTCAGCATTGTTGCTCCTTTGATCTCGTCAGGGTACTGATACCAGATAACCCGGCAAAGAAAAAAAACTTGCAATCAAAATTTTGCCTGCACTTCTGGCTCGCTTCACTTTGGTAGGCGTTGGTTCATTTTGAAACAGCCACCTGGATCATATTGATAAATCCAAGATCTATCACCTGTAATGATATCTTAAACGCGCCGAGACGAGCCTGCTACAAATTTTGCTATCATGTCTCGGCACCATTCTACCCGAACCTCCTTCTGAGCCTGCGTTAGATTTTGCGCTACCAGCGTGAAACTATCTTCCATAACCGAAGATGCCTGTGTAGAATTTCATGCACACTTCCCGATCCAATCGGCAGTATATGCTGAACCTCTTCATATGTAATTCGCCTATTCTCTTGAATTACATTTTTCACAGCCAGCACGTTTTGTTATGTAACAACCGTCATAGGGCGGCCACTTCTTTCTTTGTCCGCCAAAATTACTCGACCACACATAAATTCATTAAACCAGCGGAAAACAGTCGCTTTAGAATGGCTTTTTTCTATGAACACCATTTGAAGTCTTTCAAACGATTCTTCTGGTTTTAGTCGACATTTGAAATCGTACAAAATCATCGCGCGAAAATGTTCTCGTTGTAAATCCAGTTTTCAGTAAGACAGAGTATTTTGATTTTGCTCGTAAAAAAATGTGGAGGGAATTTCGAATTTGGAATTATATGTTTTTTTGTAATAAATTGTCATAGTTTTAATTGACATCAAAACTAGCCAGTATCCTATTGACAAAAACTGTTAGTCGCAAAACTTTCTGAGTGACCTGGTAAAATAAGCTAACATAGTTCATAAGTTTACTAACACAATGAGTCCTTGTTACTTGAATAAAGAAAAATATCTGGATGTCCATTTTTTTTTGAACGACTTTACGAGTATCTATAGATGAAACCTCGATTTATCACTCCCGAAACCCCCTGCATACTAAATTTAATAAAAATTCTTGAAGCCGTTTCCGAGATTCAGATTATACGAGTATATAGGTACATAAATACAAGAATTGCTCGTTTAAAGGTATTAGATTTAGATTATTATTATATTAATACCGCGAATGTGAAATTTTTAACGAAAATCAGATTTTTGTTTTATTTCATTCTACACGTTGAAATAAGTGATCCTGCAATTTAAAAAAAAACGTAAAAAATTTCACATTCGCGGTATTGGATGCCGAGCGACGATTTGCAGTTGGGATGTATGGGAGAACTTGTTTTTCAACTACAATGTTAAGTTTGTTCTTGGGATAAATAAATTCATCTTAACTACGGAACCCTTCATTGTGCGTAGTCCGACACGCACTTGGCCGGTTTTTTTATTATATTATTTACTGATACTCTGAAATAATTATAAATTTTCACTTACTTAAATGTTTACCCATTGTAGCATAAATTATGGATTCTCTTGCCACATGTCCAACGACACCCGGGAATCGAACCCAGGGCGTTGTAAGGTTAAGAAATGAAAAGTATAATTGTGGTAAAATAACACTGTATAATTAGATTTGTAAAACTAAACACAAACAATTATAAACAATACAAATCAAATAGAAAATGAGTAGTCGTCAACTTGCGAAATTTTTTTTTTGGGAAAATATTATGTCAAGGGATGGGAGAAATTTTAAATCTTTAGACCTAGGCTCATCGACTTTCGTAATTTAATTTTGGTGATCGACGATACGACGCGGATTTATCGCCAATAGCTACTGTCGACCCCGCGTCATATAGGACGCACGCATATCAAGAGTAGTCGCGATGAACCTAAACATCGGATTTCGTAACTAGAAAAACGATTAGACTGCGCTAACAAGATTTAAGAATTAATAACTAAAGTAAGAAATAAAAAAAAAAGGTTGATCCGCTCGAGGGTGGCACTTCACCGCGCACCGCTTCCGTCCGTCCGTCGTCCCGTCGCGGCGCTCGGCTACGCACGACCGGCTTCTCTGCCCGGACCACAGGCGAAACGCGGATACGGAGGGACCCCGCAGTGAATAGGGCTGGTTGGCTGGCTCTGGCCCAAGCGTGGATGTGGCGGGAACCCGCACCAAATAGGTAGCCGTCTCTGGCCTAGGGGTGGGGCCGGAATCGGCCTTGTCTGACTGGATCCAAGATAAACAGGATATTAGGACCAGAAAGCAAGGCAAAATTGTGAAGATTGATAGTGGGTGATGATGAACCAATTGGAATACTCACAGTAAAACAATCAAAGGAACAATTTGGGATCGGGGAGAATACTCGTATCCCCGATTGGTCCCGGAAATGGGCACCAGCTGGCAGCAACGGCTTTAAATTTACTTGCTGCTTGTCTGCTCACGAATATTCAGGTAATAATTTCAATATAAATTTTCAACGAGTTAAATTTTGGTGTCTATCTGGACTCTCTTGGCTGACGACTGACTGATGTCAACCCAGAAAAAATTCAATATTCTTTTTATTTAAAAATTTTGAATTTGCGTCAACTTGAAAAGAGGAAAAAATAAGGCGGCCTATGATGTACGCGTAAAAAAGTTTGATAATACAGAGTTATGCTGCAGTACCCCCTTACTAACAAAAAAAATATCGATACTATCGATATAAAATCCAAACAGTGTAGTATCACTAGTGTCAGATATCTCCGAGGGTATTACGAGAGAGGCTGAACGTTAAGTAACTAAAAGATAAATAGAACCTAATCCTAGACTAATATATAACCAAAGTAACCTAAAGGACGACAATTGGAGTGCTACCGATAAGGAATAAGTTTGAACCGGATCGAACCTAAACGTTACCGATGCGAGCTCCAGAAGTGCCAACTAAACCTACCAATTAATTAACTAAGACAAGAATAAGTTACAAGATAAGACAAAGAGACTAATAGCTAAGGTGAAGAGAGGAAACATTAGCATAGAATAAAGAGAAGATGAAAAAAGAAGTAACGATAAAAGAAGAAAACAATACCTATTGAAGTTAGGAAAAAAATACAGACTGAGGTAAAAAGGGGAGAACATTAAAGTCAAAAATTAGACCAAGTCCAAAAAAAGGCATCAGGCTATGGAAATGAGCCTGAGTCCAAAAACTACCTCAGTCCAATCAAATAAGGGATAATTAAGTAACCCTATCTGTAGGATGTGCATCCTAATCGACTTTCGGCCTAATTGGTGCCTAGAGTCTGACTAACGGGATGAGTAGTAAAATGAGAGGGATGTTGTGCCTCTGGGACATACCTAGAGGTTAACAACACCCTCTTCGTCGTAGTCGGGTAAGATGAGACCGGCGACAAGACGCTACTAACTCTAGCAAAGGAAGAGAAAAAAAACACTGCAGCGTTCCACGCCTAAAATAACGTAAATTGCAAGTTTTTAAACTAATATAATTATTATGAAGGGATCTGCTTACCACTTTTGTTCGTAGCTTTAAGCGTTTTATTTATTATTTAGTTATAAATATTATTTCCTGATAGGACAGTGACAATCAGAATGTCAATGTGAAAAAAAAAACAAAATGTTAGTCTGAAAAATAAGGCCATATACTAAGACCGTTTGTAAATAGTTTGAAACCATAATTAATTTTATATCATAAAATTACGTAGTTAGAAAATAATTAGGGGTAAAACTAATATGTACGTTGGATTCATTTGTATTAGTTAACGCAAGTAGGAAATATATACAAAGAAACAACGAATTTAGGGATTGGAAAAACTGAAGTAGGTACAGAATGCCCAGTGTATTTTCAAAATGAGCGTTCTGTGTACTACGATGTTTTTAATGTAACGTAGTTCAAGCGAATTTTGTAGGGCAAAATGCAAAAGGGCGTAGAAAGAATTTGGGAGTAAAACATAGATTGCCAAAAACTACGTCTTGCGAAACCATCATTTCAGGATATCCTTAATTTGATATGATCCAGAATGAACAGAATCGCAGTCCCGAAGGACATAGGTAGTCCTAGAGATAACCCTAGTAACACGGCATTTAATAAAGCGAGGTGCAAGCTTTCCGGAGAAATAGTCCGTCGCCGAGGACCTGGAGAAATTTCGTCTCCACACAGTGTCACCAACGTTGAGGGTGATAGCCGAACGATTTGCGTTGTAAGACCGGGAATTGCGGAGGAAGGCTATAGAGAGATTATCGGCAACTTTAGCATAAACCTCGGTGAAGGAGGACAGATTGGACGCATGCCGAGACCGACTTTCAGCCAAATTGGTGCTTCGAGTCTGCCCCTGAGCATGGGTCAAATCCATAAGGACTTCCCTCCCAAACATAAGAAAGTTTGGTGTGAAACCTGTGGCTAAATTGATACACGAATTGAGGTAAAGTTTAACTTTGGGTAGCAATTTCGACCAATTTCTTTGATTCTCCCCGACTAAAATACTCAAACAGGTAACAACACTTTGATTATAGCGTTCCACTGTGTTAGCTTGTGGAGTATAATAAGGCGTATAAAATGGAGAGTCAATGTGAAAAGACCTAAGAAAGCTTACAAATTGATTGCTGCGGAAGACCGTAGCGTTATCGCAAAGAATAGCCCGTGGAACGCCGAAATTGAAAAATATTTCGGATTCTAGGGCTTTAACTACAGCAGTGGCATTCACCTTTTTTAGGGGAATTAGCCAAACATATTTTGAAAAAACATCAACCATAGATAAGATGTATTTATAACCGTAATAAGCGATAGGTAGGGGACCAATCAAATCAATGGAAATTACTTGTAGGGGCAAAGAAACGTCTTTTGGGTAGCACATCTGGCCACGTGGCTGGGTGTTAGCTATCTTATACGCTTTGCAAACTTCGCATCGCTTCAGGGTTTCAGCAACATCCCGGAACATGTTCGGCCAATAGAAGAGCTCCTTGATTTTAAGGTAAGACTTCATAACCCCAGGGTGTATAGACGGGAAATTGTTGTGAACCTCCCAGATGGCAAGGGGAACCTTCTCTGCTGGCAAAACCACACGCCATGGGTCAGATGACAGGGGGCTAGCGACAGGCATGCGTCTCACAAGAACACCATTCTGGATGGCGTATGCGGGAAACATTTGGGGTGAATCGCGAGCACCCAAGTAAACCTTCTTGTACCATCTGTCATTAGTTTGTTCGGGACCCTGGTCGAACGTTACCGGACTTGCGTAGATCCTGGATAGGGCATCTGGAACTACGTGTTGCGATCCCTTGCGATGGACTATATCAAAAGTATACTGGGAGATGATAGTGGCCCATCGGGCTAAACGACCAGAAGGGTTGTTAAGCGTGAGAAGCCATTTCAAAGCCATATGGTCAGTTAAAACTGAAAACTTCATTCCATCCAAATAACAGCGGAAATGCTTAATAGAATCCAGCACCGACAGAAGTTCCCGCTCGGTGGTACTGTAGTTGCGTTCTGCTTTGGAAAAAAGGCGGGAATAGTAAGCAATGGGATGCTCCACACCATCAATCTTTTGGGAAAGAACGGAACCGAGACCAACAGCTGATGCATCACACTGTAACAGGAATGGCTTGGAAAAATCTGGACAAGCCATCACGGGAGTGTTAACTAATGCGCCCTTTAGCTTAACGAATGCTTGTTCGGCGGCATCGTCCCAGCTTATTGGGTCACGACCCTTCTTTCTGCCAATAAGAGCAGTGAGAGGAGCTATTATAGAGGAAAAACCGTTAACAAAACGCCTATAATAAGAGCACATCCCAATAAACCCGCGCAATGATTTAGCGGTGATAGGAGTGGGATAGTCCTTAATAGCATCGAGCTTGCTAGGGTCGGTCTGTAGACCTTTCTCGTTTACAATATAACCCAGATACCTTAACTCACTTTTGCAAAATTCGCATTTCTTAAGGTTAATAGATAAACCAGCCTCCTTGAGACGGCTTAGCACCTTCCTCAGGAGAGCGAGGTGGCTGTGGAAGTCCTTGGAAATTAAAATAAGATCGTCGACGTAACCGAAAACACAGTCGTCGCTAGTCGAAGTGAATTCGAAATTGACAATCATATCGGTAAGACGCTGCATCTCAGAGGCTGCATTAGTGAGCCCAAATGGCATTCTGACGAACTCGAATAAGCCGCGTTGAGGGACTATAAATGCAGTCTTTTTGCAACTCTCATCGTCCGCGAGAGGAATCTGCCAGAAGGCACTCCTGAAATCGAGAGAGCTTATATACCTTGCACCCCGAAGGTTGTCAAGGATATCTTGAATGCGGGGGAGGGGATAAGAGTCTCTGATGGTCACACTATTCAACTTTCTGCTATCAACGCAGAAGCGAACGGAACCGTCTTTCTTGGTGACCATGACCACAGGACTAGCCCAAGGTGAACGAGATGGTCGGATAACGCCCAATTCTAGCATCTTGTCGATCTCCTCATTGAGAACCTTTAATTTAACGGGTGAAAGAGGGTAAAACCTTTGCCTAATTGGCTGTCCTGTCGTATTGATTTTGTGTGATAGCCAGGTAGTTTTTCCAAGTCCAACCTTGTCAGATGAGATGACTTCAAACTCATCAATGACCTGTTGTAAACTTCGCCCTTGGTCAGGTAACAAGACGTTACGAGGATGAATGTATCGGGGTTCAGTTACACAAGAAACCCGAGGAAAGGAATGACTAGTAGAAGGAATATACATGTTTCCTTTGATGTTTTTGTTAAATGCCTTACTAAAAACTGAGGTTAGACCAAATTTGTTCCAAAACTCTATTCCTAAGATGACTGAAGAAGACATACTACGCGCAACCAAAAATTCGTGAATCAAAAAAGTATCGTTGAATTGAACCGGAAGATAAACAGTTCCCAAAATATCAATGGGTGAGTTATTGGCTGAAATGGCACGAGGACACGAAATGTTCGATGTCATCGAAATTCCTAGCTCGCGAGCCAAACTATCACTAATAAGAGACATCTGAGCTCCCGAGTCTAGTAATGCTTTAACCAAATGGCCTTTCAACCAAACCTCAATAAACGGTCTATTATCGGAAGAGTCCGACGCTATCACCGGTGACACTGTACGAGAAAAATGGGCGGCGTGTCGCCGATGGCTTATGCATTTCTTTGAATTACACTTTGGACAATCCCGGGTAATAACGCCAGGAGTCCGGCACTTGAAACAGAGCTTGCCAGGAAAATCTGGACAGACACGATATGAGTGTCCGTTTTTTCTACACTTGGGACACAATCGGACTTTGGATGAGACGACCGACACAGCTTCGGAGGATTTGGGTAAGAAATTCTCAAAATGCGAAGCAGTATCGATGAGTGTATCAAAGTCAGCAAATTTATGGACCGATAAACATGGGTAATATCTCGGGTGCATGTTATGGGTTACGATTTCCAACAAGTCAGGTTTACTAATCGGACGGCTTAACGTTTGGTTCAGATAGGAAATTTGGATTATAAAGTCTCTAACGGGTTGATCCGACTTCTGTTTATAATTTCTGACCTCTTGTTCGGTTTTGTATTCAAAATCGATGGGGCCGAACGTCCTAATAAACGATTGTTTAAGTTCTGAATAGGATAAGTCGGGTCTGCGAATCGATCTAAAATATTTCAAAGCGGCACCGGACAAAACCTCATGAAACCGTTTAAGCAAATAGCAATCCGGTAAGTCGTCCGCGTCTTTATGTTCGTCGATGTTGGTGAAGAATTCGCGAACACATGTATTCCCCGAATAATCAATCTTCCATTTTGAAAGTGAGATTTGTTTTTTTGAAATACTGGGGGCAATCTTCCGACCTCATAGGAGATGGAATAACAGACGACGTTGAAGCTCTGGATGTTCTGGGTGGAATCGGAGGAGGCCTAGAAATTATGGGGCTGCTTCGGAATGGAGTTGAAACAATAGGAAGATCTTCGCCTTCCATACTGACGCAAATTAACGAAACAAGACAAAATAAAAAACACGATAAGATTGAAGACCCGAAGTACGACAGATCAACGTTCACAGAACCGAAAGGAATATATGAAAGTGGTCAACGTCCTTTCAAATAGAATTAAAGTGAATGGTCGTTCTCCTTTATATTTTGAACGATATTTGTAACAAATATTTACGTTACTTGAAAACGTAAATTTTTGTTTACACGAATATTTCGCTAATTCCTATGTCAAAGTATAGAATTATGTGTAAAACTATTATCCTAATCGAATCCGTGTAGACCGGGTAACAGACAGGGGAATATTTCGACCTAAGGTGGGAAAGTATTTGAAAGGAAAGGTTTTGAATTGGAATTCGCTGTGGGTAGCCAAACCCTATGTCTAATAACGTGTAGCCGATGTGTGAAAGAAACGACAGCAACAAAACGGCAATATAACGAAATAGGTGGGACTAGATACACAAAAAAATCTAGACATCTAGCAAAATCACCACTCAAAAAGGCTTACCTTATGCTGCGTCCTAAACAATCGCACACCAAACACACACTACTGGGTACTAGCTAAAACTATGTCTACAAGAGGTGAATGAAATTCAAGGATAAATTATATATTTGCGGGGAGGAAATAAAAGGTCAATTCTTGAATATGGTTACATGCATTTGTTATTAAAACATTTCAAGAACAATCACACAACATTAAATATTTATGATCAAAATAGTAGAAGATACGGGCTGCGTCAATTGTCCTTCCAACAAGCTCCGAAGGGCTTCGTGCACAACTCGTTACCTGAAAATATACCAATCAAGAAGAAATTAAATTTGTGCTGCTAGGAAGCACACCACATACGGAGTAAGGAAAAAAAAACTCGTAAGTTATTATTAATATATATTAGTAATAGTATCTTAAATGTACTTACTTGTGTTCGGGCGCCAGTTTGTAGCATAAATTATGGATTCTCTTGCCACATGTCCAACGACACCCGGGAATCGAACCCAGGGCGTTGTAAGGTTAAGAAATGAAAAGTATAATTGTGGTAAAATAACACTGTATAATTAGATTTGTAAAACTAAACAAACAATTATAAACAATACAAATCAAATAGAAAATGAGTAGTCGTCAACTTGCGAAATTTTTTTTTTGGGAAAATATTATGTCAAGGGATGGGAGAAATTTTAAATCTTTAGACCTAGGCTCATCGACTTTCGTAATTTAATACGAGTATTGATACGAGTATTCTCCCCGATCCCAAATTGTTCCTTTGATTGTTTTACTGTGAGTATTCCAATTGGTTCATCATCACCCACTATCAATCTTCACAATTTTGCCTTGCTTTCTGGTCCTAATATCCTGTTTATCTTGGATCCAGTCAGACAAGGCCGATTCCGGCCCCACCCCTAGGCCAGAGACGGCTACCTATTTGGTGCGGGTTCCCGCCACATCCACGCTTGGGCCAGAGCCAGCCAACCAGCCCTATTCACTGCGGGGTCCCTCCGTATCCGCGTTTCGCCTGTGGTCCGGGCAGAGAAGCCGGTCGTGCGTAGCCGAGCGCCGCGACGGGACGACGGACGGACGGAAGCGGTGCGCGGTGAAGTGCCACCCTCGAGCGGATCAACCTTTTTTTTTTATTTCTTACTTTAGTTATTAATTCTTAAATCTTGTTAGCGCGGTCTAATCGTTTTTCTAGTTACGAAATCCGATGTTTAGGTTCATCGCGACTACTCTTGATATGCGTGCGTCCTATATGACGCGGGGTCGACAGTAGCTATTGGCGATAAATCCGCGTCGTATCGTCGATCACCAAAATTAAATTACGAAAGTCGATGAGCCTAGGTCTAAAGATTTAAAATTTCTCCCATCCCTTGACATAATATTTTCCCAAAAAAAAAATTTCGCAAGTTGACGACTACTCATTTTCTATTTGATTTGTATTGTTTATAATTGTTTGTGTTTAGTTTTACAAATCTAATTATACAGTGTTATTTTACCACAATTATACTTTTCATTTCTTAACCTTACAACGCCCTGGGTTCGATTCCCGGGTGTCGTGAGTTTGTAGCATAAATTATGGATTCTCTTGCCACATGTCCAACGACACCCGGGAATCGAACCCAGGGCGTTGTAAGGTTAAGAAATGAAAAGTATAATTGTGGTAAAATAACACTGTATAATTAGATTTGTAAAACTAAACACAAACAATTATAAACAATACAAATCAAATAGAAAATGAGTAGTCGTCAACTTGCGAAATTTTTTTTTTGGGAAAATATTATGTCAAGGGATGGGAGAAATTTTAAATCTTTAGACCTAGGCTCATCGACTTTCGTAATTTAATTTTGGTGATCGACGATACGACGCGGATTTATCGCCAATAGCTACTGTCGACCCCGCGTCATATAGGACGCACGCATATCAAGAGTAGTCGCGATGAACCTAAACATCGGATTTCGTAACTAGAAAAACGATTAGACCGCGCTAACAAGATTTAAGAATTAATAACTAAAGTAAGAAATAAAAAAAAAAGGTTGATCCGCTCGAGGGTGGCACTTCACCGCGCACCGCTTCCGTCCGTCCGTCGTCCCGTCGCGGCGCTCGGCTACGCACGACCGGCTTCTCTGCCCGGACCACAGGCGAAACGCGGATACGGAGGGACCCCGCAGTGAATAGGGCTGGTTGGCTGGCTCTGGCCCAAGCGTGGATGTGGCGGGAACCCGCACCAAATAGGTAGCCGTCTCTGGCCTAGGGGTGGGGCCGGAATCGGCCTTGTCTGACTGGATCTAAGATAAACAGGATATTAGGACCAGAAAGCAAGGCAAAATTGTGAAGATTGATAGTGGGTGATGATGAACCAATTGGAATACTCACAGTAAAACAATCAAAGGAACAATTTGGGATCGGGGAGAATACTCGTATCCCCGATTGGTCCCGGAAATGGGCACCAGCTGGCAGCAACGGCTTTAAATTTACTTGCTGCTTGTCTGCTCACGAATATTCAGGTAATAATTTCAATATAAATTTTCAACGAGTTAAATTTTGGTGTCTATCTGGACTCTCTTGGCTGACGACTGACTGATGTCAACCCAGAAAAAATTCAATATTCTTTTTATTTAAAAATTTTGAATTTGCGTCAACTTGAAAAGAGGAAAAAATAAGGCGGCCTATGATGTACGCGTAAAAAAGTTTGATAATGCAGAGTTATGCTGCACCATGCTCTGCTGACACCTGAGTCAGAGTTTTGTGTATTTATTGCAAATTGTCGGTTAGTTCTAATATAGGCGCGTCGAAATCTGTTGTAATAGGACTGGAACGTGCTCAGCGTGCGCTCCTTAAAGTTCTCATGTCTCTGCCGTACCGGCACCCCACAACGGATTTATACAATCGCACTGGTGTTCTATCGGTCCGCAAGCTCTACGTAAGTCGGGTACTACGCAGATTTCACCGTATCACAATTCCCCAGCTGCTACCAACCACCAAGAGACGCTTCATATGTCCAGCACCTTCAGTGAAATCCACTTTTGCAAAGCGCCATTACAACTCCACCGCACCACGTATATACAACAAACTTACTATTAAAAATGCACAGAATTTGAATAACCACAATTTCGGAAAGAATATACTAATCTGGCTCAGCAAATTGGATTACGAGCAAACAGAAAATCTTGTCACCACTAACCCAAACAAATAAAAGGGCTGCACTACGAACAGACACACACATATCGTAATTCTTACGATTACATACAAAAACACACCATCATGCGCAACACACCACACCACTTGGGCAATAATATTTTAATTTTTATCTAATTTAGTTTTTTTTTTTTTTTTTTGTAACTATATTTTATGTTTTTATTTATTAATGTAACAATTAGTACCTATTACACCTAGCATGTAAGCAAAATGAATGATATATTAAGGAAGGGAACTGTCTCCTGAGATACAGGTTAATTACCTAGTTCGGGAGGCAGAGCTTCTATGTAACACTGACACGTGTTTGCAAATAAATGAATTTTATTTTATTATTATTTATTATACATGCATCAGGAAACGAAGAGTTCCCGCTCCTTGGAGCTACTCAATTTTTTTATTGGATTTTTTACTGATACACCGAATTAAATATAAATTTCAGCTTTTCTAAATCTTTACCCATGCTCTGCTGATACTTGAGTGAGAGTTCTTGATTACTCAAGTATGTTTCCTCATTGTTCTATTATGGATGCATCAGGAACCGAGGAGTTCTCGCTCCTCAATGTTACTTATTTTTTTTATTATATTTTTTACTGATACACTAAAATAATTATCAACTTTCACTTACTTAAATCTTTACCCATGCTCTGCTGACACCTGAGTCAGAGTTTTGTGTATTTATTGCAAATTGTCGGTTAGTTCTAATATAGGTGCATCAGGAAACGAGAAGTTGCAGCTCCTTAGGTGTTCTGGTTTTTTTAAATGATTTTACGTGTAAAGACACTAAATTAAACCACGATTTTTACTAATCTAACTTTTCAACCATGCTCTGCTGACACCTGAGTCAAAGTTCTGGATTTGTATTGCATGTTGTCGGATAGTCCTGTTATACATGCATCAGGAAACGAAGAGTTCCCGCTCATTGGAGCTACTCAATTTTTTTATTATATTTTTTACTGATACACCGAATTAAATATAAATTTCAGCTTTTCTAAATCTTTACCCATGCTCTGCTGATACTTGAGTGAGAGTTCTTGATTTATCAAGTATGTTTTCTCATTTTTCTATTATGGATGCATCAGGAACCGAGGAGTTCTCGCTCCTCAATGTTACTTATTTTTTTTAATTATATTTTTTACTGATACACTGAAATAATTATCAATTTCAACTTACTTAAATGTTTACCCTTGCTCTGCTGACACTTTTATCAGAGTTTTGGGTTATTTTTGCAAATTGTCGGTTAGAACTGTTATTGATGCATCAGAAACTAAGAAGTTCCAGCTTCTCAAGTGTTCTGGTTGTTTAAAATGATTTTACGTGTAAAGACACTAAATTAAACCACGATTTTTACTAATCTAACTTTTCAACCATGCTCTGCTGACATCTGAGTCAAAGTTCTGGATTTGTATTGCATGTTGTCGGATAGTACTGTTATACATGCATCAGGGAACGAAGAGTTCCCGCTCCTTGGAGCTACTCAATTTTTTTATTGGATTTTTTACTGATACACCGAATTAAATATAAATTTCAGCTTTTCTAAATCTTTACCCATGCTCTGCTGATACTTGAGTGAGAGTTCTTGGTTACTCAAGCATGTTTTCTCATTATTCTATTATGGATGCATCAAGAACCGAGGAGTTCTCGCTCCTCAGTGCTACTTATTTTTTTACCCGACTACGGCAAAGCAAAAAGGAGGGTTATGATTTTGACCGGTATGTATGTATGTATGTATGTATGTATGTATGTATGTATGTATGTATGTATGTATGTATGTTCATCTGTTACCTCATAACTTCTAAACTGCCGATCATAATTTGACAAATGAAGTATCATTGGAAGCGTTTTGATTGTCCGCTAGTTATAGGCTGTGTGACGTCACATTAAATGCAATATGGCGCCCTCGGGAGGACATAAAGTAACGAAATAAAAAATAAAAATAATTGAATTGTGCCATGTTGGGTATCAAATGGAAGGACTTGACGAGCACATTACAAATATGTATATATCATATTGTCCAAGTAAATAAATATGTTTAAATTGTTAAAAACTAGCAAAAGGGAGACTGCTACGTACGGCGCGGCTGTAAATTTAATACCTATTTTACCATAAATGCCGTGATGGTTCAGTGGTTAAGGCCTCGCCTCTCATGCACGAGGTTGTGGATTCAAATCCGGGCAGGTACCAAAGTGACTTTTTCAATTCAAATGTACTTTCGGAGTTTATCTTGGATATTTCTAACATCGGTGAAGGAAAAACGTCGTGAGGAAACCTGTACCCTAATTGCGTAATACAACACAACCACAATCTGTTTCGATTTGAAACAGATTGCTAATCCATTGCTTCATAAGTTAGAAAAAAAAATCTGCTCAACAACGTAAATAACGCAATAAATGTTGTTGAACTGTCAAAATGAAATAAATTAGGCAAAATTGTTTACGAAAATAAGTTACGCAATTAGGGTAGGTACTGGACTTATAGTTAATATAGGTATATATGTCACCGTAAGATTGTGAGAACCGTCAGTTTATAATCTGTTGGAATTATTTCCGTTAGATTATAAACTATCGAAAAATTGTGAACTGGGTGAAATGGGTTAGGTAAGGTTAGAACTGTGAACAACCGCGCGCGAGCCGAGCGAGCGAAGCGAGCGGTGCCGCGGCAGCGGCCGGCGAGCGCTACTTCCAAGTTGCTCGCAGCCAGGCAGGCTATTTAATATTAGCGCAAGGTGCGTTATGTTGCAAGCAAGTTTGATACCAGTTCACAATTTTTCGGTTTCCCATGGAAAGATTATAAACTAGCGAAAAATAATGCGTTAAATTGTAAATGGTTCGTTGCAGTTCACAATTCTTCGACAGTTTATAATTTAACGGAAATAATACCGATAGATTATAAACTAACGAAGTTCATAATTATACGGTGACATATATAAGTCTAAAATCGCCAACACGTCTTGAGCGCGCGTGGTGATCAATGCTCGTGCCTTCTCTGTATGAGAAGAGACGTTTTCCCAGCAGATGGACAATAATAGGCTGGTATTAAAATACCATACAACCCAAAAAAAAAAATAAGCTGCTCTGCAAATACTTTATCGCGAAACTATAACCCCAAAATAATTTAAATAAAAAATAAGTTCAAAAACTAAAACCCGACTAAAAGGTATGAAACAAGAAAATATTTCAGACAGAAGTCAAGACATACGTACAAAAATGATCAAGGTAAAGCCGTGGTCGCATGCCATTATAATTTTATAGGTGTACAAGCATGCGACCACGGCTTTACCTTGATCATTTTTGTACGTATGTCTTGACTTCTGTCTGAAATATTTTCTTGTTTCATACCTTTTAGTCGGGTTTTAGTTTTTGAACTTATTTTTTATTATTATATTATTTACTGATACTCTGAAATAATTATCAATTTTCACTTACTTAAATGTTTACCCATGCTCTGCTGACACCTGAGTCAGAGTTTTGTGTAATTATTGCAAATTGTCGGTTAGTTCTAATACAGGTGCATCAGGAAACGAGAAGTTGCAGCTCCTCAGGTGTTCTGGTTTTTTAAAATGATTTTACGTGTAAAGACACTAAATTAAACCACGATTTTTACTAATCTAACTTTTCAACCATGCTCTGCTGACACTTGAGTCAAAGTTCTGGATTAATATTGCATGTTGTCGGATAGTCCTGTTATACATGCATCAGGAAACGAAGAGTTCGCGCTCCTTGGAGCTACTCAATTTTTTTATTGGATTTTTTACTGATACACCGAATTAAATATAAATTTCAGCTTTTCTAAATCTTTACCCATGCTCTGCTGATACTTGAGTGAGAGTTCTTGGTTACTCAAGCATGTTTTCTCATTATTCTATTATGGATGCATCAAGAACCGAGGAGTTCTCAATCCTCAGTGCTACTTATTTTTTTATTATATTATTTACTGATACTCTGAAATAATTATAAATTTTCACTTACTTAAATGTTTACCCATGCTCTGCTGACACCTGAGTCAGAGTTTTGTGTATTTATTGCAAATTGTCGGTTAGTTCTAATATAGGTGCATCAGGAAACGAGAAGTTGCAGCTCCTCAGGTGTTCTGGTTTTTTTAAATGATTTTACGTGTAAAGACACTAAATTAAACCACGATTTTTACTAATCTAACTTTTCAACCATGCTCTGCTGACACCTGAGTCAAAGTTCTGGATTTGTATTGCATGTTGTCGGATAGTCCTGTTATACATGCATCAGGAAACGAAGAGTTCCCGCTCATTGGAGCTACTCAATTTTTTTATTATATTTTTTACTGATACACCGAATTAAATATAAATTTCAGCTTTTCTAAATCTTTACCCATGCTCTGCTGATACTTGAGTGAGAGTTCTTGATTACTCAAGTATGTTTTCTCATTGTCTTATTATGGATGCATCAGGAACCGAGGAGTTCTCGCTCCTCAATGTTACTTATTTTTTTATTATATTTTTTACTGAAACACTGAAATAATTATCAATTTCAACTTACTTATATGTTTACCCTTGCTCTGCTGACACTTTTATCAGAGTTTTTGGTTATTTTTGCAATTTGTTGGTTAGTTCTAATATAGGTGCATAAGGAAACGAGGAGTTCCAGCTCCTCAGGTGTTCTGGTTTTTTTAAATGATTTTACGTGTAAAGACACTAAATTAAACCTCGATTTTTACTAATCTAACTTTTCAACCATGCTCTGCTGACACCTGAGTTACAGTTCTGGGTTATTGTTTCATGTTGTCGGATAGTTCTATCATAGATGTATCAGAAAACGTGGCATTCATGCTCCTTATTCTTATTCAAATTCTTTTTTGATCCTACTAACTTAAACACTTAATGAAACCTCGATTTCTCCCAACCTGTCTTTTTCACATGGCTCTGCTGGTACTTCTGCTGATCTTCTGCTTTAATTTTTTTTTTTTTCTGTTACTGAAATCTTATTTATTAATCTTAGCCCAAAACATCTATGAAAATCCACAAATTACGTCATTCACGACAATTTTATCAAAATGATTGTCTTTTTCTAGTAAAAGGCCAATTTTTTTTTTTTTTTTTTTAAATTTTATGTCAGCAGAACTCTTCCTGAAAAGTATTAGGAACTATAGAGCTCACCACTGTGCACCTAAATCAGTTTTAAAATTTTAATTTTGGAAAAAATGATCTGCTAACGGAAGTTAGCAGAGCATATTTTCATTCGACTTTTTTCAGGCAAAAAAGCCAGAACTATTTTTTTTAAGTATAAGGAACTCTAGAACTCACCCGCATGCCAATAGAACTCAATTTTTTTCATGCTCTGCTGGGAAATGATTTGCCAAGTTCACGGACATTTTGGGTATTTGGTTGTAGATTTTGACAGACATATTGTAACAATTGTTCTGAAATAGTGTGCTTCTACATCTTGTAACAGCCAGTCGGGTTGGATCTCTTGAAAGGAATTTTTTATTTTCTATGGCTTTAGTATATCGCTCGGAGTGCTTTTTAACAAATAATCCTACTTCTAATATATACAGACTAGGTAGAGTTAGTAATCCTAATTTCTTAAATAAAGGTCTACAAGATTGAAATGGTCCAACCCCACAGACTGCTCTGACACATTTTTTTTGTGTAATAAATACATTTGTAGCCTGAGAAGAATTACCCCATATAAGAAGACCGTATCTAAGTACTGACCCGACGTAGCCATGGTACGCAGCCATAGCAGTTTTTTGACTTGCTATCTTTTTTAGCTTTTTTAGAGCAAAGACAAATTTGTTTAGATTAGAGCATATGCGAGTTGTGTGTGCTTTCCAATTGCAATGTCTGTCTAAGATAATACCTAAAAAATTTGTATCAAGTACTTCTTCAATTTTAGTGTTTTTATAATATAAGTCTAAGGGTTTTATTTGAGAATTGTTATAATTAGAGAATTGTAAAATTTTAGTTTTAGAAATATTTGCTGTTAGGTTATTGTCCTTTAACCAGTTCATAGTAGCTTGATGTGCTGGCGTCTGTACGAATCTACGTGTGCGTGCACCTGTTTCTGTTCCTTCTGCACTTATGTATAGTATAAATGTTTTCTTAATGTCCCTCGGCAAACCTCATGTTTAGTCAGTCGTCGGATTTCTATCAGTTGCCCTTTGCATTTGGTGCAGACCGGACACTCTCAATCGACTTGGAAGTAGGTATATAGAGTTGTTAATACTCTTTTAATACGTCCTTGGCCAACGTGCTACATACCTACTTGTGCGGGTCGGGCGGTACATTCGATTCGACAGTATTTATCGAACAAAGCCGACCCGAAGGGTACTACATAATATTCGATATTCTGGAGTGATGACCGCGTACCGGAAGACGTGGCGTTGGCAAGCCTCCCACAAGATGGACCGATGACCTTGTGAAGGCCGCAGGAATCTGCTGGATGCGGGAAGCACAGAATCGGACGAAGTGGCGGTGCTTGCGGGACGCCTATGTCCAGCAGTGGACGTCTTTCGGGTGAAATGATGACGATTCGATTTTGCCGTCTGGTTGTACAGATTAATGCCGACCCGAGCAAATTGGTACCTATGTAGCACGCCTTACGAAGCATAATTTATTTGAATTCGACATTCTCAAACTAGTTTTAAAATTGCAAATTGTATGTAAATTGTTGATATCATCAGCTTTGGAATTTTGTTTACGAAAACCTAATTTACAGGGCAACGTACATTGTAGTACCTAATTGAACTCAATTTGCGCTAAAACTTCAACCTTTTTATCACTTTTCACTTGCTTGTGGCTAGTAATAACAGCCGCACGGGTCGATCGATCAGGTTAAGCTACGCTTGCCGCGGTTGGTCCGTGGATGGGTGACCATCTTTACATACCAAGACCCCTCCGTGCCTCGGAAAGCACGTTAAACCGTTGGTCCCGGCTGTCATTTGTAGATCTTTTATTATTTATTTTTATTATTATGGTATTATATGGTGTTTAAACTGAATAAAATGACCACAAACCATTACGGAAATTTATTTTAAAATGATAATAATTAAATAACAATAATAAAGTATACATAACAACTTTAGATTTAATATTAATGTTTGTAAATCTTATACAAATCGATTTCTTATATTATTAATTTTACATAATTTGACCTTATGGCATATCATTATTTGATACAAGTTTTTCAATGGACGGTCTGAATAAATGTCGGTGTTCACTAAAGCAGATAGATGGTCTCAACAAACAATAGATTTGAGTTTTCTCTCCGTCTTTCGGTTCCGGGTTCGGGATCTTTCGGTTTCAACGTAATATAATCAGTGCCACTACATACATATTAACTGAGACTGTTCTATTTCTCGAATAAATACCGCTACATATGATCAATAATAATAAAATAATTCATCATCATCTTACTTTTATCCCAATTAAGGGTCTTAAGAGCGTGTTTCCAACGAGGCGATTGTTTAACGCACTCGCTGCGTGTGCGCAGTGAGCACGCCACGTGTGCGCAACGAGTTCGCCGCGGTTTCGTAACAAGAGTGAGACATCCAAGTGTATAACATTATGGAAACGCTGAGAACACGTCGCGTAGTCCCGGCTACTTCGCTTCGCACCCGCGGAGAGCACGTTCACAAATCGCTTTGCTGGAAACATGCTGGCAAATCGTCTGATACCGCTCTATTTTGGTGTCAAAGCAACACGTCCTTTTCTTCCATACTTACATCTCAATTAGCCATTATCTTAGAATTATTTTATTTCTAGGCACTATCTTTTTACGGAACAATATTTTAGAAGTAGTCCACTTAGAGCACCCGTCTCAATAGCACCTGCGACTCAGCAGCCTACTGCTGGGATGTATTTGTTTTACAGGACGTTATTAAGGGGGAAGCGTCAGGGTAGCCCGCGAAATTCAAATTTTCTTACGTTTTTTGCAGGTCAATGTCAGGTTTTATGTTAATATGATTCGCGGTCGTAACAAATATGGCTTTACTCAATTATAATCATTATAGGCTACCCTGACGCTTCCTCCTTAAATGAAAGATATCGATAAAACAAATTTCGTATATATGTAAGTATGTGTAATTAATAAACATTCTAGTGATTTTTTATCGATATCTTTAATTTAATAATGTCCTGTAAAACAAATACATCCCAGCAGTAGGCTGCCGAGTCGCAGGTGCTATTCGGACGGGTGCTCTAAGTGGACTACTTCATATTATATTTATCAGGACTGATTTTCTTAGCAAAAAACGTATGTAGGTACTTATGGGCCCTTTTTAGGATACTTAATTCGCATTTATGCTTTCCCTCAGTGTGAATAAAAAAAAAAAACAAATTGGCTATGATAAATTTAAAAAAATACTGATAAGATATTTAAGTAAGGTAGTTAATAAAGAAATAGTTAATTATTTTCTGTAACAACTAGGTACATTACAGACTAGTTTTATTGCAAGCTACTAAGTAAATACTTCGAAAAAGTACTTACATCAAAATAATGTCATAAATTCTAATTATCGACTAATGTAACCTTACAATTAATTATTTCTAGTCCTTAATATCAACACATTATTTTTACAAAACTCGTATTGTGACGAACATTCTCTGTCTCATTATAAAACGAGTAGGTACTAACTATTTATAAATTTTTACAGCATTGTATAATTGAATCCTAGCAAAAATTAAATAATCTTCAAAGCATCGATATGATTTATTCTTTATAAAAAAAATAGTGAAAAAAGTAAATAGCGTATATAGGGCAAAAATGTTCAGGAATTTTCAAACGTCACCTTTTATAGGAGTCAATTTCATTAAAAATGTTAGAAGTACGTAGTAGGAAAAAAAATGGGCTGCAAGCAAACATTTACTTTATGGTACATATCTCTAACACTTAAATTGCTTGACTGCACAAAATATATGTATATTACAACGCAGTATACATAATTATCTCGTTTAGTTTAATGTAATATTAACTTAGCACATGATGGTCTTGGCATAATGGCATACATTATTAACTGCTATATTTACATCTTACTTCTCATACAAAAAGCTGCCTATTTAGTTACACTTCTAGGTAGAGTTGGGTCCGATATCATGTCACATGTAAAAATCATCAATATTTTAAAATCATTTCATCATGCAATGACAACGACAAAATCATTAGGTACAGACGCCAGCACATCAAGCTACCCAAAACTGTCAAATTTTCCCAATCAACTTTGAACCTTACCATTCAGCGATAAAGTTGAAATCTATTTGAAAGATTGTAGTAGCTTGATGTGCTGGCGTCTGTACATGAATGAATGCGAACTTCGGGGATTCGATGCTACGTTGCGAGGCTACGTGATCGGCGATACTGAAATCACAGAATTCATAGAGTTTCGATAAAATGCCCGGTGCTGGGCGCACGTAACTGCAACAATGCTGTCAATTGCGTTGTTTAAGAGGGCCCTTCCCGGTCCGTCTATCGTCAACGCGAGCATGGTCGAAAAACTTGTTGTTTCATCCAGCGCAAGTGAGAACTGCTAACAAGCAAGTGAGAACGCGATAACATTGTACGAAAAATAACTGGTTTCAGGAAATACGTGTTTTTGAATACGCCTTACAAGTTTGTAAAATATTTTTTTGTCATTTAGAATCTCCAACGCCATAATTACATACGAGCGTTTGTATGAAAAGTACGACGGGTTGGTCATTGTTTTGATTAGACAAGGACGACCACACTTATACAAAGAGCATGAAGTTAAAATTGGAATATTATGTACTTGTAGGGAAGGTGCGTACCTATTTACGCGACCAAGTTTTTACACCAGGTATTTAGTTGCAAGAACGCCAGATTGCCATGAAATACAAAAAAATCAGCAAATATCGCTAATGGAAACATATTGATCATTTCCATGATTAATCAATACTATTCTAAATACACTGCCATGAACGTCGCCAAAAAAGTAAAATTTTATTTCGCGGGTAAACTTAGAGGACAACCCTTAAGGTGGACAAGTACGACCCATGCCTACTAAATATCTAAAGATAATTTCACAAAGCCGTTCCGCAATCATTTAAAGTGACGTGATCATATACTCAAATAAAAATAATTTTGTCATTGTCATGCAGTCATTGATACAGAAAAATCATCAAATCATCACTCAGCCCTTCTCTACTTCTAGGTGTACGAGTATGATGTCTTATGTCACGACGTGCAAACAACCTAATATTCAGTTGCTCATCAATAGAAATTTCTGAATGGATAATTCCAATCAAAACGTCATCCAGATAGATGAAGTAGGAGTGGGCGATACAAATCGTATATAGATACAATATCTATGTATCGGCACAATATCCAATACCTATATATCGGACGCCACTGAATCTATATATCAGGTATCCGCGTACCTATAGCGAATATAGCGCGATGTGTCACAGAACAACACACTATATCAATATCGTATCGCATGATCTTATGATATTCGGTTCAAACTGATTCGGGTACAATGTTTGTACAGTAGTACGGAACGGTGGTACCGTGTCCTTGCGATGCGCGCGGGCGGGAGTGATGTAGCTATAGATGAAAGAGCGAGAGAGCGCATTACGCTAATGTCTAATACTAATTTTAAACATAATTTACATGATCGAGCATAGAGTGTAATACCAAATACATTATTTTCTAAACACTTGCAAACAGGAAACCATCAACAAACGTCAAAAGATTTTAAATCAAATGGTATTCTCAATAAATGTAAATATAAATCTAAAAAACCGAAACTGTACTAGCTTCATTTCAGAACGCACTACCAAACAATATATTCACTGATTTCGAGTATACAGTTATAAATAAAATACAATGATGTACATGAATCGAACAAAACCGAAACCTAAAAATCATCCTACAGTACTTTTGTTTCCGAGTTCCACACAGATTCAAGCGATATATAGGTATTGAAATATATAGATGCGATATCCGATATTCTAAACCGATACATGGATACGATTTGATATAGTGTAAAAGCGATATTACCCATGCCTAAGATGAAGTAGTTTAAAGGATATATGTGGGCCGATCCCGGCGGCACTGCAATGCCGGGCCGACCCGCGACGGGAGTGGAGCGAGCCCCGAACATCCCGTCAGCTTACAAAAATCAGTTTAATATACTGGTCCCTCAGTGAGGGAACTTTCAGATATTAAGCTGAAAAGAACAGATACTACACTTTGATCTTAGCCAAAAGGCCGAGAAGCGATACCGAAAATTATAAAATCGAGGAGGGTCTTTCAGCCGCGGAGAATCTTAACACCGCGATTCAGGATTGCGCGTCACATGTACAACGCCATCTATCGAAGCGCTGTGGAACTATACATTAATGCTGTTTGGCTTGGACCAAATTACAATATGGCTACCAACATGATTTCATATCTGTCAAATTCTTTGATTATAGTTAAATGATGCTGTTCTTCATTTATACAAATTACACTTAAATATGATCATATAAACGTCATGAATTATTCAAGATGGATAACGGTTTAGCCGTATTTGAGGTTAAACAGTGTAATACCTTTAATAATAATATATTAATCTTAATTATGTAGTTAATATACCGCCATAGGTTCTTCATATAAAATTACTTCTACATCTCTGATAGTCTAAAGGCTCGTGCAGACCAGCGCGACACGCGACGCGACACAAAGGCACCGCTCGTCGCGCGACCAGCGGTATCTTTGTGTCGCGCGACAAGTCGCGCTGGTCTGCACAAGCCTTAATACGGTTCTTAGTACTGGCGAAATTGTGCTATCACAGTAACTAATTCCGCATTAATTAATAAACAGCAGTAATGTTTATATAGTTAATTGGTCATTTGATACCTTATAGCAACGATAAAATAGAAATCTTAACTCAACGACATAAAACTCAAACTAAGACAAATAGTTTTGTACAAAGTCTAAATGCGCAAAAATCAATACGTACTTGACAATCTTCCCTTAAATAAATGCTAACAGTACAATTCTTTTAACTTCTTCCTCAGAATCTTGCCAGCGGCATTCTTAGGGATCTCCCCAACAAACTGTACTGCCTTTATCTTTTTATAGAAGGTGATTTTGGTATTAACATGTTCTAATATTTCTTCTTCCTTCACTGTTTGGCCCGATTGTGGTACTACGAACGCTTTGGGCACTTCTCCTGAGATCGGGTCGGGTATACCTATGACCGCGCAGTCGAGGATTTTCGGATGAGTTCGTAATATCATTTCTAGTTCGGCAGGGGGTACTTGGAAGCCTTTGACCTGTAAATGAGATATTTTTATATGACAATGGATTACATTTTTTATATTACTACTCCGTATTTTCACCTGAGCAGAGCTCGGTCGCCCAAAGTTTATAACAATATGGCTAACTTAGAATAGAATAATGACATGGCAGCATAGAATTAGTAAGTACCTACCTACTATCATGGCAGCATGGAATTAGTAAGTATCTACTACTATCACGGATTATATCCAGGATAAGAGTGCTTGGAAACATGCTGGTCCTGCTCCATAGGACAATTTAGAATCAAGACAAAATCAAACTGGTTGCTAATTTAATTGTAAAATTGATTATTTTGTGTTTTATGACATTGATTTAACATTCTGTGATTACTTTCTCACACACTGACTTATTAATTACAAAATTTTAGGAAAATCGTCTACTTTTACAATGTTTGTAAATATGTGAGCACCATGTATCTATCACATATTAAATTATCTGTCGTTGCTTTATTTTTAATTCTTTTTACCTATTGTGGTATAGTAATTTTATTCTAGGTGCATCGTCTTCACATATAATTATTTAACTAATGTACGTACCTATACAAACTATTGTAAAACATTTTAAAAGAGTAACGGTGGAGTTTCTTGCCCATTCTTCTCCATACGAAAACTACCTTTTGGAAGGGGCGACTAGAATCATTTTTAATATTTTGTAAATTTCGACGTTCAAAAGTGCCATACATGGGCCTATTTGAAATAAATGATTTGACTTTGACTTTGACTTTGACACGGCAGCATGGAATTTGAGTGTACTATCCTACACTATTAAATGAGCATTCTCTATTTTCACCAGAGTAGAACTCGGACGCCCAGGTACAGTACAAACTTTACACCCTGTTCCTCATACCCCTAAGAGTTCATAATTAAAAAGAAACTTATTTACCTTAATAAGTTCTTTAAGCCTATCAGTAACGTATAAGTATTTTTTCTCGTCGTATCGCCCGATGTCCCCGGTCTTGTACCAGCGGTCTTCTGTCAACACTTCTTTAGTCGCTTCCTCATTTTCATAGTAACTCGACATTACGTTCGGACCACGGTACCAGATCTCGCCTTCCTGAAAATGTAAGTTGTTCTAGTAAGTAATGATTCGTGCTTTTATATCGTGGAGGTGTAGGCTAATCAGAGGTATATAGTACCTCTACATTTCGCCGGTCGCTTTTAAGTCTTATGTCAGAGGAGGTGAGCTTATTGCCATCAAACGGACAGTTTTAAAGATAATTTTGCAAATATGGGTAACAGGAAATGATGACAAAAAATATAAATGAGTTCAGCCATATTTTACCGCTAAGCATGCAAAAGGTTTAAAACATTCAACTTATAACTAAGTAAAATTTTAAAATTACACAATGAACTAAGGACAAAAAATAATACATGTATAAACTAGCTTAAAAATTATTTCTCAATTAGGAACTACTTAATATTATAATATGCTTTCGTCACTAAAAAGCTTCGGCGTTTCTTTTTAAATAATGAAAGCGGAAGCTCTTTCCATGTCTTTGGCAATTTGTTATAAATGACTGGAGCCATGCAGTAGATACTTTTGCGTATAAATGCTGTCTTGGCTGACTCCAGACATAGCACACTATTATCGCGTCTATTGCGGGGTACTACATCAAATAGACCCAGACTTTGGGCTCTAGACTTACAATTTTCTGATGGAAAAACCCATTAACACTGTTACGACTTTAATTTTATCTAACGAGCGAGCATGGCCTACTGTCACATGGCTTGCCACACATTTTATCACAGTTTGGGCGATAAAACCGTTTTGTCTTAAATGCTAGCACGGCGGCGGGCGCGAGATATTTCTGTATATGCCGAAGGAGTAGGTTGGTTGGCAGAAGTTTATGGTCACCCACATTTGGTCAGTTATGTTTAACTTCCATGGAGTAGGGGGCGAAGGCGAACTTATTATAATCAAAGCAATGCCACGTAAAATTTTATCGGAGAGGCAACCGTATGGCGAGTCTGGGTATTGAAGTGATACACACAAATTCCTTGCACATAATAGAGGTTAAATTATGAATGACATGTCAAAAAAAAAATTTGGCGCCCATCCCCCATATCTCCGCCCCCGTCCATTTGGGGTCCATTCGGACGGTACGGAGGGTTTGGTATCACTTCAAGACCCAGATTACCACTCGCCATCCGGTTGCCTCTCCGATAAAATTGTACGTGCCACTGCCTTAAATATTACCATCAACCCGGCACAAATCTTGACTCCTTCCAAAACGTGCAATAAAATATGTTTTTTTTTTATTAGGGTCGCGTTTGTTCTTTCTCCCCTGATGGTATACGATAATTCGATGGTACACGCTTGCCTAGAAGTAACCTATCCTCTCCAGATTGATTTGTTTGGTCTTCTTCGTTTCGTGCGGTTAGTGACTAACCTATTGTCAGAATTTTAAAGCCGCCGAGAGGCCTATCCTCTCGCCCCTCACCGCCGCAGGAGGAGACGCCCTGGGCGTCGGGAATCACAGGCAGATTTCCGGCCACCGTAGGCGCGGGCTTGCGGACGGTGAGCAATGGGTAGCTCGTCCGATAAGGACCAAGCCCGGATCGACGGCGCGTTGTGTTCCACGCGCGCCTCAAAGAGATGTTAGCAGAATTGACGGGGTCCGCTAGGGCCGATGCCTGCCGGGGCTGCGAAGAAGTCCGAAAGGGAGATCGTGGCCCCCGGCAACATGGCAACCGAAAGAACACGGGTGGGTTTTAGTCAGTAAGAGTCTGACACGCCCTCCCGCTCCACCCAGAGCGGGAGAAGTTATTTGATAATTCACAACCCAAAAAAAGAAAAAAGGCCTCTGACTTGGCTTCACATGCCTTCGAAAAATATCTCTCAGGCATGCTGGTTTCCTCACGATGTTTTTCTTCACCGTTTTTGAAGCAAGTGATAATTATTCAATACGCACATGAATCCGAAAAGTCAGAGGTTAGTGTCTTGGGTTCGAACTCGAGACCTATGACTTGGCAGTCTGACGGTCACACCGTTAGGCTATCACTGCCACACTTGCTTGGTAACACTTGTTTGTATGGCAAAACTATTAAGTCAAAGTGTTATTATATTGTTAGTTTTAAGATTGCTAATTGCAGCAATATTTTATTTGAAGCTATGCTTAATGGCGCAAGTTATCGTTTAAACCTATTTATTATGTTCTCTACAGTGTGAATCTTTATAATGTGCACATATCGAAATGAGGGAATCTATGCTTAATTTTAATGACAGAAAAAATATTTAAAAAATCTATACATATTTTTTTTTATACATTTTATTGGATTAAAAAAAAATTGTAACAAAACGGTGTAACTTTTAAACTAAATCACCTATCACGATGAAACAAACTCCATAATGACTGGAAGTAATTAGGCGTCCTCATAAAATGAAAAAATGTTTTTTTCTTAGCAAAAATCTGTATTTTTTTCATCAATTTTTACAATAATTGTAAAATTTATCACTAAGATGCCAAACAGAATATATATATATTTTTAATTTAAAAACATAAAAATTAACATTTTTTCCGTCGATAAAATTAAGCATAGATTCCCTAATTTCGATATGTGCACATTATAAAGAATCACACTGTATAAGTGAATTTGTAATTTTTTTAATAAATAAATACGAGTACTATCTAGTAATACTCGTATATTTAACCGCAGATATGAGAAGACTTCCAGGTCTTAGCTATAGTTTGACCGGGACCGCTGTTCCGCGCATTAGGAATGCGCGACGAGGAGGGGGGCAGCGTTGACGAATGAGCGGCCTGCACTGCCCCCTCGTCTAGCCGCGCGCACATAACGCGCAGAACAGCGTTCTCGGTCAAACTATAACAAGAACCAGGAGCTGGCAGAGTTCACCCCTTAGTTATACAAAAAATACAAAATACTTGCCTGCCCCGGTCCTAAAGCTTCTTGCGTGTTCAAATCAGCGATCTTCACCTCACTGCTACCTAAGATATGGCCCACTGATGCATGGTTGGTGTCATCGTTCTTTCCCACTGAAATAGCTCCGTTGGTCTCCGTCAACCCGTAGCCTTGGCGGAATAAGATGTTTTTCTGGAAATAGATTGATTTTTCTTTAAGTATATACGAGCATAAAGACAATTTTTATTTTTAAACGACTTCCAAAAGGAGGAGGTTCTCAATTCGACTGCTTGTTTTTTTTTTTGTATGTTTGTTACGCGATTACTTCATCATCATCATCATCATCATCAGTATATATAATGTTCCCACTGCTGGGACACAGGCCTCCTCTCTGTGAGAGGGAGTGGGCCGTAATCCACCACGCGGGCCCAGTGCGGTTTGGTAGATGTCACATGTCTTCGAATTTTCGGTTCTAGGACATGCAGGTTTCCTCACGATGTTTTCCTTCACCGTTTTGAGAGCAGTGGTAATGAAATAATTTACACAAAGTAAAGCGCCTGTCTGGGTTCGAACCCACGACCTACAACACGTAAGTCTCGGCCGTTACCACTGGGCCACCACTGCGATTATTTCGCCAATTATGAATTGATTTTGATGGTTCTTTTTTTTTGTTTGGTAGGTCCTACTTCAGGTGGTGTCAAATAAATTTTATTAACTTTGCTTGGGTAGTTTTTGAGTTAGCTTCAATAATACGTATTTTTTTCCCACTTAGTATGTGGATGATAGAAGTTCCTGTCACTGTTATATTTACATAGCAGGTAGTGGTTTTCGAATTTGTGTGGGGTAGGTACCACAACTAAAAAATGGAAAAAAAAACATTTTACAAAAAAAAACCGACACACAAAAGCAAAGACACCGACTTCCGAAATATTTTACACTTTGTACTGTTTTTTTTTTTTGGAAGTCGGTTGTTTCCTTTTTGTGAAAAGTTTTTATTTTAACTATTACATCCGGCCATTAGTAATGACATATCGAGCTTTACCATGACACTGTCACACAATTGTGTGGTCGTGGAGGAATCGGTGTTGAGGTTTATGGTCCCTGGCCTGAGGTATCGGTCTCTCAGTCCCCAAACGGACTGGTCTTTGGGTTTCCCTCCCCTACGCACGTGGAAGTGCTCTCTCGCATCGTTTTGCAGTGTGTTTCTGGTGTGTAACTGTAGGAGCTCCCGAAGTGCTTCACGACTGTCACACATTATGTCCAATGCCCAAATGTCCTTTCTTTGGTATTGTTCGTCGAGTTGAGCTCCTTAATTTCTGAGTTGAGCTCCACGATTACTGACAAATGCTTGCACTGACTGGACAGGTCCACTCAAATCTGTGTGGTTCTTTCCTCAAAAGACCTTTTCAGACACTTGTCTACATGGTTCTCATATGGCCTGACCAAGATTATGTCTGGACTTTAAAAGAGACTGTGACCTCTGAGTTTGTTTCGGCCTTTCTTCTCAGAGCAGTCAGATAGGAAACGCCGAACTCTTCTAGCTTATTTTAATTAATTATTTTTTTATGACGTGTAAAAGTGATTTCGTTATCCTATTTACAGAATAAACAATTTCATTTAATTTATGAGCGAGTGTGTTTAGAAGAAGATTTAGAAGTAGACAAAGTAGAACCCTTCATTGTGCGTAGTCCGACACGCACTTGGCCGGTTTTTTTTTTAAATTGGAAGACGGACAAGCACAGTTGTTATTAGCGAACATAGCGTTAAAAACAAAAGATAGCGATAGTTGTTATCAACCATGTATTGTATTTACAACTGCGGCGCTATCTAATACACATATTTATATTGTTATCAGACCTAAGTTGGGAATTACGATGCCTACCCTTGGCCAAAGGTATCGCATTATTATCGCTATCAAGGAGCCGATAACAGGGCTCAATGTACTGTAGGTACAATGAAAGTATCGTCGATTAGAAAATGTATTTTCGAATAAAAGAAATGTTTTATGGTAGGTGTGAAAAAGGCGAGATAAATTATTAAATTACTTTTTGTTACAACGTACAAAAAAGAGACTTCCAAAATAAAAATAAACTAGTTCTTCTCTGCGGCTTCGCCCTCGTGGTCGTCGGATTTTTTTCTACGGGATCGTACACGGGGCTACACATCAAGCCATTTCCAGTTTATGCTGATCTTGTATTGCATAGGATTTCCGTTCAATGCGAGGTTAGCTTATACTGGAAATGTATAGCTTGATGTGTAGCCGTGTGTACTACCGGGATAAAAATTATATAGGTACCTATTTTAATTAGCATAACATTAACATTATAGTTATGATTTTGACATTATGATTAAGTATGATTTTGACATTATGATTGATTGTTTTAACAACACTAGTAATTGTTACCAAAGTTTGCCAAATATTATTATGTACTATCACTAGTGTTTAAGATGTACATACATACATAAACTCACGCCTTCTTCCCATGGGTGTAGGCAGAAACTACAGAATGCCACCTGCTACGATCCTTACATCCTACTCCTTTTGCCTCGTTTACGTTCATACATCTGGTCATACACGCACGCCGGTTACGAGTACTACGCGCCTGGCCTTTCTGAAGAACATCACCAATCAGGTCAGTATATGTACTCCACATCAGCCTCAGCCTTGTAAATATATTTTGTTAGTGTCCTTTCATTCATCCTCTCAACATGCCCAAACCATCACAACATACCCTTTTCAATTTTTGTCACTACATCTTCTTTTAAATCACACCGCTGTCTTATCACAACATTCCTCAGTTTAAGATGTGTAGGTATGTAATTACTAACAAATTGGATTTTTTGATCTGAAATAAAAATTTTGATTGATTGATTGATTAATCCTAACCCAGGTCATGCATAGTCTATTCTTGTGCCAAACATCCGTATCCGTTCAGTCTTTAAGGCGTGAAAAGGTGACGAGACAGACATAATTACTTTTGCATATATAATATTATAATAATTAGTATGAATAGTTGTTGTATATAATATACATACAATCGAATTAATAACGTCCTTCTCTTTGAAGTTGATTAAAAAACAACAACTGTTTAAAACCAAGTTTCAGAATAATATAATTTATTATTTATTTCTCACGGATTTTACAGTTGAAAAACCTGCGCAGTAATAATAACAAAAGGTACCTACTTAACAAATTCTCATCAGTTTTCTTTTTTTTTCATCGAAAATAAAATTTAAAACCACGATATTATGATAACATTCATGATTTTGAACAATGGTTTGATGCCATAAAAGCTCTTCAGAAACACAAAAACAAATAAATAAACTTTTCCGCAGTGGTCCGCGAAATTCAAATGTTCTTACGTTTTTTGCATTTGAAGGTCAGTGTCAAGTTGTATCTTGATCAAAATAATTATGATTCGCGACCATAACAAATATGTATTTACAGAACTCAGACCAATAAAAAAGTAAACTATAAATTACGTTTTATTTCATACAACCAAGACAAATAAAACACAATACTACCAAAAACAAAAAAATTCATAAAAGCAGCCCCGGATCTAGAGGAGGGGAGGGCACGCCGGGGCCCGTGCCTCGGGTGCTAACTTCAGGGGGCGACAAATTCAAGCGTAGCAGACAAGTGCACCACCCAGCACACAGCAACTTTGCAATAAATGAGACGCGCAGCAAATTTATAATCTTTCTATTGTTTTTATTTTTTACAACAGTTTCGGCGCCCCTGTTGAATTGGCGCATTATCGATCGATACAATTTGATTAATATGTTGCAATTTCGCGGGGCTTTACTTAGCGCATCCCCATAAAATATTGGCGGGGGGCGGCAGATGGCAGTTTTAGCCCCACCTCAAAAAAAATCTAGATCCGGGGCTGCATCAAAGTATATCTCTCACACTTGGGAGTCGCAGCGTTTTTGGCTAAGTAGTTTCGGAGATAAGGAGGAATGGTTAATTTTCATCTATTTTCAAATATCTTTACAAGTATTTCATTTAACATGATAAAAAGAAATGTTAGTGATCCTCACAATAAGCCCTTTCATTTGATATGTCTCACGGTACAGTTTGCAAAATTTTTATTTTTATTTTCCTATTTTCCAGTAAAAGGTGACCCCCATATTCAAAATTCATTTATTTATGTTACACGTCCGTGTTTGGGTCACAGAAATTCATATGTGTACCTACCTACCACATTTCAACTAAATTGGTTCAATTAATTCGGAGCAAATTGGCTGTGACAGATGGACAGACGAGTGGTCCTATAAGGGTTCCGTTTTTCCTTTGAGGTACGGAACCCTAAAAATACCGCAAAGAAAAAAGTAGCTACTTATGTAGATAATGTAGATATTTCCTGAAACTCAAGTTAACAACAAAAACTTTACATTTGCAGTGAATGTTAATAGTAATAATATATTATTTGCATATTATTGTACTTATAGATTTTTTTTCTAACTGAACAGACAGCTGTGCTGCTGGGGAGTTTGTTGCGCCACTTCTTCTTCTCAGCTAAAGCACTAGGAAGTGGTGAAGGGCGGGCATTTTGGGGGACTGTCTTATGTAATTTTGATGTTCTAAAAGTGCTGATTCTCAGCCTAGTTTGGATAAATGGAATTTGAATAAACGACATAAGTAATATTATTATTTATCATACTGAGTGAGAAATACCTAAGTAGGTCGCATTCGCAGATAATTTTACTGGCGGCTAAAATTATTGCAGTAACGTCGTCACTTGTAGGTATACAATAATAACACTATTGATAATACCGTTACATACACTTAGTTTTGAAATAATACAATGTTATATTTATACAACATGTAAAAAAACCCTGTCCGATCCGTGAGAGTGTTGTTAGGTATCGTACTGAGAGACTATATGGTAATTTTCAGGAAGAAAAAACTTTTTACAAAAAAAAAAACAACCGACTTCCAAAAAAAACACTACAAAGTGAAAAATAACTTTAATTTCGGAAGTCGGTGTCTTGGGTTTTGTGTTTTCGTTTTTTGCCACCGACTTCCGAAATTAAAGTTATTTTTCACTTTGTAGTGTTTTTTTTGGAAGTCGGTTGTTTTTTTTTTTGTAAAAAGTTTTTATTTTTCACTTTTTAGTTGTGGTACCTACCCCACACACATTCGAATACCACTACCTGCTACCAGTGTCAAGAACTTATCATATCATCTACATACTAAGTGGGAAAAAAATACGTATTTTGAAGCTAACTCAAAAACTACCCAAGCAATGTTAATAAAATTTATATGGGACCAATTTGGGAGCCTACCCTTTCAAACAAAAAAAGAATTTTCAAAATCGGTCCACAATTGACGGAGAAATCGGTGGACATACATAAAAAAAAAAAAAAAAAAAAAAAAAAAAAAACAAACATACGCGTCGAACATATAACCTCCTCCTTTTTGGAAGTCGGTTAAAAAAGAGATTGCCACATTTTTTTTCAATGGTGTATTTTACCGGGTTATTACTTGGGGCGCGGGCGGCCACCGTTTAGCGGGTGTCTACAACTCATAACTTATGAACCCTGTTGAAAATTAGCTAATTACACTAGTTTACAAAGGAGAAACCCAAACTCCATAGAAACTTGGGCCTGGCGTTCCAGGACTGGAATTTGGACATAAATTAGAGTATTTAGGAAGGATTCATGACCCCAATTTTCACGTCTCCCAGCAATGGCCAAATTGGTCAAATCAGACAATGTTTACATTTTAGGTTATTTTTATTATTTGAGTTATTTCAATAAAAAAAATATGTTTGAGGCTTGTGCTGCAGCGCCTGCAGTCTATCATGATGAGATTTTAGGTAGGTACACAAAAAGCGCTTGGGGGGGAATCTAAAGTGACCTTTAGATTTATCTGATTGATCTTACTGAAAACGTTAGCTGAAAACTATATTTATCAGACAAGGCTCACTTACAACATTACTGGCTTGCATTTGTTAATATTGTATCTACTAGGGGATTTAATGCAACCTCATATTACCTACAGTAATCTGAGATTGCAATAATATATTAAGTAAAATAGAGTAAAAACACATAATTGTGATAAATGGTTTTATTAATCACCTTCTTCATTAGGATTATCATAATATAATAATACAGTATCCAGAAATTGAGCAGCAGGCATTTGGCTACCCTGGTGCCGTGCCTAACCAAGATTATTATCATAATTCTCCTCATCGTGTGGGCACGGCTACCAACCATTCTTTTGCCAACAATACAGGTGCAATAATATAGAAGTATAGGTTCCCTCCCACTTAGAGAGCTGTCGACTAATATGAAGGGTGGGCGTTTTTGGGGGACTGTCTTATGTAATTTTGACGTTCGAAAAGTGCTGATTCTCAGCCTAGTTTGAATAAATGACTTTTGAATTTGAATTTGAATATAAACGAAATACATCCTATTACTAATATGCTTGGATTTTATTCTTCCTCTCAACATCCAGTTTGAGTCCGATGTTGACAGCTCTTGCTGTAGGCCACCGTCCACCTCTCTACACACTTCCATTCATCAGTGTCCTATAGGTGTCTGTTCACTCTCTTCTGGTCTACTTATTTCAATCAAGAGATACAGCATTGGCATGATTTCAGCAAGCTTGGCAGATAAACTCATTTTCATTTAAGTACCTGAAACAAACATTTATCATTTGACTATTAGGTATAGCACTAGCATTTAGCAAGAAACTTCTGAGTGGCACATTTGGGTATAGATAGTGCAATCCACGAAGACGCGCCCCACTCCGCTCCGCTCCGTACTAAAGTATAACTTACAGTACAATAATCGCGGAGTGGGGCGCGTCTTCGTGGATTGCACAATCTATAAACATAAGCGGCCTGATTACATTCCCACTGCAGGGACACACACCTCCTCTCTGAAGATGGAATAGGCTATAATTAACTATGCAGGTTCAGTCCGGATTGGTGATGTCACATATATGTCTTCGAATATGAATTTGTTGCACATTCTGGTATCATTTTATAAAATACAACTATCAACAGACAACTGGACACAAACGATAATACTATTTAGTTTGATTACATTAAATAATTACATGGTACAAAAATGTTACGATATAAAAATATCGGATACTAACCGTTTGAGGCGCGACCCATTCCTGTAAATTGAAAGAATCATTTTCATCTTCCAATTTTTGCCTTCCTATTGTATTGCAGCGGTCTGTTGCTATTCCGCAATTAATGTACAGGCTCATGATGTCGTTATTTAACCAGTCTTCAAAAGATCATTATACAGATCTGGTTTTCCAGCAAAGGTCTACAGTGGTGGCAGGGTACGGCGTCCTATGTTCAAGCGAGGGCAGTCGGAAGGCAATCAATTTCGGAATTCAGTATTCGAGCAGAGGTTCTAAGAAATAATAAATCCCGAGAAATACGAAAAAACACAATAAAAAGCGAATGACAACAATGATATGACAATTGACATTTGACAGATGTTGACATTGACATTTGCCGTTTACTAGTGTAATCCGTGGTGCAATCGCTTTTATCGATTATTTATTTCTTTTAATGATTTTTTTATGGTGGTTACGTTAAAAATCAATTAGTTTCCAGATTTTTTTTATTTTACTTTGATTTTAATATAAAAAAACAATTATAATAAAACAATGGAGTATTATTTAATTATTTGTAACAGTATCGATTTCCACTAAATCGATCATATTCTTATGGCACGCTCTATTGATATAATGCCAGCGTTTGTGAAGTTAGTGATGTTTAACGAAATAAGTGTTTTAATGGTTTACAAAAGTTGTTTAAAACAAAAAATAGAAAACTACTTATTTTCTACACTTGGCCATTGCTATTGAGGCTAAGATTAAAATGGGTTAATTAAGCAAAATAGACGATTTTTTTGGTACATATCTGATTCGTGTAACAGTTAGGCCCAGAAACGGGTTTCTCCTTTAAATTTTTGTCTGTTGCCGCGAACTTTTTGGTTGATATTGGTTGCTATATTTATACATTTTCAAATAATATGTTATACATATTATTTGAAAATGTATGCAGCTCAAATTACTTCATTTTTAGGGTTCCGTAGTAAACAAGGAACCCTTATTAAACATGTTTTCCCATACATTCCGTATGTGAGAACATATTTTTCAACTACAAAGTTAAGTTTGTTTTTGGGATAAATTCATCCCAACTACGGAACCCTTCATTGTGCGTGGTCCGACATGCACTTGGCCGGTTTATTATTTTTATTTTCTAACCGTATTTGTCCGTTGACAACGAGCGTGTTTTATTTTTATCTGAAGTTTTTCCGACGTAAGTACTTCAAGGAGAACTTGTTTATCCACTGATATGTCCGCACGAGGGCCGCTCAGGTAGCGTCTAGTGTCCGGCGCGCGATCGGAATTTATACCGCGCAAGTGCCTTGTGCCATTTCCAACTTAAAGGTTATTATATAGTAAACTACTGCAGCTACACCAAAATAAAAAATACGTGTGTATAGCTGAAACTATACAGAATCGACTTATGTAAAAACTAAATGACAAATAATCATAAATAAATTATAAATAAATCATACAAAAATACTATGGAAATGACGTCGCTTACTTAGCCTGGCGGCATACGCATTTGTTTTCATTTCGTTATTATCGTTTCAACAGACATTCAACCTACGACATTTTTAGATATATTTAAAGCTTGAATCTTGAAGTTTATTTTGATATAATACACATAAACATTGAGTTAAAAATAAAATATTAATCACATTGTAAAGACAAGGGACGCCAGCGCATAAGAACACTTCACATTAGCAATAGATAGAATTTTGACGTTCAACATTTTTTCCACAAAAAAAATGTGGGCTTGGACACAAAGTCATTTTGCCAATTGACACGGAATTTAATACAGCTCCATCTAGTATAATTGTATGGCAACTTTCATAAAGTTGCGGTACTGTTTGGTTGACTTTTTCCGAACAACTTGACGCGGCCGTTTTTTCGGCAATAACATGTTAGCGGAAAAAAAATTGAGCCAGACTTTCGGGATTGACATAACAGTGGTTATACATTCCAAATCATTTTTGCTACATATGTGGAGAATATGTGTTTCAAAATTGTAGAAACGTTTTCTACAAGTTCGTCAATTACCTACACCTATTTACTGTATTTTGGGATGTTCTTGGATAAAAATTTGAAGTCTTAGGCACCTGATTGTGTTTGTAAATTGTGTGTTGAATATTTAAGATTTTGGAAAGGTGGCAAAAGAAGTGCTTTTAAATTTGAAACTCTAACCATTTGGCGTAAACCACAAAATCATATCGATGACTGTTTTTTTTGTAACATAAAAAATCGAGCTAAATGGTACCCAAGTGCTACTTGTGTTCAGCGTCCAGTGCAACATTCACCCAAGAACATCAGAAAATGAAACTGATTTTGAATCTGTATCCAACGAACCATCATGTTTTTCACAAATCAAATTAGATGATCTTTTAAGAGATTTTAATCTTTCTAAATAAGGTTCAGAATAGTTGGCATCAAGACTGTAAGAAAAGAATTGCTTTTTCCAGGTACTAAAGTTAATTTTAATCGTGAAAGAGGAAAATAATTATGGAGTTATTTTTCCGACTATTGCTAGTCCTTTTTTTTTTGGGTGGGAAATTATCTAATAACTTCTCCCGCTCTGGGTGGAGCGGGAGGGCGTGTCAGACTCTTACTGACTAAAACCCACCCGTGTTCCTTCGGTTGCCCTGTTGCCGGGGGCCACGATTTCCCTCTGATACCTACGCCATTTTCCAAAGTCTACACATAAGAGGAGAGCTTTAGAACAAAGTTTTGTAGAACTAACTGCTTAATTAAGTTTTTTTGTCAATCTTTTCTTAGTAAATACATATGTTTTCTGTTTTGAACGTAGATATCTGAAACTCAAAATCTAGAGCTGATAAAAAAAACTAATTATATATTTGAACTTAGCATACCTTAACTTAACAAAAGTATACAGACTAATTTATCGTTTACTAAAGTAAAACAAGTAACCCAACGTAGCACTCGCCGAGCTAGTTTTCTGATTTTACCGAAGATGAGAAGTTCTAAGTTTGGCAAAGAAATGTTAACTTTTGAAGGAGCACAATTATACAACAAAATACCCTCATATATAAAAAATTACACTCATTCAATGCACTCAAAACACAATTAGCTGAATATTTGATCACAAATAACACCCTTCCGAAAAGCTGAATGCATTGGATGGGTACCTTCATCATAATTGCTACGTGACGTCTGTGACGAACTTTACACTTATACCTAATTTATTAACCGACTTCAAAAAAAAGGAGGAGGTTCTCAATTCGTCGGTTTTTTTTTTATGTATGTTCCCCGATTACTCGAAGACCACTGGACTGATTTGAGATCGAGGGAACTCTTCAAATATTATAGGCACATCTATAGCGATTTGGGTATTTTTGATGAGCAGTTGACATAAAGCTATTGTAACTTAGATAAATTATAAATTACAAACCAAATCACTAAAAAGTGAAAAAAAAAACTTTTTTACAAAAAATACAACCCGACTTCCAAACTACGAAGTGAAAAATAACTTTAATTTCGGAAGTCGGTGTCAAAAAACTAAAATATTGATCCAAAGACACCGACTTCCGAAATTAAAGTTATTTTTCACTTTGAAGTTTGGAAGTCGGTTGTATTCTTTGTAAAAACTTTTTTTTAAGCATTGTTCTCAAGTAAGTGACCTTGTGTCTTTTTTGAGAACAAATATCTTTATAAACCTAAGTAATCAGCAATAGCAAAAAAAAAACAGAAACGGATTTACTGTAAACTAGTGTTATTAATGGTTTTAGGGTAATTTTGGTACTAAAATGTGTATTTAAAATAGTAATAATTTTTTATTTTTAATAATAATAAGATTGTTTTATTACTTTTTGGTAATGTTATTGCAGTAGGTACCGATGTGCCCCTTTCGGATCGGACGTTTTTTTTACATATTGCATAATTATGTAAAAAAAATACTTCACACCTAGCCTTTCTGAAGAACATCACCAATAGGGTAAATATATCTATCCAGTTCTTATCAACTCATAAAACTTACATTTTTAGCCAGGACAGCTTCGGCGTCTTCTTTCGAGATGGGCGCGGCGCCGCTTACTATTCCGTAGACCGACGCCACGTGCTTGGGAGTCACTGCAGGATGCTTGCCCAGGAATACCACTGTAATGTGTAAATAATTATTTTATGCTTATGCTTAATCAGCATATCGCACCTACGCTGCAATAACGTCACTTATGCAAATGATGTAATTTTTCAGGAGAATCTTAACTGGTAATATTTAAACTACAACTTTGAACTTCATATTATTACTCACCAGGTTAAGGGGTACATTAGCTACTTTTTCTCATACTCAGATCAATTTTGACAAAAATTGCATAAGTGACGTTATTGCACCGTAGGTGCGATAAGTCCATGGAGGAGCTTGTAGCTAAGTAATGACAGCCGCACGGGTCGATCAATCAGGTTAAGCTACGCTTGCCGCGGTTGGTCCGTGGATGGGTGACCATCTTTACATACCAAGACCCCTCCGTACCTCGGAAGACACGTTAAGCCGTTGGTCCCGGCTGTCATTTGTAGATCTTTGACAGTTGTTACGGGTCGTCAGAAGCCCGAAAGTCTGATAACCAGTCTTACCAAGGGGTATCGTATTACCCAGTAACTAGGTCGTGGCGGTCCGATAGGCAGTCGCTCCATGTAAAATACTGGTATTCAGCGGCATCCGTTTAGACTGGAAGCCGACCCCAAAATAATTGGGAATAGGCTAGGCAGATGATGTTTAATCAGCCTATAATGTTCCCACTGCTGGGAGTGGGCCGTAATCCACCACGCGGGCCCAGTGCGGGTTGGTAGATGTCACATGTTTTCGAATTTTTGGTTCTAGGACATGCGTTCGCTCACGATGTTTTCCTTCACCGTTTTGAGAGCAATGGTGATGAAATAATTTACTCTAAGTAAAGCGCCTGTCTGGGTTCGAACCTTACGACCTACAACTCGTAAGTCGCGGCCGTTACCACCCACTGCTCTCAAATAATTATGTTAGAAGGAAATATAGTCTCCTTAAAATACTGTAGTACCAATTATTACGAGTATTCAGACTAAACTTCATTTTCCCAACTATAAAAAAATAAAATAAAATAAATCTTTATTTCAGACTAAGGTCCATAATTTTGTTAGTAACAACGGTGCTTAAATAAGTAGGTTAGTATTGTTATTTTTTTTACAAATGATTTATTTACGCAGACCTATGACTGTCCCCACCCAGTGTCCCTGAAAGGGACAGTCCGGTCTGGCAGTGATCATTTTTAGAATGCTGTTGTCACTACCATGCAGGCGCTGTAGTAAGGAGGGCATTTTCTTTCGCATGATGGCATGGAAACCATCTGTGCGAGCCTCTGCGAACATTGTTGAAGCGCTACAACGCCATGGCAGCCCCAACAGCATCCTAAAAGCATCATTGAATTGAATTTTTTATTGATTTATTTTTTCTATGTTGGGTTCGGCTTCCCTTCCAGTTTATCCGGACGCAGCTAAATACCAGTATTTTTTACATAGAGTGACTGCCTATCTGACCTCCACAACCTTGTTACTTGATAACATGGTAGCCCTTTGTAAGACTTTCGAGCATCTGACTAGTAAAAAAAATTTTTTTGACTTACCCATAGGTGGAACCAAGAACAAAACTTCAGCCTTATGTTGAACGAGGGTCTGAAGGAAGAGTTCAGGTTTGAAATACGGCATAGTGACCAGTTTGACGCCCAGTGACAACTGGTTCAACATGAGACTATTGAACCCGAATATGTGGAAGAACGGCAGGATTGCTGGCAACACCGCCTGATTTGTTGCTGGAAGAAAAAAGAACATTCAATTTTCGAATTTCTTAGGACTCGTGAAGAGTAGTTTGAAAACGACAGCTACTGCGCTGGGCTTATTATAGTTTGATCGAGACGGCTGTACTGCCTTAGGAATGCGCGTTGAGGCAGAGGGCAGCGTTGAAGAATGAGCGGCGGGACACCGTGAGCGTTGACGAATGAGCAGCCTGCACTGCCCCCCATCTCACCGTGCAGGTAGTTAAGGCGCGGTACAGTGGTCTCGGCCAAACTTTAACTGAATCGTCGATCAAGTGGTCGGAAGCGCGATTCGCTGTGGGATCCTGGGTCTAATCCCTGGGTTAAAAGAAGTGATTTTATTTAGTCAAACCTGGATAAGTGAGACTGGGTAAGCGAGAAAACTCTATAAATGAGAGTAATTGTCTGGTCTCGTCATTTTAACCGTCATACCTCTATAAGTGAGAAACAGACCCCTCTATAAGAGAAAGTCGTTTTACACTCGTGGACCTCTATAATTGTGACTGCTACTTGCCTGTAAATAAGCGACAGTCGAGTGTAATTTAACATCTGCTATTTATTTTTAAAATGTGTGTGTCGAAATATGGATGTATTCTGAATTAAATTATTATTTATGACGCATTCTTAAATTTCGTGGAAATAACATTGTATTTTTCTCTCTACCTTTCCCAACTAGGCTCAACCTCTATAAGTGAGAAAGGCCACTCCAAACCTCTATAAGCGACAGTCGAGTGTAATTTAACATCTGCGATTTATGACTCATTCTTAAATTTCCTGGAAAATACATTGTTTTTTTTTTCCTCTACCTTCCCAACTAGCCTCATCCTCTATAAGTGAGAAAAGTCGCTGCTGTACCTTTATAAGCTAGAAAATCGAGTTACTGAGAAACCTCCATAAGAAAAAATGGATCGTGGTCCCTTGAACTCTCGCTTATCCAGGTTCGACTGTACAACATAACATAACATCACACCTGTATTCCCCGAAGGGTTAGGCAGAGGTGCACCTACCTCTAAATGACCGCATATCTGACAGAAGATGCGTCGCGTATCGTCGGTCACGTAACGCCAGAACGGACAAGTAGATAATAAAACATTCTACCGTACACACTCGACCGATTATGCGTTAGTGCATCGAGCATAATAACGAAGTTACACCAGACGCATCTTCCGTCAGATGTGCGACTCTATGCCCATGTAAAAGGGGGCGAGCCTGTTGCCATCAACCGGGCAGAAATCCAGACTCCGGGCTGCTACAGATTTGGTTATATATTATCAGGAAGTTCTCAGCAGCAGCTTCGGAGTCGGGATTTGTGCCCAGTTAAAGGCAGTATACTCGCCCCGCACTTCATAAGACTTATAAAAAAGGTAAGTGGCGAAGGTGGGTGTTTCAGGCCATAGGGGCGTGTTATGCATGTTATGGCATTTTGAAAACAAAAAATAATCTTCCGAAAAACTTACCCGTAGTTTCTTTAATAGCAATAATCTCCGGGTCAGCGATCTGCTGGTTCATAGCAACCACACTGCCATGCGTCAGCACCACACCTTTCGGGAACCCTGTAGTGCCACTCGAAAAGGGCAATATGGCGAGGTCTTTGGGCCCCCTATGTATTGACTTCAAACAACTAGTATCTAGGCTAAAATCTTGAGCAAACTCCGCGAACTTGATGGTGCCTTCCGGTAGACCATCATTGTCTGTTAAAATTACTGGTATGTCTAGGTTAAGGTCTGCTAGAGCTTGTTTTACGTTGGCGTACGAAATGTTTGAGGTCACTACAGCTTTGCATCTGACCATTTGTATTTGGCGTTTGAGTTCGTCTGAAAACCAAAAATATTGTTGTTTTATAAATCTTCATTTGTTTCGTTTTTTTTAGCACGTTAAGCCGTTGGTTCCGGCTGTCATTCGTGGATCTTTGACAGTCGTTACGGGTCGTCAGAAGCTCGAAAGTCTGGAGGCTTTTATTTAGATATTTAGTTTTGTTTAGGTGCAGCGCAGACGACACACTTTTTGTGCGATCGAGTCTGTGGCGCACGAAAATGTCTTATTTGTCCCCGATATTTTTCCGAATGCAGGTTATTCTATATAGGATGTGTCGCTCGATAGTAATTTCTGTCAATTTAAAATTTAATTTAGGAACCATTCCGTAGCTCACATTACGAATAAGAAAGGAATTTGAATGTGCGCCACAGACTCGATCGCACAAAAAACTTTTTACAAAAAAAACAACCGACTTCCAAAAAAAAACACTACAAAGTGAAAAATAACTTTAATTTCGGAAGTCGGTGTCTTGGGTTTTGTGTTTTCGTTTTTTGCCACCGACTTCCGAAATTAAAGTTATTTTTCACTTTGTAGTGTTTTTTTTTGGAAGTCGGTTGTTTTTTTTGTAAAAAGTTTTTATTTTTCACTTTTTAGTTGTGGTACCTACCCCACACACATTCAAATACCACTACCTGCTACCAGTGACAGGAACTTACCATATCATCTACATACTAAGTGGGAAAAAAATACGTATTTTGTAGGTAACTCAAAAACTACCCAAGCAAAGTTAATAAAATTTATATGGGACCAATTTAGGAGCATACCCTTTCAAACAAAAAAAGAATTTTCAAAATCGGTCCACAAATGACGGAGAAATCGGAGGACATACATAAAAAAAAAAAAAAAAAAAAAAAAAAAAAAAAAACAAACATACGCGTCGAACATATAACCTCCTCCTTTTTGGAAGTCGGTTAAAAAGTAGTATGTCGTCTGCGCTGCACCTTACGTTTAGTTTTTTTTTTTTTAATTCTGCTTGAGTATAGTTCTCGATGTTTTTGGTTGGTATATTGGCGTGTGCTAGCTGACATAAATGGCCAATAATTTATCATTTAAATAATTTTTTGTTATTTTGCATACTTTTGTATAGAATCATTTTATTTTCTAACTTGAACAGACAGCTGTGCTGCTGTGGAGTTTGTTGCGCCACTTCTTCTACCCAGCTAAAGGCACTAGGAAGTGGTGAAGGGTGAGCGTTTTTGGGGGACTGTCTTATGTAATTTTGACGTTCAAAAAGTGGTGATTCTCAGCCTAGTCTGAATAAATTACTTTTGATTTTTTTTAATTTTACCAAGTGGTATCGTATTACCCAGTTACTGGGTTGTGGAGGTCAGATAGGCAGTCGCTCTATGTAAAATACTGGTATTCAGCTGCATCCGGTTAGATTGGACGCCGATTCCAACATAGTTGGGAAAAGGCTAGGTAGTAAAGGCTCCCGCTGACAGGCGCGACGCGAGTTTAGTAGAACAATTTCTACGAAGACTTCAAGGGAACTGTTCTACCAGAATCACGTCGCACCGTCGCATCACAACTGTCTGCGGGAGCCTTCATTGAATCGGGATTAGCGAGACCTGTAATAGTATTTGTAACTTTATAATGTTATATTTTGTACCTACAGTTCGTTATAATCCCAGAGACAAATTTGACAGGTGCAAACGTCAATCTCCAAATGGAAAAAACATACAACAGTCACATAATATGTCAAATTAGTTTCTGGGATTAAAAAACGAACTTTACCTACCATATATAAATAAACATGAGATGACGTTTATACTCGCAATATCATTAGACTTTGTACCCAATTCATGGCATGCAACTAATAGCAGGTCCGTGTAGTACAATGCTCATGCAATTTGAAAATGGTGTCGATTCAATCAATCTTCGATCTACCAAGGCCTCTCGTTATGGAGTGGTATATTCCTTGCCAGGGCTCTTTCTCAGTACCTTACGAATATTTTCTAGGTTAAAACTTGTAAACCGGTGCCATCGCCGGCTCTCATTCGTAATAAATATGTAAAGATCTCCACCGTCCCTAACAAAAGTAAGTATCGTAAAAGGAACAAATTTAATGTAAATCGTAATTTAGAATAATCATGTTTAAGGCTGCCTGTCCATTGCATTGAATAATGCGGAGCGGAGTTGCGGAATGTGCGGAGCTAGGCTGAGTTCACGCAACGAATAATTTGAAAGGGCTGCAAAATTCCGCGCCTGGTATTTCCGCTTCCCGGTTTTTTATGAATTTTTAAACTAGTTCACAAATCCCTGTCTACTGAAGCGGAGCGGAGTTTATGCAATTTCATTGGTTAATTTTGGCACAGCTCCGCTCCGTTCCTCTCCTCTCCGCTCCAGTGGACAGTCAGCCTAATGGGAAAATTATAAAAATTGCGCTGATATTTTTTTCTTTGTGATATTACATGGAGAACAAGCAGGCGGTCGGCATCAGGTTCAGGAAGTCACAGCCACCTATGAACATCTATAAAACCATAGGCATCGCAGTTCTATAGCCATCCCAGAAACAAAGAATGTTACCAAATAATAAGTTTAAATGTAAAATGATTGATTGCCTCTTAGACGTGTTTTTATTCCGTCAATGAATTTTTAAATCATACTTTTTGATATTATAATTAAAATCTTAATAATGACATTATAAATAATGCATTTTTATTAATCTTAACCAGTCTATTAAAAATATAAATTCATAAACTTAATACGAGATTTCATAATTTTATATAAGATTTTTAGAATGTACAGTGGGCTGCATCAATTGGGTAACCCAGTTGTATAAAATTTTTAATACAACTGGGGTACCCAATTGATACCCCACCGTACCTAGTTCTGATTTGCATGTACCTAAATATTTCTACAGCAACAATGGTAGTATGCGTGAAACAGTGTTTAATGTAAGATCTCAATATACCATAACTGAGAAATAAACAAAATTCGATTCAATTCAAAGCTGAAATGTCTCATGTGCCTATAAAAAGGTATCTTACCAGCAGTATAAACAGGATTCATCATACTAGCGATGCAGCCAGCCTGTAGTATCCCCAGAATCGTGACAGGATATTCTGGAAGATTCGGCAGGATTATGGCAACTTTGTCATCGTTCTGCAACTTGAGTTTTGTCCGCAAAGAGGCGGCGAATGCTATGGACATCTTATGCGTTTGTGCATATGTGAAGCCTCGGCCTGTTACTGCGCATACCTATGAAACAAAAGACAGTGACTGATTAGTTTGGAGGCATAATAAGTGTTATAATGTTAAAAAGCCTGCGAACACGGCTCGCAACTACAAATTGAGATATTTGCAAAATTAAATTCCAAGCACGTTGCGCTAGTGCGAGTGCCTGCCGGAGCGATATACACTTACAGTGAGCACACATTGAAAATTATTGCTTGATGCGATAGCACTACTAGCTTTCAGATGAATGAAAACTTAATATTTTTCCATTTTTTTTTTCGACAATTTGTTACTTGATAATATAAGCTATGCTTCTGCAGAAACAATATGAAGACATGTCATTTACACTGTAAAATTGTACGAAATTAAATTTTATTCGTTTAAACTTCATTTTAGACAAGTTTTTTGGAAAAAATAAGATGTAGGAGCCTAGATAAACACTGTCTAAATCCGAATAACAACATAATAATTATGGTGGAAATATGCCCAAATTGCAAATGATTTAGGTATTACGTTTGTATGGACAATTCATGTGTCGCCGCGTTCTTAAGTGTTATGCTGTCATTGCGCGGCAGGGTCAAGGGCTTGATTCAGACAGATGTTCTTCTGGACATGGCACATTGGCACGCACAGTGAGGAGGTTCCAGCAGCTTGAACCCTGTTCCTAATGCCGACGGGCCACATTTATTTTTATTTAAATATTTAATACATACATACATACATAAACTCACGCCTTCTTCCCATGGGGGTAGGCAGAAACTACAGAACGCCACCTGCTACGATCCTTACATACTCTTTTTGCCTCGTTTACGTTCATACATCTGGTCATACACGCAAGCCGGTTGCGAGTACTACGCACCTGGCCTTTCTGAAGAACTTCACCAATAAGGTCAGTATAAGCCTTCCTAGGGCATCCCCGCCCGGCCTTTCCCTTCACATCAGCCTTGTAAATACATTTTGTTGGTCGCCTTTCATTCATCCTCTCAACATGCCCCCCCCCCCACGTCAAATATTTAACTACTTTTAATAAATGTGTGTGTAAAGGGAATAATAAATCTTCTATTTCCAACAATATTACAGAGAGTAGTAGTAAAGAGTGACTAGGCTATTTCAGTCTGAGGTAATATCCTCTCAACATGCCCCCCCCCCCACGTCAAATATTTAACTACTTTTAATAAATGTGTGTGTAAAGGGAATAATAAATCTTCTATTTCCAACAATATTACAGAGAGTAGTAGTAAAGAGTGACTAGGCTATTTCAGTCTGAGGTAATATTATTACCTCAGACTGACATAGCCACTTTTTACTATAGCTGATAGGTATATTATATCAGCTATAGTAAAAAAAAACTTTTTACCAAAAAAAAAACAATTTTAATTTCGGAAGTCGGAGACAAAGAACGAAAATTCAAAACCAAAGACACCGACTTCCGAAATTAAAGTTATTTTTGTAGTGTTTTTTTTTTTGAAGTCGGTTGTTTTTTTTTTTTGTAAAAAGTTTTTATTTTTCAATTTTTAGTTGTGGTACCTACCCCACAAATTCGAATACCACTACCTGCTATGTAAATAACAGTGACAAGAAGTTATCATCTACATACTAAGTGGGAAAAAATACGTATAATTGAAGCTAACTCAAAAACTACCCAAGCAAAGTTAATAAAATTTATATGGGACCACCTCTGAAGTATGAACCAAACAAAAAAAGAATCATCAAAATCTATTCATAATTGGCGGAGTAATCGCGTAACAAACATAAAAAAAAAACAAAAAAAAAAAAAAACATACAGACGAATTGAGAACCTCCTCCTTTTGGAAGTCGGTTAAAAAGTAGGTAATTTTCTTTCGATATTAAGTACTTGATTCTTATCTAGAACATTAAAGTTATGACAGGGCACTAAAATAATCGGACAATTTATTTCCGATAGCTTTATTTAATACCTACTTGTGAGCCGTAAAATCCGTACCTACATATTTATCTAAATCGAAAACTGCGTGTTTCTAGGGCAATGAACCACCTCAGCTCACAAGGTCTGTAGGGTACAGGTACAGGGTCTCCGGACCAAAGAGCCGAAACTGCACTCTAGCTAGAGGATACAAAGTTCATTTTTCAATGTTCTGAAATTGTCATATAGTTTATTTTAGGTCTAGATCTGCCTAGCCTTTCCCAACTATGTTAGGGTCAGCGTCCAGTCTAACCGGATGCAGCTAATTAGATACCAGTATTTTACATGGGGCGACTAAATCTTTGTTCTGATATTTTTCGATCTCCTCGAGACAACTGGATTGAATGAACTTTGTTAATTGCATTTTAATTGCTTGGAATGACTCAGTAGGTAGTAGGTAGGTAATTAGAATTCAATGAGATATCGATTTGATAATTTTTAGGGTTCCATAGTAAACAAGGAACCCTTATAGTTTCGTCATGTCCGTCTGTCTGTCTGTCTGTCCGCGGTCTAGCTCCGAGACCCTTAGTACTAGAAAGCTGTAATTTGGCATAGGTATACATATTAATTACGCCGACAAAGTAGTAAAACAAAATGATGAAAAACATTTTTTTAGGGTACCTCCCCTACACGTAAAGTGGTGATGTTTTTTTTATCCCATGGTGTGGAGTATCACTGGAAAGGTCATTTAAAAACATTGTGAGTTTGTGAAAACTATTTTTGGATTCAAGGATCCGTTTGCGTAATATTAAGCTTTAAAGTGCTAATTTTTGTTAGAGTCAAGTGTCCCCCCCCCTCCCCTGCCAGCTAAATGGTTGGTTTCGGATGTGTGAAAAAATCACAGCAGTAGTTTATATAACGAAATTAAAAGGAAAACTATCACAGCTAAGTAGGCTCTACAAGTTAACGTTGTTGCAAAAACATGTTTTCTCATACATTCCGTATGAGAGAACATGTTTATCAACTACAAAGTTAAGTTTGTTTTCGGGATAAATTCATTCCAACTACGGAACCCTTAATTGTGCGTGGTCCGACACGCACTTGGCCGGTTTTTATAGGTTCAACCTACATAATACAAATGATCAAATCGAATTAAGGCGACGATAACCGACTTTTAATGATTTTATACTGAAGATCACGTCTTATACGAGTAGTGTTAATGATTTGGAAAAAATATATGTTAAATTAGAGTATTTTTTTAATAACTTACTGTAGGAATATTTTAGATAATGTTTATATTACATAGTGAAATTAATTTGTAAAGTTTTATCTAACGCGGATAAAAACTGCGAGTCACGCAAAATCTATCAATCATATTTTTCTGAAAGCTTCACCATTTTAAAAATTATTCAATTATTAATCTTTTAGCATAGGTACGTATTTTATCATAATACCTTTTGTTTTATGTATAATAAATTAATAATGCGTCTAATTTGGGACAGCGCTCCTTGATGAGCGAGTCCTATTACTGACTGGACGTACGACGCATTGCGTGAGCTCAGTACAGAACACGCAAGCTAACCATTCAAAGTCACTGGCATATATCTGCGTCTAACTAGCTAAACTCCGCAGATGTGATGGGTATCGATTCTAAATATGATAAAAAAAAAAAAATAATAATAGATTTTTTGGGGTCATCAACCGCAGGTAGAGTTGTCACTTGATAAAAATCAGTTGTCCTTGTGCAAAGTAAACTTCACAGAAGTGATGAGTATCGAATATCGATATCTAAATACGAGAAAACAAAAAAAAAAACAGATCTTCTCAACTCATACTTCAAGTAACACCAGCGATCACTGATCAATTATTTATATATTTTTTTATTTAGTCGTGTTTAAATATCGATGCCCATCACGTCTGCAGTTTTGCTAGCTAATTTAATTTGACCCTGTATAGTCAGACCAGAATTTGGCTACGAGCTTGGCACCGAGGTAATGATACCTATAAATGAAAAAAAAATCTAAAGTCAAATTATTCAAATTGGGTGAGAATCAGCACTTTTCGAACGTCAAAATTATATAAGACAGTCCCTCAAAACGCCCACCCTTCACCACTTCCTAGTGCTTTAGCTGGGAAGAAGTGGCGCAACAAACTCCCCAGCAACACAGCTGTCTGTTTAGTTACGTAGTAGGTTAGAGTTTATAGAGACAATAAGGCAAAATATCATTGTTTCACACCTAGTGGTATTTAATCGAAAATTAATCAGAGCGTAACAATAGTCAATTGTTTTCGTGAGAATAGAATCAAATGAGGTAATATTAATCCCATCAAAAACATAAATGTGAAAATGGGAGCCAAGTTCAATAAATATGGTTGTTGACTTCGCCGACAAAAGAATTGAGATCTAAATGGGTGCCAAGTTCTGTAGATAATCCTGAAATTTATTTATAAGAACATGCAACTTTCTAAAATAAAATTAAAACACAAATTCTTGTTTTTTCTGCTATAACAATGTTTGCTATTTAAAAATATAACTTCTTAAATTTGAACAGTCGAATTATTTACACAAAGCACTTAGGATAAATTGAAGCTCAAGATTTGACTTGGCTAGTTTTTACATACAAGTTATCTTACAACTTTATATTTGATTTTATATTTGTCTACAGTGTCGTGGTGCAAAAGAACTAAAATAAACAGAGTAACTTTTTTATGCCGGTGTGCGTTACCTCTACGTCTTACACTCGCGCCACGTCATTGTGCTGTAATTTGACTTTTCTAGTGTGCGTGCATTAAGCGGCTAACAGTTGGATGCTATTTTTTTCATCGACTTTACAGCTTTGACTGTCTACCTAGTCATATTTAATTATTATTATTTAATTTTAAGTAGGCACTCAACATCAAATAAGTCATTCATGATGTGACCTGTAAGAAATTGGTACTCTAGTCTATAAGTTTATTGGATGTATCTCATATCTTTGTATCGGTATACTCAATTGTTGGTGAGTCCAATAAATTAAATAAAATGATGATATCTTTGTTCTTTATGTTATGCGCAAGTTACTGTTTCTTATTATAACTGTTTACAGCTTTGACTGTCTGCCTAGGCATATTTATATTATGCGCAAGATACTGTGTCTTATTGTAACTGTAAGGTCAAAATATCTTCCTCCTCTAAAATTTCAGCTTGCTGGTAAAAACTAGCCAAGTCAAATCTTGAGCTTCAATTTATCCTAAGTGCTTTGTGTAAATAATTCGACTGTTCAAATTTAAGAAGTTATATTTTTAAATAGCAAACATTGTTATAGCAGAAAAAACAAGAATTTGTGTTTTAATTTTATTTTAGAAAGTTGCATGTTCTTATAAATAAATTTCAGGATTATCTACAGAACTTGGCACCCATTTAGATCTCAATTCTTTTGTCGGCGAAGTCAACAACCATATTTATTGAACTTGGCTCCCATTTTCACATTTATGTTTTTGATGGGATATCATTACTTTTTGTAAAGAAATTATTATCATTTGTCAATCAAACGTGATCTATAAAATTCTTTTTGCAAATATGCGTAGCAATATTGTGTAAAAATGTAGGTATTTCTTTCGTAACAATTGTTACAATTGTCCGCAATGATGTCAGGTCGCTGAGCCGGCGCGGTAAGTATTATTATTTAAAAAAACTTGTGCAGTCGGGGAGCCCCGTCAGGAACAAAGTTCCTTAACTATTTACTATATTAAACGACAATAGTCCCTAAAACAATAGTCATACGATCTATCAATTCAAAAACGTCTCAAGCACAGTACCAACCTACAAACTACCTTGATCATACCAACCTGAGGTTTGTAACAACGTTTTTCGAGATCAGAGAATGAATGAAATGAATTCACTACCGCCTAACATTAAGGACCAAGATTTTGACACGTGACACATCAGTTGACTCGACGGGGTGTTTTGAATTCAGTCATGAAATTCTGGAATTTACATCAACTTTTAGCATTCGAATCAAAAATGTATAGTTAGCTGTCAAATTATAAGACGCTGGAGATCAGCGCCATCTGAAGTGAGCAAGTGGCAGTTTTTAACACTATTTGAAAATTTTTCGTCATGACTGTCATTTTCGGGAGATAGTGCTGATATCGAATTAGATGGAAATTCTGGATTTTAAGATGGCGGCTATTCCAAATAATAATAATATTGTAGATCAATTCTCATAGACATCAATTGCATGCCGATTGTAAACTTGATAATCAAAATCCGTAAAAAAAACGGACCTCTTAATTTCGTCAAGTTCGTCTGTCCGTGTGTCCGGATGTCATACAGCCATTTTAAATAAAGAAAATTTTAAAAAAGGTGTATTTTTAGCACCGTTAAACAATGGTGTAGTGAAATTACGATAAACATAATTTAAGTGGGGGTGGCATTCTCCATACCTACATATAACCGAGAGATGAAAAAAATCTATGCATATAAAGCGTGTATTGTTGGATCTCATAATTAAAATGTTAAAGATGTTTCTAAGTGACTTTGCTTTTGACGTCAATAGTTTTTGAGATACAGTTTATTTTCGGTTACAACCGCAGAATTAACTTTGTTTTTTATAGTTTTTTCGAGAAACACAAACTTATTTTTGCAGTCGATAAAATTGATACTATGCAATGTTTATGCGTAAATATTCATCCCAATTACGGAACCCTTCACTGTGCGTAGTCCAACATACACTTGGGCAGTTTTTTAAATTTCATTTTGAAACTACCTCAAAAAAAAAGCAATTTCTATTACTCGAGTAAGATTATCCTATTAAAAACAAATACTACCAAACTCATACAACTAACAAAAAATATAGACGTCATTTAAAAGTGTTTGCGGAATACCTACCTAATTTATAGAATTAATTTAACATCATTCCCGAACAAAATTTTCTTACCTAACTAAAAAACGTATACTAGGCATTCTGTAGCAAACTATCAAAAATAAAATCCTACCAAAGTCATACAACTAACAAAAAATATAGACGTCATTTAAAAGTGTTTGCGGAATACCTACCTAATTTATAGAATTAATTTAACATAATTCCCGAACAAAATTTTCTTGCCTACCTAAAAAATGTATACTAGGCATTCTGTAGCAAACTATCAAAAATAAAATCCACATTAAATAATTGTCCAATAAATTAAAAATAATTTTGAACAACGTTCCGAATTTAAATTCAAATGTAGAAACAATTCGGCGCGAAATTCAATAAATGAGGTAAGTATCTATCCACGTCCTGTCTGTTGACTCGTTTTATATTGAATGTCCTAAAAACGATTCAAATGTATACTAGGCATTCTGTAGCAAACTATCAAAAATAAAATCCACATTAAATAATTGTCCAATAAATTAAAAATAATTTTGAACAACGTTCCGATTAAATTCAAATGTAGAAACAATTCGGCGCGAAATTCAATAAATGAGGTGAGTATCTATCCACGTCCTGTCTGTTGACTCGTTTTATATTGAATGTCCTAAAAACGATTACAATTACACTAGAAAAGTATAAATAATTATTTTAAACAATGCTTATTGTATTTAATGCTTAAAACAATTTTATTTAAATTTTCAAGTATAGATTTCAGACATTCGACATATACCTAAATTTATCGAGACAATCAAAATTGAAAAAAAAAAAAACGTTTGGCATAATCGTTTTCGCACATCATTACAATAAAAAAAAACAATGATCGGCGATTTTTAACACAAATTGAGTAGTAGTAATGAATATTACGTGTTATTGAACGTGTGTTCGTATAATAAGTTAAGATCTGGGCATTTTCTAGTTGCTTATAATATTTTTAATCATATTTGTCACATTTTAAATCATATCTACATGTGTATGAGTGTTAATTGTGAAAAGTTAAAATGTAAACACGCACGATTGGCGCGAAACTTCGACTTTTGATACTAAAAAACTTCATTACCACTACTTATTTAACTTGAACAATGGATGAATTTGTCAAATAATTAAATGTTGTAATAGTCACTGTCCTTGTGGTGGAGTTTGGATGTTCGAAATCCCCAATTTTTTATGTTTTTTAGCCTCGACCTCGACTGTCATCAAAATGGCGATTGTTGCATTTACAGACTTGCAATTTTATAAAGGTAAATTAATAATCTTGCGCGCTAAATATGAAACATTTAATGGCATAAACATTATTTTAGCCAACTCTCTTAATTAAAGATGAATAATCTTATTGGTAGCAGCATTTTCAGCGCTTCTATAGGAAGGTTTACTCTAACAAATAACACAACAATAAATACTAAAAACATTTTATTTCTCATAGAATTTAAAACGGCTTCAGCTTCATTCTCATAACTTAGTCATGGTATGAAAGCAGCGTAGGTACAGTAGGTGGTAGGTGTACGCTTTCCCACGAAACAGTAATAAGCAATGATGATCTCTTAAACGATTTGTCCTATTTTGCTCACTTATCAATAATTATGTACACCAAGTCCTGCTGCTCACACGTCACGATTTGATTCTGGCCCTAACCAGATTATTGTTTTGACCTAAGGGTAAATCTCTTAAACTCTAGGGTGGCTCTGTTTTTATCATCACTTGCTTGTCTATAAACATCTCTGGTAGCAGCCTCTCTCAATAAGCATGACAAACTTTATCCAAATGTATGACCTAGAAAGTAAGAAAGTACTTCTTATTGTTGTTTATTTACTTTTGTTTAGTAATTATATCACTCATAATAATTCTGCCATTTTAAAAACACTAACCTGATGACTTCTGTGACTTGCAATTGACATGCCACTTGCAAAACATAATATGCTTAGATTTCCATGAGCAAGTAATACTTGGGATAGAGTTGTAGATAATATAATCAATAATTTCAAGTCTTGCAATAACACATGTCATCGTCATACCTGAAAAAGGTAAAAAAATTCAGTGTATTTACTTATGTAATATAATTACATCATACTATATAAATTTACAGCTGACGACGCGCGACGTACCCCTGACTGAACATAGGCCTTCTACTAATAGGCTGCTAAAATCAATGAGGTTATACAATACGCTAAAATAGTGAAAGGTGAACGGGTGTTTACAACAAATATTTAAAGAACTTATTAAACTTACCCAGGGCCATGGAAAGATAAGCAATAGTTCGTCTGGCTTCAATTTAAATTAACAGTATTAAATCGTAACGTAATTTAACTATAAAGTAAATACGGAAAAATAAATTCAAATCAACTTAAACAAACAGCCAACAATGCCATTGATCTGACAGATATTTTTTTGACAGTTTGACATTATTCATGGTGTCAATGTTACCAGGTTTAATTATTTTGGTAATCGATTGACGAAATCGATTGGCTGATTAGCAGTGATCGGAGTAGGTAGATTGATTTTACGTAGGTACTCGCATCATGAATAGTCATAGAAATCATAACATGGATAAGCCTTTTTTCCGGGATTTCATTTTGGTACTTACGGGATTTAATCAAATATTGTTAAAGTAAGGATTTTTAAACTACTACATTAGAAATTTATAGAATGCGATAGATAAACATTTAAAATATATTAAATTATTATATTGTTTACAGTATACCTATCCTTTTCTTGGAGTCCGATCACCTATATACTATTAAAAAGACAGCAAAAGGGTTAAACATTTCTTATTCATATTGATGTATTCTTTATTTTACACATCACAACATTTGAAATTCCTTAAAAAAATCTTAATAATTTCAAAATCCCGGAATCCCGGAGGCATATCCATACTAATATATACGTGCCAGTTCATTGACACCAAATCAATCTACCTACTCCGATCACTGGTGATTAGTTTATAAAATAACATTACTGTCTCGAAACACTTTTAAGTTTTTGAGTATATTCAGACCAGATAATATTTTAATTATTGTAAAATCATAATTTTACAGTATTTGAGTATAATAAATAGCATTTGAAACATACTCGTGTAGTGGATACTCCACGTACTCCATGTGGGTTAGAATCGATTTTTCAATCGATTACAAATTATTTGATTGGAATAGTCCGTCATTTGGCAACATTCAGGTTAGGATTGAATGGCGGATGTACAAAATTACAATTAGTCAACCAAATAAATATTAATTAGGTTCTCTAATGCTAGCAGAAAGAAATTAAAAAAAAAAACGACTTAACTTGAAAAAAATACGACATAATTTTTGTTAAATAAGCTTTGACACAGTACCATACAGTGGGCCTGCTTTCGAGAAATCTCCTTTCAACTTTATAGGTCATCCGGAAGTGGATTAAAGGTTTTTGATGACCATGGCTATGTGGTTGATAAAAATGCCGATTTTTAGACGTTAATATCTCAATAACCGTTTGAGCTTTATTTATGAAATTTGGAGTTCTAGTTAATCTAAGGGGTTTTAATAAATAAACCAAATTTCATGTGCTAATGTTATATAGATTTTGAGTTATTAAGGGGTCAAAAGTGGCTCCAAATGGTTCGTGTAATATAACACACTGCAGCCGTGTCTTGCCTGGAACTTGGCTCGACACGCTATCGCGTGTCTAGATTATTTAAGTACCTGTACCTACTTCCACTATGATTCCTAAGTTCAGTGATTATGGTGTTTTGTGGTGATTATTATTCAAATTCATTTAGGTAGGTAAGTATTTGCTTATTGCATAACACATGTTTAGGTATAAGATATCACAAAATATTGGATTAGGTAGGTACTTACAGTGTACTTAATTATTTATAACCACATAAACTGTGCAAATTTTGTTTAGGTACATACAAATGCAAATTTAAAATATTGTCATAGAAATTAAATAATGTCAGAATAAGTAGGTACCTACTTAATATTTTTTTATGTTAAGTAATCATAATTAAATAGAAATATGTATTACGTAAAAAAAATACATCTTTTTAGTAAAAGAGGTGATAGATATAATTACAGTACAAGAAATAGGGACCTATTAGTGCAACCAGGTTTCAGACTGGCTAAAGTCATCTTTCATGGGGTACTGTTTAAAATGTTAGTAAAATTCCTCCCCACATACTTCAACTGAATGAGACGAAATTCAAATCTTGTATAAAACGCACACTATGCAGGCAGGCATATTATAAGTTGGGGGATTACATCGCTGATAAAATGCTTGGCTCAATGCTGGTCCTGCTCCACAACCACAACGAATTGATTAACATTTGCAAATAGTGTTGGAGCTGCTGAAGATTGTAAGACTATCTTTGCATTGTATAAACTGTATAAACCAAGGAGAGTGGAACCGGCGAGAGATGTCGTGCGGTGTCCCACAGGGATCGGTCCTGGGGCCGCATCTGTGGGACATCGGATACGACTGGGTGCTGCGCGCCGACCTCCCAACGGCGTTAGCGTCGCTCGTTTGTTACGCTGACGACACACTGATCCTGGCGCAGGGGAGATCGTACCAGGCGGCGGCCGACTTAGCGACACGTGGGGTTGCGACAATCGTCGATAGAATCCGGCAGTTAAGACTCGAGGTGGCCCTGCACAAGTCCGAAGCCGTGGGTTTTTATGGTCCTCGGAGTGCGCCACCATCGGGTTCCCAGGTAATGGCAGGACGGGTTCATATCGGTGTCGAGTCAACGATGAAGTATCTGGGACTCGTCCTCGACAACCGGTGGAACTTCGTGGAGCATTTCCGACGTTTGGCTCCCAGACTGGACCGGGCCGGGGCTGCTTTGAAGCGGCTCCTGCCCAATCTAGGAGGTCCAAACGCCTCCTGCCGGAGGCTGTACGCGGGGGTCGTGCGGTCCATGGCGCTTTACGGGGCGCCGGTGTGGGCGCGTTAATTCAGGCGGCAGCCAGCCCGCCGGTTGAACGCGTCCCAGAGGGTCATGGCCATCCGGCTGGCCCGAGGATACCGCACGGTCTCCTGCGAGGCGGCGAGCCTCCTTGCCGGATTACCGCCATGGGATCTGGAGGCAAAGGTCCTCGCGCACATTTGGGAGTGGCGCGAGGAGGCGAAACGCCGGAGCTTAACTCCGATGCCGCAAGAAATCGCGGCATAGCGGACAGAGGTCCGGCGGGATCTCATGGCGGCATGGAGAGTGCGATTGTCGCAACCCGGCGCTGGGCACGCCACAATTTCGGCGATAAGACCCTTCTTTGAGGAGTGGCTAGAGAGGCGCCACGGCGTCCTCAACTTCCGCCTGACGCAGGTCCTCACCGGACACGGCTGTTTCGGGAGGTTCCTGTTCAGTATAAAGCGGGAGGAAACGCCCGGGTATAGCCATTGTGTAGATCGCCCGGAGGACACGGTGGAGGTCTGCCCGGCTTGGGCGGAGCATCGCTGTGTCCTCGTGGAGGCGATCGGCGGCGATGATCTCTCGCGTCCGGCACTGGTTCGGGCCATGGTACGGAGCGAGAGGAAATGGGAAGCCGTCACCTCCTTCTGCGAAGCAGTAATGCTCGCGAAGGAGGAGGCGGAACGCGTGAGGGAGAGGCAAATTTCGCGCCCTCACGCCCCCAACCGCCGCAGGAGACGCCCTGGGCGTCGGGAATCACAGGCAGATTTCCGGCCACCGTAGGCGCGGGCTTGCGGACGGTGAGCAATGGGTAGCTTGCCGTCCGATAAGGACCAAGCCCGGGTCGACGGCGCGTAGTGTTCCACGCGCGCCTCAAATAGATGTCAGCAGAATTGACGGGGTCCGCTAGGGCTAATGCCTGCCGGGGTTGCGAATAAGGGCCGAAAGGGAAATCGTGGCCCCCTGGCAACAGAAGGAACACGGGTGGGTTTTAGTCAGTAAGAGTCTGTCACGCCCTCCCGCTCAACCCAGAGCGGGAGAAGTTATTTGATAATTTCCCACCCAAAAAAAAAGGCTTATTATAAGTTAGGGGATTACATCGCTGATAAAAATGCTTGGCTCAATGCTGGACCTGCTCCACAACCACAACTAATTGATTAACATTTGCAAATAGTGTTGGAGCTGCTGAAGATTGTAAGACTATCTTTGCATTGTCGATCTCCTTTGTATTATAAAATTGCATAGCACAGGTGTGAGCATTATATACTAAAGAGTTACCATTTACCGGGTAATATGTCCAAGGCCGTGTTAGTGTAAGCCGGGACCCCTGGGCACACAAGAATTTGGGGCCCCCTTTGGAAAGTAAAAAAGTCACTGACAAAAAAAAAAACATTTTTCTGCAAAGATTTTATATTTAAGTAAGTACTATGGGTAAGAGCGATACCACACGGGATTGACTACGCGTTGCGTCGGCGCTGTGACGCTCCGTAGTTCTACATATGAATCTGAGCGTCATGCCACACGGTGCGTTAAAACGACGTGCGGCGACGAAACGCGTTAGCATCGGACAAGGGACCGGGGTAACGAAGCGGGGAGGGGTGCTACGACGGAGCGACAACGGAGCGCAACGCAGTATTTTTTAAAATAACCAACACTGCGACGTCGGGATAAGTTGCGTTGCGTTGCGACATCGCAGCGCTCATGTGGCACTCACTGCGTCGAAATCTCCGCGCTGCGACAACGCAACGCATTCGCAACGCCCGTGTGGTATCGCTCTAATTGGTACAAATCAAATATTATAAAGTACTGCAGGTTTGAGTTGGTTTCGAATTTGCGATAGTGGTTTCTTGTACGATTTCTGTTCTAAAAATCTTCTATTGTATCCTCAGTCTATTTTTTTGGTTTAGGATGTCGTTAGTTAGTCGTTCTTGTAACAATGTCGTTCATAATTCATTGTAAATTCTCTTTAGTTGTGAAAATGAGCGCTCTCAATCAGGTAAAGGAATATTCTCGTTTCTCGTAGCGACTTCAACATTTCGAAAAATTTCTTCTAACTTATCGGATTTTTGTAAGGTTGAGATACTCAAATCGACTGATTCCTTTGATGAAAACATTCTGGTTTGAGCTCAATATAATTCTAGTCTGTGTTTAAGCTCATAAGCATTAATTTCTTCTGCTAATTCTTTGCATTTTTTTTGTCAACTGTTCAGAATCTATTGTTGATTAGATATTAACTGAGAAAGAAAACTAAAACGTTTATCATAAAAATCAAAGTTTAAAAATCTTATCTGGTGCCCGATTAATATTCAATTTAGATATGTTGACGGAACTATTATATTTGTGAGTATATCTACCTAAAAATAGAAGAAAATAACGCTTTTGAGTGCAAGCGTTTAACCAGGCTTACGGGGCCCCCGTGAGGTCGGGGGCCCTGGGCACGGACCCCCCTGTGCCGATATGGTAAAGACAGAACTGAATATGTCTTACATTGACTTGAATGTGCCCTGGCGGCTGTGAGTATGTCATGCTCACTCAAATGTTTCGCTGATGATGGCGCGTGTGTTGGATCATTTATCTCCCTTCAAAATGGTTGAGCTGAATGGTGCTGATCCATGCGTCATGTTCGTGAACGGGCGCCGTCAGTTGGGACTCGTCATCTCTTAGCTGACATGGCTTATTTTAATTTTTTTGAATTGTTCTGTTTTTTTTTTTTTAAATGATGTGCTTAGCCAATATTTTATACTTAACAAGTTTTTATTTAAAAGTGTCCGTGGAGTTTCTTACCCGTTCTTCTACATAGGTACCTACCTACTACGCTTTGGAATGGGCAACTAGCTTCATATTTCTGACTGTTCGATTCCTTGACAATTCAAAGTGCCTGTAAATGGTTTAATAGAAATAAATGCTTTGAGTTTGATAGATACATCATGTTTAACAGTTTTATTATTCAAGTTTATTTAATTTTCATAGCTAAGTACCTAATTTAACTTAACCTACCCATGTGTCTATATTTAAATAAATTGGAATACTTAACATACTTTTTAAATACATTTTACTTGAGGCAATAAGTATAGAACATGGTTAGGCATGGGTAATTCCTAAACCTATTGTATACATAATTAGCTTTTCCCCGCGGCTTCACATGCATGGATGTCGCAAAATATCCCACGAGAACGTATAGTCCGTGCAATCCACGACGACGTGCCTCACTCCGCGATTACTGTAGGTAGGTACTGTAAGCTGAACTCTAGTAGGTACGGCGCGGAGCGGAGTGGGGCGCGTCTTCGTGGATTGCGCGGACTATACTACCGGGATTAAAAGTACCTACCCTAATTGTGTGTTAATCCAGGTAAATAATGTATTAATTTCTAAATACATTGTTTTCTTATAAGTAACTCTATTGGTTTACGCGGCGCACGTCAGTAAAGCTCCCAGTCGTGATGATTTTTTCCGACATCTTCAACAATCATCGCCATATTTCAGCCAATTTACACAAAACCTTAATGAATACACCTAAACCTTCCTCATAAATCACTCCGTCCATCGGTGAAAACCGTATGAAAATCCGTTCGGTCGTTTTTGAGAGTTTATCGCGTTCAGGCAGACAGACAGACGCCGCGGGGGAAATTAGTTTGATATTATGTTATAGTGATATATTAAATGTTAATATTAATTATGTAGGGATTAACTGTTTGATTTTCAATCATTAACAACTTGTATTTGTTGGATTGGGCCATAATAATCTAACAATTTCTTATATTTTTTTTTTTATGTTTTAAAATTTAATTATAATTTAATTTTTTTTTTGGAATATTAATAGAAATAGAATCCTTTCTTAAGTTTTCAAAATAAGTAAGATGAAAAACTACGAGAAGAAGGCATAAAAGCTAGGTCCGCTCTTTTTAATAATTTTACATGAATTTGATTTTCTTGTTAAAGCAGATTTTGTCCAGCCAACAATGCTTCATATAGCCTACTTAAAGATATAGCCTAGATTTAAAAAAATATAGGTTCGATGTAACTTTTCACAATAAAGGAATAAAAAAATGTTGTGACGTTAGTTTTGAGTATGAATGAATCCTCACAAAATTACTTCTTCCCTTACTCCACCATAAAACCACCATTACCATTTTTACAATGGTAAGTTCATAAAGTAGTATGAAATCCATAAAGATAACTCACCGTTGCAGTTTTATCAGGCCACCGGTCCAAATTCTGCCAAACAAAGTCATTTGCTGTGTAACTAGTAACCGGAATATCTTTATACACGGATGTCAAAATATTTTTTTCTGGAGCACTGGAGCTCTTTGGTCTGGCCCCTTTAGATATAAATCCATTCTTCTGTTTATTTAAAACTTTTAGCACATTGCTTCTCACTGCATTGGCCATTTTTGGACTTTTGAAGGGACTGAAAAATAATAATAATATTTACTAGCATGAAAAAAAAAAAAAGTGAAACATCAATGAATTTTATGCAACTGACTTGTAAGTAACTCTTTGAAATTATCAATAAAAAAAACTTTGAATTGTTTTTGTACAGGTGACTACGTTTCACAAAAAAAACAACACCTATTTTTGGAACACCAACTTTTATTTATTCAAATTAGCAATTGATTGGTCAGTGTTAGTCTTAGGATTTTTAAGAACCTGATATTCTTGAACAAAAATCTGGTTTAAACTTCGTACTTCAATAATTTTCTAACATAACAATCTAATTTGTCTCAGAAGCAAACTGAAAGCATGTAATAAAAACACACTGAGTATATAAAACTAAGCAGTAATACTGTAAGACGTCAAGTCGACAGAAGTTTTCAGAAAAGTAACGAAAATTGTTGCATTAAAAATATTTACAAGTTTTGACACATACCGTTTAACACAACTATTACACTTGAGCCGCTGCAGGCTACTGAAGTAAACTGTACCGAATCACCGGGCGATAACTAATAATATAAATATTCACACACAACACTTAGTACATCCGTTAAAGTCGATAATAGCAAACTTAGTTTTCTTCTAAATCTTTGTGCCCTTGGACTTTGAAACATCGCTTAAGGAACTACTCTATTATCACACAGCACTATGGGCTTTCACTTTGTTTTCGTGTAGGAATAACCCGACTAAATTAGAAGTAGGTAAACATTAAAAAAATTTAGCGCTAGTGTGCATGTGAATCGTGCGAATGTGAAAAAGATCGTATTAGTACGCACTCTTTCCGCTGACCCACTTGAATTTACAAAGGAATGCGATAACAGCTGGTTGACGTTTCATTCTACGCATTGTACTAAGCATGTTACTTTTATGTAAAGCAAATTAAAAATGTTTGAATGAATTAGTCACACATATTTTTGACATATTAATAAAACGGTATTTTAAAATATTATAGTATTTACTTCTTATGTTTTTAATGTGTGTAAATGATTAAATTCCGTACTAATGCGCATCAAACCGTACGAAGGCGGGCAGTGCGTGGGTGAAGTTATTTGTAGGAAAATTAACTCTCGCCTTCCGTTCTCGAAGAAACACTACATACTTAAAGATGGTACATACTGGTTGTAATGCCAACTTACGTGATTGTTCTATTCAATTCATTTATTCAGTAACAATTCACATTGTATTCGAATATAATTCAACATGAAACCTAAGCATACACAAAAATTATTATTAAAATATTGTGTAGGTACCTACCTATATGGTCAGATTTACAAAACAGCGACACGCCTGGGCAAGCAATTATGCTACAGTAAAAAAATTGTCGCGATAAAGCGAACTACACTTCTGGGGCTCTCTGTTTTCAGCTAGACGTCGAGCGGTGTGCGAGAGAGAATGCACGAAGTGTAGTTTGCCTTATCACGATAATGCGGCCGTAGCATAACAATTTGGCCAATAGTTTGTCGTAGATCGAACTCGAAGTTTTGTCGCGACAACGCGACACGAATCTTTGCACGAGAATGTAGCCGTAGCATTAGTACTTTTTAATTTGTGTTAAGTACCTACTGTACCTACATCGTGTTGGATATAAATACAGGGTGTAAAAATAAATACATAAACATATTCTAGATTATTTAATATCAGAGAATTACAGTGATATAAACTTAATTCAGACCTTACTTTAGACGGCTAAGGAGTATCAGCAGTCAAATAATTAAGAACGCATAAAATTATACAAAATATACCTACCTAAGAAAAGTACAATACACATATCCTTTAAATAGTTCTGAAGATTAAATATAGAGTAAAATGATTTGCTTTAGGTTAACCAAAAGCAGATCATTTATTAAAATAATTGAACAACCACTTATCCAATTAGGTATTTATAGGCCTACCACTTAGCTGAGATGTTTCTTGAGGTAGCTGAGCGGTGCGGGAGGTGCCGCACCGCACAACCTCAAGAAACGTCACAACGTCGAAACAGTTGTGACAAGTTGACGAATCACTGAGTTCTTGCGTCACGTCGTCACCACCCTGCGCACGCGCAGCTACCTCAGGAAACGTCTCAGTTAAGCGGTTTGGCTATAAACCATACATTTTACCTATAACGTGGTGATACAAAGTCGTTTTAAAAGAGAAATCGAGGCAAATCTGTAAAATAATAAAAACTTAAAACATTTCCTGGACATAAAAGTAATAAATGCTATTTTTAAATCTTATGTTAAGAAAGCTTCATCTTGAATTTTTGATATTCTTCAGCTTCATATTGATATTATTCTGGTATCGCAATTCATACTTTAGCCCCGCTAAGTTAGTCTCCACGTACAAAATTACTAGATGTTTTTACGTTCATCCGAGAGACTTGCAACTTGTGAACCAGCTTAATCGCTTGAACAACACTTTTTTTCTTGTGGTTAGAGACTAACCTGGTGTCAGAGTTTATATGCCGCCCGTGGGCTTCACATACCGTCGATAAATATCTCTCAAGCATGCCGGTTTCATCACGATGTTTTCCTTAACCGTTTTTGAAGCAAGTGAGAATTATACAATACGCACATGAATCCGAAAAGTCAGTGGTGCGTGCCTTGGGTTCGAACTCGACACTGACAAGAACACTGAACGAGATCCAATAGAAGTTTTATTGTTATCTATGGGCGTTTAGTGTCCCTCAAACTGTTAAGCCATTTAGCAGTCTTCATGTAAGTACGTGGAAACTAACAATTACATGAACAAAATAAATCATTTAAAAAACGACTGTAAAACACTTCGAAACTTTTTAGGAAGCAATTAAGTTCTTAAAAAAAAATCAAATAAAGAGAACTCGAGGCCAAAGAAAAAAAGCCGAGAACAAGAATACATAGGCACTACATAAAACAGAAGGATATATTTAGTAAATTGAACACAATTTGTACCAATATTGGACTAGGACTAACTCAATTTTTGGCAAATAAGGATAAATCTACATATCGTCACTGGAAAGGCAAAATTACTTAACCGCCACATTATTTATATGGCGTTAAGTATTTTTGCCTTTCCAGTGACGATATAATAAAAACCTGTTTCAAATTCAGTAGAAATTCGACAAAAAAAAAAACATAACTTCTATTGGAAGCTTCGTTCGATCATTATTTATAGTTTATCGAGACGTTTTGTTGATGGATAACATTTCCAAGGACCTGTCTTTACATAGGACCGTATTTCATTTCTGCAGTACACATAGGTAAAGCCGCATACATTTGCTAACTTAACCTTAAATATATTTTGGACTTGCAGTCCCCTAATTCAAACTGGACATTGGATTCCCTTGTTCACAAACTAAACTAAATTTAGTTCAGTGCATCTTTTTCTTTCTATTTCATTAAGAAAAGGACAGAAGATACATTTTAGTTCAGTCCTGTCAAATTAATCAGCGCCTGTCACTACTCCATACAAGTTTAGACGTGATTAAAAACTTGCCTACTAAAATTACGTCAATTTACGTCAAGCGCTGATTAATTTGACAGGACTAAACTAAAATTTATCTTCTGTCCTTTTCTTAATGAAATAGAAAGAAAAAGGTGCACTGAACTAATTAAGTTTAGTTTGTGAACAAGGGAATCGACACCATTAACTAGTTTGTCGATTCTTAAGTAATTATCAACGTTTGAATCAGGGGCTCTAAGTTTATTATCCGTTATGTCTTTAACATTTAAATAGAAAAAAACAATGGTTAAATGTCAATACACAGTATGGCAAAAATCGGTTAATATAACATGTGGAATTAACGAGTAAATATAGACGTAATACACATATAATAACATAGTATTGTGATTATTCAAAGCCAGCAAGCGTTCTTTACAAAATGTTTGAAGGAACTACATACAGATAATAAAACCATGTGAGAACTCGAGTCATAATCATAAGCCACTTAAATATTGTGATTATAAATTTATATACGGTTAATTAAATTAAGTTAGCCGGCGGAAATTCACAGAGGGTATTGGTCCAATCACTTCTGTGAAGTCTTGCTGCATTTAAATTGAACTTTGTATAGTTAACTGATTGTAAGTATATGTGGATATGTCGCAGTAAGATAGTTATAGTCGTGATAAATGTATATTCCTAGGGATATAGCTATACGTCGGTATTCGGAGTGTCCTAATTTTGTTACTGAGACCAATTTCAACGTAGCGCTCGTTGGCTGCTGCCGCGGCAACGCTCACTTCGCTCGCTCGGCTCGCGCGTACTTGGCCACAGTTCTAACCTAACCTATTTGGTCGGAGTGCCCAAATAGTAATATTCCTAGTAAGATAGTTATGAACAGCTTGCTGCGACAGATACACTAATTAAAAAATGTAACTGTAGATAGACCATTTTGAAGTCAAGACATTTTATGCAAGGTTCATATAAAGCTTATAAATACTACTTGGTCTATATTTATTTACTTTCTCCATTGGTCGACCAACGAAGTCTAACCAAAATGGCATATCTACAGTAGGTAATTTGTATGAAGATGACAATCATTCGACACTTAACCCAGTCTGTTATAAATACATTCAAAACATTTCTAGCCAAATTAATTAATTAATTAACACCCTACTGATTTCAAACTATTGATGTTACTTTAACCGACATGTCCTAGAACCAAAAATTCGAAGACGTGACATCTACCAACCCGCACTGGGCCCGCGTGGTAAATTACAGCCCACTCCCTCTCGAAGAGAGGAGGCCTGTGTCCCAGCAGTGGGAACATTGTAGGCTGATTTTGATGTTATATTTGTTCTATCGCTTTCTTGTTAGACTCCTATTTAAATTTCATCAGACGAGACTTACGAAAATGCTGATAGCATTTCGTCATTAATTTATATTGGCGCCACATCTAGTATGAGAACAGAAAACTATCTTGAAGTGTCATACATCCTTGACCACGTCAGAGAGTTCCGATGGAAATAGGCATTTCGCCAACTATGTCACATGTCCAAATCGGCCAGAATATTTTAGAAATGTCCCGTACATTGCTCTATTTTAAGGTCGTTACCTTTCTGTTCCGAAAAAAAAATTGTTTCGTATGTATGAAATTCTATACGAAACGGTACACGATACTTTATACGTCTGTCAAAGAATCGATAGTGAATGCAGCAAATCAGATTATTATCATTGCATTAGTTCAAGTTGTGTCGGAACTGGTTTATGTATAGAAGAAGACTTATAATGTACTAAGCGTAAGTCGTGTATATGCGCCGTATTGTCACAACTGAAGCAAAGTACTGTACATGCATATACATGTTTAATAGTTTATAATCATCAAAAGTCTGAAATCAGTATTTTACATTCAATAATTTTCCATTAGGAATATTCTAAATCTAAAAGATGATTCGTCTAACACACTTCCAAGTTTAGTGTAACTTTTTAAAATAGGAATAATTTGAAAAGTTGAAGCCACTTGAACTTGGGTGATATTTTCTTAATATAATGCCTGTATAATAAAGTGTATTATAAAGGCAATATATTAACATAACACGTGAAAAGGCGGGTGTAGTAATATTTACCAAAACTTGTCATTTTTAGGTAAATTATATCCTTCTTCGGTTTCTTATCCGGCTCCACTGAAAAGCAGAAAAAAAAATATAAGTAATTGTAAAATATTTATGGCGTCTGAAATACTTGAATTGAATTGCATGATACGAGCTACGTAACGTAGCGTACGTGTATGAACGTGGAGTACGTTTAATCTGAACGCGAGATTCGAGTAATTGTCTACGAAATATCGCAAGACTTCGTTCAGAATAATCGCCGTGGACCTCGTATTACTGTTTTTGCCACGCGTTTATGTCATGGTCACGGTGCCTCCACAAAAATGTTTTTTTCATGAGATTTAGTAGATGTTTTGTCTTATATTATTGCCGACGATATGGAATTACGAACGGTACTTTGATCATCATCTTTTCAGCCGAAAGACGTCCACTGCTGGGCATAGGCCTCCCCAAAGCACCGCCACTTCGACCGGTTCTGTGCTTTCCGCATCTAGCGGATTTTTGCGGCCTTCACAAGATCATTGGTCCACATTGTGGGAGCCCTTCCAACGCTACGTCTTCCAGTACGCGGTCGCCAATCCAGAACCTTTCGGCCCCATCGGATGAATGGTATTTTGGAGGCCATGAATGATGTCTAAGAAAGGACTTGGGTGGTAAATTATCAAATAACATCTCCAGCTCTGGGCGGAGCGGGAGGGCGTGTCAGACTCTTACTGACTAAAACCCACCCGTGTTCCTTCGGTTGCCCTGTTGCCGGGGGCCACGATCTCCCTATCGGTTACCTTCGCACCCCGGGCAGGCATCGGCCCTAGCGGACCCCGTCAATTCTGCTAACATCTCTTTGAGGCGCGCGTGGGACACAACGTGCCTGGTCCTTATCGGACGGCGAGCTACCCATTGTTCACCGTCCACAAGCCCGCGCCGTCTAAGAAAGGCCTTTCAAGCAAATAAAAATATCACAAATACGTAACCGTAATTTACTGGAGATTCCCGATATCTTCTTCAAACAATCTTTTCCCGCCTTTCAAATTCTTTTCCTCATTATTTCCGAACTTCTTCGTGTACTCTTCTAACCTAATGAGCCACTGGGCCCAATGTTCTCTTAGTTTTTCAGGGGCGAGGTGGAAAACATCGGCTTTGGATCCGTCGGTGTAGGCTATGACGAGCAGCGCGTCTTTAACGTTGAAATGCTTGTAGTTAAGGTCGTGGCACACCGCGCCGAAGTACGCGGCCAGTTGGACAGGGTTGTCGTAAGTGTTCGCTATAGACTTGCGAGGTTTGTCCGATTTCTTCCATTCGATGAGTGTTGGTTTATCCCTGGAAAATAGAAGTATGTATGTTAAACCGAGATAATTGAATGGCGATTTATTGTACAATTTTGTATTACTGTTCCCGTATTTTTAAGAACGTCGCTGAGAATGCGACTTAAATTTGAACGTTTTTTAAGCAGAGAATTATTGGCCTTCAAAAATCTATTACCTAGAATGTCTGTCCCTATCAGAATTTGCGCTTTGCTGGCACAATGCATACCAGTTATTGCATTGTACAAAAGAGAGGTTGCTTGTCAAAATCAATCTACCTAGCCTTTTTCCAACTATGTTGTGGTTGACTTCGAGTATTTTACATGGAGTGACTGCCTATCTCACCTCCACAAGCCAGTAACTGGGTAATACGATACCCCTTGGTAAGACTGGTTGTCAGACTTTCGGGCTTCTGACGACCGGTAACGACTGTCAAAGATCCCCGAATGAAAAAAAAAACAAATGATAAAAACAACGAAAGAAAAAAAACTGTTTTATTGGGTTATACCGTTTATCCACCCCAAAAAATCCACCCTACGGTGGATACTCGGAAATGAGATTTCACCCTAGGCATAGTGAAGAGCTCCAACAGTATCCTAATGGGCCTACCATACGCTCATGCTTCACCACTGCCTGCGCAGGCCGGCTTGTACACGGAACACTGAGCGTGTGGTTGGTAAAACTGTACGACGCGCAAACCCCACGGCGCGGCCTGCGCACTTTTCGACTTGTTTGAAATTTTGCCTGTGCAAGCCCGGCCTGCGCGTACTTGCCTGTGCGTGTGGTTGGGCGTTCAGTGTTCAAGCCGCAGTTTAGGTTAGTCGTTCGGTGATTACGTGGTCTTCCGTCACTCAAAAACCGGCTAAGTGCGTATCGGACCACGCACAATGAAGGGTTCCGTAGTTAGGATGAATTTATTCCAAATACAAACTTAACATTGTAGTTGAAAAACATGTTCTCCCATACATTCCAACTGCAAATGTAAGTTTGCAGTCACAATATTGAGAGATTTACCATGTTATTTTAAGACCATAGACTGTTTTATAGGTTTTCTTGTAATCTATGACTAAAGAACCATTCTCTGTATTTTCTTCAAAATTTTAGACAAATCCACCCTACGGTGGATACTCGGAAATGAGATTTCACCCTAGGCATAGTGAAGAGCTCCAACAGTATCCTAATGGGCCTACCACACGCTCATGCTTCACCACAGTTTTGCCTGCGCAGGCCGGCTTGTACACGGAACACTGAGCGTGTGGTTGGTAAAACTGTACGACGCGCAAACCCCACGGCGCGGCCTGCGCACTTTTCGACTTGTTTGAAATTTTGCCTGTGCAAGCCCGGCCTGCGCGTACTTGCCTGTGCGTGTGGTTGGGCGTTCAGTGTTCAAGCCGCAGTTTAGGTTAGTCGTTCGGTGATTACGTGGTCTTCCGTCACTCAAAAACCGGCTAAGTGCGTATCGGACCACGCACAATGAAGGGTTCCGTAGTTAGGATGAATTTATTCCAAATACAAACTTAACATTGTAGTTGAAAAACATGTTCTCCCATACATTCCAACTGCAAATGTAAGTTTGCAGTCACAATATTGAGAGATTTACCATGTTATTTTAAGACCATAGACTGTTTTATAGGTTTTCTTGTAATCTATGACTAAAGAACCATTCTCTGTATTTTCTTCAAAATTTTAGACAAGGTAGTTTCGAAGATGGTAAATTTTCATCTATTTTCTTAAATAACTTTAAATGTATATGTTATGTTTATAAAAATAAATTATTTTGAGATCCTCGCAATATGCCCTTTCATTTGATATGTCACACGGTACAGTTTGTAATTTTTAATTTTCCCCCAAAAGTGACCGCCATATTCAAAATTCATTTATTTACGTTACACATTCGTATTTGGGTCACAGAAATACATAATGTGTACCAAATTTCAACTTAATCGATCCATTAGATTCGGAGCAAATTGGCTGTGACAGACGGACAGACAGACAGACACACGAGAGATCGTATACTTAAGGGTTCCATAGAACCCTAAAAATGGCCGATTTGCGTACGCACAATCGCGAGTTCATGTCTGAATTAATAAGTCTAGGTATACAAATCTCTGCCTGCACTCTGGAAAATTAAATCGAAGGATTATTCCGATCGAAATAAAAAGAACTAGGCATGCCTACGAAAAAAATTATAAATAAAATGAAAGAGGAACATAGTTTATTAAGGGAGAAAGAAGAAATAGTTCTTCATTAGGAAACATGTTTCTACGCCGACGATTTCGACAAGACTGTGGCTTGCGCGTACTTAACTGTGCCGTGTGGTAACGCCGTCCGTGTACAGTTTTTTCATGCGAGAAGCCTGCGCAGGCAGAACTGTGGGGAAGCTTGTGCGTGTGGTAGGCCCATAAGCATGATTTCAAGTCGCCTAGACTGTGTTTTCGTGGGTCGCTGTTGTGCCATCTCGCATGGGTTGTCACAGCGGTGATACACTACTACTTGTTTTTGTAATTTACAATAACTTACAAGGTACCCAGAAGTGTTATTTGTAATTTACAAGGTACCCAGAAGTGTTATTCGAAGGGGGGTGCGCGTGCCTCAACTGTTCCATACAGACATATGCAGGACTAACGCGGGGGAACGTGCACCTCTTCGTCGCCTTGTTGATTCTTACAACACGCATTTTATGGGACTGGATATATTTTGTTTATCTAAGCAATTATTTAAGAAAATGGCTCTGGATATTTTGTTAAGCGAGTAATTTAAGTTAAAGTAAGCTAAGCTAACACAGCAATATTGTGGCAGCGACTTTTTTTTTTTTTTTTTTTTTTTTATCACTTGTCTTCAGCACTTCTTTTAACCTTTTGTTAAAACGTGGACAATGGTGTGGGTTACATGTTTGTTAAATCTTAGTTTATTTCTCTGTAATTTGTAACATGTAACTGTTTTTTTAACCGACTTCCAAAAGGAGGAGGTTCTCAATTCGTCTGTATGTTTTTAACCGACTTCCAAAAGGAGGAGGTTCTCAATTCGTCTGTATGTTTTTTTTTTTTTTGTATGTTTGTTACGCGATTACTCCGCCAATTATGAATAGATTTTGATGATTCTTTTTTTGTTTGGTAGATCATACTTCAGAGGTGGTCCCATATAAATTTTATTAACTTTGCTTGGGTAGTTCTTGAGTTAGCTTCAATTATACGTATTTTTTCCCCACTTTGTATGTAGATGATATGATAACTTCTTGTCACTGTTATTTACATAGCAGGTAGTGGTATTCGAATTTGTGTGGGGTAGGTACCACAACTAAAAAGTGAAAAATTAACTTTTTACAAAAAAAAAAACAACCGACTTCCAAAAAAACACTACAAAGTCAAAAATAACTTAATTTCGGAAGTCGGTGGCAAAAAACGAAAATTCAAAACCAAAGACACCGACTTCCGAAATTAAGTTATTTTTGACTTTGTAGTGTTTTTTTGGAAGTCGGTTGTTTTTTTTTTTTGTAAAAAGTTTTGTCTCTAACAAATAAATAAATAAATTGTAATATAATTGTAAGTGTTGTTGTTTTGTGTGTTTTGTTTTTGTCATTTGTGAGTCATAATATGATACTTGAATAAAGATAATTATATTCTATAGTCGGATAAACGCAATTTAAAGGCTTACAGGGTGGATTCTCGGACATTCGTTTCAGAGTATCCACCTGTTGATTTTTTGGGCTGGATAAACGGAATAGCCCGTATTATCATGTAAATGATTTGAGAACTGGTGGTTAAAAAACATTAATGCTACTTTTGACAGTCACGATGAGTAACCTACTATATTTATAACAGCAAAAGAAATAAGCTTCTATCACCGTATTATTTTTGTTTTTGCATATCGATGGCAAAGTTTAAAAATATTTGGCAAAAAACTCAGCTGCGCGAACTTCGCTCACTGACGCAGTCATAAACTCATAACATTATCAAGTGCACATGCGGCGCGAGATCATCACCATATTATGTAACAGTATGAACATATTTCCCAATCCATTCGATATCAGTTTAGCAATTTCTGAGGAAATCATTAACGAGCATACGAAACAAACAAACAAGCAAATTGCGTCGTAGCTCCACACATTTTCTAAAGACGTCACTTTGTTAGAATACTACGTTTCTAATAGTTTTTATCTACCGTACACAAATTACACGGTTGGACGTGGAGTTACGGACACCAGCTTGTCTTAGTACTAATTATAATCTACGATTTAAAGTACCGTGAACTGATATTTGTTAGATGTTTTATCAGCTACACTTAATTCAGGATCGTTTGATTAATTTTATAGACTAAGTAACAGTCTCTAGTGTGTATCTCTTTTATTTGTATCGATTTATAATAGCTACTTACAACGCAATAACAAGCCAATGGCTATAATCGATATTACGATTACGATAAACGAGCCATAAGGACAATAGTCAGAATTTCACAGCGTGTCTCATGCAGAGATTACTTTAAAAAACTAGCAATATTAACAGTTCCTAGTCTTTGGTCCTTTTAAGTCATTTTGCCAAGTATCTACATGAGTTTGAATCACAAGAGGAACGTGAGATTAGAGAGAGTACGCGGAGAAAAATTTCTAAACAACTAATAGCACCTAAATTTAACATAGTAGAACATTGCTCAAAGTATCAAGCTGTAGAGATATTCAATAAGTTGCCTTCCGAGCTAAGGACCTTGATTTATAACACCCACTTGTTTAAAACAAAATTAAAAGCCTTTTTATTGGACAGATGTCTGTATAACATATCGGAATTAATGTCACACAATAATAAATGAATTACATTTTTTTTTCTGTTTTTTTAAATTTGGTATTATATAATTTAGAATCATTTGCCGACATTTAATATCTTTTGTCATTGTAATATTATAAACTGTTTGACATTACATTTGAAACTTTTTGACACTTTATTTGAATGTTAACTAATAATTAATAATAAGTAGTTGTATTTTGTTTTTTTGTATTTGTATGTAAATTGCATGTTATGTCTGGATTCAACACAATGTATATTGTTTATGAATAAATGAAATGAAATATTTAAATACAGGGTCAAACGTATTTATTCAGCGAAAATCTACAGACGTGTGGATTTTGATATCTAAACTACACAACATACAGTCGTTGACCCCAAATTTTGTATTCACAGAGGATCACAAGTGTGTCGTGTCTGTCTGTCACAACCAATTTGCTCCGAATCTAATGGACCGATTAAGTTGAAATTTGGCACACATTTATGTATTTCTGTGACCCAAACACGGACGTGTAACGTAAATAAATACATTTTAAATATGGGGGTCACTTTTGGGGGTCAAATAAGAAAATAAAAAGTTTTGCGAATTGTACCGTGTGACATCAAATGAAAGGGGCTTATTGCGAGGATATCAATTTCTTTTTTTTTTCAATGAATACTTTTAAAGATATAAGAAAATAGATGAAAATTTACCATTCGCCCCCCTTATCTCCGAAACTACTGAGCTAAAAAATTCGAAAAAAAAAATACAGAGAATAGTTCTATGTTTATAGTTTAGAAATCGATTTCGATACCCGGAGTAGTAATCTGCGGAGTTTAGCTAACTAATTTAAATTGACCCTGTATACGTCTGAGGCTCCCAGGGCAGTCAGCCGCCCCACTACCACCTTGCCGACTGGCTAATATTTTCATGATAGCAAGAGCTATTCTCATATACTTAACTATAGTTCGTACAGATACGAAAGAAGATGGGGAAACCCAAAGACCGGGCCCCAATTTTGGGGACTGAAAGAAAAAGTCCTCGGGCAAGAGGCCATAACGCCCCAACACCGACTCCTCGACCGACGAGAGAATATGTACTGCCATCATTCAAACCAATAAAGCGATAGCGATAGAACTATTGGTCTATTCAAGATCTATCATCAATCTATTCTGAAATAGGATAGAGAACATGAAACATCTTTTTATCACTTCACAGCATTGGTATTCGAAGAGTTTTTGGCACGAGTTTCTGTATTACAGATTATTATAAAACGAGATAACCTTGAGTTTTCCCTTGACATTAGCAATCTGTTATTCCGAATCGTGGATGTCAGTGACTCCTTTATCTGAGGCATTTCGTGGGCGATACTGATAAAGATAATATAAATGACGTTGTACCTACGTGATTTCTTTTACCGTTAATCTATTCTATACTCGTAAAAAGCAGTCCTATTTTAGAGCAGTCATAGAATAGTGGTCATAGTGTAGAATTACAATTTCCTGATTTCAAACGTATGGAATTCCGGTCTAAACATACAAAATCCGCATAATGTCATTAAGTAGAGGAACTCTAAATTTGAGAGGTGGGCAATTAAATACGGGGCTAGTACAAATAATATTTGGATTTGCCTCCAATATTACTAAACCAGTTGTTACTGGGAGATTCTATATACTAAGACAGAGGTCACCAATTAGTTTAATTGGGGTTCTAACAAAATAATATGAGTGTGGTGAATTCGTGATCCGTTTGGTAGACGAAAAAGGCGGACCGCGGTCCCCCATTTGGTGACTCCGGTCCTAAGATAAGACCAGTATCTAAAATATCACAAGGCAAATCATCTTACTGTCTGTACTGTGGCTTGAAAATTAAATCTCCAAACTCAAACCATTTATTTCAAATAAAACAATTAATTATAGGCACTTTTGAACTGTCAAGGGGTCGATCAGTCAGAAAGTTGAAGGTAGTTGCCCATTCCAAAGCGTAGTAGGTACCTATGGAGAAGAACGGCAAGAAACTCCACGGACACTTTTAAATCAAAATATGGTTACAAAATATTGGTTATATCATTCATGTTAAAAACGTCCGTAATAAAAAATAAAACAATTCAAAAATTAAATTAAAATAAGCCGTGGCAGCTAAGAGACGACCAGTCCTGACAGCGCCCGTTCACGAATATGACGCATGGATTAGCACCATTCAGCTCAACTATTCAGGGCACCAGCTTCTCCAGGGCACTCTAATCATCCAAGTATCTAAAATATTTTTTACTACAAGGACGGTCCGCCTAATTAACCTATTCGGATCGATCGGCAACTACAGTAAAGCCACGATACCCTATAAATTAAATTCTCTACGGTACCATTTCCACTTTCCCTGTTAATAAGTGACGCAGTTTGTCGACCTTGAGCATGGCCTAGCCCGAGGGCTTCTCAAACGAGATTGTATGCTCCGTTAACTACAGCCTGTCGCTAACTAACACACCTATACGAGTTTGCGCAATATGTCTGGACCGCGAGATAAGTATATGTAAATGAACCTGCAGTAGTTCGTTGTGCTGTTGACTGATCGAATATTAATAGAACGTTTTGTAGGTATGCATATCGAATCTTTATGGAGAATAAAACAAAGTCGCTTTTCGCGTCTGTGTAACCGCTTAAGGCGTATACGCACGAACGAAAAAAACATGGTGAACACGGAACATTTGGTTCATACGTGCGGACGTAAATTAGCAAAGTGAATACGAACACCATACGAACACAGTTCGACTTCTGTTGGCGCTCGGCCCGCTCCGCTCTCTTTAGTAGCCATGGATTTGAAATTGGATCGCCACGAACATTTTTGACGAACACAGTGTTCGATGTTCGTGTTCACCGTGTTTAGGCTATATACTTGTGGACCATTTTCAATTTTACTAAATACCTGGTACTTGTTGATAGGCCTACACTGTCCTCTCATACCTTTTAACACTGTAATTTGAAAACATTGTAGAAACCATTTATTTTTAAAAGAGTAACCGTGGAGTTTCTTGCCGGCTCTTCTTCATAGGAAGCGACCAATTGGAACCGTGCTTCTGAAGTTTCATAAGTGCCCTTGTAGGTTTATGTGAAATAAAATATTTTGAATTTTTTGAACCATGTTCTTGTTCGTTTGTGCATACAGACACGCGTTAGATCTTCTAAACTACAAAATGAATTTTGTTGCAGTTTTTATCATCATTTAGAGCATTTATTTCGGAAAGTTTGTGTTGGTTAAGTTTATCATACTAGTAGAAATAATGTACACACGGCTACATATCAAGCTATTCATTTCCAGTTTAAACTGATCTCGTATTGTATAGGATTTCCGTATAATGCGAGATCAGCTTATACTGGAAATGTATAGCTTGATGTGTAGCCGTGTGTACTATTTAGTCCTTCAATAATATTTTTGGTTTTAATTGCTTTGTTGAGACTGTATTTCTCTTAAAACAATAATGTGTATAAATATCAAACAATGCTTATTAATATGGCGCTTCTAATACAAACTGCACATACAATGACTTCATTGAATATTTATTTACAAACCTAAACCAAGATGTATCGGTAAACCTTCGCTACTAATTTTAGGCACCAATTTTCCTCAATGCTTACGAATTATACTAAACAAGAGGCATAATAGCACTTAATAGCTGTTGGTGTAAATATAGCATGTCTATATAGGGTGACTGGATCGGAACCTGCCATAGCAAATTCGCATATAGAGGAGGTCATTTACTCATTTTTGAACCATACTTTCCCTGGTAAAGTTTTATAGTTTGGGAGATATGTAAATTTTTATACTTTATTGAGATTTTTCCGAAATTTGACCTTCAAGCATTCATAACTTTTTTTTTTGTATTATTTTAGTCGTTTTTTTATTATTTGTAGATAGTCATAAACATTGGTGATTAAAATATCTCGGAACTTCTCTCAAATTAGGGTTAAAAATTAGGATAGACCGCTTTAAAAAAAAAAAACTACGATCAAATTGACATATCTCCTAAACTATAAAACTTTAGCTAGGAAAAGTAAGGTCTAATAATTAGCAAATGAGAGGAGGTCATTTGCTAATTATTAGACCTTACTTTCCCTAGCTAAAGTTTTATAGTTACATGCGAATTTGCTATGGCAGGTCCAGATCCAGTCACCCTGTATTGGTAACAGCTTAAATCTCTAAAGACAGTCATTTAGCAGGATGGCGATAAGCTTATGTCCAGGGTTGTATGGCCGGCTTTGGGAATCATCTCGTTGAATCTCTTGGACGTTTAGAGGTATGAGGAACAGGGTGTAAGGTTCACTCATCCTCTATAGAAAAGGGACGATGTAGATGTCGCCACAGACGCAAAGAATGTCGCAGTGAATTTGCGGTAGACATCGGAAAGTATTTCTGAAGCCCAATTTTCGTACTACACATCAACCTGTACATTTCCAGTTTATGCTGATCTCGTATTGTATAGGATTTCCGTACAATGCGAGGTCAGCTTATACTGGAAATGTATAGCTTGATGTGTAGCCGTGTGTACTTAAAAAACGTTCAAATTCAAGTCGCAATCTCATTTCAGCGTCAATCAATGTCAAAAACTAGTCAAAAATGTAGGAAAATTAAAGGTTTTTCTGACAGACTCAGATTAGAATGCAAATGTTCTTAAAAATACCGGAATTGCCCTTCTGATTTGTCTTGTAAGAACCCCAAAGCTGGGCCTACTTAAATTAGCTTGCCATTGACACGCTACGAAGAAGCAGGATTGTTACAAAATTCTCTAAGCCAACGTTCGCACGGACGTAATAAAATCGCGGCGGGATTTTATCGTACACTGGATTTTCAACTCTCGGTGTTAAGCCGAGCGTTGAGAATCCAACGCGCTGGGACGCACTCTCGCCCCAGCGCGTTAAAAAAACACACTGTTGGATCTTCAACTCTCGGCGCTAAGCAGAGCGTTGAAAATCCAGTGCACGAAAAAAATCGCCGAGATTTTATTACGTCCGTGCTACGTCGGCTAACACGAATACTGGAAAATGAGGTACAATAAAAATCAAACAGTTCACTACTCACTCATATTCAGCAATGGCATCAAATATCCCCCTGTATTTCAACACAGGGTGTATAACATTGGATTCTATCGCTTTCGGTGCTGCTATCCTCTTCAGGACATCTGCTACTGACACCCACACTCCTTCGACTTCCTTCTCTATGCGAAGCTGCGTTTGCGGTTGGGTGAAGTAGTTCTTAAGCGTGTTGTGGAATTTGGTGCCGACTGCCATTTGAGCTGTGGATGATAGAAGAAATATTTTTTTACTATGATGTTGATACTTCTTCGTTGGTCTAGTGGCCGTAAGCGCTACTGCTGAGCATGAGGTCAAAGTATTATTGGATTTTTCCAACAGGAATTTCTCAGTAGCAGCCCGGAGTTTGGAATTGTCCTCGACTAATGGCAATAGGCTCGCCCCCTATTACATGGGACTTAAAAACATAACTGGCGAAATGTGGGTGTACTACAAATACACCGCTGCCCAACCCTTCGGGAAAACAAGGCGTGATGTTATGTTATATTGATACTTCATCATCATCATCAAAAGGCCTTTTTAGGAGACAGCACCAGGATAGCCCGCAAAATTCTGAGAGAATTATTTATTTATTTTATTTACATATACTTTATTGTAAGGTGCAGCGGGGCAATTGCGACTGGTAAAACCTAAACCACAACTTTGAAGGTATAAAAATATTAGATGATATAGTTTTATTAAAAATGTAATGTATTGACGCTCCAGAGTCATTATCTGTGTATTATTTTTACAAACTCATATTGAAAAATATTCAATAGATAGGCTTAAAAATGTGTTTTTGTCAAAAAAGGCAAAAATTGTTGTAATTCCCCCTCCGTGGGGCAATTTCAACTATTAATTATAATTTCTCTTCTAGAGCTCTTAGCTTGATGTTAGTCAGTTGCAGAGTTTTTTTATAGGGATGGTAATCTAAATTGAATCTTGTCATTTATGCAGCTAGGCTCATTTTTGAATAAAAACACGTTAAAGGTTTCGGCGGGGTAATTTCGACTGCTCGCCATAGTTAATAGTGATGGGAACGTAATAAAAAATAAGTCGATAGATACACCAATAAATAATTTTGGTCTGCTATCTACTAAAGGTACTATATCTACTCACTAATCATAAATCAAAACTTCATTTTAAGAAAGGAATATGTATTTAACCAGAGCACCATTCGTCCTAAATCTACAATCGGTCATATAAACGTTAAGTACGCAATTTTATCATTTAGGACCAAGATTCATCTGTCTTTTTAGTTTTAAAACAGCAATTAATAATTAACAAATATAAAAATTAACAAAAGTCATAATAAAAAGTAGGTAATCAACTTAAAACTAATCTTTGAATTCTTAAAAAGTACTGGTCGAAAATTCAATTAAATTCTGCCATTGTGTATGACTTGTCCGTTTTTTTTCTATAGTGGCGAACCATCTGCAATAAATTAATAAAGTAGTAAGAAATTGAAAAATCCCTCGAAATGCATCGATTTGAATCGTGTTGCGATCCTGCGAATAGAAAAATTACAATAATATAGCTACAAGTTAAATATTTGTAAAGTATTTACATCGACAAAACATATCGAAACATGCACATCACTAGTGTTTGTTAATTTCCATATAAAATCTGGTGGGGCAATTTCAACTGCAAAAAAGTTGAAATTAGCCGCCATTACAATCCAGGTGGGGTTATTCAAACTCACACCAAAATGCTGTTAAAACGCAAGTTACAACAGAAAAAAATAGCTAAAAACATGAAATAGGCTTTAATTAAATGTCTTACCTTTGAAAATCTTCGAAAAACACATTAATTACCACTTTTTTTCGCAAAAATGTGAGACACTAATTTGCACGTGCAAACAAGAAAAAGAGAAGAAAACAAAATGGCCGTGTCGATCAAACAGTATTGGGTCTAGCAGTGCCATCTATGTAGAAATTATAAAATTGCTTTTGAGCTATCCGGTCATAGATGGCACTTATTCAAATAAAGTAAAATGTAGAAGTTATTAAGATTAGTTGAAATTTCCCGCTGTCGAGATTGCCCCGCTGCACCTTACACAATAAAAATACATAACAAAAAAAAAAACTACAAAATATACAATGGGCGGCCTTATCGCTTTCCGCGATCTCTTCCAGACAACGTTGGAATGGTTGAATTACTTAGTTATTTTGATGATTCTAACTTTGCGTTTGCACTGGCGAAACATTCACATCAAAACATGTTGGAATCTCTATTTTCTGTCAATTTTCCATACAGTAACTAGAGATTTCAACATGTTTGAAATTCGCAGGCTACCTTAGTGCTTCTCCCTTAATCGCACGCCGTTATATTAACTTGATTCTGTTATTCGCATCCAGCTGCTAAGAGCCACCATGCGAAGATCGTTGACCTTCTCTCAATGTTTGTAGATTCGGGGTCTCTATGAATTCTATGTATTAAGAAAACTTGCTGCTCTTATTGAATAGTTTAAGAAAAAAAAAAAACAGTGGCACTCCGGGAGTGCCGACAGAAGTGAAAACTTGAACAATAAAAAAAAAATCTTCCAAAACCTTTAAAGTAAAAATACTTGCATAGAACATTGATTCGTAACTTAATATAAATAAAGAGCACAATCGCGTTTACAAAAATGAGGTGTCGGTAAAGGTGTCGCGAGTTCAATTGTTTTTTCCCATCATAAAAATGCCCAACGCGCCTAAAGAAGTTTTCACTTCAATTATGTTAGTGAATGTTTTATTGTTTCAATTGCTTTGATCTTAAACAGTTTGATGCATAAATGATTGGGCTAGTAATGCTAGTATAATAAGCCACAACAACTGATATTCATTTCAGTAAATTGTGTGTTTGACGTCATAGGTGGACGGATTTCGTAACTATGGAAGACAATCATTGAGCTCCGCTATGTCAAACAACTTTTTTTAGGAGGAGGTGCATTAATTAAATACTTCTTTCAACAAATCTTTCCGGAACTAAAAATAAAACACAAAATCATGTGACAAAACTTTATGGCGCCAGTGACGACCGCCAAAAAGTACTCCTAAGTTGTTAGATAATTTTAATACATCACATGTCCTGTCTTGGCAGTAATAAAGGGCAGTTCATACCAACGGCTCTTAGTTATTTATATTTGAGATATTTATAACACAAAAGGGATAAGGTGTGCATGTGTGCTGTTATTTCTTGTTGCTGTCTGTGCTGCTATTAATAAATGCACTTTCGAAGCGTTTGTTAAATTGTATGGTCAATGCCATCAGTTTTATGCTGGGGTCTGAGAGCTTATCAAATCTGTTGTCAATCATGTGCCAACATAAACAATTTTGCTGATGGTATTTCCATCAACCAATCAAAGACCACAAATTTAACAGACAATATTTTAATTGAATTTACTTACAGAAACTCATTTCAGAAAGGTCAATGATTTTATATCAACAATTTATTTATTTATAGCCTTATTTCAGAGTTACAGTTGTTACAAAACCGTTTTATTCTTAGTATTGAGATTCTGTGTGCAATTTGGCAAAGGCCTCCTCCATCTCCTTCCAATTCTCCCTGTTCCTTGCTTGTTTAGTCCATGTCTTTCTTTATATCAACAATAACATTTTATAATATGATGTAATTCGTTATTTAAAAAAACACTCAATGTTTGCTTTTAAAAAGTAAGAAGCAAAAATAAAACATTATTCATTAACAAATGATACTTTATGCATTTCTTGCTTAAGATTTATATTGCATTTGAATGTTTAACTCATTTTATTCCTTAACTAAAATGAGTTCTAAGCAAAAAAAATCTTTATCAATTTTGCATGATAAAGTATTTCTTGATCATGATGCTGATATTAAGCAAAGAGGTCACCTTCACTATTCAACACAAGATTGTTAGAAATTTAAGGTTAAGGCCTTCAAAAAGGTCAAATGCAGACAGAATAGTACTTAGGTAATTTATGTCTTTATCATTGCATAAGATAACACTGGTCTTCTGGGTATGCTTGTTCCATCATAGACCTCACCCATAACTTTCCAGCATTCCTGATCGAGGTTAAGAGCAGGCCCATTATTAGCGTTGCCAGACGTCTCGTATTTCCCGGGACGTCCCGTATTTTAGGCGTAATTATGAACGTCCCGCCGGGACAGACTATGTCCCGTATTTAAACCTTATCTGATTTATTATTAAGAAATCTATCGCACTACGATTGATTGACATTGACAAGTGGAAGAAAATCATGGAAGGGTTTTAATCCAAGAATGATGAAATCCCTAACATTTTTCTAATTATATCGTTTATTTCAGTATCCCTAGTTCCAAATGTTTTGTGGAAAGGACTTTTTCGCAGATGGTCTTGAAATAGACTGATTTGCGCAACAAATGTAAGTACCCCCGATTTGATAAATAGTGAATTAATGACCATTTTTAACTATAACAATAACTGCATTGAATTTTACAAATATGTTAAATCAAACAAAGATATATTGAAACTTACAAATCGAAACTATAATCAGCAACATATAAATAATAAGAACGTAAAATACATGTTTATATTTGTTCCGTGAAAAATTTAAATCCCGTTTTTTTAAACAAAATCGAGAATTTGTCCCTAACAGGATCAAAAAAAATTTGGCAACCCTACCCAATATCCAAAAAAAAAAGAAAATGATCACATTTTTATTTCACCTGTTTTATGTCCCAAGCATGATCCCAACATTCCAGAATAACACTATGCAACCCAGTTATCTGAACAGATATATTGAAGATCCCTGTGGGATAACCAACCAGATTCATCACACACATTCCGGGATAGCTGTTTACAGGTATATCTGTCAGGTACACTGTTATGTTGCGTGTATAGCCACCCCTACTAAACATTTTCTTAATTTTATAGTGTTCCTCATGGTCGGTGTACGAGTACATAATAGAATTAATGTAAATGGCGGAAATCCTGCTGTCCTGAAATACAGACCTCAAGCCTAGTTTAGGCACTAGTCTCCCATAATATTAAATAACAAATATGTATTTATACAACTGTGATTGCTCTGTTTTTTGCTTTTGGTTTATGGTGGTGAGAATAAAGGTTTTTTTTTTAATTAATTCCTTGACCATTCAAAAGTGCTTGTGATTGGTTTAAATTGAAATAAATGCTGTGAGTTGGCTTCGGGAAGCAGTTTAATTAAATGCCAAAAGTGACATGATAGATGACAAATGAAGAAAAAATTTAAACTTGATATAAAAACATGCTTACAAATTGTTTGTTTTATGCCAAAGACAATTGTATGGTTTATATTTAAACAAGTGTGTTGTTGTTATGAGATAGCGTTGAACTTGTATTTTTTTTATATTGTAGTATTGTCTTCACATTTAACAATCATACCTATATGGTGGAGTTTCTTGCCCATTCTTCTCCATACGAAAACTACCTTTTGGAAGAGGCGATTAGAATCTATTCTATTTTTTTGTAAATTTTGATGTTCAAAACTGCCTTTTTATGTGCCTAATTGAAATAAATTATTTGACTATGACTTATAAAAGTCATGAGGTCAACTTGCTGGATCTCCTCAAGAGTGCTGACTTTATTTGCTGCAACCACAAAGTACTCAAGTATGAGATGAATTAATGGTTTTAAGTTCAAATGTGGGATACATTTTAACCCCACAGTGATAAATTAAAAAGATTATGTGAAGTTATTTCTATGTATTCTGGTAATGTGCACACTTTATCATGCTTTATGTTTAAGGACAGTATTAATGAATCATTCTTATTTGAGAACTAGTATTGGATGTTGTTTTATTACGAAATGATATATTAGGTATCTTGCATAGTCATGCCTATTTCAACCATATGGTAGGCAGGTTTGTTGAATTGAAATAATTACAGTGATCTAAACATGGTAAATAGAACTTGTTGTATATATGTACCTACATACTTCGTTGTTTATAAGTTGTGTTTATTAGTTCTAAGTCTACCCTCTATCATATTATTGTTCCTACCCTACTCTTATGATTTACTTACTTGTATTTCGAGGCTACTTATCTCAATATACAAATAACAATATTTGGTATTTTATTCAGGACATAATAGAACTAAACTACTACATGTAAGAGAATGGAGTCACACATACCTGCATAGAATTTATTGAACTCTTCTTCCCCCATTTCAGCAATCCTCTCTTGTTTCCACTTCTCTAATGCAGATCTAGACTCATCAGTCATAGTTTTGTTCAAGATCAGGGTCACAGAAGGATACTGCTGCGCGAAGTCATTCTTATGCTGCCTTATTTGAAGGATTTTGTCTTCACTGACGTACCCCGGCTGTGCGGGAGAGCTACGGGCTGCATTACATGATGCAGATGTAGCTACAGTTCTCACAGTATTATTCAAGACAACACCAACCAAATTCACACAGTGCCTCGTATTCTGCCACATTTTATTCTTTAACACATTCACAGCTAGTACAGGGTTATACTTCACATAGCCAGTCAACGTCAGACTCTGTCTATTACCATTTCTCTCTGTATTTTCTAAGAATTTCAATGTATTTTCGTTTGAAGCAGTTGCGCCGTTGTTTTGATGTGAAGCGTGTGTATTTTTAGCTGTAACACAGATAAAAGCGGCGTTATGCGTGCGCGTGTGTATCTCGCGGCGCCAAAACTGAAATGTCATATGATGTTAATTGGCAAAGTATGCTACGCGGACGCTATTATGATACGTAGTACATACTTACGGATATATTGAGATCGAAAGTCAATACGAGAGTGTAAACACCCAGTTATTACCGACAATGGGATCAGATTGTGCACTAGTGAGGCACTAGAGGCTTCCTCATACAGCTGCCTGCCATTTAGAAAGTAGTAAATCCGCTCATGCAAGGTTGCTGAAACCTTACAAACAACAACTCACCCGTCTTCTGTGCACGCTGTTTTTTCTGTTTGTTCGTCTCGAGCAAAGGCCCGAACAGTTCCTTATTCTCCTTGTTGTAAAGTTTAATTTTTTCTACAGGATTCAAGATAGAAGCGGGGCGAACCACTTTGTTCCTGATAAATTCTTTACTTTTGCTCTCGAATGATATCCTTTGGCCGATTGTGCAAATAGGTCGAAACATCATGAATTCGAATCAGTTATGACTTGTGCTATACTAAATAATTCTGTAGTGTACCTTTAATTTTTTTACTGCTCAAATATTTCGTCAGAATTTCCAATTTGACGAAATAGAAGAATGAAGGAAGAATCTCTTTCTGAATCCAAAAATTAAAAAAACAATTTGTCAAATTCTTTGGCTTAACTGTCAAAGTGACAAAGCGCAACAGTAAAAAAATAAGCAACCAATGACAAATTGCTATTTGAAATTGGAATGGGGAATGTTGCCTATACAAAAATATTTGTTAACAAAAATAATAATTGTTACAATAGTGCATACAACCAATAATTATATTTTGTTAGCTCACGAAACTTTCGTTCAATCTATTTCGCTTCTTTTCTTTTCGCTTACTTTCTTGTTCTTCGTGTCGATGGCTCGACAGTGAAGTAACAATGCTTTACTAGATGTCGTTAGGAACTGTACCACAAAATGTGTTACTACATCGCTAGATGTCTCTGTAAGTGCTATATTATGTGGCAAAAATGGAAATTCTACCTTCTTAGCAGCATTACCTTATAACGAATCTTTCTCCTGAATTTGACTGGATTATACTGAAATATGAATGAAACTGTTAAAATGCGGATAAATGAAAAAGCCGGTTTGAACGTTTAATTTGTGCTGCTAAGTGTGCCTTCTGATTTCGGAGGTGTATAAACCATTAATTTGGCGGGAAAATGGATATCGCGGGAATGTTTGTAGCGGCATTTGAAAAACGCCGGCTAGACGCTGCTTGTGTGTCGTCGGGTCTCCTCTTGCAAGATCGAAAGTTGAAATATTGAACAGGTGGTCTGGACTATAGGGTGTTAGAAAATAAACACAAACACCATTTAAGTGCCATTAATTTATTTAATGAAATGACTATAAATTATCTGGAAAGTGGATTGATGTGAAAAATTAAGAAGTGCAAAAGAAGTCCGAAGGATTTAACTTTGATATTGTAAGTACCTCTTCCCATTCATTCATATTATATTTATTTTACTAGTTTACAGCACTTACAAGAAATTAAATCTTGATGTATCTATTAAGTACGTAAGTCCAGTTTTTCTAGGACAGGTCCTGGAACAATCGTTTTTTTTTTCGTGAAGTAAATTAATGTGAGGCTTTCATTTAGGTATTTTTGTGATCTCGAAATATGTATAAAAAATCCATAATTACCATAATTATTACTTACAAGTATATTCTGTTTTGTCATTTTTATTTTTAGTAACGACTCTACTTTTCTACAATAGGTACTGATATTGTTCTATTTTTATTTCCGTTCGTTTTAATTAAAAAGGTAAATTAAACCTAAGATATAAAGCTATTATTTACCTACATACCTAATTATATACCTAATCTTTAGTTCTCTCAAAATAGGTAGAGAAGCTAAAGAGGGGCTCTTCAGGGGCTCTTTAGCTTCCCCCCACTGAAGTTATAAATATCTAATAAAATCTTATATCGAACAAGTAGGTACTTAGATATTTATAACTTCAAAAACTTTTTTTCTAAGGAAAGATTTAATATTTCCTATTAATAAGTTGTCGATCTATTTACGCCAATATTCCATTAAAATTCAAGTGTAAATAGGAAAAAACCTAACTTGCACTGAATTAAGTATAAACAAATAAAACAGGTAAGTACCTACTTCGTTAGATTAGAAGTCATATAAAATTGAGTCCTGCAATATTGTGTAAAAGTTACTTAGCAGCTCTAAAAAAAATGTTTGCGCTTCCTATAAGAGCTTGCTAATAAACAGAAAATATCGTTACACAATGTGTGCTTGACATCGATAAAACAGTATGGTTTCACACCTCTGTCTTACACCCTAATACCTAAACACGAGTTTTCCGAATAATTAGTTACACAAAGTGTGAACAGAAACCCTACCTCGATGCATCGATACTTGCAGAAGCAATATTTGTGAGTTTGTATGGAGTCTTGTTGTCTGTTGGAGCCCCCTTAAATATTTATTAAGTATATTCTGTTTTTTAGTATTTTAGTTGTTATAGCGGCAACAGAAATAAGTACATCGTCTGTAAAAATTTCAACTGTCTAACTATCACGGTTCATCAGATACAGCCTGGTGACGGACGGACAGACAGACGGACGGACAGCGGAGTCTTAGTAATAGGGTCCCGTTTTACCCTTTGGGTATGGAACCATAAAAAAGTGGCACTCCGGGAGTGCCGACAGAAGTGAAAACTTATTTTTTTTATTGTGCAGGAAATACTTTTAATGAGGTGTCGGTAACGGTAACAGTGTCGCGAGTTCAATTGTTTTTTCCCATCTCAAAAATGCTCAACCCGCCTAAAGAAGTTTTCACTTCAAAATTGTGAGTAAAGATTAATTAAAAGCCAAAGTAAGTACTTATCTAGGTACGCTATAAAATCCTTCTACTGTTTGTAATTTCTGCATTGTGCAAGCCTTTGTTTTTTGCGTTTAGAGTGTCGAGTTCATTGCAAAATGAAGAAAACTACGTAGCCAGAAAAGCAAAGTACTTGTTTCGGCATTTACTAAGCAGTTTGCAGGATTTTTATACCTAACACGATTTGTATTTTCAGAAGTGTGGTAGATAGGTTACATTACTTTAATTCTCCAGTATAGTGTCTGAGTGTCTGTGTAGTGTGTGTGTGTGTGTGTGTTAGAAAGGATTATGCAGTATATTTTAAATTTTTAGGGTTCTGTATCTTTTTTAAGGCTACTGCAGATAGCATTACCATGTCAGCAGCAAGCCACACGACCTCCTCCGTTTTAAGTCTAGATTTGTGAGGCTGAAGATGAATAAGGCATATGAAATTACTGCTCCAAGCACTCCTTTGAGGCCCAACTTTTTACATTTAAAATTAAAAGTTCTTCACAGGTATCCAATTTACATTTCTGAAGTTCTCAGTACCTATTACCAACTGTAACGCTAACTCAGGTACCTAGCCTTGGAATATACGTAGTACCTATTATTGTTGAATTAAAATGTAAATTGTGTCCAAGTTATCCCATCTCAACCAACCAACCGGCAACTGCAACCGGCGTGCGTGTATGACCAGATGTATGAACGTAAACGAGGCAAAAGGAGTATGTAAGGATCGTAGCAGGTGGCGTTCTGTAGTTTCTGCCTACCTCCATGGGAAGAAGGCGTGAGTTTATGTATGTGTGTGTGTGTTATCCCATCTCTCGTGAGCTCGTGGCTACATGATAAAAGCCGCACGGGTCGATCGAAAGTTAAGAACCGGCGCGGTCGGTTCGTGGATGGGTGACCATCCATTACATATCAAGACCCCTTCGTGTCTCGGAAAGCACGTCGTTAAGACGTTGGTCCCGGCAGTCATTCGCAGATCTTTGACAGTCGTTACGGGTAGTCAGAAGCCTAAAGCCGTGTACGCACATACGAACAAATTTGTTGCGTTGCATGATACGCAACAACTTGGTTCGCACGTGCGTACAACTAACGAACATCGAATACTCTGTTCGTCAAACATGTTTGCGGCGATCCTTTTAGTATGTTCTGTATGGACGGTGTTCGAAGAGCTTTAATAAATGTCCAACGGCGCCGTCATGGCTATTAAGATAGAGTTCACGACTGTTGTGCGCGAACTCGACTCGAACTTTGTTCGCATTCGTGTTCGAATATGCCGTCCATACGTACGAACCAAATGATCAGATTTGATGTTTGTGTTCGCTATGTTCGTGTTCGTACACGGCTTAAAAGTCTAACAACCAGTCTTATCAGCTCAGATAGGCAGTCGCTCCATGTAAAATACTCAGCTGCATCCGATTAAACCGATCCCAACAAGTTAGGAAATGCTAGGCAGATTTATTTAATACCATCTCTAGTAGTGTACCTACTTATTGCACACTACCCTTTAGAGAATTCGTATGAAGTGCTACATATATTTTTTTAAATCGATACGGAAAAACAATATTTTTACTTTAGGTATGTTATAATAATTAAAAACCGGCCAAGTGCATGTCGGACCACGCACAATGAAGGGTTCCGTAGTTGGGATGAATTTATTCCAAGAACAAACTTAACTTTGTAGTTGAAAAACATGTTCTCCCATACAGAATGTTTGCAACCGCAAATGCAAGTTGGTCAATTATAACTCGTAAAAAAAAAATACTCGTAAAAAGAAAAAGAATATATTAGAAACCTCAATATCATTTTTAAAGTCCTATCCATAGATACACCACACGAAAGGGTTTGATGAAAAAAAAAATTTGAATTTCAGTTCTAAGTATGGGGAACCTCCAAAATTTACTGTTTTTTTTTCAATTTTTGTGTAAAAATCTTAATGCGGTTCACAGAATACATCTACTTACCAAGTTTCAACAGCATAGGTACCTAGTTCTTATAGTTTCGGAAAAAAGTGGCTGTGACATACGGACGGACAGACAGACAGACATGACGAATCCATAAGGGTTCCGTTTTTTGCCATTTGGCTACGGAACCCTAAAAACATGTTCTCCCATACATTTCAACTACAAATGTAAGTTTGTATGTACAGTATTGAGAGATTTACCATGTTTTTTAAAGACCATAGGCTTCTTATAGGTTTTCCTACAGGTAATCTATGAGTAAAGACACATTCTGGGTTTTTTTTTTAATTTTATGTCCAGTAGTTTCAGAGATGGAAGGGGGGAATGGTCAATTTTTATTGAATTTCTTAAATATCTTTAAAAACGTTTATTTTAAAATTACATAAAAAATATTTTTAAGATCCTCTTTGATATGTCACACGGTACTGTTAGCAATTTTTTATTTTTGTATTTTCTTGTTTGCCCCCCAAAGTGACCCCTAGATTCAAAATTCATTTACATCTCACATATTCGGTAAGTAGGTCCTTATTATCCCCAAATGGGGCTTGTAGGTAACCAATTAGCGCTCTAGGGTAATAATGTAGCTAGAAAAGCCCTAGGGCGGTAAGTAATTTAAAAAAACTCTTCACTCTTTCAAAAAGTTCGCGTACATCTAACCATCATACTGGCAATAGACATCATGCATTCAGCCCAATGACAAAAGAGGTCGCTTCGCTATTCAGCCTTGTCTTCGTATGATTATAGTCATCAATTTTAAATATCGAACGGCGAAGCCCAATTTTGTTCTTGAAAAAAAAAATTAAAAAAAAAAAGATGAAAAAAGGCGGGAATAGAAAACGTTTAGGTACTTTAAATATTGTTTGTTTTTGGGATTTTTTTTATAATTACGTGCTAATTAGGAAAAAAACATGAGTTCTGCAAGTGATGAAGATATAAGCTGCACTCCCGATTCAATGAAAATGGAAGCTGAAGCAGCAATTAACAATATTTTGCCTGAAAGATCTAAAGAGAGATATTTGAAAACTTACGACGAGTTCATGAAGTGGCGAAAAGAAAAACGAGTAAAGTCTTTATCTGAGACTGTATTCTTAACATACTTTATTGAGCTATCAAAAAAGCTGCAGCCATTTAGTTTGTGGTGCATTTATTCAATGTTAAAAGCAACTATGAGTACTAAACACGACATCAATATCAAGAACTTTTCAAAATTATCATCTCTTCTAAAAAGACAATCAGCTGGGCACAAAAGCAAAAAGTAAAAGGTTTTTACAGCGCAAGAGGTGAAAACATTCATAAATGAAGCCCCTGATGACATACAAATCACATAATGGTAATACTTCATCATTTATCTTTTAAATTCTTACAATCCTATAAAACATAGGTACTTATTTTTATATTTCGCTTGTTTTAGGTGGTTCTTATCTTCGGTATAACTGGCGCATGCCGAGGTATTGAATTGACAAATATAACAATAGAGAACATAGAACAACAGGGTCAGTTGTTAGTAATTAAACTACCGAACACAAAAACTAAAATTGACCGAACATTTGTAGTTCCTCAAGAATTTTCTGAATTCGTACAAAAATACAGAAATCTTCGTCCTGAAAATGTAAACACCAACCGATTTTTTTTGAAGTACCACCAAGGCAAATGATACACGCGTCATGGAGGGTGCGATTGTCGCAACCCCGCGCTGGGCACGCCACAATTGCGGCGATAAGACCCCTCTTTGAGGAGTGGCTTGAGAGGCGTCACGGCGTCCTCACCTTCCGCCTGACGCAGGTCCTCACCGGACACGGGTGCTTCGGGAGGTACCTGTTCAGGATAAGGCGGGAGGAAACACCCGGGTGTCACCATTGTGTGGATCGGCCTGAGGACACGGTGGAGCATACGGTGGAGGTCTGCCCGGCTTGGGCGGAGCAACGCCGTGTCCTCGTGGAGGCGATCGGCGGCGGTGATCTCTCGCGTCCGGCCCTGGTTCAGGCCATGGTACGGAGCGAGAGGAAATGGCAGGCCGTCACCTCCTTCTGCGAAGCGGTAATGCTCGCGAAGGAGGAGGCGGAACGCGTGAGGGAGAGGCAAATTTCGCGCCCTCACGCCCCTAACCGCCGCAGGAGGAGACGCCCGGGGCGGGAATCGCGAGCCGATTTCCGGCCACCGTAGGCGCGGGCTTGCGGACGGTGAGCAATGGGTAGCTCGCCGTCCGGTAAGGACCAAGCCCGGGTCGACGGCGCGTTGTGTTCCACGCGCGCCTCAAAGAGATGTCAGCAGAATTGACGGGGTCCGTTAGGGCCAATGCCTGCCGGGGGTTCGAAGAAAACCGATGGGGACATCGTGGCCCCCGGCAACAGGGCAACCGAAGGAACACGGGTGGGTTTTAGTCAGTAAGAGTCTGACACGCCCTCCCGCTCCACCCAGAGCGGGAGAAGTTATTTGATAATTTCCCACCCAAAAAAAAAAAAAAAAAAAAAAAAAAAAAAAAATGGCAAATGATACACACAAGTTATTGGAAAAAATACCATCAGAAGTATGCCGAAGCAAATCGCAAGTTATTTAAAGTTAGCAAACCCGGAATTGTACACAGGTCATTGTTTCCGGAGAACATCGGCTACACTTTTAGCCGATGCTGGGGCTAACTTAACCACTATAAAAAGGCACGGTGGGTGGAAATCCAGCAAGGTGGCTGAAGGTTACATTGAAGATTCCATACAAAATAAAAGTAAAATTACCAACCAAATAACGAAAACTATTCAGCTTTCAAAAAATGAAACATCTTTCTCAAGAGATGATCCGCAACCATCAACTTCTGCTGAAGAAAGCTTCATCCCGTCAAATTTTATCCATGACCAACAAATATCACAATCTCAAACTATTAACATACCCAAAAAACACCTGTCCCTAAAATTTGAAAATTGTTCTCATTTCACTATAAATTTTAACTAATAAAATGTTTTATTCTTGTAATGCCGGTTTTTTTCTACTTACCTCACAATCGAGATGTAAAGCAGAGTAGTTAGCTCGGGTGTAAGCATCAATTGCACCCTCGAACTATAGGCGCCCTCGCTGCGCTCGTGCGCCTAAATATCTCGGGCTGCAATCGACGCCTTACAGCCCTTGGCTACTAATCTACTATTATTTACGTTACACGTTCGTGTTTGGGTCACAGAAATACATACCTATGTGTACCAAGTTTTAACTTAATCGGTACATTAGATTCGGAGCAAATTGGCTGTGACAGACAGACAGACAGACACACGAGTGATCCTATAAGGGTTTCTTAATTTCCTTTTGAGGTACGGAACCCTAAAAAGGCGATGGAAGGCGACAAAAAAGAATTATTTGCTAGGCAGATGTGAGTGTAAACGCCCTAGATGGACATAGTGACTTTATCGTTGATGTTCTTCAGAAAGGTCAGGGGGCTTCAGTGTGGGAAAGAGATGAAGCTCTACAGGACGTATAGCTCCATCTCTTTCTCCCACTGAAGTACCTAATATTAAAATAATACTGCTTTAGAGCTGGTGGTAGGCCCCAAGGTGCGTTACAACTCGCAACCAGCGTGTGTATGACCAGCCGGTCTGTTCTGTAAAAATCTCGCCGTGAAAGTTCAGTAAAGTGAGCTTGAAGTGAGCTGTCATTGCACCTGATGCTATAGGGATTGAGACTATTTGCAGCTCACTTCACCTAAGTTTTCGCGGTGACATTTTTTCAGAATACATCAGCCGATGAACGTAACCAAGCAAAAGGAGTAGGTAAGGATCGTAGCAGGTGGCATTCTGTAGTTTTTGTCCACCCCCATGGGAAGAAGCCGTGAGTTTGTGTGTGTTATACTAAACATCGAACCAATCATAATTTAATGGTTTACCTGATGAAACAAAAAACGTTGGGAAACGCCGAAGAAGATACCTAAGATTAAGTTTATCTCGTTATTCTTTTAATTAATGCTTAGGTAAAACGAAAAGAATTTGCGGTCCAATTTGATAAAATAGCCCAAGAATTTTCTACTTCGTGATCTCATTTTATCTGCATTCTACCAGGTGTCAGGCTTTCAAATGAATAGCCAGCATGAAAAGAAAGGAATGAAAAAATAACGTGTAAAAATTAATTCGTTTAATTCAACAAAATGTTACGCCTCTAAGTGCTCATTTAGGCAGTTTACGAGACACTTGTGTGATGAAAGAGATTCTTTGATTACGTAAAGTACAAGTAAACAGTTCATTCACTCATTTGACTAATGCAGAGCGGGTGAACGGGTGTCAGCGGCCAGCGATAAGATGGTGAAAGAAATTAATTTAAAAATGGAACCATTCAGTGCATCGCGGGAGCAGAATTTTAATTAAAAAATGTCTGCTACGTTGCGAAAGGAGATTTATTTTAACAATTTTTTCCCGCCACACTTAATCTAATTTCAAGTTGAATTTATTTGTAGTACCTAGTTAGAGAATTCATTTCTCTTATAAATAATATTTGTGAGACTGAGCTCTATTTTGGGAGTCTATGTCAATGATTGTTGAGTTTGTTGACACAAATTACTGGTTCATTAGAACTTAATTTATAAAAGTTTTCATTTGTTTTATTTCGACATATTAATATAACTTCATTTCTCTCATAACATGAAAATTCATTACTGTATTAAGCATAGATTTTAATAATACATCTATGATATTAAGCGTAAAATAGATTTATGTCAACATCGTCGTTTTTGTTAACTCTGATCTGAAATGCCATTACCACCTAATAGAGTTACGAGGGGTAAAACCTTTTTCACACATAAGCTTCAAGTGGATCTAGCTATTCGGTTATCCCTATTACACCACAGTGTGTCTAACTGGTGATAAAACTGAGCCATAAAAGTCTTGGACGTAAAACTATCGGTCCAGTTGATACAGCAAAGTGTAACTGCAAAGCTATCTATTGTAATTGGCCGTGACCATGTGGCATATTACGTCGTACTATTAAACCTCCGGAATTTATTGGAAATGAATCAGAAATTGTCGCTACGTGAATGTAGTATCCATGGCATTACCAAACACGTTCTATATGCAACACTGCATTCCGGAAAATTTCCGTGCGCAGAAAATCTGGATTAGATTCTGAATTTGATTGCAACAGACAGATTCCTGGCGAAAATGAATAAAAAACATCAGGTTTGGTCGTTATTCTGGACAGCTATGAATGCTTCGGAAGTTTAGAGACGTAGTTTTTTGAAAATGTTTCCGTAGTTAGTTCAAAATTCGGAATGTCGTTGCAACGAAAAATTGTTGCCATGTCCTAGTTTAGATACAAAACTCATATAATAAAAACAATGGCACTCCGGGAGTGCCTACAGAAGTGAAAACTTGAACAAGATCGCCTTGGCGGAAGAAAAATACTTGTATAGAACATAAGTCCATAACGTACCTAATATAAATAAAGAGCACAATCGCGTTTATAAAAATGAGGTGTTGGTAACGGTGTCGCGAGTTCAATTGTTTTTTCTTATCTCAAAAATGCTTAACGCGCCTAAATAAACTAAATTTCGGAAGTCGGTGTCTTGGGTTTTGTATTTTCGTTTTTTGCCCTCGACTTCAGAAATTAAAGTTATTTTTCACTTTGTAGTGTTTTTTTTGGAAGTCGGTTGTTTTATTTTTGTTTTAAAGTTTTTATTTTTCACTTTTTAGTTGTGGTACCGTCTACCCCACACACATTCGAATACCACTACCTGCTACCAGTGACAGGAACTTATCATAATAATTCATCTACATACTAAGTGGGAAAAAAATACGTATTTTGTTGTTAACTCAAAAACTGCCCAAGCAAAGTTAATAAAGTTTATATGGGACCAATTGGGAGCATACCCTTTCAAACAAAAAAAGAATTTTCAAAATCGGTCCACAAATGACGGAGAAATCGGAGGACATAAAAAAAAACAAACGTGCTACGAACATATAACCTCCTCCTTTTTGGAAGTCGGTTAAAAATCTGATAGGAAACGAAATGATATTCCACAATAAATTAATTGGGGTAAGTTATTTCGCAAATGATGCTCCATTCATATGCTCATTTCCCTTAATGGATTGGAAGATGAAATAACCGAAATAGGTTTACTACCTACTTTTCAACATTCAATGGCCAGTTGTCAGGCAAGGAAGTAATTAGGTTAAGCTCTCACTGTCTTCCTTGATAGCCACTGATCGACAAGTAATTACCCCAAACAAATGTCCATTTTTATTTGGAACTAAATCTTTGTCTTTATTAGGTAGGTCAAATTTTGAGGAACCGTTTCCATTTGGTGGTATTAAAATAATGGTAATCTATTATTGTCCTATTGCTGGCCAAAACCCTCTTCTCATACAGAGAAGGCATGAGCACTGATCACCAGTTCACCACGCTTGTTCAAGGCGATTGCAGACTTATATTAATTGCTGGTAAATATTGTCTTAGATTTTCCAAATCTTCTATAAATGAATGAATGGTTGTTTTTCAGGGCTCCGTACTTGAAGGGTGCCAAACGGAACCCTATTACTAAACTTCCGCTCTCCGTCCGTCCGTCTGTCTGTCAGCGAGCTGTATATCACGAACCGTAATAGGTATAGAGTAGACAGTTTAAATTTTCACAGATTATGTGTTTCTCTTGATTGTGTATAAAAAAAACTTTTTACAAAAAAGAACAACCGACTTCCAAAAAAAAACACTACAAAGTGAAAAATAACTTTAATTTCGGAAGTCGGTGTCTTGGGTTTTGTGTTTTCGTTTTTTGCCACCGACTTCCGAAATTAAAGTTATTTTTCACTTTGTAGTGTTTTTTTTTGGAAGTCGGTTGTTCTTTTTTGTAAAAAGTTTTTATTTTTCACTTTTTAGTTGTGGTACCTACCCCATCATTTGAATACCACTACCTGCTACCAGTGACAGGAACTTATCATCTACATACTAAGTGGGAAAAAAATACGTATTTTGCAGCTAACTCAAAAACTACCCAAGCAAAGTTAATAAAATTTATATGGGACCAATTAGGGAGCATACCCTTTCAAACAAAAAAAGAATTTTCAAAATCGGTCCACAAATGAAGGAGAAATCGGTGGACATACATAACAAAAAAAAAAAAAACAAACATACGCGTCGAACATATAACCTCCTCCTTTTTAGAAGTCGGTTAGTAAATAATTAAAATAATTAAAGGGGGTCCATACAAGAAACGTATTATTTTCGGCGTTTTCTGCTCGATCTTATTACGATACTGAATTCTTCGCGTGCGAGTCCGACTCGCAATTTTCTCTCCCGGTTTTTATAGTAGGTATAAACAACAAGTAAAAAGCAATCTAGGTTTTCAAGTTTCATGAAAGCTTCATGCAACTTATTATTGCCAGCGTTCATATAATCTCAATATACATTAGTAAGCACTTAGGCCCCGAGTAGACCGCTACAACAAACGATCCTGGGGAGACATTGGCATAATCCCCTCGGTTGATTGGATTGTTGACCGCAGCATAATGTTATTAGTACTCAGGCAGATGCCGCTCCCCATGTTGATATTATCTCACTTGTCTCTTAGTACCACCGATATAGATAGACCTAGATAACGCAAGTATCACGATCTGTATGAAAACCAAGCGTGCCATTTTTTGACTACCTACTATGACGTCACAAGCACTAGAAAACGTTTATTATTGTTTCTCCTCGCATTTGCACAGTTTTTACAATTTATAACAGCGTAATTAAACATTTTCAATTTTTTAACTGACTTCCGACAAGCGTGGCACCGATGCAGACTGAGCGCGAAAGTGGCAGCTTACGATTATTGTACGTAAGGTGGGCACGAAAATGGCACGTGAAGTAGTTGCTCTTGCGTTATCTACATCTAGTTATATCTATATCTGTGCTTAGGACCACTAGCAATATTAGTTGTTAATTCGCCTAAAGAACCAGCGCTGAATATAAAATAGTGCCCACCACTCTGCGTTCAGCGCTTGGTGTGGCACCACGCCGTGTTCGGGTTCGCGACAAGTCAATCGTCATCCTGAGGATGTCTCGTTGAGAGGTGAAACACGTGTCGATTTCTTTCAGGGTTTTTTATGGCTCTTTAGAAATAGCTAAGCGGAACAGGTTACTAAATATATCCACGACCTATTTTATAATTGATTTCCGCAAGGTCACGCCTGAATCAATTAACTAGTTCAGACACAATCCTAACTAATATTATAAATGCGAAAGTGAGTTTGTTTGTGACGCTTTATAATATAACTTTAAAACGATTGTTTTGCGAGTCCGTAGTATTTACCTACCGGATTGTATGCAAGGACGTTTGTTTTACATAATACCTTTATATTTTACTAGCTGTTGCCCGCGACTTCGTCTGCGATTCAGGATAAAAAGTAGCCTATGTCCTTCTTCGGGTCATGTTCTACCCATATACCAAATTTTATCCAAATCCGTTCAGCCGTTTTAGCGTGATAGTGTAACAAACAAACAAACTCACTTTCGCATTTATAATATTAAGTTAGGATAATTCTGCCCCCGATAGAAAAAAAGACGCATCTAAATTTTTTTCCAGATTTGAGTTATACACATTGCCGGAATCAGAAAAAAAAGGCGCATCTGCCTGACATATAACTCAAATGTGGAAAAAAAAAATAATGCGTCCTTTTTTAGAATTATTGTTAGGATTAACATTAAAGTTAGAATTTGGATGTCTCTAAAGTGCATAAATAAGTAGGTTTTATAAGCAAGTGATTCTAAATACTTTTGAACGGATATCCTTTGACCTTCGTGCTGCTAGCTATTTACCTACAGCTAGCTTCTATTTTGTCTGACAAATGTTATTGATAGTATAATATATTACAGGAAACTGTGATTCAAATGGTTTTGCGAACAGGATTTAATATAATATCGGCAATGCTAGATAAGCACTATTATCATTGAAATGGAAGCCTATTTCAATGATAATATTGTTGTTAGTATCACCTCAGTCATGACTCGTGCGTATTTGTGAATTTTTAACACGCTTTTATTAGGTCGACCTGTATGTAACTATGTAATGGAATCTAAGGTAACTAATTTAACCATCTTCCAAGGGTCGTAGCATAATGAAAATTGGCAGCTGTATGTAGTTCTGATGACAATACAATAATATGGTACTGTCGAACTGATCTGATGATGGAGCCGGAAGATATGAACTGGAACTTCATGATGGAAAATCGTATCATAGCTGTTTTGGATTTCTTAGAAAAGTCTTGTAATGAACTTTGACCACGATTAGGTTTCAAGGTCTGATGATGAAGCCGGAAGATAGGTACTGGCTCTCCATGATGGAATACGTATCATAGTCGTGTTTGCACTTGTGAAAAAGGCCACGTAATGGACTTTGAACACGATCATGACCACGATTAGGTTTCAAGGGCTTTTTTGTTTTTACGTGCATTTAAAAAAGCGTGTTTTTCTAGTGTTTTTAAACTATTAATTTATTTTCACTCAGCCTTTGCGTCTTTTAAACAGGAATCATGATGTAGACAATCTGACAGAATTCATGGATATAATGCGAGAGTGACACTACCAGTTTATTGATCGAAATGTCTTCACTTTTGATTTCTTTTTAGGGTGCCCTACCCCAAAAGGAAAAACGGAACCCTTATAGCATCACTCGTGTGTCTGTCTGTCCGTCTGTCACAGCCAATTTGCTCCAAATCTAATGGACCTATTAAGTTGACATTTGGTACACATTAATTTCTCCATAATGACCCATACACGAACGTGTACCGTTAATAAATGAATTTCGAATTTTGGTCACTTTTCGGGGGCAAATAGAAAACTTAAAAAAAGTTTTGGATCTGTACTGTGTGAGACATATCAAATGAAAGGGCTTGTTGTGAGGATCTCAATTTTTTTTTTTTTTATAATTTCAAAATAGATACCTACTTTTAAAAATATTTAAGAAAATTTATAAAAATTGACTATGTTCATTCCATTTTATCACCGAAACTACTGAGCCAAAAAATATTAAAAAAATACAGAAAATAGTTCTATACTTACAGATTATAAGAAAACCTATAAGAAGTCTATGGTCTTAAATAACATGGTAAATCTCCCAATATTGTGCGTACAAACTTATATTTGCAGTTGGAATGTATGAGAGAACATGTTTTTCAACTACAATGTTAAGTTTTTATTTGGGATAAATTCATCCCAATTACGGAACCCTTCATTGTGCGCAATCCGACACGCACTTGGCTGGTTTTTTTTTAAATATTCTAATAAAAATGCGCTGCGATGAGGAGTACAAATCAAAACACGCTTGATCATTGCACTATTTGTTGGTAGATAAAGGTACACACAATTAACGGTGAACGTAAACGAGGCAAAAGAAGTATGTAAGGATCGTAGCAGGTGGCGTTCTGTAGTTACTGCTTACCGCCCACCCCCATGGGAAGAAGGCGTGAGTATATGTATGTAGGTATATAGACACTCAATTACTGTCAAAATTATCTGAGTTACACCATAAGCGATGATTTACAGTGATATACAGTAGATAGATAAACATTTATTTAGTGCACACAAAAGACACACATAAACACAATTAAATTATAACAAATTACGTGGACATATATAAAAACAAGACGCCAATGTACAAAAAGGCCAGTAAGTAGGTAATAATAGTTTATACAAAATATGGCCAATTACAAGTTTCCACATGTAGTATTTATTGTATACTGTAGTATATAAATCACATGAACACAACAGAAAATTGTCAATAGACTGACATATTAATTTTTCTGTTTTGTGTTATACAGGTTGGCAGGGATATCGACGCGAAAACTGTTACCATGGATTCAGTACATGATTCTGAACACCCCTGCGTTGAAATTATTCGTCAGTTATTTTTTTTTAAATCTGCTGTTTCATAGAAAAGTACAATACTTACGCGGTCAAAATGTATGGAACAGCAGATTTTTTTTAAATATCCGACGAAAAATTTCAACGTAAGAGGGTTCAGAATCATGTACTGAATACATAGTAACAGTTTTCGCGTCGATGTCCCTGACATCCTGTATAAATCATATAGATACAACAGAAAATTGATATTAGACTGAAATATTATTTTTTCAGAAAAAAATATAATTTACGCTCGAAGAAGCCATTGGATAAAATTTTCTTCAATTTAGCAACACTAGTATTGAAAATGTCGATATCATCTTCCTGGCAGGTTGCGTTGTAGACGCCAGCACTTCAAGCTACTACAATCTGTCAAATTTATTTAATAGATTTTCAACTTTATCGCTGAAGTTTAAGGTTCAAAGTTAGATTGGGAAAATTTGACAGTTTCGGGTTGTTTGATGTGCTGGCGTCTGTACATACGACTCGAAAAGATATCGCTAATACTACTCGGTCTTGAGTAATATAGAGAGCAGTTTAACTTCTGAAGTTAGATTAGATAGGTCAACACATTCTGGGGTGCGGTGGCATCTGCGCCAAATAACTCTCGCACATAGTTACATACTAGAAACAATGATAATGTTATTTAGAAGAATCCAAATGGAAAGGCCATTTGGATTCTTGTAGAAGAATTTTCTAGTTTTATTGGGTAGTATACAGTCGACTGCACGTCGGTGATCTGGTAACACTTTGAAGTTGAGCTGGAATAACGTAATACGGACTTTCAATAAAATAAGAGATCAGCTTTTATAAATTGATTTACCATCTTTACCCGGCGCACCTACCCTACCTACCCTCTCTACCTACGTACCCTACCTACCTACCTACAAACCTTGTCCAGAGACTAACGAACACAACAAAAAAAGAATTATCCAATTTGGTGCAGTCATTCAGAAGCTATGCGCGTAAGTACATACATTGACCCGTCAGATGTTGTTCTGTCAAACTTTCATCCCGATTTTTCGGCTGTTCCTTTGCGTTTTTCCTATACGACCCCAGGATTCAGGAGAAACAAACAAAATAAAAAATTATTCGAATCGGTTGAGCCATTTTCGAGTTTTTGCGATACTAATGCATGGCAATTGATTTTTAACCGACTTCCAAAAGGAGGAGGTTCTCAATTCGACTGTATGTTTTTTTTTTGTATGTTTGTTACGCGATTACTCCGCCAATTATGAATTGATTTTGATGATTCTTTTTTTGTTTGGTAGATCATACTTCAGAGGTAGTCCCATATAAATTTTATTAACTTTGCTTGGGTACCTAGTTTTTAAGTTAGCTTCAATAATACGTATTTTTTCCCACTTAGTACGTGGATGATATGATAACTTCCTGTCACTGTTATTTACATAGCAGGTATTCGAATTTGTGTGGGTTAGGTACAACAACTAAAAAGTGAAAATAAAAATCTTTTTATAAAAAAAAAAACAACCGACTTCAAAAAAAAAACACTACAAAGTGAAAAATAATCGGTGTCTTTGGTTTTGAATTTTCGTTCTTTGTCACCGACTTCCGAAATTAAATTTATTTTTCACTTTGTAGTGTTTTTTTTTTGGAGTCGGTTGTTTTTTTTTTTGTAAAAAGTTTTTATTTTTCTAAATATATAAATTTCAATTATAACAATTGCTTGCTGTACTTACAGTAACCACCAAAGCGCGCAACAAGCCAAAAAATAAAATTTAACTAAAATACTTCACATAGATAGACTGCTATACATAATGATGTCAACATCCGGCTTTACTGGTTTTGTTACTACTGACATGTGACCTACCGTTTACAATTTGCGACATTAATTAAAAATATTATGTTATCAAGCGATACGAATCGCATAAATACATTAGCCTACCATCTGTGTTCAGTGTCCCATTATTTCCGCCTGCTTCTACAAATACCACGTGCTTTGTGAAAACTTTCAATCACTCATTCACTCACTCGTTCACCGTTGTCATTTGTTTTTTCTTGTCCTGAGTTAAACTGAATGATATTGACCTATGCTCTATGCGCATTAGGCCCTAAGAAAAGTACTCGATACCTTGAAGTATCGATACTTTTGTTTCGATACTTTTATGAGTAAGATATATTTTTTTCGATACTATTCATGAGTACAGTATCGATACTTTCTATTCGATACCGTGTCCCTATCTATCACACACGTAACACATTTCTAGGAGTATTTGTTGTTAGTAGAGGTTGGTGATAAGTAAAATAAAGACTTTCAGAAGGATAAGTCTGTAACATAGGCGACTGTAGGTTTGGTACCCTGTTGTTTGTTCATGAAACCGATATCAGAGGCTTCACTCGAGTAAAGGTTAATTTTTGTTTCATTCCACTTTCACACGGCACCGACAAAATTATTTAGGAAGGAACGTTCTTCTGCTCCTTTCATATTTTTTTTAGATTATTAACGTTATAAGATTCATGTATTCAGGTTCACTAATGAATGATTTTTTGACTTTTGATTCATTTTGTGTTCAGACGTTTCACTTCAAATGAAAGATGCCGAATGAAAAGCAACATTTTGACAAAAGGTGAAACGTCCAATATGGGCTTAACAAACCGCATGAGCATTTAACCTCTCGAATGTCGTTATTACAGACACAATTAAAAAACCATTGTGTTCGCGTGGATCCACGTTTAGGCATACGAAAGGTTAAAGTACCTAACTCAGCAAGCCTTATAACCAGTGATAGGAATAGGTAGTGCCTATTTGCCTAAACTTCGAAGAACAGAGACAAGACTTCCTTAGGACTAAATTTTTTCCAGAACATCTGTCGCGAAATTCGGGACAACACTTTTAAATACATTAAAAAAATATGTTATTTGGAATAAGTAATTCTAGTAAAGTTTGCGATTAGACATAACATTTATAATTTAGTAAATTATTATATAAAATAAAATATGTTATAATAAATTAAAATATGTTAGTTAAATAACATACCTACTTTTTTAATGTATTTAAAAGTGTTGTCCCTAATTTCGGGACAGATGTCCCGGAAAAAAATTAGTCCTAAGGAAGTCTCGTCTCTGTTCTTCGAAGTTTAGGCAAATAGGCACTACCTATTCCTATCACTGCTTATAACAAGTTCCCTGTCAATTGAACTATGAGCGTTGATGATTCATGGCGATTTTTTGACATCATTATCCGCTATGCAGACAGGTATCTTCCTTAGTTGTTAAGCTGAATCTTGTTGCACATGAAGTAAGCTCACTAAAGAATTAAAATAAAACGAGTGCATTTATCAAGTTTCGGCTTACGATCGAGACTTGGAAATTGCCCTTGTTCATAGTTAGTACCCAAGTCATGCATATGTGGAACTCTTCCAATACCTTTCAATTAAAACTATGGTTCTTCTGTACCTGTCTATTTGTAGTACCTAATAGTGAATACTTGAACTATATAAGTGTCGAATAGCTCGTATCCCACGCGGCACTCCACCTAGACGGTTCAAGTGCTTCAAGTGATTGTTCGGGCACCTTGCCTACAATCCATTTAATTTTAATGAGCTGTATGTTGTGTATGGTTATTTTTGATTGCATTTGTAACCAACAATGGCGCACTATTGTTCAGACTTTCGGCATCATGGCGTCGTCAAAGATAGCTCTGACAAGTTCTGTAGAACAGGGATGAGAATGAAGTAAATTATGTGCCTGTTGTTATTAAATAGCTTTATGTTTAACCACCTCTGTGGTCTAGTAGTTAGACCAAACTGTCTCAGACCCAGAGGTCCCGGGTTCCATTCCCAGAAGGGCCAAAATTTTCTGCTCGGTTTGGTACGGCTTGTTCTAAGTCCGCCTGGCTAGATACCACCATCTTATCTAAGTCTGTCGCCATAACAACAATGTTAACTGTATTGTTATGTTTCGGCAGTTAGAGGTAAGATAGTCAGTTTCTCTGTGGTTGAGGATTCTGGTGAAGCCCGCATCCACCTTCGGTCTGATCATCACTTACCTTACCGTGAGATGCGGTCCAAGAGCTACTCCGTTGTGATTAAAAATAAATAAATAGATATTAACATTTTATGTATACGGCGTCAAAACAGACTAAAACGACAAAACTTTGAATGTGTGTCCATAATCGCTACTCAAATTAATCGAAGGTTTTGTTCTTTTGCATGTTGGTGAACTACAGCCGATTCTCTAACTACACATTTCAGTCGCCTTTTACGACACCCAAGGAAATATTTTTGTACCGCAACTCTTTCCGGTTTAGTGGTTAGTGATCTTGAGAGAGAGTGAGATGGCATGAATCTTAATAAAAAAAATCTGAAAGTCGTGGTTAGTAACCAATTCTTTCAGATTTTAAAATTAAGATCCGCGCCATCTAGTGATGATCTTAGGGGTTATCCCCTTGGCTGTCAAGAGCTCTCCTGGAGATCGATAACAATTAAAATTCTATTGTGTCACATTGTGTTTAAAATAAAACCGCGTCAGTCTGGAAAAATGTGTGGGGGAGTAGCAACAGCATCCTGAAAATGATAGCAGATAGGTTGGACGCGGCTGTGTTCAAACGATTCATCAATCTGCATGTAAGAGGTGCGGGTTGATCAATCGACATAAATTTTTCACTTTTACTTCTGGAACTACTAACATACTTTTTAAGCTTTTGTAACAAACACTATGGGCCTTGGTTGTCTGAAAATAAAATATATTTTTTATTTTTTATTAACGACAGTTGAACTCATTAAAAAACTGAAAGAGGTGGTTAGTGACACTAGCCACTAAACCAGAAAGAGGTAATGAGCCTAAAAATGCAGCAGAAGACTTCTACCAACGCTAGTTTCGCATGAAAATAAATGATGAATTTTCCTCAAATTGAAAGTTTTCACGAGTGAGGCTGTTTGTAAGAGCGGTCGAAATAAAATAGGATGATATTATGAGCGAAATGTTTTCTAAACTTTAATTTCCGTGTCGTGTCTTAGCTCGGCGACTGCAGTGTCTTATTTTCTAGCGTAGGTCACATTTATTGTGGTAATCTTGAAAGCTTCAACTGTATCATATGAGACAGCAACATATAATGTTATACTTATTTGAAATTAGTAAAGAAAAAAGAAAGAAAATACATTTACTTAGCATAGACTAAAAGGTACACAATATAATATACAGCAGATAGTTAATTGATTCAGGCGTGACCTTGCGGAAATCCATTATAAAATATAAAAGACGTTGATATATTTAGTAACCCGTTCTGCTTAACTATTCCTAAAGAGCCATAAAAAACCCTGTAAGAAATCGACACGTGTTTCACCTCTCAACGAGGCATCCTCAGGATGATGGTTGACTTGCCATACCGAGCGCTGGACGCAGAGACGCTCGGTGAGGCATGGATGCCTCGTTGAGAGGTGAAACTCGTGTCGATTTCTTATTGGGTTTTTTTTATGGCTCTTTAGGAATAGTTAAGCGGAACAGTTCACTAAATATATTAACGTCTATTGTATGTAATATACAGCAGATAAAAAGTCAAATCAAAAGTGTAAAGTGCGATATAAGAAATTTGCAGGAAATTGTGCCCCACGACTGTGCCAAAAAGGCCATAAGGAAGAAGTACATCAAGAAGTCGATGTCAGAGGACAAGGGCAGGAAGATGATGATAATTTGAAATGAGTATGATAACAGAGTTATTTAATAAAGCTCTTTCATAACCCTCGTTAGTGAAGTTATTTTTATCCAGTTCTTACTTTTTTCAATATTTAATACAACTCTACAGATTGTGCAATCCACGAAGACGCGCCCCACTCCGCGATTACTGTACTGTAAGCTGTACTGTAGTACGGAGCGGAACGGAGTGGGGCACGTCTTCGAGGATTGCACTTTCTATAACTACTTACACTAAGTACTAAATTAAATGAGAAACTTACTATACAAATAAATACAAAAACAAAACGATACTTTGGCGTCGAAGTATTCGTCCGTATCGCTGTCATCCGGAAACGTGCCCAGAAACTGGCACCATTGCCACGTTGAATAGCAATGCTAATTCTTTGGGCAAAGAACGAGCCAGCCCTCTGGTCTCGTGAAGTGTCGCCCAGTCGGCAAATTACTTACGAAAATTTACAAAGGAATGAAATTTTTTGAAGAGAAATAAGTATATGTTAATAATTAACATCATGAAACCTTTTGATAAAACAGAAAATATCACAAACGTAACAACAAACGTTTATTTCATTCAAATAACAGGACAAAGCTACGGAACTCCTGAAAGTGTGCAGTTCCGTACACTGAAACTACACCACTGCAAAACATCTTACAAGGAGACCCGTTCCATTACAACAGTGTTAGATATATAAATGGTTATATACAACATGGAACGCTACAATTTTATTACCTTAGTTATTCCGTTTAAAATTCCGCTTGTCGTATAGTTCCGGGATATAGATAGCTCGTAAATTTCCCCTGGAAAGGAATTTTGCAAACTAGGACTATCTATCTTTTTCATTGTGCTGAGTTTGGGCATAGACGAATGGTTAGCAAAAGACTTTGAATTAATTGCAAGGCCATCAATAGCCAAGTTTAACGATAAATGCGGTTCTAATTTATAGTCTACTAGCTGCGCCCCGCGGTTTCACCAGCATAAGTCTTGATCCCGTGAGAATATCGGGGTATAAAGTGTCCTACGTCCTAATCCAGGTCATGGTCTACCCATATGCCAAATCTGCTCAGCCATTTTAGCGAGAATGCGTAATAAATAAAAAATATATATATATATATCTTTATTTCAACCCAAATTAGTCCAGAAGTTGTTAGTGGTTAGTAACAGATTACGCTTACATGATATGTTAGTGTTGTTAGTAATATAATTAATTAGTTAGGTAGTACAAACCTAATGCTATTTTTACCCAGTGTCTTTGAATGGGGCAGTCCGGTCTGCTAGTAAACATTTTCAGGATACTGTTACGAGTGTAACGCAAGCGTTGTAGTAAGGAAGCCGCTTTCTTACGCATGATGGCGTGAAAGCCATCCGTGTGCGCTGCAGCAAACATTCCAGATTTAAATAAACAAACTCACTTTCGCATTTTTAATATTAGTTAGAATTTAGCCAGTCTCCAGCGAAAGGAGGCCACTCCCAAATTTGGCATAATGGAGTATTTTGATATTCGCCTCATGAATTCTCATCCAAATACATAAAAGATTTAGCTGGCAGTTCATATTGAACAATAGAAGCACGTCCTTAGCTCCTTTTAATTTTACGCAAGTCATGAAACCAGATTGTAGAAAAGTGCTTTGTGTAGTGCACTTTATCAACTTTTGAATTGCCGTAATTTTGTGAATGGGGCCTTAAGTTGTGCTTTAGCAGTATTTACGTTGGTAAAACTTTTTTCAAACTAACAATGACGAAGAAAGGTATTAAAAACTTTCCATTATTAAACGAGCAATATTTGTATTTATATATTTGTAATCCTAATCACGTTCTCGAAAACGGCTCTAACAATTTCGATGAAAGTTCCAATATAGGGGTTTATGGGGGCGAAAAATCAATCTAGCTAGGTCATATCTGGAAAAATTTGCTTTCTCCGTATTTTCACCCGAGCAGAGCTTGGTCGCCCAAAGTTTAGAACAAGATTAATGACATAGAAAAATGACATGGCAGCGTGGAATTAGTAAGTACCTACTATCATGGCAGCATGGAATTAGTAGGTACTATCCTATACTATTAAATGAGCATTCTCTATTTTCACCAGAGCAGAGCTCGGTCGCCCAGGTACTGAATGATAATATTGGCTGAAAATTCATTTTCGATGTTAAAAATATCCTTTTTGATTGTATTGGCATTTGCCCTGATATGAACCGCCCTTTTTGCTTGAAAGACGGGCTTCATTCAATTTATCCCGGCCAGTACAGAGTTATCGACAGCCGCTGCAGTTATATGCATAATTTAACCTGCGACCACATGCTCTGACCTACATGCATCGCCCCAGTTTGTCTTACAACTCCGAGTTCCGACCCTTCCTTTCGTCACTATATTTTTACTAAAAGTAAACGCTTGAGTAAATACAGGAAGTGCTTTCACGGAGCGCCGTTTAAAAGTAAAATATACTTATTTTAAATGAAAGACTTGCACAGAAACATTTTTTCGCGCTAGCTTGCATTTCAAAGAATTTTCCGGGATGCATTTAAGACGCTATTTAGTAGTCACTGAAGTCGTTGGCTCATCACTTTATTTATTTGTGGTCTGATTTTTATTTATTGTAGCTTCAAGAAAATCCTTTTAAAAATGTGAAGACGAAGCATATTGGTTTTACTCAAGCAATTGATTTTGAAAGGTTTGGACTAACTTTGTAACTGGTTTGATTGCTTTTCTTGACTGTGAAATTATTGTGTACTTTAAGAGCGCACCGAGTGAACGATACGTAATTGCGAAATAATTATTTTCGTTTGATCCCTTGCTGCATCGTTATTAATTAACCTGTAGTTATGCAATTAATATGTTAAGGTACAATTCCGTAGCTGACCGCAGGTGGCAACTGCAGGCGACGACGTGTCGTCGTGACACGACTGGTTTCTTTGTATTTCTATGAAGGCGACGTGTCGCTAGCTACGGAAGTTATTTCATAGAAATTCATAAAAACCCGTCGTGTCGCGGTGACACGTCGCCTGCAGTTTTCGCATGCGTTAGGCTACGGAATTGTACCTTTAGATATTTAAGGATTCACTCTTGAACCGCTCAACTGTCGATTTGCCTTTAGAAGTCGATAACAATAAAAATTCTATTGTGTCTCGTTAGTGACAGTTAAAATCATAAATCGTACACTTTAGAAATACAATTACTTGTAGTATCCTCTATATAAAAAAAACCAAAGCAATCCCTAAAAACAAAATAAACCACGGCGGTTAGTTCGGCGTAAATACTTCACGGAAGGATATCAGTTTTTTTTAATAATAGCAAAACTACAAACGTTTTCTACAACGTACACATTTTACATTTTCAAAATGTGTAGTTGTTTTAATAATATGAAGGAAATACCTAAATTAACGCACGAACCGCCCATTCTTTATTCCGCCCATCCCATTCATTAGCGCCAGAAGCTCGGTGCGCCCTTCAATTTTTTGTCATTTCGATAGGACACCAGAGACTTCTTAATAGTGTCCTGCTTCTCATACATTCTTGTCCTTGCTTATTGATATTTGTACCGACCATTGCTGACCTTATTATATCTTATTTTCTCGCTTTTCTTCATCATATTTTACAGTTTTTCGGTATGCAAAGGACCTGAAATAACATTCGTTAGTATTAGACACTTTTTGGTACAAAAATGTCTACACATTGAAGCTTTGTGCACTCGTATGTGTGAGGTGACGTAACTCGTCAGGCTTCGTTATCGAGACTGTAATGAAGCTTGACATCGCGTGCTCAAGCGCATCAAGCACAATCTCTTCTTTCGCATGCCGCTGATTGCAACAATTGATTTGCTTGTTCTGATTCTGTTCAATATATAGGTTTCAAGTTACATAATTATGTGTGTTGCGTGCTTGTGAAAGATATCCTATACTATTAAACTACTATGAAACGATATATATAAACTAGTAATCACGTTCTCGAAAACGGCTCTAAAGATTTCGATGAAAGTTGCAATGTAATTGAGGTTTAAGGGGGCGAAAACTCGATCTACTTATGTCTCATATCTAAAAAAAATCGTTTTCTCCGTATTTTCACCCGAGTAGAGCTCGGTCGCCCAAAGTTTAGAACAAGGTAGCCACCTTAGAATAATGACATGTCAGCATGGAATTAATAAGTACCTACTACTATGGCAGAAATGAGGAGATCCGCAGGAGAACCAAGGTAACCGACATAACCCGAAGAATTGCGAAACTTAAGTAGCAATGGACAGGGCACATTGCTCGTAGAACGGATGGCCGATGGGGCCGAAAGGTTCTGGAGTGGCGACCACGTACCGGAAGACATAGCGTTGGAAGGCCTCCCACAAGATGGACCGATGACCTTGTGAAGGCCGCAGGAATCCGCTGGATGCGGAGAGCACAGAATCGGTCGAAGTGGAGGTGCTTGGGGGAGGCCTATGTTCAGCAGTGGACGTCTTTCGGCTGAAATGATGATGATGATGATGATTATGCAGCATGGAATTAGTAGGTACTATCCTATACTATTAAATGAGCGTTTTCTATTTTCACCAGAGCAGAGCTCGGTCGCCCAGTAAGTAATTGTGTCAGATGTTACTTGGTCATAATCATTAACCAACTTCCAAAAAGGAGGAGGTTCTATGTTCGTCTGCATATTTTTTAATGTACCTACGTCCTTTGATATTTTCTTCAATTGTGGACTGATTTTGAAAATTGTTTTTCGTTTGTCAGAGGAAGCTTGCGCGGTGGTCCCATATAAATTTTATTAACTTTGTTTAGGCAGTTTTTGAATTAGCTTCAATAATACTTATTTTTCCCACTTGGTCTATGTGGATGATGTTATAATAAGTTCCTTTCACTGTTACTTACATAACAGGTAGTGTTATCCGAACTTACCACAGCAAAAAAGTGAAAAATCAATTTCGGAACCCGGCGCTAAAAAACGAAAATCCAAAACCAAGGACACCGACTTCCGAAATTAAAGTTATTTTTCACTTTGTAGTGTTTCTTTTTTGGTGAGTGAATGTCCAAGAATCGCAAGAAGGCGTGTCCCCGAGGACACATTTCAAGTACTTATTGCTTTAGTAAATGCTGCAAAAATCTCTAGTCTCTTATTCAAACAGAAAAAGAGACCCATTTATTTGGTGTTAAATATTCAAAGGCGAAGGCCGTTAGAAATCATTAAGTATTCTTCATTGGCGATTCGGTCCTAAAGTGCTAGATTAGTGAGAGTAGGTAATAATAGGAAAAGTGGGCTGTGAATTGATTTTTCGAGCATTTTGATCATTTCGAAAGAGATTATTTGTAACAGTACGCCGACTGTTTTAGCCATGAGCTATATAAACTTAAAAGGCAGTAGTATAGTCCGCGCAATCCACGAAGACGCGCCCCACTCCGCTCCGCGCCGTACTAGAGTTCAGCTTACAGTACATTAATAGCGGAGTGGGGCGCGTCGTCGTGGATTGCACGGACTATACTCAGTGATAACGGCTCCAACTTACGAGTCGTAGTTCGTTGGTCAAGCCCAGGCAGGCGCTTCACTTTGTGTTAATAATTTCAACGGTGAAGGAAAATATCGAGAGGAAACCGGCATGTCCTAGAACCAAAAATTCGAAGACGTGTGACATCTACCAACCCGCACTGGGCCCGCGTGGTAGATTATAGCCAATTCCCTCTCGAAGACATTACAGGCTATTGATTAAGTTATGTAAACTAATAGCTATATCAACTTATTTCGTATTGTGAGGCTTATCATATCACCCTAAAAATATAAATTTGTAAAAACTCATTTGAGTGTTTCCTATCAGCGCGTTTGCTTCCGCTTATACACATTGGATTTCCCTAAAAAAGACGCGACGGTCAAAACTAAGAGTGCGATAGTGCCATATTCGCACTACGCTTGCCGGATGCGTGATCCAAGTCTGTTGTTATCAACAGTTCACAGCACAACCTTTATGTATAGGCGTTATTTCTTAATTAATTGTCATTGATCACACTTTTTTCTTATGCACCTATGGGGTATCACGCGACATTTCAAGAGTTAAGGCCACAGTATAATAAAGTAACAGTATTACATCTCGCCTTGAAATAATTACCTATGGCCGCTCGGTATAAATAAACCTTCTGCGTCCGTGCGTAACTGCCGCGCTCTCGAGACTGTTGGTCTGGAAAACACTGAGATTTCAAAGCGCGTTTTTTCGGCCATTTTCCTTGAAGTCTTTATGCTGTTCTAAGGCCCATGTGTAGGGTTTGTGTATAGCTTATTCTTTGCCAGCAATCACTTTAAACTTTTCCATTGACAATTTACTTCTAAATATAAAATTGTACTGTTACTAAAAAGCGTTATCTGTGTCCCGACAAGAATATAATGATGATTATTCCAGCGCATCGTGCTTCACATAAAACTTTACAGTATGACTCATATCAGTGCGTACCGTTTATTTGTTTGAATAGAGAAAAAAGTTTGTCCATGATAACACGCTTGTGAAGCGATAAGACCTTTTACCAGTAGCCACCGACAATGTCATTTTAGTATTCAGATAACGGAATCAAGTTCTGGCAACTGACTGATAAAATTAATTACTAATTTATTTTGTACTTCTTCTTTCGTTCTTTCTTTCTTTCTTTCTTTCTTTCTTTGTACTTAGAATTTTGTTTCATTGTTGGAGGATAGAAGACGAGCGGTGCATACGTATTAATAGACAGATATTTATTGATTTCTGTAATAATTTTCTAAACAAGTTCAAGAGCCGTCAGTGTCATCATTGTTGTGGATTATTGACACTGATATCTTTTCAATGGGATTCAGATGAGCTGATCACGTCCAGTTTTATTGTGGAAATTCGCTCTAAGGGCGTTAGCCCGCTTATCCGTATCCGGTTCGTATTCGATTCTTGTTCGTTTCTGATCCGGTTTGGCCATCCTAGTAATTGTACAAACCGTATACGCATGAGTGCACAAACGTCCATACAATTACTAGGATGGCCAAACCGGAACAGAAACGAACACGAATCGAATACGGATAAGTGGGCAAATGCCCTTAGTCGTTTATTAGATTCCTAGTAAAGAACTTTAAAATTATGCTTATCAGTAATTATGAGTTAAATTTCACCAAACATTCTGGCCAAATGGCAAGACACTATCAAATTAAACAACAAATTCCAACAGGGTCTGGATAATTAACTAACACATTGCACTTAATTAATACAACCATCTTCAAATCATTCAAATCATAAGAAATATATAAATGACTAGCTGTGCTCCGCGATTTCACCCGCATAAGTCTCGATTCCGTGGGAATATCGGGATAAAAAGTATCCAATGTCCTAACCCAGGCCATGGTCTACTCATTTGCCAAATTTCATCCAAATCCATTCAGCCGTTTTAGAGTGAAAGCGTAACAAACAAACATACAATAAATTAAATCTTTTCTCTTTATTTATAGGTAATAACATTAGTTAAGATACACCATAAAAAACCGGTAAGCCTCAGGCCCAAACAATTAAAAAGTTTTAAACATAATGCAACCAACTGTCATCCAGCCCATAAAAATATAACATAAACAAGATCTGTTGAAAACACGACAATAGCATGTGCCCTATATTATAATCTACATGCTACATAGTTACATACACACGAAACAGCAGTTCTCCACTGTCTTTCCCCGCGCCACACTGTAAACAAAATACACAAAACATAAATAAATACTAACGCAATGGTTAGACAACACGTGAAAACGGTTCAACGGGTTAACTATCAGTTAATAAATATCCGTAACGTGCAGTTACCGAGAATCTGTGAACATAATCTGGTTAAAATTAAACGTTACGGAACGTGGTCTGTTACAAGCATAAAGGAACTTGTGAAGTTGTAAACAATGTTTGTATTCAAAGGTGTTTGGTATTGAACAAAGTGATGAGAGAGCATTATCAAAAGTATATATCTACCTGGGAATGTGATCATGAGAAATTTAAAGAGTAACACTAACAACTAACACTAACAACTAACACTAACAACTAACACTAACAACTAACACTTACAACTAACACTAACAACTAACACTAACAACTAACACTAACAACTAACACTAACAAAATTAATAATTAATCAAAAAAACTTCGTTAAAATCGTATCGAACTTGGCCAAATGGCAAGCCACTATCAAAAAACAAAAAATTCCAACAGAGTCTGGACAGTTAGCTAGCACATTGCACCTAATTAACACAACCATCTTCAAATCATCACATTATTACCATTAATAAGCGACTACTTCACGATGCTAACCGAAGTTAATTACGGCCGCAGAGAAAAGTTGTAGACTGGAAACGAAAAGGGAGTAGGTCAAGCAGTAACATGGGTCAACGATGCTCGGATTGTAACTGGAGGAGCACCTACAATTGCTACTGAAGTGAAGTGAAAAGTTACCTTACAGAGAGCCTGTCAACTGATTATTTCCGGAATATTTGATCTAATTGTCCTAAAGGAATAGTTAAACTGTATCTAGGTACTAGAGAGATTCGGGTTAAGCAAATTTTGAAACGACGGTTCTCCAATCTGAATAAAGAGGTAATTCACTTGAATAAAGAAAATAAAACGATACTTGACATTTTGCGCTCACTTACTATAAATATTATTTTGATTTGAAAAAAACATTGAATCGCAGTCATAAAACTACTACGTGACACTGTGTTTGGTCACTTTTACATTTCGTAGTTTCACTTCAACTAACAAAAAGATGTAGGTATGATGATATTATTTGATATAATTATTATTAAATTTATGATGATATCCTACAGCGCTGACCTAAAATATTATGGAATAAGCAGGAGGATGAGGATGAGTTCCACAAAAATATTATGTTAGAGTAGGTACCTAGATTATTAATGAAACATATGAAAAAAAAAACCTGCTTTGGTAAAGCAAAGTAGCCCTTACCTACATCTAGAAAACGATTCTATAATAAATTCCTAGCTACTTCATTAATAACAATGTTACTATGGTAGTAATAAACGCTTGATTACAACGTTTAAACGCGATTCTGGAGCACGCAAAATTAACAGCACCGTCGAAGTTTATGGAGCCGAAAGTACAAAATAAAAAAAGAGTTTTTAAAAACTAACGAAAAAGTCTACCGTCAGAATTCACGGTTGGTGCAATGAAGTGCAAAAGTTTAAGAGTCTTTGTTTTATGATTCTCTCTGATGAAAACCCTTTTAGTTACTTCCGATTTGATCCTTGATGCGAATGACAGTGTAAAGAATATCATCATGCATATAAACTACTGTAGTAGTTTGCCCTTCTTCAAAATGTTTATTCGATCCAGCCAATGATATGGATCCAGCTGTCTGTTTATTTATACTCTCCTCCTCCTTAATATATTCTCATGCATTTTAGTATAGTTACGTGCAATTCCAGAAATTGTTGTTGCATGCATTCGCTGGTCAGGCAGTCTTGTTTTATGCACACTGAATACGAATGTGTGTCAATTATTCTATTTATTATGTTTTGCCAGGTTTTAACTACCGAGCTGCAAACAAAATAATAGACTGACTAGGAGCTATTTAGTAAAAGTGATGACGTTACTTTTGGATTTAATATGAGGATATGAAACAAAATGATTTCCCATTAGTGTTATCTTATTAAGAATACCCTTAAAGACTCCTAAGAAGTTATTAACACAGTTTGGTTTTATGCCTCCTAATCCTGTGGCCGCGAAATCTCCCAACTTGTACCAATCTAGGAAACTTCTCTTTACGACCTCCATCCCGGTGACCTGTTTTACTAAACACCCATAAAGCCCTGCAGGGTATACTGGCCTGGATTACGTCATTGTCGTTTTACGACTGTTTTGTTTGAGTTATAGCGTTCGGCTTTTTTGGCCACTTTGCGGACATAATCACTCTGTGGATTTAGTTCGGTATCCATCGTAAAATCGACTGTTGGCACATCAAACTGTAAACTTTAAGCTCTTGGCTCAGGCTATTAAGTTTCTATTTTTACCTTGATGATTTTCTGAGTGTTTGGTTTATTCATAGTCAGGAACCAGTAACTTGTAGCGGCCTTCAATATCAGTTTCTATTTTTTATAAACGAGTAAAATTGCAAGTGACTCCATATCACTGACAAAATTTGATATAATCTACACTAATATTATAAAGAGAAAAGATTAGTATTTTTGTTTGTAATGAATAAACTTAAAAACTACTGGACTGATCTTAATCATTCTTTCACCAGTAGAATTCTATATTATCACTGAGTAACATAGGCTATAATTTACAAAGATATCACGCGGGCGAAGGCGCTGGCGAAAGCTAGTACTAAATAAACGTGCTTCTCTTAATTTCATAAATTTTTCCTAAATGACTTATGGAATTGTGAAGTGTCTGTAAGATCATTGGCAAAACCGGTTGCAACTCGGTTGTGTTTGGTGTTTGTATGATAGGTCTCATTGTGTTCACATTTCAAGTCCCCATAAGATACTTGGTCTTCTTCTTTTCGGTTAGTGACTAAACTGGTGTCGGAGTTTTAAAGGCCGCCCATGGGCCTCTTCACATGCCGTCGAGAAATATCTCTCAGGCATGCCGATTTCCTCATGATGTTTTCCTTCACCGTTTTCGAAGCAAGTAATAATTATACGATACGCACATGAATCCGCCAAGACCTATGACTTGGCAGTCCGACGGTCACACCAGCTATCACTGCTCACGCGGTTGTCTTCGGTGTTCCCATGATAGGTCTCGTTGTGGTCTCATTTAAAGTCCCCTTAAGTTACTTCTTAGTGTCTACCTACAACGAGAAAATATTGCTTTCAGTTATCCGACACACAAACAGTTTTTATTCCTAACAATTCTCGTAAAGCTCTATTTAACGTATACTATAAAGAGTCTATCACGCGTCGTCTGCACTTCAGTTAGCGTATGCTAAAATTTTGGGACGTAAAAGTGAGAATATTTTGGGGGAATATAAGCTACCTAATTCTGCGAAAGACTTTACGAGACACTAAAATAATTTTAGTGTAGTTGAAGCCATCCTTTCTACACGCACACTGGAATTACTTATTCGGGAAATAGCGCTTTTGTATTTCGATTAAAATAATGCATCAGGGAACACTCTCATTCAAATTTGCTGCTTGCGGCTAAAGGTAGCCACACATGTAACTGCAAGCATGATAAACCTGCATGAACAATTATTTTGTGCAAGCGTGCACAACTTCCCTACAGGCTACACACTGTACAAGCAAGCTGGACAGCATCAGTTTTTGCTTGAGTGATGGACGACGAGGATGCGCTTGTTTTAGCTGCATTCATTGTGCAACTGGCGGGTGTATGATTGAGCAAGCTTAACCTGCATGTACACGTTCAATCATGCTTGCAAAAGCGTGGCTTGTTCAAGCCGTATAATGAAAATTCTATTAATCTTCATGCCGCTTGCACAAAATCATCATACAGACACTCAAACACGCTTGCACAAAATCATTGTTCATGCAGGCTTGTCATGCTTGCAGTTTGTTTGTCATGTTTCTCGACGGCATGTCATGCTAAGTCAGAGGCCCATGGGCGGTTCTATAACTCTGAAACCAGGTTAGTCCCTAACCACACCAAAAGAAGAAGAAGATGCTTGCAGTTACGTGTGTGGCCGCCTTTACGTATTGCTCGTTCAAGCCTTTAACTTGACGTGACCCTATTTGCTTAACAAGACCATTAAACATTGTCACAGCGAGCTTTTCATTAATATACCTTCATAAATTTTTAGTAAATGGCAACATGGCGTAGGTACCTACATAAAAAATTGTATTTATATATTTTTTTACATTTCGTCAGATTACGCCGTTGTTTTATGCTGAAGACATAAAAATGTTTAGGCCCATAAAATTATAATGAACGATTTTACTACAGAACATTCCTAAACGATATAATTCGAAAATATGTAGGTGTTAGTGCTGTAACCAAAACACTCACAGTTTTTATATTTCATGGTCTTGTCACCGCTTACTGACAGAGAGACACTTATGACTTATTGTGATATATTTTTATGATTGCGCATTAGCGTTACATCACTACTTTGAGTATTTACGTTGTTTGATTTACGGTTGCGGTAAAAATACACTTATTTATATGTTATGCATAAAGTACCTATCTTCACCTAATCCCATAATACTGTAAGTACGATGACTCACTAACTCACACCAGCTCAATATCCATCATAAGGTAATTATTTGCCCTTATACATTATATACCACCAAATTATAAGCATTATTTTATTGCACATACGTCCTTACTTCACTTACTTCTCCCATTCAATCGTTATTCTAATTTCTTACTCTTGTCTTGTCGCTCACACACACACATACACACTCATACACATACACAAAAACACAACCAATACACACGCACACAAACCACTCAAGAGCATGCATGCACTAAATTTCATTCCTACATTTTAAATTATTTTATTTTTAATTTTATTCCATAAAATGTTTATACTTATTCAAAAAAACGGATGAAGACACTGATTCCTGTAACACAGGTACCACCTAGCTCAGGAGTCAGGGCTTCAAATTAATATGTAACGTCTTTTTTATGTCAATAAAACATTTTTATTTATTATTGTCATCTTGACGAAAATTCTGACGTCACACCGGCAAGATTGTATCATTTGCGTCAATTACACAAAATATTTTAGTCCATCGTCTGCTAAGGCCGTTAGTCAGCGTGGGAACGAAAGCTGTTAGCAAATAACTCCTAATAAATACTTGCTAAAAGGGTAGGCCTGTTTACATTTGGGTATTATTAGAATAGATTGATTAATGTTCAGGTGGGCCGATGAAAAATGGTTAGCAGATAAAACGATCTTGTAAGGAAACGGTAAAGGTACGGCCTCTAATATGGTAATCAATTGTGGTAAGATTAGTTAAACGAAAAAATATTGGAGCGAAGATTTTTTGATTGAGAGATATTACTTGGAAAGTAGATGTTGATAACGGAGCTAAAATAATGAGCAGGTGCTACATTGAATTGGTTTTTTCTTGAACAGACACAAAAGTAGGTAAAGAGAAGACAAAGAAAAAAGAAGACGAATAAAAGGCAACAAAAAAAAAAGAAACATCACCTCCTTGTAAATATGAGACACTATTCTTTCCCCAAACACTTAATACTTACACAAGTTACACACAACGAACTACCCACATTAAGTTAAGGACCTTAGGCTATATAGCCAAGTATATACGCCAGTAAATACGAGACTTCCCTCCATACACCTAATTAACGCCCTCATCTTCGTCCGAAGACTATTTACCGCAGACCAAGCCCTTCACAACCGTCCCTTCGTGTCTCTACTAAACGAATTGTACAAATGTGTTTAATTGACGCGTGACACTATTACTAATGCGCTATAGCAATTGTTTATATCAGTTTTATTAACTGTTAAATTAAAGACTATATCTATTATGATCCGCGTCGGCGATTAACATTCTCCAAGGAATATGAACATTAAGGTCACTGCCAGTAGAGATATTGTACAGTTGTCGTTAGCATCTGCGTCTTGTCGCATGCGACTGTCGTCGGGTGTGTGAGTACACCGTACGTCTGGTCACTGTGACACGTAGCGAGAGCCTGTCATTGCGACTCTGCAACTCGACACCAGTGTGCAAAGCTTTGAACAAAATATATGAGAATTGTCGTTGCGTCTAGTCGCCGAACTGTTACAGTCGTATGTTGCATAGTGTGCGCCATGTCTAAACCTATCAGATTTTTTGTTTTACTACGAACTTAATATCATCGAAGTGTCAATTTACTGTTACAATTTCTTTCTCTTCAGGAAAAGTTTGAAGGGCTGTCAATTTAAGCTTTATACGTATGTGATATAAAACAGGACTACGAACTGACGTCATTTTTCCAGCGAAAAAGTGTTAGTTAACTGTCACAGTTGCAAAAGTTTGAAAATACAAGGTGCTAACAATTCGTAACGCTCATCAAACGAGTAATTGTGTCGTAAACGTGAAAGGAAAATGAAGATACGAATTTCTTGTTTGACACAACTAACTATACTTATTACTCTCTGTACAAGAAAACTTGCTTACAAGTTGTTCAAGCTGTAGAAGTCTCATTTAGAATACAGAGCAAAACAGTGACGAAGTAATTTGATACTATACGCCAGAATCTAATTACGACTAATGGACAAAGAGCATTATTTCTTAACGTTCATTGTTATGAGAGCGTAAAAATATTATTTTCCAAATATCTTTTGGATTTTCTACTATTGTAGTCTAAAAAAAGATTTGCGCAAGGCTTTTTATTAAAAAATGTGTAAAGCCAAAGTGCGGGATGAAATCTTCTGAAAAGGTTTTGAATCAAAGACTGTTGTTTGACTCTCTATTTGCTCCATTAATCCAACTTTGAAAGAAAAAAATATATTATGCTGTAATAATTTTGCTAGAATAATATCAAATTGATCAGAATAAGATATTGAAAGCATGCTGTGTTGCACTATTGAGTCTTCAACATAACAGGTTTTGTTTGGTGTTGGCTTTCTTAGGGCATTAATCCCGTATCTTTACATTGTATTTCTCCAATTTCATTCATATATTCTTAATTCTCTTCAAAAATGTCAGTGAGCTGTAAGAAAGGAAGAAAATACGTTTATTTGCGGAAAACATGACGCAAAGAAAGAACAAAAACACAGCCACAGCGTTTTCAGCGACAACCGGCGTTGACGTGATGACGTCAACCGGTGCAGCGACAATGAAATAACAAGTTATGAAATCAAAAATAAAATAAATAAAATAATAATTAGCCGTAAATGTTTATATAGATATAATATTTAAGAAGACAACATTTCGTTCCGTCGGCGACTCAAGCGCCACAGCCTTAATGCAATGCCTGTAGGTAGAGTAGGTAAAGATGCTTTCTGAAGAGTAGCCAATTTCCACAGTGCACAAACACAGATGCCTCCCGTCATTCCAACCTCGCCGCCGAGGTCCTATTGCGATCGCGACCGCGTCCCCGAGTAAATGATACTCCCCCCGACCCTTGCTCGAAAACGAGGTGCCAGCAGTTGTTGCAGCTGAGCTCGTAGCTTTAAACACCCCGTATTATACGGGGTATTTAAATCATGATGAAAATCTAACTTTGATTCAGTCTGTACCTTCTTGCTGTCCTCCCTCCAGCGCCACCCTAAGCCGAGGTTCGTACCCCACAGGGGGTGCCCTTAGCGAGCGTTCGTTTAATTTTAATTTAGAATAGTTTTTGCCCCTGGCCTTTAAGCGTAGCAGCTTAAGGCACCCACAGGAAAGTCCGGTTAAGCAGCCATGACCTTAGTGGTCTAAACTGCGAGATGAACCAGTAAAAAAAAAGTAGCCAATTTCCCCTGAACTACAATTAATCCGCACTAAGTAGGTAGGTCTACTCTACTCGTACAACGTCAATCACAAGGCAAAACTGACCATGCAAATATATTCCCCCCATTTAATCCTAATGAAAAGCGTACAATGCATTGTGATATCAATTTGGACAATTAAACAGTCTGTGCGCTGTTACACCATTTAACACGATAAATAGGTCGACAGACGAAATCTCTCGGTTCAGAGGGTATCATGGTACTTTAGTACACATGGGACGTTGTTACTATAGATGGGAATTAGGTGAGATGTTTTTGGGTCAATGAACGTTGTTATGTTGATATTAATATGGGCGTTGCGTTATCAGAAGATGCATTGTTTAATATCTGAGGTGGTTTGGTTATTCTTTCGTCAGAGTATGAAACCTAACTAATGAATTAAGGTCTCCCACGAAACGTTACTGATAGTCATCTGGCTTGGTACAAGGTGTGCCAAACTTAATGTGATCATCACACCTCGCGTTTGGATAGTATTTATATATTTATTTTATTATTTATGTACAAACACAGTAAAAACAAAAACTGTTTTCGTAAATAGATTTATTAAAGAGGATAAAAATATATACACTGGATAAACTAAATTAACTAACAAATTATAAAATAAAAATATTATAACCAACAATATATTTTTTGTTTGCCTATATTGTGTTCCACTACTGGGCAAAGGCCTCCCCTTTTTCCTTCCAAATCTCTCTGTTTTATGCGATTTCAAGCCATGTTGGCCCCGCAAACATAACTAGATCGTCACACCACCTTCGCCGTGGTCTACCTTGACGGCGATGTCCTCCTTCAGGCGTCCAATGAGTGACGATCTTTGCCCATCTCTCCGGGTGCATTCGTGACTACGTGGCTTGCCCACTTCCACTTTTGCCTAACTGTTTTTTCTCCAATATCCGCTACTTGAGTTATTGAGCGCAGGATGGTGTATAAACAAAGTAAAATAATTATGGCGTCGAAATAAATAGTAAAATAAACTGTATAGACACATTTACAATATAATAACTTTTAAGTACATAGGTACTGCTTATTTAATTAGAAAGCTATCAGTCGATAGGGCCATAAGTAGTTAGGTATCATTAGCTTTCATAGTCGTCTTTAACTACATACATCTAAAAGAAGTGACTGTAGAGAGAGAGGGTTTTCACAGGGCAATTTTTTTTAAACTATAAACACTGCAACAAATAGCACCTCAAAGCTTTCATATTCAGAATCACTGAGTAGTCCCAAAGAAGATTTTAATTACTACCCCTAAGTATGACGTCACAGCTCTTAAAGAGTCCCTTTATTTCGTTAATTTTGCTGTTTGCACTCAGCTGACGTAAAAACTTGGCATAAAGTTTGATGGCTACTTTTAATAGAGTAAGTAGTTCTGTATAAGTTTGCGAGAGAGATCCAGACCTGATGGAATGATAGCTTGACTTGCACAGGTGTTATTTAACTCTTAAGCATGATGTTTTAATGGTACATCTCTGCAATCCTGAAGATTAATGTTGGAACTTTTAAGCTGTTTTTGTGTGGAATAGTTTCGCAAAAGTACGGCCATTTATTTTTAAAAGAGTAACCGGGGAGTTTCTTGCCGGCTCTTCTCCGAAACGACCAATTGAAACTGTACGCCTAGCTTCTGACGTTTCATAATTGCCCATGTAGGTTTATGTGAAATTAAATATTTTAATTTTGATTTTTTGATGTGCCCAATACACAAAAATTTAATAACAATGTCGACAATTTCACTAGTTGTTTTCAACCAATTATATTTTCCGAATAAAATATACTTACGCTACAATAACTATGTAATCTTAATTAGGACTAGGAGTCTTACAAATCAAACAGCCAGCTCAAATATTATACTACCTAGTTACAATATACACTGTGTTCATTTACTTACTACGTAATGCTTTAACACAAGCGTTTGATAAGTAATTTAAACGTTCACACGCGTTACAATAAATATGGAGGCAGAAAAACCACGCTAAATAAACTCACATCGATAATATACTCCTGGACTCCTAAATCGAGCCATCGTGCAGTTCTATGTGACGTATAAGGGCCTTTTTTTCGGGTGGTAAATTATTAAATAACTTTTCCCGCTCTGGGTGGAGCAGGAGGGCGTGTCAGATTCTTACTGACTAAAACCCACCCGTGTTCCTTCAGTTGTATGTATTACCAGGGGCCACGGTAACCCTCTCAGACAAAACTGCAACCCCGGCAGAAGGTATAAGGGCTAGACCCCCCTTTAAAAGTTATTTTTCGATAATTTTTCATGAATATTCAGAAAAATGCGGGCGGACACATACCGATGAGCGACATTGTATTCTACTTGTGAACGAATTTTTAAAATCGGTCCAGTAGTTTTTGAGTTTGTTCATTACAAACAAAATTACTTTTTATAATATTTGTGTAGGTTTTTTTCTAACGATACACGATAGTTTTCTAGTTGGTACTAAATTATATGGTGATGATTGAAAAACTTGTTGATTGGATAGTCGGCCAAAGTTGTGGGAGTGCTTGACCCCGATGGCTTTGGATTTACTTCGATTTTTGTTCAGAAAACTCCAACAAGACTGAGTTGGAGCGGTTCTTCTAAGCTCATCTTTTCTATACCCACTGCCATCAACAATTTATATGTTGTTGACACAGCAAATATTTCTTCATGCTAAGATTAGGCCTAGCGCAGCGATGTTATTATTACAAAGAGTGACACTCGTGTGTCATCTTCAATATTTGGAGTGTGAACTCCAACTATTGAAGATGACTCCGAAAAGTGGTTTGATAAGGTATACCTTGCTTTCTATTTGATATAGATCATATGACTCATAGTTTCTTTGTTTTAGATATTTTGTGCTATGTATGGAGTCACAAGTTTATTACTACTGCTATTTATATACTTTTGGATGTTATTACATCAAGTTCACGATTTAGGTTAACTTAATCAAATACTACTCGTACAATAAAATTCTGCATTTAACGACTGTCTTATCAGTTGTTTGTTTATTGGAATAACCTCATAACTCAAAACAGTTTAAACTCAATCTGCCTAGTCTTTTCTCAACTATATTGGGGTCGGCTTCTAGTTTAACCAGATGCAGCTGAATACTAGCATTTTACATGGAGCGACTGCCTATCTGACCTTCCCTACGATAACCCCTGGGAAGGCTGGTTGTTAGACTTTCGGGCTTCTGTCAAAGATCCACGAATGACAGTCGGGATTAACGGCTTAACGGGCTTTCCGAGGCACGGAGGAGTCTCGGTATGGTCACCCATCTACGGACCAACTCCGGCAAGCGTAGCTTAACCGGATGTATAGATCCGTGCGGCTATTATTACTTAGCCCCAAGGTACAACAACACCTGAACTTTATACTGAAACTAAAAAAAAATTGTAATGGTTGATTTCCAAAATCTTTTCGTTATCTATATTTTCCTCTTTCTACTAAGATTCTACAGATTTAGGCAGCTTAATGCATTTTCCTGTTCTTGTGCTTATCGCATCCATGCTTCCCATCTTCCTTATGGCATCAAATGAGCTCCTAATTAGCCGTTATTTGTGTTTATCTTGAAGACAAAGAGAGCTCTGAACTGTCTTGTATTCGTGACATTTCAGCACTTCCCAGGATTATGTGCTTAGTGCTGCTAATAAGTAGAACAGTAGTTTAAGTAAGGACATGGGACCAAAAATTCTCATTTAATAATTCCTGGTATTTCCGCGTACCGTTTTATTTCCTTTTGCATTATTATCTTTCTTAATTAGTAGCGAGGATTCAGCTTACGTAGGCGGAAAAGGAGCTTAGTTAAGGCGAAAGCGTCAGCGTAGCCTACGAAATTCAAATTTTCTTTCGTTTTTTGCAATTTGCAGGTCAGTATCAGGTTGTATACTGATTTAAATATGATTTGCGGCCATATCAAATATTTATTTATATAATTATATTTATTAACATCATCAATAACTCTGTAAGTTCATTTATCTTATTGAATGACTTTCATGAAATCATGGCATTTGAGGCCAATTCTAACTTAAGTAGTTTTATTGCTGATTCTAATGATCATAATTTTGTAAAGCCATATATATTTGTTACGATCGCGAATCATATTTTAATCAACATTCAACGTGACACTAACCTGCAAATTGCAAAAAACTCAAGAGAATTTTAACTTTGCGGGCTACTTTAGCGCATCATTTTTAACCGACTTCCAAAAAGGAGGAGGTTATATGTTCGTCGTGTACTTTTGTTTTTTTTTTTTTTTTTTTTATTTATGTCCACCGATTTCTCCGTCAATTGTGGACCGATTTTGAAAATTCTTTTTTTGTTTGAAAGGGTATGCTCTCGAAATGGTCCCATATAAATTTTATTAACTTTGCTTTGAAAGTTTTTGAGCTAGCTTCAATAATACGTACTTTTTCCCACTTAGTATGTGGATGATATCATAAGTTCCTGTCACTGTTATTTACATAGCAGGTAGTGGTTTTCGAATTTGTGTGGGGTAGGTACCACAGCTAAAAAGTGAAAAATAAAAACTTTTTACAAAAAAAAAACAACCGACTTCCAAAAAACACTACAAAGTGAAAAATAACTTTAATTTCGGAAGTCGGTGACAAAAAACGACAATTCAAAACCAAAGAAAGACACCGACTTCCGAAATTAAAGTTATTTTTCACTTTGTAGTGTTTTTTGGAAGTCGGTTGTTTTTTTTTTGTAAAAAGTTTTTTAGAGATTCTTGTTGTAGCGTTCGCAAAAGCAAGTCATAATGTGGATCGGCATGAGACACTATTAATAGTTGTGTCTCATACTGATTAAATCAGCACCCTGTTAACTATTGACCTTCATTGACTCTAAAAACTAGTGTGGGAACAATATAGATTCATTTAAGTATGGTATTTCTTGGACCAGTTATTTTATTTGTTAGTACTGTTTCTGTCCTACAATTTTGAGGACTATTAAATGAATACCTATTACCTACAAAGTACCTACATGAGGTACCATCAAATCATGCTGCAAAGCTTGGAAATATCCTCGACTAAATAATATATCGGATAGGTATAATTTGATAGCTTCTTGCCACACTTACACAAAGACTTGCGTGACCTAAATGTATTCAGGGACCACACAGAATATTAAGTCATCCCGCATTATCTTATCGGCATGTCAGCATCTTTACTAACACATTAATAATGATGCCTAACAGGCGTTAATAGCTCTTTATGACACGTACTTAAGGAATCGATGTGTGAAAGAGAAAATCCGAGGGTTAGACTTAGTCCTTAATATTCGTCAGCTCGTTAACAAACCCATGGGCTCAAACACAAAACACTCACACAAATTTTTTGAAATCCACAAGTAAAATATCTATTAATCAGTGTCCAGTAAACTGATTGTTTTGTGTTTGTCTAATTTACACAAATCGTTTTAGGGTCAGTTCGGTTACAGCCCTCTTAGGGTTCGGATTCCCGTACTGCACCCATGGGAGCCACAACGGATCAGCCATATATGTTCCGGCGAACCTAACTTTGCAACCCCAGAGTGATTTTGTGCGTGAGTTTAATAACCCTTGTTTGTTTTATGGTTTCTTGAAGATATGGAGTTATGTACAGAGTTATTGAGGGTTTTTACGTTACGATACGAGAAATAGAGCTATGGTTATGTCGCTGGTATATATCGAACCCTACTATGTCAAGAACAGATCGCATGAATCGTATTTTTTCCTTAGTTTCAAACCTTTGGAAATAAATGTTTGTATTACCTATCTGGTTTAGTTCAGACATGAACGTTTGTAAGACAAATCCAATAATGTTCAAATGTTCCATCGTATCCACTGTAAGATGTAATCCTATATATTTGAAAGAACTTGTTCGCGGAACGTAACTGGGTTTCAGATCATTGTCCGACGAAATGTGGGCTATTTATCATCAAATGCAGTTATATGAGTCACTGTATCTTCAAAAAATGTTTGTTTAACCTCCATGGAGTTCAACGCTATGAGGAAACGTGTGAGTTCGTCAGTTTCTGTGCAGACAACCACACGTCAGTCAATTGATTTCATACGACGCTACAAAATTCTTTTGGCGCTTGACCAAAATCGGATCTAACGCCATCTTAAGTTTTCAATACAATTTTTGTAAAATACAATAGACGTTGTTATATTTAGTAACTGTTCCACTTAACTATTCCTAAAGAGCCGTAAAAAACCCTGTAAGAAATCGACACGTCTTTCACCTCTCAACGAGGCATCCTCAGGATGACGATTGACTTCTCGCGAACTCGAACACGGCGTGGCGTTGAGAGGTGAAACATGTGTCGATTTGTTACAGGGTTTTTTTTATGACTCTTTAGGAATAGTTAAGCGGAATAGGTTACTAATTATAACAACGTCTATTGTATTTTATAATGGATTTCCGCAAGGTCACGCCTGAATTAATTAACTATCTTACGATTTTTGTGACAATTTCACAAATGTTTACCAACAACACATAACGTCAATGACACACGGGCGCCAAAAGATTCTTGTAGCACTCTAGCTGTAAGCGCGGATTTGGTAGTTCAATTGTGCTGTTTACTGTACTTCTAGCGTAGGTGCAAGCTTTTATTATACCTTTGATGAATCACTCGATCTGCCCTGAATTTATATTTGTTCGCTTCGAATTGTTTTCTGCAAAAAAATAAAGAATAAGAGTTGACCCAGTTTATTTATACTGGCATAAAATCGTAAACGCGTTTAATGAATTTATAGTTGAGAGTATATACGTCAAAATAGTTTTTTATTGTTTATGTTGTAAAAGATTGTAGCTAGAATTAGTTGGCTGAGTGCGGCACAGAAGACCTCCTCCCACGGGTGTCGTCAAAGGCTAGTTTTTTTTGTGTTAGCAGAGATATCAGCTTCCTCTTATGTGCTAATCTCAACGCTACTATATTAATACTCGTTCGTATTACTATGGTAATACTTGTTCATGGTTGCATCAGTAGTGCACAAGACATTGCAAGAACTAGTCTTTTGGAGAATTGGTAAGAAAGATTTTCATTACTAGGATAAAGTTTCAAAAGTGTATACTCGCAATGATTGCACTGTTGGTCATTATTGTAACCATAAGTTCCTTCATGTTCTTTCTTTCTTGATATTTGATCTTTTTTTGTTGTATAATTACCTAAGTATTCTTTGTTACGATTATCTTCAACAGTTTAAAGAATAAAATATCTTAGTCCAACAGATACATCTCGTGCACCGGGTTCTACGTATATTCCCGATAATGAGAACATTTCGGTCAGAGCATCGCTCGGGGCATGCCGATATCGAGTTACGGCAATGTGGGGCAGCTGTACCTGCGATTTATTTTTCACTTTCCATCCCAAATTGATTCGGCGTTATTTCCTTTCCAATGACTTTTGCATTAAACTCTGCACCATCAATCGGATTGGAGGACAGATTGTTTTTGTAAACGATTTTCACTGAAGTTTGGTTGAACTATTTTTGAATATGACGGACTGATACAAATTCTACGCAGAAAGTAGAGGCATTTGTGAAAATCCGTTTATCTCGATTTTTAGAATTGATCCCTGCTGCCTACATGACCTACCTCTTGTCATAATCAACTTTCACGACACCCACAGACGTGGACTATCCTATTCCTTACAAGACACATCATGATGAAGAATAAAAATCCTATGCTAAAACGTTGAACAAATTCTTGGGACGGATGTGAAAGTTCCGTTTCCCACCCTTTTGACCCGCTTGGCCGTCCATTTTCTTTCTGCACTCCTTATAGCGCATTTTCAGCCTTAAATCTCTTGCAAAAATATTTTTGTGAGGCTAACGACCCGTGAAAACGGTTTAATGGGTGCACGGCTATTCAGTTATGATGAACGATCCCCGTCTGTCTGCAATAGTGTATCGTTAAAAATGCATCAGAAATGCTTTATATTGAACTCGTAGGTAAATATGGTCTGGAATACTTTTACTAATAATTCCTTAATTGCGAACCAACCTACCTACCTGTAAATGGGTGGAATTATCGGTACTGTTTGTGAAAGAGAACAGTCACAAGATTTAGTAGTATAATAGATTGCTGATTACATTATTAACAGACGTCTCTTAGAATAGGCCATTGTTATATTTAACTACCTACGTCCGGCGTAAACTAGGAGAGAGGCCTTGCCAACAACCAGTGAAGGAAAACATCGTGAGGAAACCGGCATGTCCTAGAACCAAAAATTCGAAGTCATGTGACATCTACTAACCCGCACTGGGCCCGCGTGGTGGATTACGGCCCACTCCCTCTCAACGAGCGGAGGCCTGTGTCCCAGCAGTGGGAACATTATAGGCTGATTATGATACAACCTTGCTGACTTCCTTATTTTCTTCATTAACGAATCACATGTAAGAACCGACACTGTGGAGAAAAGAACATTCCAAAACTTCTATTCCACCGCTGGCTATTTCCTAACAAATAAACTCCTTTTTGCACGATTTCGGGACCGATCCTGACCGAATTTACCGACCAACATGTAGTTGAATCGGTAGCAAATACGTTAGGTTGTAAGTCTTAATTTATAGTTAAACGACCAGCGAATTTCCGATAGATTCATCTCAGTGACTAATGCAGCAGTTAAAGCAATAGATGCAGAAACGTTTGGTTGCATAAGCTGAACGATAAATGATGTTATTTTTGTACCTAATTGTGTGAATAAGCAATTTCAAATTGTATTTTATTTTTATAGCTTCGATAACTAATGAAACCTGAATAAGCACCAAGTTTGAGTTTTTGAAGTGAAAACTTCTTTAGGCGCGTTGGGCATTTTTTTGATGGGACTAAACCATTGATTTCGCGACCTATTACCGACACCGTGGAGTAAAAGACATCAACGCGTTGATTACCGCGGTGCCGATTTTTTTTTCAAGCTTTCACTTCTGTCGGCACTCCCGGAGTGCCACTATTTTTTTGCTTATGATATAAAATTCTTTGAAAATAAGTGGATACGCTTAGTTCTGAGAATTCAGGGCTAATATTGTAACCTATACTTATGATAAATTGTATTACAGAAGCTATTTGTAAACCTTTATTATCAAATAAATAAATAATCTACTTTCTTTCAGTTTGTTCTATTTTAATTTTTTGTGTAAATAGTCGAATCGAATTGTCAGTTGCGAGCTGCGATATTATGCCGTGCATCATAGACTTTCTCGTACCTACTTCATCCATTTTTTGTACCTACAGAATAATCCTTCACCCATCTTATCTCCATCTTAAAACACCCTTACCCTTGTTACATTACAAAAGACGGTATATATTATAATTTATACGATTCTTCAGGGTTTACTACAAGTTTTTTGTTTCGGTCCATCTGGAAAGTTGTCAATGCAATATAGGTACTCAATATTATAACGATATTAAGGTATAAATATTTATACTTACGATCCATCAGTTTACATCTTTTTTCGATACATCACTAGTTAAGGAAGCTTGTCACTTTAATATATTGTCCGATGATTCATTACGTAATACTGAGCCTTATAAAGAAGTCTGTTGTTTCATCATAAAATCTTTTAGCACTCTTGTTTGACAGTTTCGTAATATCAATGGAGGCCATTTGCAGAGGTCCAGCTAAAAGCCGTTTCACTTGGTAAAAATGTAGATTGTAAGGTATATGTATTTAAATGTTTTACAAAATGGCTGACGTCACGTCGAATCATAAAAAAATTGTTAAATTCTTTTTTTTTATAGTGGCTCTCCAGGAGTGCCAACAGAAGTGAAAACTTGAAAAAAAATCGGCACCGCGGTAATCAACGCGTTGATGTATTTTACTCCACGCACCGCGGTAATCAACGCGTTGATGTCTTTTACTCCACGGTGTCGGTAAATTACGTTACAGTGTCGCGAAATCAATTGTTTAGTCCCATTTCAAAAATGCCCAACGGGCGTAAAGAAGTTTTCTCTTCAAAAAAAATGGGATGTTTTCTTTGTTTCGAAATTGGTTGGACTTGAGAACTGAGCAATGCCAATTCCCATGTACCTAGGTATCCTACATGGGCCTATCGACCTAAAGCAATGTGCCTAGACACGTATTTTTTTCAAAGTTTTTTCGGCCTTCATTTTCACAGTACGTTTCCAGCAAAACTGTCCAGCCAGCTATTTCCTACGTTAGCTAAAAGCGATGTTCGCGCCAAATTGCTTCCAAATCGAGTTCTTCCCTTTAGTGTGCTTGAAGCGCTTTGTGTCTTTGAAACACAAACTCTTGTGCTAAATGTATACCGAACTTCTGACAACGATTACTTTCAATACTTAATAACTTCTTAGCTATTTCCCGGTTTTGCTGGAAAACTAGTGTTATTGAGAAACGGACTATTTACAAACAGTATTAATTCGGTATTAAACTTTATTAATTCATTCGTTATTTTCTTAGATCTGTTCTGCGATTTTGGCAAAATATTTTGATAGTACCTTTTGTCCATAACAGTTTTTTTTTGCCATAAGTTGTTAGGTACATATGTACTTGATGTTACATCTATCTGTGGCCGTGATTTTCATTTCCAGACTTATTCCAGATAAATTACCTCTTTACCTTATTTTATTAAATAGTTCGATAGCTGTGAAAATGCATCATAAATATCCTACATATAAAGACTCAGTTTCGTTTTAAAGACGTCAAAAGCAGATTATAAATACCGCAACCATTTATTCAGGAAGTCTAAAGAAAACCGTAATATAATTAAAAATTCTTCCTACGTTCATTTTTGGCGTTTCACTGACGCACCGAATCCAACGCCGCGATTTTAATTAAAATCATTCGGTGAGATACGGAATTGCGAGACGAAGATGGAATATTGAATTACTTTAAAGTTGGAGAGGGAAACTAAATGCCGAAAGCTTGCTTTGTAATCTATGTTACCTTTTAAACTAAAAGTGAGTTCATTGTCTCTTAAGTCCGATCGTCCACGACGCTACTCAAAAGTATGGTTCCAGTGAGTCGGAACCGGGTCACCGCAGACAGTTCAGACTCATCGCGAACTATGCGGCACCCGGTTTCGACTCACTGGAACCTCAACTGGCACTGTGAAACATCGCAAGATACTAGACTCAACCCACTATCGACCTCCGGTCTCCGGAGGGGAGTGATGTGGCGGCCATCTACATTGTTGCATGCGAACGAAAGACCTGACGTCACACAAAATCCTGACGTCACAAATACTGCATCGCGCAATCAGAGTTTAACGCGCGAAGCGCGAACACGATAATATATATAACTTACCCGACATGAATCGTTGAGCAGTTGCCCGCCAGACATGACACCCGTCTGGTTGGAGGATCCTCCTTTTTTTAAAGAGGAGTGAACTGTTCCACATACCTCTAAAGGAACATCATTGAAATAGATACTAGTGCCGTAAAATTTTAACTACTCATGCACGTTAAGTCGGGTTAGTTAAATAAATGTAGAGTTTGTAAACTCGGAGTTAAGTAGTTAACATTTTACCTCTTATTACGCGTTGCGCCACTAAAAGGTAACACCGGGTTAGTTAACCTGACATTTGTGTTTTTGAGTTGGGAACATTGCAGTGCAATCGACTAAATATGAAATAGAATTGCAATCTGACCAAAAATTTATGAACGAACAATGAACGGAAATTGTGTACCCATCTCTTTTACACTACATTACGATATTTAGTACTTTCTTGTCCATTGAATTTTATAACATTTGATTTAATTTTAATCGTATTGTATGGAGACTTAGTTTATTGATTAATGAAAAAGTCAGATAATTTCTATTTATTTTTATATGAGTTCATGAATATATTACCTGTTGATAAAGTACCGAATTTCCACTCACTATAACGTCGATCAATATAAAATACAAAATAAGTTATCAGCTACCTCATAACGTCAATTTATTTTGAAACACTAACCCAGAGTTTAGCGACTTAACTCTTCCACATATCTGGGTTAAATATTTAAATGTTTAACCCTAGGTTTATCTCTAACACTTTATGACGCAAGATAAATTATTTGACTAAGCCTTTTTTTTTTTTTTTGGGTGGGAAATTATCAAATAACTTCTCCCGCTCTGGGTGGAGCGGGAGGGCGTGTCAGACTCTTACTGACTAAAACCCACCCGTGTTCCTTCAGTTGCCCTGTTGCCGGGGGCCGCGATGTCCCTATCGGTTTTCTTCGAACCCCCGGCAGGCATTGGCCCTAGCGGACCCCGTCAATTCTGCTGACATCTCTTTGAGGCGCGCGTGGAACACGACGCGCCGTCGACCCGGGCTTGGTCCTTATCGGACGGCGAGCTACCCATTGCTCACCGTCCGCAAGCCCGCGCCTACGGTGGCCGGAAATCGGCTCGCGATTCCCGCCCCGGGCGTCTCCTCCTGCGGCGGTTAGGGGCGTGAGGGCGCGAAATTTGCCTGTCCCTCACGCGTTCCGCCTCCTCCTTCGCGAGCATTACCGCTTCGCAGAAGGAGGTGACGGCCTGCCATTTCCTCTCGCTCCGTACCATGGCCTGAACCAGGGCCGGACGCGAGAGATCACCGCCGCCGATCGCCTCTACGAGGACACGGCGTTGCTCCGCCCAAGCCGGGCAGACCTCCACCGTATGCTCCACCGTGTCCTCAGGCCGATCCACACAATGGTGACACCCGGGTGTTTCCTCCCGCCTTATCCTAAACAGGAACCTCCCGAAGCAGCCGTGTCCGGTGAGGACCTGCGTCAGGCGGAAGGTGAGGACGCCGTGGCGTCTCTCAAGCCACTCCTCAAAGAGGGGTCTTATATTTGACTAAGCCTGTGTTAGCTGTTAACTCCAAGTTATTTAGGACTAGCTGCGCCAAGCGGTTTCACCTGCATAAGTCTCGATTTCGTGGGAATATCGGGATAAAAAGTATCCTATGTCCTTCTCCAGGTCATGGTCTACCCATATGTCAAATTTGATCCAAATCTGTTTAGCGGTTCACGCATGATGCCGTCACTAACGGAAATAGGGATTCATTTTTATATAATACTAGCTGACCCTGCAAACGTTGTTTTGCCTTATAAATGCTTGGGGTGATCTTTATCTTTTATTACCTACCCTACCTACCCTACCTACCCTACCTACCCTACCTACCCTACCTACCCTACCTACCCTACCTACCCTACCTACCCTACCTACCCTACCTACCCTACCTACCCTACCTACCCTACCTACCCTACCTACCCTACCTACCCTACCTACCCTACCTACCCTACCTACCCTACCTACCCTACCGACCCTACCTACCCTACCTACTCTACCTACCCTACCTACCCTACCTACCCTACCTACCCTACCTACCCTACCTACCCTACCTACTCTACCTACCCTACCTACCCTAAAACCTTGTCCTAAAAATAAAGAACATTTAAAAAAAAGAATTGGCCAAATTGGTCTAGACGTTGTTGAGTTATGCGCTTACCAACACATTTTGCGATTCATTTTTATATTATAGACCAGCGGACGTCACGCGGTTTCACCCGCGTAGTTCCCGTTCCCGTGGGAGTACGGGGGTAAAATATAGCTTATATTACTTGCTGAAAATGTAGCTATGCATTGCTGAAAGATTTTTTCAAATCGGTTCAGTAGTTTTTAAGTTTATTCGTTACATATAAAAATACAAACATACAAATCTTTCCTCTTTTAATATTAAAAAAATTGTATAGAGTATAGATAATACCTATGAACGAGCAAGTGGGGCTAACACTTCTATTAAGTAGCGTCGTGGAAGATGGGCCTAATTGCATACTCAATAATGGGCCCCTGAAAACGGTCGCTAGCACAAAGTGTTGTAGCGACAAGGGGGCAACATGGCCTGAGGTGCTTACGAGGAGTGGAGAAAGTCTATTCAATGTGAGTGCAGCTAAATAGTGCAGTCCTAGATTGGGCTTGCAGTAAGACTGCAGTTAGGTAATTAGGTTCTTATTCGATTTTTCTATCAAGAAAATCGAAGTATGAAGCTTGCTCAGATATACAACCTTTTTCATTAACTTTAGATTAGTTACTAATAGAAATTTTTAAGTTCAATCTCATATAAAATCTTCTTACAAATTCTAATAGGCTTTCTATAAAGTCTGGTAAGTACCTACTCACTTGACATTGTGAGTGGCAGACAAAATGTAAATAAGAGATCCCCTTTGGGGAAACAAGCGCGATGATATACAAGAGACTCTTAAACTCACTATTACTATGCTGTTGTGAAGAATTTGCCAAGTCAAAATTTCCCCAGTGTACTTTATTATTTTGACGTTGGCCTACGAATTTTCATCTTAAACTTAAGATATTACTCGCCAACACCTTCTGGGCATGATTACTCAAGTTTACTAAGAGTGGGTAGGTAGAGACGTCAGGATACCCTCCAAAAATCCCCCTGAGAATTATTTTTTTTCCCCGCGAGCAAGAAAATAGATTGTTTCACGATATATGAAAGGCTAAAGCTGTGTTTCTAAATGACGTAAATATATTATGTGTTTCTATTTGGAACATGCGGTACTAAGGCCGTCGTTTTCACAAACAATACTACTAAAAGTTATAATTCTGGAACTACTGAACCTAGTTTCATGTACTTGATCGGAGGGACGAGGAAATAATGTACCACAGTTTGTAGCCAGTAGCTGAAAATCGACCGTTGATATATGTTATGGTGTACTCGTTTTCAAGACTATAAATTCTCGAAAGGGTAGAGCCACATTTGTATGTATCTAATATGGTACCAAATACCTTTTTAATTTTTTATAGTTTAATAAAAAACATGAAAGTCATGTTTTTTATTCCCAGATCCCATCTTTTCCTTCAGTATCCCGTTCTTAGAGTAACGTTCCGTTAGTTACTGAACGAGGGATTTTATTTTGAATAATTATCAACCTTTTGATACAATCACTAAACCATTTATTTTCTGTGACACACTTCTCGTGTTACAGACCTTTGTTCCTGATGTAATGGTGCTTGAAAACTGGAACATGACAACTTCTTCAAAATTGAGTTATATGTTCCATGTGACACGTGCCATGTCCCACGCGGAAAGTGAAGAGACAAGCATTCAGTGAGGACTGAAACTTAATTAAGCAAATATGTAAACCTCGCGAGACAAATTAAAACATGTTTCGTTTTTGTTTTCAAATGGAAAAATAAGGTTTAATTGCGTATATGAGCCCTTGAGTATAATAAGAGCTAAAATTCTAGAGCTGAAATTGCTAAAACCACATTTCATTTCAGTGAGTAACTTTCTATAGTAATAAAGGCAATGTAACAAATGCGTCATTATAAGTACTCTCGACAGTACTTTAAAGCCTTTATTTCAATATCTGTGCTGGACAGTTATGGCACATTAGATCCTCTTCAACTCTGACGTATAATATAAAGTAGGTATGTCGTCGAAGTTCTAAAAGAATGAGTACCTATTTGGTTCAGTACTTAGTAAAAAAAAACAGTGGCACTCCGGGAGTGCCGACAGAAGTGAAAACTTGAACAAGAACTTGAACTTGATAAGGCCGCCCATTGCATATTTTGTAGTGTTTGATTTATTTTTTGTTATGTATTTTTGTGGTGTACAATAAAGTATATATAAATAAATAAATAAGATCGCCTTGGTGGAAGAAAAATTCTTGTATTGAACATTGGTCCGTAACCTTATCTAAATAAAGAGCACAATCGCGTTTACAAAAAAAAAATACTTCCAAAACCCTTAAAGTAAAAATACTTGCATAGAACATTGATCCGTAACGTAATATAAATAAAGAGCACAATCGCGTTTACAAAAATGAGGTGTCGGTAACGGTGTTACGAGTTCAATTGTTTTTTCCCATCTCAAAAATGTTTTCAAAAGAAGTTTTCACTTCAAAAAATGTGAACCAAAATACAAATAATTGACAGACAGAAATCATCCATAGTTCATCATCATCATCATTTCAGCCGAAAGACGTTCACTGCTGGCCCCCAAGCACCGCCATTTCGACCGGTTCTGTGCTTCCCGTATCCAGTAATTCCTGCGACCTTCACAAGGTCATCCATAGTTCAGAAAAAATAATTTTCAAATTATTAACAAAACCGGTCAGTTAGATATATTCATTGTTTTGAAAACTTAGCGTCGGCAGTTCTAGCAAAAGCTCACAAGACGAATAACAATGCACAGTCGAGGAATTAAAATGTTGAGTACCTTAAAGTATATTTTTACTTGTACCTTATTATTTTTCCGACTACGTATTGCCAACATTTTGAATGAAAATTACTTACCTACTAGCACGAAAAAGTGACATGCGCCCGCTATGAGGGAGAGGAATGTGTTTGAAAATTGCTTTACATTTTTCACTCCTTGACCGTACCTTATTGTGGTATATCTCTAATAATTATAAGTTGCGGGTAGGCCGCAAATAAACAGTTGGTTCGTTGACTTGGTGTTTCATTGAGTGCGCTCCCGAAAATATTCCCTTAAACACTACTGGCGACGAGTAAAACTAAGTAAAATTAACATTAATAGTTAGTGCATAGTGTTATTGTGAAGTGACAATAAAATGCCGATCGGAAAAATAGAACAATTCGATTTATCGAGCAAAAAATGGTCGGCATACATTCGACGCGTGGAACAGTTTATGGCGCTCAACGAGATCAAACCAGTATTACGAGTGGCTACGTTAGTCACGTTAGTGGGTGAAGCTACTTATGATCTGATGTGTGATCTTTGTGCTCCAGACAATCCGGAGACCAAAAGTTTTCAGGAGTTAGTGAACATAGTTGGCGACCATCTCGAACCGAAGCGCTCAGAGATCGCTGAGCGGCATATATTTAGAATGAGGCGTCAAAATGGCAGCGAAAGTCTGAGCGATTATTTGCAAGTCCTCAAACATCTAGCCAGCACGTGCAATTTTAAAAGTGGTCTCGAAGAAAATCTACGAGATCAATTCGTGTCTGGTCTGGTGAGCGATGACATGAGATCGCGGCTATTCGCCGAGCCGACACTGACATACAAGCGGGCCGTGGAGTTGGCGTTCGCACTCGAAGCGGCTGACCGGCACGCTCAAGCGAGCGGCACGAGCAGCGGAGCAGCGTCTGCGACGTCGACGAGTTCCGGGGCGCTCGAGCCGATTCACCGGCTCGCTACGGGACGAGGTACGGCGCGCGCTGCGACCGGCAGCAGTGGCAGCGGCATCGAAGAAACGCGCGCCTCGGCAGCGCCCGTGAACGGGGCACAGCGCGCGCCGCAACAGCCTTGTTGGCGGTGCGGAAAGGGTCATCGAGCAGTCGTGTGTCGTTTTAAAAATTATTCATGTGATGTGTGTGGGCAAAAAGGCCATCTTAAAGTAATGTGTAAACGAAATCCCCGTCAGGGTGAGATGCGGTCGTCGGGGGGAGGTCAACATTATATGGATAGTAGTGATAGCGACTTGGACTCAGATATATATAATCTAAATGTGTGCAATAATAGTGATCGGCCATACAATGTGGGCGTAAAAGTGAACGGTAAGGCGATGACGTTTGAACTGGACACTGGCAGTAAGTTGTCTGCAATTAATACTCATTCATTCGATGAACACTTCAAGGCGTTGCCGCTTATCACAAAGGATATTTGCTTACATTCTTATAACGGCACCCTTATTGAAGTGATCGGTTATATTGTGGTTAATGTGGAGATCGGGACACACTCGGCGAGAGATTTAAAACTATTTGTCATTAAGAATGGTGGACCACCTTTATTGGGTAGATCTTGGTTGAGTAAATTAAACATTGATCGCATCCAAATTAACGAATTGATGTTGAACTTATCAGACGACAAATTAGTAGATACTTTGCAAAAAGAATTTCCCACTGTGTTTGCCCCGGGTCTTGGCACATGTACCAAGCAACTTTCATTAAGATTAGGCGATATGACTCCCGTTTTTATCAAAGCGAGATCATTACCACTAGCTTTACGTAAACCTGTAGAATTTGAGTTACAACGACTCGAGGCAGAGGGTACTATTCGTAAGGTGGATTATTCTGATTATGGTACACCCATTGTACCGGTTATAAAGAAATCTGGTGAAATACGTATCTGTGGAGATTATAAGGTCACCATTAATCCAAAGTTGATTCGCGACCCGTACCCCATGCCACGAATCGAGGAGTTATTCGCTGCACTAAGTGGCGGCGAACTGTATTCAAAAATCGACCTTACCAATGCGTACCAACAATTAATTTTGGATGAAAATTCGCGGGCTTGTAGTGCGATAACAACGCATATAGGCACTTTTATTTACCTTCGTACTCCTTTCGGTTTGACATGTATTCCCGAAAAATTCCAAAAGTTTATGGAAGAAACATTGAGGGGCTTGAAGGGAACTGCAGTGTTTTTGGATGACGTGGCGATCACAGGCGCCTCCAGGTCAGAACATATTGTTAATTTAAGGGCGGTATTGTCTCGTTTACGTGAGGTCGGTTTGAGGATTAAACTAAAGAAGTGTAGTTTTATGAAAGAAAGCATTACTTATTTAGGTTTTATTATCGATAAGCAGGGTTTGCATCCAGACCCAAACAAAATAAAAGCGATCGTGGATGCACCACCACCAGAAGATTTGACTCAGCTCAGATCATTCCTCGGTATGATAAATTATTATGCCAAGTTCATCCCGCAATTGAGTACTATTTTGCATCCTTTACATAGTTTATTGCGTAAACAAAGTGTTTGGGTCTGGTCAGCAGACTGTGTAAAGGCTTTCCAGGATGTAAAAGCAGCTATTCTTAGTAGCAACGTGTTGGTGCACTATAATCCAAAACTACCATTAGTATTAGCCGTGGATAGCAGTTCATATGGTATCGGCAGTGTACTGTCACATCGTTTTCCAAACGGCGACGAGCGCCCGATTTGTTTCGCGTCACGGACGTTAAATGCAGCTGAACGATCGTATAGTCAGTTAGACAAAGAGGCCCTCGCGATTATCGCTGGCGTGATCAAGCACCACCAGTATATTTATGGACGTCATTTTATTATTAAAACGGATCATAAACCCTTAACATTTATTTTTGGATCGAAATTTGGGTTGCCGCAAACGGCAGCTAGTAGGCTGCAAAGGTATGCCACCAGGTTGGCGTCTTATGATTTCGAGATTGAGTTCGTAAAATCGAGTGATAACTGCAATGTCGATGCACTGTCGCGACTGCCACTGCCATATGAACGGAAATATTGTGATGACTTGGGTTCGGTATCTTACGTAAATTATGTCGAGGAATCAATCCCAATCAGTGCAAAAGAGGTGGCTTCATGGACACAGAAAGACAGCGTTTTAAATAAAATAAAAGAATATCTTATCAATGGCTGGCCAACAAAAATAACAGCCGAGTTAGAAAAGCCTTATTATAACCGGAAAGATAATTTAGTGTTGGATCGTGGTTGTATTTTAGATAATCACCGGGTAATCGTGCCGGAGCCATTGAGAAAACCAGTTTTATCTGAACTTCATGAAGGGCATTTAGGGGTAGTTAAAATGAAAAATATAGCGAGAAGTTACGTATATTGGCCAACATTAGATGTCGAAATTGAGACTGTCGCGAAAGAATGTAATGCTTGCCGCCAGCAGCGCGACGCACCTCCACGTTCCCTTCTACATCCGTGGGAGTTCCCCGCACGACCGTGGCAAAGGCTACATATAGATTTCGGCGAATTTCAGGGTAAACATTATCTCGTCACCGTGGACGCTCATAGTAAGTGGATCGAGGTGCAGAAAATGTCAGGCACTACCGCAACGGCGACGATAGGTAAACTTAGGGAAATGTTCGCTCGTTTCGGTCTTCCTTCACAGGTTGTGAGCGACGGCGGCCCGCCTTTCGGATCAGCAGAGCTAGCAAATTTTTTTAAAAGAAATTTAATCTCTCACACTGTTACCAGTCCTTATAGGCCGGCGGGCAACGGAGCGGCCGAGAACGCGGTAAAGTTAGTAAAGCGCGCAATGAAGAAAGCTGCGCACGAGACAGTCGATGTTGATACGGCAGTCACAAAATTTTTATTTCAATATCGTAATTGTGAACATACGACTACAGGCGTCGCGCCAGCCGATGCGATGCTGGGCAGGCGGCTCCGTGGTAGGTTGGACGTGCTGCGGCCGAGCGCCGAGCGCGCCAGCGAGCAGGCGGCGACCCGCGCCGCGCGCCACAGCCCGGGTACCGAGCGCCACGCCGCGCCTGGCGACCACGTGCTAGCGCGAGACTACCGGGCGCGCGCTGACAAGTGGGCGCCGGCCGTGGTCACCGCGAGAGAGGCACCGTTAACCTATCGAGTGCGTTGTGCAGACGGAAAGGAGTGGAAAAGACACATTGATCAATTGCTACCCGTTGGGACGTCTCGCACCACTAAACGGCATTCCGTGTTTTCGCCCGATGATTTAGACCGCGTCAATATACAGGATAAGTTAGAGGACGCGATCGTGGACGATACCAATGGTCAGGATACTAGTTTAACGGAACTCACAAAATCACAAATAGACATTTCTAATGCCCCTCGAGTTTCAAATAATGAAGTACAAATACCGAAACCAGGTCAAATAAGTAACAATGAGACCCCTGAGAAGTCTAGTATGCGCCAACAGCGCGCTTGTACATTAATTAAGAAGAAGTATAAATATTAATATTTTTTTTATTTTATTGTTTAAGTATAAGTATTTTTAAACCAATAAGGTTGGTATCACTGGATTTTGCTGACTTTATAAACCATAATGTATTCTTGTTTTTTATTTTTTTATTATAAGTAGGTACCTACTTTGTTTGATTAATATCTACCTACCCAGTAATATATTTCATTCGTTTTGTAGTAAATAATTTGTTAGTAGTTTAGTTACGTTACAGAGTTTCACTCAAGGACAAAATAAAATAAATAAAACTTAGGGATAACGCTTTTCAATTTATAAGATTATGATTATAAATTTGTAAAATGCATAAGTAGTTACGGAACATATTCTTTGAGCGAAACTATGTTTTTCTTAGAATTTTGCACGATATCAATACGGTGTACGTGTTTGCGTAACAGTTGTTTTACAACAGTTAAAGCGATTAGTTTATGTAGATACCTACTACCTATTGATATGGGTTCGTTTTTTTTTTAAGAGGGGACGTGTGGTATATCTCTAATAATTATAAGTTGCGGGTAGGCCGCAAATAAACAGTTGGTTCGTTGACTTGGTGTTTCATTGAGTGCGCTCCCGAAAATATTCCCTTAAACACTACTCTTATTATATATGTGAGAGAGTCCTTGGAGTTTCTTGCCCGTTCTTCTCGATAGGAACCTGCTACGCTTTGGAATGGGCAACTAACTACCTTCATCTTTCTTCCTTTTTAGGGTTCCGTAGTAAACAAGGAACCCTTATAGTTTCGTCATGTCCGTCTGTCTGTCTGTCCGCGGTCTAGCTCCAAGACTGTTAGTGCTAACATTGTGAGTGTGTTAAAACCATTTTTTAATTCAGAGAACCGTTTGCGAAATATTAAGCTTTAAAGTATAAAATTTTATTAGAGTCAAGTGTCCCCCCCCCCTGCCAGCTAAATGGTTGGTTTTAGATATGTGAAAAAATTCACGGCAGTAGCTTATACATATAACAAATTTAAAAGGAAAACTATCACAGCTGAGTAGGCTTTACAAGTTAACGAGTAATAATCGACCAACTTAGATTTGCGGTTGTAAAAACATGTTCTCCCATACATTCTGTATGAAAGATTTTTTTTTTCAACTACAAAGTTAAGTTTGTTCGTGGGATAAATTCATCCCATCTACGGAACCCTACATTGTGCGTGGTCCAACATGCACTTAGCCGGTTTTTCCTTTTAGTATGTGTATGAATGTATTTTCTTTCTTTCTTTTTCTTTCTGAATGACCGAATCCTTTGTAGGGTTGCAAAATTACGTAATTTTACGGAAAACGCTGGTAAAATACGGGTATTTTACGTCCATTTATATAAATTACGGTAAAATTACCGGCGAATTATGAAGTTTTAAATTTTAATTTGTGCTGTCTTCTGCTCTGCCTCTGTACAAAGATGATATTATTATAATCCATATATGGTGTGATTCATATCTTGAATTCTTGGCTTGAGAGTTAAGTTTTAGGGATTTTTAGTAGGCATGAGTCGCACGAGCCCAGTTTCCTGTTTTTTTTAAGTTCCAATACTGCTTATATATCTGGAAAACTTTATTCAAATCCATTTATCCGTTAATAGTGAAGTAATGACATACACATGATACACACAAACATACTCTCTTCCGTATTGTTTACGGTTTGTGTTTTAGTGGGTATGGCTGAGTACCTACGTTTAATTAATACGTTTTTTACCGTAAAATACCAGGGTCATTTTACCGTTTTACATCCCTACTCCTTTGTCAATTCTTTCAGAATCCAAAAGTGCTTGTGGTTTTATTGAAATAAATACTTTGAACTTGAGGTTATACCTAACTGTTACATCCCTAACAACATACGGGTAGAATATCAAGGATGTGCTTAGCAATAAATATAGATCTTATCCCGTAGTTAATCTCGTGTGACGTATAATAAATCATAGGAGGTTCAGTTGCCTTCTTGAGACGACAAATGGTTCCTGATATAGATACTGCTATTTATCTTAAGGTGAGTATACACTAGAGCATTTTGTAGAACATTTCAATGTAATGTAATGTTCTTACGAATGGTACAATAACAAGCAAAAGCTCAATTTAAAAAAGCATTTCCATGTAATGTCACGTTCCTGCGAATGCTCGACGCTGCGTCCGACGTAATAATAATAATAATCACCCCACCGCCGTATCTCTACGTTGACGTCGTGGTGGGGCTTGCGTGCTCCGAACTCTCGGCCTGTGCCGGTAGAGTTTACTTTGCTGGAACAGGTCGGGATGAGGAACCAGACCAAGAGATATACAAAAACCCGCAGGGCAGCATGTGGCAAGCTGTTGGGCAGTAGCGACACCACGGACCCTATCTCCCGGGAGAAGTCTTGTTCCTCACCTCTGGCTTGCCTTTATTGGCCGGCTAGAGTGAACACTGACGAGGAACAGAGCTCCCACCTCATTCTTGCCTTTATTGGCTGGCTTGAGTGGAGATTCGCAAGAGCAAACATGCTTGGAGGAAGGAAGTATTCCAGTAAGATGTGTTCCAGTTCGCAACAACTCCATCGTCATCCTGAGAATGCCTCGTTGAGAGGTGAAACACGTGTCGATTTTTTTCTGGATTTTTTTATGGCTCTTTAGAAATGGCTGGGCGGAACAAGTTACTAAATATATCCACGTCTATTGTATTTTATAATGGATTTCCGCAAGGTCACGCCTGAATCAATTAATTACAAGTAAATGCTTTAGTCTAGTAGTTTATACTCACCTTTAGACGTGATCTTGTAAACTGTAAATAATTTTCATTTGCTGTTGAAATTAGTTCAAGTTAGAGGGGTAGTTTCTGAATAATAACAGATGCACGGGTCCATCGCTTGCCGCGATCGGTTCGTGGATGGGTGACCATCCATTGCATATCAAGACCCCTCCGTGTCTTAGACAGAACTTTATGCCGTTGGTCCCGGCTGTCATTGGTAGATCTTTGACAGTCGTTACGGGTAGACAGAAGCCCAAAAGTCTAACAACCAGTCTTACCAAGGGGTATCGCGGTACCGATATAGTAACTGGGTTGTGGAGCCAGATAGGCAGTCGGTCCATGTAAAATACTGGCATTCTGCGGTTTTTGGTTATCCTGGAAGCCGATCCCAACGTAGTTGGATAAAGGACCTATTAATTCATTTATTGAGCGAGAATATTCAATCAACGCAACATTACTTAGAAATGTAACTAAAATCCATGATTTCAGCTTCAAGTATTCCACGTGTCATGTCATAATACAACAAAATCAATTGAGGTAGGTACTTTATACTTACTTATCAGTGAAGAGGCAAGAATTTTCGTAACAGGTAAGCCGGTGCATAATATTGAATAGTGTTTGTAAAAAACCTTCTGGGGGAGGACGTGCTAGCTGAATTAAAAAAAAAACAGTGGCACTCCGGGAGTGCCGACAGAAGTGAAAACTTGAACAAAATCGCCTTGGTGGAAGAAAAATACTTGTATAGAAAATGTTCTATAGAAGTACCAATGGACCAATGGGTCCGTAACCTTATTTAAATAAAGAGCACAATCGCGTTTACAAAAAAAAAAAAAAACTTCCTTCCTTTAAAGTAAAAATACTTGCATAGAACATTGATCCGTAAATTAACATAAATACGCACAACGACGTGTACAAAAATGAGGTGTCGGTAACGGTGTCGCGCGTTCATCTGGTTTTTCCCATCTCAAAAATGCCCAACGCGCCTAAAGAAGTTTTCATTAAAAAAATCACGTAAGTAATTGTATTTAATCTAAGCCTTCTCATGCTGATCCATGTAACTGGAGAAATCTCGACCTCTATCATACAGGATGTTCTAGTCTAGGGGTCGAGATTCGAGACTTCATGGTAACGTGTATACTGAAGTTTTGGAAACAAATTATTAATACTATATTATTAAAAAGTTCTATCTAACGCCGCCGCCATCCTAATAATTAATATTTTGCTACTTAACTCTCTATTCAGATCAAAATGTTCGTTATAAAGAAAAACCTTATTCTAAGGGATGAAAAAAAAAACAATCTTGTCGGTTCTAAACTTAGTTTCATAATAACTTGCCTAGTTCCTAACAATATCCAAAAAACTTATCTTTAAAAGAAAATTCAGAAAAAAAATACAAGCTAGATTGAAGCAGATGTTACGAAAACACGTAATAACCAATTTTGCTTCTGAATTATTGCGTCCGCAATAAAACATTACGTATTGTTATTTTATTCAAGCCCGAGAAAAGTTTATTGAACATCCCAATTTGTTTTAATGCCTCCAATATTTTTACATCACCAAACAAACTCGTAACAGCCATCGCTTCAATAAAAATGTATGTGGGAAACTCGTAGTAAACATTTAATATGGTACTTACTACTTTGTATAAAAAAGGTGCCAACAAGATGGCTGCCCAACTAGTACGCTTTTAGGGTTAAATAAAATACATACGGTGAAATAAAATAAGTACTAAGATTTGCTAATACTTTATTGGTGAATGGTGATGTTCTTCGGAAAAATCAGGTGTATATAGGGTTACCAGATGAAAAAATCAAAAGTCCGGAGAAAAGGCCTGATTTCCATTGAAAAATCCTGAGATTTTTACAGTTTGAGAATTTTCTCTCAAACGTAGGTACTTAACAATTTTAAAAAGTCGTAATATTAGCGTTTTTATACACTGCGGGTCTCGCTCACGCACCGCCATGAAAGGTATCTAAAGCTGATCAAGTAGGTACCTACTTGGATAAATAAGTATTGATTTTATTTGTGCAATTATTACCAAAGGAAGACTATTTTTAGTTTGTTTAACTTTTTACTAAAGAGATCTTTAAAATGTAAGCTGTATTTTATTGAAAATTCTAAAAATCCTGAGATTTCATGAAATTTGCAAAATCTAGCCGCAATCCTGAGAAGAGTCCAAAAATCCTGAAATCTCAGTACAAATCCTGAGATATGGTAACCCTAGGTGTAGTACTCGCAACCGGCGTGTATGTATGACCAGAAATATGAACACAAACGAAGCAAAAGGAGTACGTAAGGATCGTAGCAGGTGGCGTCCTTTAGTTTCTGCCTACCCCCATGGGAAGAAGGCGTGAGTTTATGTGTTTGTATGTGAATGTTTTACTAATATCTATCTTTAGAAAATCTGACATTTAAGTATCGAGGACACAGCACAAGAACTTACGGCACTTTTCCAGCTAAAATAATACTTTTCTATAAATTTTTTGTGATATTGATTGTTGTATAATAATGTTGTAATAATTTATAAATTGTATTAATTAATTGAATTTGTAATCTGTCGTGAATTTCATATGGGTGTATTCCTGAAATAAATTATTTTGTATTTGTATTAAAGATGCAATTTAAAATCTTGAAGATACCTATTGTAGCATAAATAAATGGTTTCTCTTGCCACATATCCAACGACACCCGGGGATCGAACCCAGTGCGTTGTAAGGTTAAGAAATGAAAAGTTTAATTGTGGTAAAATAACACTGTATAATTAGATTTGTAAAACCAAACACAAACAATTATAAATAAAACAAATCAAATAGAAAATGAGTAGTCGCGACTTTCGTAATTTAAATTTTGTGAACGACGATACGACGCGGATTTATCGCCAATAGCTAATGTCGACCCCGCGTCATATAGGACGCACGCATATCAAAAGAAGTCGCGATGAACCTAAACATCGGATTACGTAATTAGAAAAACGATTAGAACGCGCTAACAAGATTTAAGAATAAATAGCTAAAGTAAGAATAAAAGAGAAAAAAATTGATCCGCTCGAGGGTGGCACTTCACCGCGCACCGCTTCCGACCGTCCTTCGTCCCGCCGCGGCGCTCGGCTACGCACGACCAGCTTCTCTGCCCGGACCACAGGCGAAACGCGGATACGGAGGGACCCCGCAGTGAATAGGGCTGGTTGGCTGGCTCTGGCCCAAGCGTGGATGTGGCGGGAACCCGCACCAAATAGGTAGCCGTCCCTGGCCTGGGGGTGGAGCCGGAATCGGCCTTGTCTGAGGTAAAACAATCAAAGGAACAATTTGGGATCGGGGAGAATACTCGTATCCCCGACACCAGCTGGCAGCAACGGCTTTAAATTTACTTGTGTTCGTCTGCTCACGAATATTCAGGAAATAATTTCAATATAAATCTTCAACGAGTTAAATTTTGGTGTCTATCCATGGATTCTCTTGGCTGACGACTGACTGATGTCAACCCAGAAAAATTCAATATTCTATTCATTTAAAAATTTTGAATTTGCGTCAACTTCAAGAAAAGAGGAAAAAATAAGGCGGCCTATGATGTACGCGTAAAAAAGTTTGATAATGCAGAGTTATGCTGCACTATGTAATATTGCTTAAAGCTTATGAACATTATTACGTAGCTGTTCTCTAGTCAACAAGTTCTTTTTTCTCTAGAGCAGCTACAAGCATTATTTTGCAAGGAATGCATCAAATGATAAATAAAAATATATCTCTAAGATTCCTAAAGCTAATGTTAAAAAAATCTTATTAATTTATCTATCTCTAAGTTCTAGTTATATCTAATAATATAATAGATTTAAAAAAAATCCCTTATTTATTTATTTTTAGACAATCAAAGTTCTAATCAAGTCATGGGGAATCGCAAAAAAGCACGTTTTACTGTGCTGTTTATTATATTCAAGCCTAAAAGTCACTTTATGAACCCTTACCTAGCGAGAGCCAGTCGCACTTGACCGGTTTTATATTTGCTGTCGGTGTCAAGAATCCTTGTAAAATATGGGAGTAAATATGTCGTCGCCATTTCAGTTTTTTCAACAACGAAGTCACAATAACAACGTAACTTAGCTTTGCTCCAAGATTTGTTTTATAATATTTTCTTCTTTGCAATATAAGTTTTAATAAAACTTGTTTTTGTAACAGATATTTTTTCTTGAGACTAGACTCAGAAAAAGATCTGTCTAGCCATTCTTCAACAAGTTATCCAATATACCTTGGAGTTGTATAAAAATACGAAAGTTTTAAATTAAATTCGTGGACATGCTCTCAGGGGAGTACAGAAAGCTAGCTTATTCTACTGAAGAGCCACCTGCGGGGTGTCAGCGGAGTTGCCAGTGTTGCTACAGTTTCAAAGGCAGGAAAATAACATCTTTATTCAGTCGGAAACATGTAAAGAATTTACACGTTTTTCTAAGATTTGTAAACGCAAAATAAACAGATGAAAATTACTTAGGTATCTAGAAGTAGAATTTTTTTTTAACAAGAAAAATAAACGGAGTTTGCACAGCAAAAAGGAAATTTAAATGTTATTTGAATAATAAAGTAGCACTTAGATCGTAAGCATTCAAAGCTTATCTTAGAAAAACTTCCTACTTTTCATAATAATAGACTGAAAACCGAGCACAAGAGCCAAGGCCGTGTTAACAAAAAAGGACATTTCATCAAAGTCTTCATAGTTTTTTGGGTCAACTTATTTTGCATAATTTACGAAATATGAAAGAGTTTTCTTGGCCTTGTTTGGGCCACAATGGACCAGAAGCGCCTTTTCAGCAAATTCAGGAGCAAGCAGCAGATTATTTATTCAGATATTCAATTTTTTAACTCGCTAGGGAGAAAGACAAACAGAGAGGACTCTTGATTTATTTACATTCATTGCAGAATCAAAAGAACAAAGCATCTCGACTGAAGCAGCTTTTCGGGTTATATTTGTGATTATTCCTATCTACGCACATTCTAAGGAATTCTTCTATTTTTGACCCGGATTATGAGAAATGTTATATTATTTTTAGAGATAGGAACAAGCCCCATTATTCTTTATGCAGGTCTTTGGACAATATCTTTTGACTATTTCATATAACCATTTGGCTTTGGCTTATTTAGATGTTAACATACAATTTAATGATTTCTCTTCTTGGTCGCGAACCTCACTACTGAAGGTCGTGTCTCTGAAAGTCCTTTGTGACTTTATGTATGATGTTCTTCCACTTCATTTGGCTTCTCTCGGGAGGTTATAGCTGAGAGTTCATTGAGGAACAAAGCAAATAATATGTTACAGGCAGTTAATTTGTAACCCTAAGTTCAAACAAGTGATCTTAGTTCAGAGTATTCATTTTCACCTTTTTTTGTTTTGGTTGGGAAATTATCAAATAACTTCTCCCGCTCTGGGTGGAGCGGGAGGGCGTGTCAGACTCTTACTGACTAAAACCCACCCGTGTTCCTTCCTATGCCATGTTGCCGGGGGCCACGATATCCCTTTCAGACTTCCCGCAATTCATATTCCCCTTGTGGCGGCATCTACAACGCTACATACGAACTACGCTTCACATTGACGTCACGCAAAATCCTGCATCGCGCAACTAGAGTTTACCGCGCGAGTAGTATACATATATAGAGGATGAGTGAACTTTACACCCTGTTCCTCATACCTATAACCTCATCTTCACAACCTGTTTTGAACCAAAATGTTGCTATTTATGAAAGAAATTGACATCTGAATAACATAACACATACATAACATCACGCCTTGTTTCCCCGAAGGGTTGGGCAGAGGTGTCCCTGTAGCAGGTACACCCACATTTCGCCAGTTATGTTTTAAGTCCCATGTAATAGGGGGCGAGCCTATTGCCATCAACCGGGCACAAATCCAGACTCCGAGCTGCTACTGAGAAATTTCAGATAGAAAAACCCAATAACACTGCCCGACCCGGGAACCGAACCCTGGACCTCATGCTCAGCAGTAGCGCTTCCATCACACATCGCCACCTGACATCTGAATAGTTGGGATATTTAGCCTAGCCCTTTGACCAAATGGTTTCCAGACCATTTGATACCTGTCTCAATATGCGGACAAAACTTTTCCTTTCAAAGTAACCTAATCCCTAAAACAAAGGATAATTTGATTCTTGGTACTAAAATTGTTTGTAGGGTCGTTCCAAGTTCCGAATTCAAATAGCGCTTTACAAAAACTTCTCTAAACTCCTTTAAAACTAATAAAAAATACTTTTTTTTATATTAAGGTGCTGAAAAAATTGAGCATTCACTTGTAATGAGCATTCTAGCGACCATTCTAGCGAAAGGACAGTAAATTTGCTTCGAGCTTTTTGCTGAGCCGAGCCATCCACAAGCGACCGTCAAGTCTGACACCTTCGTGAATAATATTTTTGACGGGCATTGACTACATTTTCACGATCATTCTAGCAAAGCATTCGCTAGAATGATCGTGAAAATGTTCGTAGCGATGTTTGCCTCTATGCTTGGCTCTGTTCGCTGTTTAGTTCGACAAATTTAAAACCGGCGAATGCTCGATGTTTTGTTACAAGTGAATGCTCAAGTTTATCAGTACCTTAAAAACACCGTTTTATTAACAAAAGATGTAAAAGAAAAAAAGCGCTCGTTCTTTGATTCAATCAAAAGTTTACCTATAAGCTCGATAGATGGCGATGATCGATTTAAAAGCGCGCTATGGTTTCGTTCAGTCTAATAATAGGTAGGTGAGTTTTAGCTCTCTGCTCCTTAAAAGAAAGCAAGAGCAATTTTTGAGAGATTCATTTCCCATGAATCTTTTTATTTATTTATTTATTCATTCAGTACTCTTTATACATAATAAGTTGGTGCAAACATAAACTCATTATAGTTTTACCGTGCACCAGATTTTGATTCCTTTTCCTCGTATTAAGGACGTTGGAAGTGTAAAGAGTATCGATGATTCGTTATTCGATAAACAGGATATTATTTTTGTTTATGATTTGACCAATTTCTTCTTTCCAGATTTTTTCCTATAGTAGAGGTACCTACAATGAAATGATCATCGCATGAAACAGGCATTTTTTGTTAATGTTACAACTCGCACTTGATTATAAAATTAAGTTTACCAATTATTTTTCCCCATATCTCAGGATTCGGATTTCCCGTTACTACTGTCCCAGTAAAAAGAAACACTGTAGTTACATTGTATCTATAAATTTATTGTATTACTAGCTGACCCAGCAAACGTTGTTTTGCCATATACATGTTTAGGGTGGACCACCCTTATCACTTAAAATAGAAAAAAAAAAAAAAAAAATAGATGTTGGCCGATTCTCATAGATACCGGATAAGCACAAAAAATTTCATCAAAATCGGTCAAGTCGTTTCGGAGGAGTATGGCAACGAAAACTGTGACACGAGAATTTTATATATTAGATTAATTTAGTAAAATTTTGTAAAAATTATATCCTCGCGCTCGATATTTGGTCAAGGCGGCCCATCTAGCTAATCTATGTTAAGATATTATATCCGCTTTCCTAAGTCAGGTACCTGTTGTAAAAATAATAATTAAGTAGTTTAGAAAATAGTGTCAAATATAAGAAAAATAAAGAAAGAAAAATAGGTTAATTTGTCACAGAAACACGTGCATACATAAAAGACCAGAGTAATCAGAGAACCACACAAAATACATAATTAATCACGAGCATAGAACAGAAATTACTTAGTCGGCAGCTGCACAACATGACTGTGACAAGAAGGCTTCCACTCAGCATGATGCTGACGATGCTGTGCTATGGGGGACCCACAGCACAGCGCTGATTTTTAGTGGTCACCCGAAAAAATATGTACGGAAATCAAGTCAGGTTCAGTGATTTTTATTTGTGTTTTTGTGAATACAGCTAGTAATTAATTTTACATAATTACGTCGCTAAATTCAACCGAATAACGGTACTTTGATGATACACGCAACTTTAACTAACACTACCTACGCTAATAAAATAACTAAGCCAGAATAGTGTTTTGTAGTTGCTATGTTCCAAAAAGTTAAACAAACATATTTCACCAGGTACCTAAAAACCTTACAAAGAATAGGAAAACTTGAAATGGTCCGTACACGTACTCCCAAAAAAAGTTGGCTCGCCGGATTTGAATAAATCTCTTCAAAAAGGGGTTTCAAACTTGAACGTGTGGGCTTTTTATTTACACTTTGTAATTGCTCTGGATTGCGCTTTGTTTGTAGACAAATAGAACAACCCTTCACTCTTTGTAGGTGTTAGGTAGGTACATACTTTTGAAGTTGAACGTATTTGTCAAATGGCTGTACAAAAAAGTTCCATGTACACTTGAGTTAATTTGTTCTCAAGCATTAAAATACTTTAGAACAGTTAATTCGGGCTCTTTAATTGAGGCTAACAACGTAAGGTAATATCATTGAGGTTTAATGTAAACTGGAGCAGACACCACGAGCAAAATTTTTGCGCCAGACGTTGTGGTCCATGGACCACAAACTTCTCAGTCACTACTTGACGTTTATGGTGCGCAGTACGCACCGCGCAGTTGTCACACTTGACATCCAAAGGACACATTTGTACGGCGGACACATTTTTGCGGTGTATGTTCTAGTTTACATTGAATCTCAATGGGTATTATCCCGTTGTTTGCACGGTACGAAGACTGATGTACACTTCTGAAGGTGCCAAACTTGTACCTAGCTAAACTCAGAATATTATGTAGGTAATAAAGACTTCTTAGGCCCATCCGCCATAGCATTTTTATGAACAGTACCCAGTACCTGCTATTTATTGCCATGTTTTCCTCGTGCTGGATCGGCTCTCTTTTGTATCACACTAGTTCTGAAGGGTTCTGAAAAAACTTCAGCTATACCTGTACTTTCTATAATGATCAATATGACATAGAAATTAGGATCGAAATCTGCTCACTAAGCTTTGGAGTGTGGTTGTAAATTACTTCATCAAATACCTCACAATACGTGTTATACTTACACTAAATACTCATAGATACTTGTCTTGTCTTTATGCTTGTGAATTTCATTTTTAAGAAAAATTTAAGCACGCAATTGATTTCCCCGACTGTAAATTCATGAGACAAGAATAAACGCGAGAACAAGAGTTCATTCGCATAAAAAATAGTGCACAATTTATGTGTCTTCAGTATCTAAAATTGCCATGTCAGCGGTTGCTGGCGTCATAAAATTTAATACAGAACTTGATGGATTTCCGATCAGCGAGCTAGTGTGCGGTGGGAACATCAGTTATCTCTTCTTTTATTTTATGCTTTTTAACGTAGAGTCATAAACACGAAGTAGGTCGTGAAACATTTTTCTTTTTTTTTTCGTCCATAGCATAAAATGAAATCACCCCTGTATGCCTCAAAGGAGTATACAGAGTATTAGGCCTATCACATTTTAGCCAGTTATTTATAATTTTTTTGAATATAAATATCTATACTCCATTTGAAATAAGATTAGACATTTAACTAAACCTTTTTTACAGTCCGTTCAACCGATTTTGACTTTTATTGGTAAATAGTTGGTATTGTAACCACTTTTTTGCTTTTAATGCCATCCTTATGCCTATGGTATAGAAGTCAGAATCGGTTGAACAGACCGTAAAAACCGGCCAAGTGCATGTCGGACTACGCACAATGTAGGGTTCCGTAGTTGGGATGAATTTATCCCACGAACAAACTTAACTTTGTGGTTGAAAAAAAAAATCTTTCATACAGAATGTATGGGTGAACATGTTTTTACAACCGCAAATTTAAGTTGGTCGATTATTACTCGTTAACTTGTAAAGCCTACTCAGCTGTGATAGTTTTCCTTTTAAATTCGTTATATAAGCTACTGCCGTGAATTTTTTCACATATCTAAAACCAACCATTTAGCTGGCAGGGGGGACGGACACTTGACTCTAACAACAATTTGCACTTTAAAGCTTAATATTTCGCAAACGGATCTCTGAATTCAAACATGGTTTTAACACACTCACAATGTTTTTGAAAGACCTTTCCAACGATACCCCACAACAAGGGATAGAAAAAAAAAAACATCCCCTCTTTACGTGTAGGGGAGGTACCCTAAAAAAATATATTTTTCATAATTTTATTTTACCACTTTGTCGGCATGATTAATATGTATACCCATGCCAAATTACAACTTTCTAGTACTAACAGTCTTGGAGCTACACCGCGGACAGACAGCCAGACGGACATGACGAAACTATAAGGGTTCCTTGTTTACTACGGAACCCTGAAAATGTTTGTTTAAGTGTTTAATCTTATTTCAAATAGAGTATAAGTGCTGGGAAGAACCAAAGAAACGAGGATGGACTGTGTAAAAGATGATATGGCTAGAAAGGGAGTGACTGCCAAGATGACAATTAATAGAATATACCTAATAAAAGACATGTTACGCCGACCCCAAATAATTTGCCTTAAGACAAAAAAAGATGGAGAAAGATGTAGATCGAGGCATGACGTAATAGGGGGGAGGTACCATAATAATTATCCGGGAAAATGTCAATTGATTTACACGTGTATTATAAATGATACATGTAAAAAGGCAGATTATACCTGTTGTCAGAAATGATTTAAAATACTATTATTTGGATTCCTTAATTCCTTCCTGGGTAGTCTCTCTAATAATTGTTTGAATATTATTTACACGTTACTAATAATGGCTATTATTTTATTCCTCTACATAATTAGCAAATCAGGAAAATCGAAAGTAAACAGATTCGTTTGTAATTATCATGCATAATCATCAGCTTATAATGTTTCCACTGCTGTGACACAAGCCTCCTCTCTATGAGAGAGAGTGGGCCGTAATCCACCACACGAGCCCAGTGCTGGTTAGTAAATGTCACACGTCTTCAAATTTCCAGTTCTAGGATATGTCGGTTTCCTCACGATGTTTTCCTTCACAGTTGTGAGAGCAGTGGTGATGGAAGAAATTAGACAAAGTAAAGAGCTTGCTAGCTCGAACCCACGACCTACAACTCGTAAGTCGGGGCCGGTACCACTGGGCCACCACTGCTCTCACCACTGCAAGTAATTTTCATAAATTATATAATTATTATAATAGAAATATAATAATTTTTATTCAAGTATCGTATGACTCACAATTGATTAATAACACTTACAACTATATTAGTAAAAACTGACACAAATAGTAGTGGATCACCGCTGTGACAACCCATGTGAGATGGCACAACAGTGACCTACGAAAACACAGTCTAGGTGACTTAAAATCATGCTTAGAATACTGTTGGAGCTGCTCCACATCATTTTGTGCATGGTTGTGTAAAAATAAACTATATGCGCATCCGCGAACAACCCCAATGCACCACAGAAGCGGGGCAACCCCACCAGCATCCTAAACGTGTAATTATACTGAACGCGGAGAGCGTTGTACGATCGCCCACTGGTTGCTCGTGTAAAAAGATGTACAGTAGGCTCGAAAGAGTGTTATCTTAACAGGAAGTGAGCATCATGCAAACCTGCGAGCCAGCATGTTCGCTCTAACTGACAACGCTCTCCGCTCCCGTTCAATGTCGTCATCGTCTTTGAGATTGGGGGTTAATATATGACCTAGATACTTAAACTTATGGACCCTTTTGAAAGATCTATAATTTTAAGTACCTATAAGCTAAGCAGCAATAAGCTTATGAGTATGTGAAGATTCATGATATTTAAATAAAGACATAAACAATACTTTTCTACATAAATTCATAGTTAAAGCAAACCACACACCGCGAATGATGTCACTCCACCATATCATTGTCAAATACTAAGAAAATAAATACGTACATGGCATAATAGTTTCTAAAAATGGGAGTATTGATATTCCGACGGAACTCAGAACAATAAACAAGGCAGAAATAAGAACATTGTCATGAGTATTGAGTCATCAAGGACATGAGACTCATAACTATTTGAGAATTAAGTCATTTGTGTAGGCAAACCTGTATGAACTTTTAAACAGACGTATTCTAAAAGCTAGATTTGAAAACAATCCGTGTGGCAGACAGTGTTTTCCGGTATTTTCTTGTACCTAACGATTATAATAGTTTTGAGTAGCAAGCAAATAAATGATTCGTAAAATACAACATTTGCAGCAAATATGTGAATTCTGTTGCACCTGTGACCTACATCATAAAGCGAAGATTATGATATCCGGAATCTGAAAGGATATCGTCATCTACAGATGTTTCCGATAAATTCTCTTGATTCTTGTTCAAAATCAAATTAAGGATCACTTTCATAGAGACCCCAACATACGCCACATTTAAGCTATCAAATCATTCGTTTACTTGGAAATAATCTAAAACAGGAGCCATGAAATTGACCTGAAGTCGATCGACCTGAATGTGCTAACATGCCATTTTCCATGTAACATTATTACAGCAATATTAATTTAAGTTCTTTAGTAGTCCTCAATTTTATCATCATAAATGAGCTGCTGTTTTAAATTTTATATGCAGCCATTCTCAGAATACGTCGGCGAACTTCTTAGTGGATGATCTCAACATTTAATGTTTGTAAATATATTCTTGGTAGCGTTTGGCGCGGTCGCGTCGCGGTTTTGAATAGCTAGACTGTTTGGCACCGATCACCAAAGCTGGAAGCGGCTGCATTAACGGTGTTATTCATTACTCATTCATTTTTATTCAGCTACGATGTAAGGCTATAAAACTTTGCATTCGGGTTGTCGGGATTTGCCATGAATGATGCATGAAGATAATACATATGTATGTGTTGTGTCATGTATCCTGTATTACTGGTGACAAATTTAAAATGGATTATCATATGTTATACTTACTGTATTTATGTTTGTTTCTTACCAAGGGGAATCGTGTTACCCAGTAACTGGATTGTGGAGGCAGTCGCTTCATGTGAAATACTTGTATTCAGCTGCATCTGGTTAGACTGGAAGCCGACCCCAATATAGTTATAAAAAGGCAGATTGATTTATGTTTGTTTCTTTTACATGTTTTTCATTCAGCACTTTTGAATGATGTTGTTTTTTTTATAAATCAGATTCAGAAAAGCCATTGGCATTTTTAGAGTTGACCTCATTTTCAAAACAAGCATATAAAAATATACCACATAGAACACTTCTACCAAGGCCGCTGCAAGTGGGATTGTATAAATCTTATAGATTACGAATAAGATTTTTATAGCGTCATGATTTACTATAGCTTTGTGGATTGGGTATTCAAAGGAGAATAAGTAAACGGGCGCGGGCGTAAAATCATTCCGTGTGTTTTTCTAGTAGTCTAATGGGCATGAGGCGTTATTGTCTAGAAACCTATACAGCTAACGAGAGTCTAAATAAATATTGGTCAAGGTTCCTTTGTGTAGTGTTAGCGTATTGCTCATGTCGAGGATATCTGAATTCTCCCACACAATTTAGGTGTTAATGAAAAACAATCTAATACGATGCTCTTAGACTGTTATCTTGTGTTTTGTGATACATTGACAAGGGGAGTTGATATGATTTTTACTGAACATGATGGAATTGAACATAGTTAGTCAGAACATGGTTTGATGTAAGTCTTGTATATAATGTATGTATTTATTGCTTCCCCACATCTGCTGAAGTCGTAGCAAGCCAAATCAGTACCCTAATTGCGTAATACACGATCAATCACAATCAGTTTCGATTTGAAACAGATTGCTAATCCATTGCTTCAAAAGTTGGAAAAAAAAATCTGCTCAACAACGTAAAAACCGCAATGAATGTTGTTGAACTGTCAAAATGAAACAAATTAGTCATAATCGATTACGAAAATAAGTTACGCAATTAGGGTACCGAATTGTCTTTACCGTTTAAAGCAATCACTCTATAAAATTATGCACAGTTCTGTGATCGATTTCACAATGCACTTAGTATTATTTTAGCACGACATAATTATGGTTATCTTTCCAATTCGGAAAGACAACTAAGCTACTTCGTTTTTTTTTCTATAATAATTCTATTGGTCAAGGCTTTATCAATGATAATACATAGACTAATTTATTATAGATGGCATTAAATGCGGGGGTGTAACTTGAAACCATTGTCTTTCTCACTGTTATGGATATGTTACCTTTACCTATTATCTGATTTCCTTGTGTGGTGACCGATTTATTTTATTTTTAATAGAGATCGATTAATTCTATGAGACACAAACGGCCCACATACTGCAACAACCGTGGCAGGGTGGATTCTTCGCAATATACGATTGTCTTTTGTTTTTATTATTGCAAAGACTATTTTCCAGCCTTGAAATAATTACACATTTAATATAACCTCACGCCTTTAATTCCCCGAAGGGTTAGGCAAAGTGTATCTATAGCTCACCCACATTTCACCAGCAATGTTTAAGTACCGTGTTATGGAGGCGAGCCATTGCCCTCAACCGGGCACAAATCCAGAATTCGGGCTGCTACTGAGAAATTCCTGACATAATTCTGTTAATAATATGAGACATGAACGTATCGTGTCCATCGCTTAACATACAGTGCCGACCAAAAGTCCATGAGCAATCTCACAAAGCAATAGACTGACGCTTCGGTTTGACTTACGACCTTCTTCTATAAGTTGTTACAATACTGTAGACACGCACATTACACACACACACTCACTTTGTCTGCAACCAATGACTAGTTCAATAATCATCATTCGTTTTTAGTTTCATTCGTCTTGTTCACATAAATATTAAAGTTTAGCAGGTAGACCACAAAAAACTAAGTAAATTATTTCGATTTCTGTGGGGTAGATGCAGTTTGTTACGAGTATTCAATTAATAGAACTTTTTTGGTTCGTGGATAATATTGGTGACGAGTATTTAGCGCAGTGTTGTGGTTATTATTATCAAAAAGCAGGCATAAAATATATTGAAGAGATCAGATCAGATCAGAGAATATTATTGCGCTGCGTAAAAGTGAAGTGAATATCTAATGAAACCGGACTAAGTGTGAGTGTTATCATTAATATATTTCATATTTTACTAAACATAAATCTTAATCAAGGGTATTGTTGATAGAACAGAGGTATTGTTGAGACAGAAGATGCCTTTAAAGTTTTAAATTCATTGTGAGGTTTAATTCGATTAGTGAATAATAAATAATAAGGTATTATGTGTAATAAAAACAATGTTTTTCTTTGTTCTAGAGAAATACTGTGAGGGTTAAGAGATATGAGGAAGGGGCTTATTATCGAGTAGCAGCGACGTCAAATGGTGAATGAAACAAATGGTTTCATACCAACGAGACATTTTGCTGAATTATTAAAAACACGTCATTATGAACCGTTCGCCGTGCACTCTGAAGGCTTGCATCACTGAAGACCAGCTAGAAAACCGTTTTTGACCTTAAAATATTGACCGTGCCAACTTAATAAACAACAGATTCGTTATTGCATGAATTTATGGTAACGAATTTTTTAAGCACGTTTCAATAGGGTGTTTGTCGTATTTCTTGCAGATATACCGAAATTGTTTAATATTATTTTAGTAATAGTATTATTTTAGGATAAAAATTTGAGGTTTAGTTTCAATCTTCTTTTCGTAAAGAAAATGAATACTTAAGCTTTAACCTCAATAACAACCAATATTTACTAAAGTCAAATAAAATGTAAAATAATTAATACAAATAAAATATAAACAAACTGCCCATATTTAACCTTAAAATTACCTATTCTGTAAGTAGTTTTTTACATTTTAAGTAGTCTAATATTCTTATTTATTACTTAATTACTTCGACCATGATCAAAGCTTAATATTTATGGTGAAAAAATCCATTAAAATTTTAAAATATTTCATAATTTAAATATGTCTAAATAATACAAACTGCTTCTAAGTTTCTTGACATCTATTTCACATCTTATTCAGCTGAAGTAATGATAAATAATTGTAGCAGTTTATTAACTTATGTAAAATAAATATAACGAATAAACATATATTTTTTAATTTTGTTATCATATATCACGCATTTTTTATTCTAAAACCTTTATTGCAATAACAACATAAAAAAGCAGCAATATTTAAAAAATATTATTATCGAAAACAAAAATAATAATATTTGCAAAAAACCGCACTGTGTTTCACGAGATTAGAACCTGAGGCAGATTGAATACCATACCAACGCTTAACGCTTTCTGCTATCTGCGCTTGTTAAGTAACTATCGAATTTTAGCAATGCCATTAACTGGTCAAGTTCACGCGCATAGTGCGTGTGTGCTAGCTAGCATGTTTAAAGCGACGGAAATATATTGTTGTTTCGTGTAACTGCGTTATCTGTGGTGTGTGTATCGTGTTGCTTACACATACAAATGTACGAGCTATACCGCGTGTTCACAGCAATACGACTCTTAGCGTGCTCATGCACTTTTGAGAGTTGTCATAGGTATGTACATACCTATGACAACTCTATAATTATATTCATACCCTGTTATTGTCATAATCACACACTTGGCAATGTATTAATAATTGTTGCAAAGCTCTAAACGTATGATTTGTAAAATAAATCACACGAATAGAGCAATGCACTTATTATCATTTTATTCTAATGTCACAATAAATTAATTATTCAGTAATCATTGTTGCACATTAATAAAAAAACAATTAAAAGTTTAATTGGTATTTCAGTCATAGCTTCAATGATAGTAGTACCGCACAACATTAAATGGTCACATAAATATAAATTAATGGCTCAATAGAGATAGGATACAGAAGGTCCAGCATGTATGGAAAGTTTTTTGTTAGATAAGCCATTTTGTTATACAAAAAAGCCCACGCTAGCTTAAGTCTTATGTGCGTGTAATAGGCACAAAAGACTCAAACTTTATGTTCGAGATGGTTAACGTTTTGGAAAAACCTTGGGTGTTGCCAGCCTAACGCAATCCACTGTGGGACATGGGCTCTGTCACAGGCTGCGCCACAACACCTCGTTCTCCGCCTTTTGCATTCAGTCTGTCCAAGCCACCTTTTAGGGTCGTCGCTTCATCTAGCTTGGAGGCGTCCCACTAGGACTAGTCTGCTCCTCCAGCCATCGGTCTCTTTGAGCAACGTGGCCAGCCCACCGCCACTGCAGCTTGCTTACTTTGCAAGTTATGTCAGTTGCACTTGGAAACTGACTACTTACCAAAGGCTTTTATTTTCCAAACAATAACATTAAAACAATTGGTTCAGGATAGTAAATTATAAACACATAAATATAAAGTCTTTTGAACCACTAATACAGCTCTTAAGGCGCTATATGCTAATGGTTTGGTTTCTCAGGATCAATCAATCGATGGTTTGGTTGTTTAAAAACAACAATTTTTTGCATACAAAAGTGTTTTGACACTCAAAGTCTACTGCAATTTGCAACCTACTGCTTTAAAAGTGTACTGTTTTATCCTATTTATTTTACCGTAATAATGGCTTCCTGCGTGAAGTTCCTTTTCGCGTTTTTTGACATAGGAAAATACTTAGGATACGCGTGATGAGATTACTGATGATACGCAAAGTGGCTTATGAAAAGGTTAGCCTATATTTAGACTATGTAGCTAAAACCTGGGATGTGAGTAGATCAAAGTGATGGATATATTGGATATCGTATTTCCTAGTAATTGGGTTGTGGAGGTCACATGTCAGCCGTCCCGTGTGAAATTGGGAGAGGATGGCCGCTTCTGGTTAGACCGGAATTAAAGCCGAAAATAGTAAAAGAAAGTGTCCATTTCTTTCATATTTTGACACGGGTTATGGTTTATGACATCGGGGTTTCTACTGTGATTTGGGTTTGTTTAGAGACGTTAATCTTATAAGCTGTAAAAAATGCAATACAAATGAGAAGGTAGTTTTGTAGTAGAATATATATCTAATAATACTAATATACTTATGCTAATATACTAATAATAATATTATAAAGAGGTAATTTTTTTTTGTTTGTATGTTTGTTTGTAAGTTTGTATGTAGGGGGTAATCTCTGGAACAACCAGTAGAATTTGAAAAAATATTTTTACATTGGACAGCCCAATTCTTGAGGAAGGTTATAGGGTCGCGGACAAAGTCGCGGGCAGAAGCTAATCGCAACTAAAGATATGAAGTCCAATCTCAATTCAGCTTTCTGTAATATGATTGGTTGTAATTTTGATGTACTAATCACAGAACCTAACCTCAGATTTGACAGCTACGTAATTGATCTAGAGACTTATGAGAACTAGTACAAACGTGTGGAGTAAACTTACGTAAATTCGAACGATTAAAAAAATTTGAAATATTCGTTTTGCACATAACTCGACAATAAATGAAAATACTGGCAATACTAGTCCAAAGAAGTATTTTAAATACCTCAAAGAAATCGTAACAGTGAATTTAAAAAACGAAAACTAACTTCATTGTAGACTAACTTGTGGTACAGATTAACTAAATAGTGATGGGCTGACTATGGTTTTGCCGATCATTGACTATAGCTATACTGGCTAAACTAACGCGTTCATGCTACAGGCTTTGATCTGTTATAAGATCGATTAGATCTCGATTGACTATACTTAAGGCAAACCACTCGTTCAACAACCTATTAATTTACCTTTTTTACGAAACTTTAGTCAACACAAATACTCCAATAATGTGTAGAAATCCCACTTATACCTTTATCCTAATTATTATGTTATCCTTCGACGATTCGATCTCGATTGACTATATGGCGCTTAGCAGACGATGGAAAATTTGGAATCGTATGGAAATCCCACGGCATTTTGTCCTACGTAGTCGTTAGATTTCCATACGACTCCAAATTGTCGGCGGACATACTGTCCATCATCTGCTCAGCGCCATAAAGTCAATGGAGATCGAATCGTCGAAGGCTAACATAATAATTAGGATACAGGTACAAGTGGGATTTCTGCACATTATTGGACTATTTGTGTGCTAGTACTAAAGTTTCGCATAAAAAATAAATTAATGGGTTGCTGAACGAGCGGTTTGACGCTATCCCGTCAGTGAGTCAGGCGGTCATTGCATATCGAATTAATTATTTATTGTAGTCATAACGAACGGTGGTTCATTATGTCATTGACTGACTCATTCCGATTAAAACTTAGACATAGCGGGAGCATAGGGTTATCTGTTTACTTATGATGCGAAGAAATATACATGTGGTTTCTGTGTGTTTATTATGTATTAACTCATTTGGTAATTTTGTTATGAAGATTTTTATAGTGAGCTATTTATTATTATGTAGTCACTAGTCAGCCTTGAATTTTATAGAGCTTTAAACAAAGCTTATGAATGATCAACAATTGTATTTTTACCTCTACTACTGCCTTCAATTGACTCTAAAGAGTAATTTACATTAGATAATTTTTTGAAGTGAAAACTTGTTTAGGCGCGTTGGGCATTTTTGAGATGGGAATAAACAATTGAACTCGCGACACCGTTACCGACACCTCATGTTTGTAAACGTGATTGTGCTCTTTATTTGTAATGTCTGGATGACCGAGATTTGCTCGGTTTTTTTTTGGTAGTTTTCTAAAAATGAAACCTAGCTAGATCGATATATTGCCCCAAACCCCCTGCATACTAAATTTCATGAAAATTGTTGGAGCCGTTTCCGAGATTCAGATTATATATACATACAAGAATTGCTCGTCTAAAGGTATTAGATTACGTTACGGATCAATGTTCTATGCAAGTATTTTTACTTTAAAAGTTTTGGAAGTATTTTTTTTTTGTAAACGCGATTGTGCGCTTTGTTTAAATAAGGTTACGGACCAATGTTCTATACAAGTATTTTTCTTCCACCAAGGCGATTTTGTTCAAGTTTTCACTTCTGTCGGCACTCCCGTAGTGCCAGTGTTTTTTTTTAAATTGTAATATGGGCCTGCTCTTGACCTCGATTTTGCCTGATGGAAAGTTATTATTTAGAAAGAGCATCAAGGCATCTTGACAGCTTTATTCAAAAGGACCAACATTTTGGAACCACACACCAAGATATTGACGATTAAAAAACAACTTTGCCTTCAACAATATCTACTAAATAATACATTGCAGCAAACATTTTAAAGCACCTTCTGTCTGCACCCAAATTTACACTGTCAGTTCAACATAAATAAATCAATCTAGTTAGCTTTTCCCAACTGTGTTGGGGTCGGCTTTCAGACATGTAGAAGTCAGCTAATTACCAGTATTTTACATGGAGCGACTGCCTATCTGACCTTTACAATCCAGAACAATAACTTCAATACCTACACCTAGATATTTACGTTTAAAAAAGACATCACTATCGGCTACAAAATACATTGCATCAAATACTTTAAACCACCTTTTGTCTGCTCCCAACCTTACACTGTCAGTTTAACATTAATAGGTGATGCATAATAAAATGCATCTACATTTTAGTACCGAAACCATTTTCTATGCAGCACACGGGTTTCGGCCGTCATCAATCGGGCTAAATAAGCAAACTGCCATGCCTTTTGATATGCTAATATTGTTCCAAAATCTAGTCAAGGACAGGATGAGGTGGACTTTGTTGATTTTATTTATTATCCACTTAAGTGTCTTGTATAATGCTCTGCATGAATCATTTTTGGAAACATTTCTTGTCTAGAAGGTGTAATTGAAATAACTGAAAATCTGATGTACATCATCCATATAGACTAAGTCGAAAAAATACGTATTATTGAAGCTAACTCAAAAAGTACCAAAGCAAAGTTAATAAAATTAATATAGGACCACCTCTGAAGAATGACCTACCAAAAAAATAAATAATCATCAAATTTAATTCATAATTGGCGGAGCAATTGCGTAACAAACATACAAAAAAAAAATGGTTGTCTGTAAAGTCGGTTTACGGACGATAATTTTATGTGATGCAAAACGTGACACTTTTTCGTGCGTGCAGCCGACGTTCATCGATTTATAAGACGTTATCACGTCAAAAAAACTTTGGTACTTTCGAATTGGGAACCTGTCAATTGTTCCAATCCCCAGCCGGTGGAATGACAGCTTACTCAAGCTCACTTCATCTAAATTTTCACGTTGAGATTTTTACTAAATAGACCGGCTGATTTTATTAATATCAAGTGTAGCATTTGAGGATAAGAAAAACAATCATTTACCCGATACAAAACCTACAATCACAATAATTCTGTACACAAAAACCGTTCGGTAAAAGACATTGTTTTCCTGAAAGTATAAATAATGGTTTCCTAGAACGGCTTTTGTAAGATTTCGAGAAAATATACAAGAAAGCTGTATAGAAATGTATGGTATGGTTCAATTAACTACAGTTCGTCGCTTCACTGCTGAAAATGGGATTACTTAATGCCCGTTGTCATGACAACGCTAAGTACTTAGGTTCATCCTTACTCGTTACTCGTACAGAACGCAAGGTCTCGTTATCTGTCTGTCTCTGTGTCTGTTAGAGCACCTATAACTTCAGAACCACTGATCCAATTTACATGTTTTGTAAATTTTGAATTAATTCAGAGATATTAAAAAAAAAAAAACTTTATTTTACATAACATAACATCACGCCTTGTTTCCCCGAAGGGTTGGGCAGAGGTGTACCTGTAGTAGATACACCCACATTTCGCCAGTTATGTTTAAGTCCCATGTAATAGGGGGCGAGCCTATTGCCATCTACCGGGCACGAATCCAGACTCCGGGTTGCTACTGAGAAATTCCAGATAGAAAAACCAAATAACACTTTGCCCGACCCGGGAATCGAACCCAGGACCTCATGCTCAGCAGTAGCGCTTGCGACCACTAGACCAACGAGGCAGTTATTTTACATTAATTTACAAATTTACTTAAACATCTATTGGAAAAACCTCTTGAAAAATAACATTCGCCGCTTAAAAAGTACGCATAATATTTACTTGTTTTCGTCAACTGTAATGCTTTACAATTAATTAATAATTACAAAAATAATAATTGAAAAATAAATACTTAGCGCTAACAATTTATATTCTAACAAAAAGGTAGGTACTTTTATTAAGTTCTACTTACACACACCCCGAGAAACGCTGCTGTCGAAACGTCCGTGAATAAGTTGTATTATTATATCTGCAGCATTACATTTGAGCTTTATTGATTTAACAATTTCTGGAATACTTTAGACTTCATGCAAAGCTATTCAGTAGAAACCAAGCTGTTGTATGTAATGTTCCCTAGTTAGGTTTTAGGACAGATTTTTTTACATTAGGTGACATAAGTATGAAGCGGTACAGTTAACAGTAAATCAAGTAGAGGTCACAGCCAGTGATGACATAAAATTCATAAATTCTCAACAAAGAAAACAATATCCGTCTGACGCACCATACTCTCAGGGTTTGCCATCAATCAGGCTTAATAACCCGCCTTTTGATATTCTAATATTGTTTCTAAAACCACTCAAGCACAGGATGGGAAGGACGTAAGATTAGATTAGCTTTGGTACTGTAAGAGTACTGTATTAGTATCCTGTTTATAAAAATTTGTGCTTCTTCAGAAGTACTTTTACCTCTCTATAAAATGGTTATGTGTATAAGTGTGTCTATTTATGTAGTTTTATAAGAATTAGCTACTTGAGATTAAATTGTAAGTGCTTCAATTTTTGTTTTCAAAGCTCTTAGAAATTGAAGATTTATTTTGGTCTTAAAAGACAAAACGACTCAAATGGCAACAACATTGTAACGGATCCTCGTCGGGACAATAACAAGAGGCAACTCTGTATGGGGTTATAAAGTTGCTTTACCCACACGCTGTGCTCGTCTTACCAGCTAATAAAATGGCAATAAAGATAACTTTATGTCATCAATGATCACTAAAATTCCTTTTTAAAATGTAATAAAATGATTGCTAAAGCTTTTGGCAGTAAAAAAGAAAAAAGAAAGATACCTTTATTGGCATTACAGCAAAAAAAAAACACCTTAAAACTATAAATAACAGATAACAATGCTTTTAATGCCAAAGGGCAAAGGGGTTTGGCAGGCCAAGCTTTAATTGTCACCTGAACAACCTTAATTGGATGATCTACAGAGTCCCGGGTAGAGCTTGAATGAGATCTGGACAGACCAGGGAAACATAACTTGAAAACGAAGAGGTCGAGGAAGGGTGCTTATGTGATGATGACGACATCCTTGTAAAACAAATAGTTGAAATTATTGGAGCAAATTACAAAAACATTGCACAAAACCCTTGGGTAATGTTCTACAAACAATATTTGTGAGGCGTTACATTTGGTAGTTGGTAGGTGTACACTATACTCAGACTATCTCGTTACACATGTCCGTAAGGTTTGTTTACTTTAGTCCTATTTACATATTCGAGGTCAGAAGGGATAAAACAATAAATAATGTGTGAAACTGTGAGATGTTTTAATCGTGTTATCGGCAATTTTGTGCTATTGCATCAACCTATTACACGGAATATGTCAGTTATGTGAAAACTTTGGAGTATGGATATTGATGTTTATAGTGGACGACCACAAATAAAATAGATAGATTGTTGAAAACATGTTCTGGCCAGAAAGGGAGCGCTCCTGGTTTAGAAGGGAGTAATACTAGATGATGGCTGATTGCCTGATTGATAAACATGGTCCAATGAAGACATATTGATCAACTCCAAATAAATTAGGATAAAGGCAGTAGAATCTGAGTTTCATAACACGATTTCAATACATTTTCGAATAAAAATATTAAACTGTCTGTCTTGTTGTTTAAAATGTCCAGTTTCCTCATTCTGGATCATATTATCTTTTAATTCACTATCCCCAGTTTCATTCTCATAGGACGGTAGTTTTTTTTTCGTTTATCCTCTTTACAAATCCATCAATTTCTTCGCGTTCTATTGCGACAGTTTCAATTTCTCGTGTTAAGAGAGTCCCAAGAGATGCTTTTGTAAACATCAATACCGTGTCTTGGGATAGCTATTTCTTTCAAACTTATTGATGAAGTAACTTGAAATATTTTCAATATAAAATTCTATTCTCATTGAAACCGATTTCATTGGCAACTGTATGTTTTGCTGCTAAATTCGAACTTCAAGGCTTTGGAGATTGTACAGTCCGTAGTTTTAAATATTCTTGCACATTTTAACGGTGGAAATTAAAATGTCGTAAGGGATATATAACTCCAATGTCCCTTACTACGACACATGCAATTTCCATCCTTGATTTGTATGCGTACATGGCGTATGTGTATCAGTTCCCCTTTTCATCTCTCTTGGTGCACACAATACTTCAAACAGATAGAATACAATAGATTTCAATAGAATTTTATGTCACACGTACCATATGTTTACAAATCCTGGTTAATATACATCAATATCTATACAACAACATCAATAGACATGCAAAACATGCATTCCACAAAATAATGATGAATGTAGATAAACAAATAAGCCTTAAGTAGGTACTGTTAATAATACGGGCATACCAACTCTCAGTGAACCCTACAAAAACCGAACTGATTCTCTTCACAAAAAAGAGGAAATTGATGACACTACAGCTACCACGATTCTTTGGAACAACCCTAAGCCTCTCAACTGAAACCAAATACTTGGGCATCTTTTTGGACAAGCAGTTGAACTGGGCAAAACACACGAACTATGTCACAACTAAAGCCAGCATATCCCTGTGGCAGTGTAAGCGACTGCTTGGCAGGAATTGGGGGATTAGCCCCAAGGTCACCCACTGGTTATACACCACTGTCATTCGACCGCTTATCACATACGGCTCACTGGTCTGGTGGCCCAGGACAGACCTGAGTACAGCCCAAAGAGATCTCGAAAAACTGCAGCGATTTGCTTGTGTAGCAATCACTAGCAGTATGAGAACTACACCCACAGCCGCCCTACAAGCAATGCTTGGGCTGCCGCCTCTGCACCTCATTGTGCGGGAGGAGGCGGCTCTGGCCGCCTTTAGGCTGCATTTATCAGGAACTCTAAGCAGAGATTCTAGAATTAAGCACACACGCATAAAGGAAGATGTAATCAAACGTCAGCCAATGATGGCATCACCCTGCGATAAAGCCCCGAAATCACACCATTTTCAAAGGCACTACAACATAATACTTACAGAAGAACAGTGTGACTACTCAGGCTCGGAAGAGCTGAGGGTTTACACTGACGGATCGAAGACCGACTCCAGTACCGGGGTCGGAGTCTTCTCATATGACCTCAACATTAAGATATCCCGACCGCTAGGAATGTTCAACACCGTCTATCAGGCGGAGTGTGTGGGCATCATACAAGCGGTCCACGCCATTGAAGCCAGGAGAGTTACGGACACTCGCATACGTATACTCTCTGACAGCGCCTCTGTTCTCCAATCCTTGAAGAAAAAATATATTACCTCGAAGTTAATACTAGAATGTCACAATGCACTAGAACAAGTAACGGTATCTAGTCGCAACACGGTGACGCTACAATGGATAAAAGGACACAGCGGTTCGCTAGGTAACGACGCAGCTGACGAACTTGCTAGAAGAGGTTCTGGCACGGCAGTCTGTGGACCCGAACCTATCGTACCAATCCCTTTCAACCAAATACGCAGGTGGCTACAGGAGTTCACCCTTACACAAGCGGAGTACTGGTGGACCTCGACACCGGGCTGCAGGCAGTCCAAGGAAGCTATGCCATCCCTGGATAGCAGGCTAACCAGGCGTTTATTACGCCTGGACAGGAACGGCCTGCGCCTGGTGACGGGAACCATCACGGGACACTGCTCGCTAAACAAACACTTCCACACAATAGGCATAACGGACAGCCCTCTATGCAGGGCATGCATGGAGGCTGAGGAAACCGTCGCGCACGTGCTCTTCGAATGCACAGGCGTCACCCAGATTAGAACAGAAACCCTCGGGTCACCCAGATCTTTTACAGATATTCTGAACAAACCAGGAGTTTTGATTAACTTCTGGAGGGAGGTGGGCTGGTTGGAATAACCATCAAACGGCCGCCATGGCCCACGCACAATGGTCCACCTGACGGACTAAGTGCGGAAACCAAACCCCATAACATAGAACATACGGGCATTACCTTTTCAAAGAGATTGAAATGACCAAATATGTCGGTCATTCGAATTATTCGTATTTTATTATAGGAACCGGGGATAAGATGAAAATTAACGTAAAGAAGAAATGTTCCAATTTAAACTAGATGTTTTACTTTATTTCGGTCAACCCTTTCCAAATGGCAACTTGATTTTAAAAGTCCATCAAATCCGACTTGGTCTCAATCAGTACATTGGTATGAGGTTCTAAACCAATTTTCTGTGGGAAATTGCAACTGCAATTGGATTTTTGATATGAGCCGGCTTTAGATTGATCGATGGTAATACTGAGGATCCTTGACACAATTTTTATATATATCCCATCTTCGGCAATCAATGTCATAATGTTAGTTGCGTCTCGTCACTCTATGAAATAATTATTTTATGTAAAGAGATTGGCGTGAAACGTTGTTAACATTGGAAAAATCAACTTCTACAAGTATAATGTAACCTTTTTACCAAAGAGTATTTAAATTAAAGTGATCTCATGAATAACTTATCTCTCTATTATGTCAAAATAAATCTCGTCTCTAATCCCAACATCTGTCATCGCAAATTGAATCGTGTTATCATAATGAGGATCTTGAAATATCTAAGTATATCGTAGGTTTGTTACACTGTATTTAAAATAGACTCATTGGATGTTTTCTGATATAAATGTTTACATCTTTGACATTTCTCGGGACCGTAGGGTCCCGGACCTTTGGAAGGCGTACGTTTTTAATGAAATGAGGTACCAACCGACGATTATCCCTGTTCGCACTATGCAAGTGCAGCCAAGGACAACCCCCGGTTGGTGTAGAACTATTGTAAGATATGGAAACAAAGATATCGGACTATGGGTTTAGGTTGCTAAAGTGGACTGGTCACCTGGAGCTATGGAAGGACTATGGCCCCTGCCTGATCTTATTATTACTAGCAACTGTGAGCAGCAGAATTTATCAAACTTGAAGTAAGATTTGAAAGCTACAACGTCACAATCACAATATGGTAACGGTCATTCTTAAATTGAATGCAAAGTAAACGATGACGAAACTTGTAAGGAGGTAAACCAAACAATCGTAGGCGCGCTTCTATGAAACGCAAGTGTATATGCGTGGAAATATTTATGATGACGTCACTGTTAGCTGACAGTAATAACTTGCGAGTGATCAAAAGCAATGTAGATACCTTTTCAGTTATGGTGTCGAAAGCCGGACGAGCAATAAAAATACTATCTTTTACGATAAACGGATATGCTTGCAAGATAATAAAAGGGATACTGATAGTACATAAAACAATGAAGAACTAAACTTGACATAACAATTTCTTGGCGTGTGGCATAGTCACCCTTACAATGTAATATTAGAAACTTGTTTCCCGAAGCAATAAATACATGAGAGGTGAGTAGATGAATAAAGACTAGTATTCTAGTACAATGCTTCATGAATCTTGAAACAACACTGACAGAATTGAAACCAATTTGGAAAAAAAAGAAAGTTGTGAACAAAAAGTAAACAACGTTTTATTTCAGAAAACTACTTTCACAATGAGGCATATAAGGAACTCAAAACAATACAAAGAAACACATCCATTATTAGTATGTGTGTAAACGTTCAAACGAATGGCTTACACCTATTTGAAAGCTATAGCTATTGTCCAATTGTTAACCATTTTGGTCAAGTCCAATGTATGGTAGTGATGTCATTGAGTGTCTGTGCCGTAAAAGGCGTAAAAACATCACTATCGTAGAGCTATGTCTTTTATAAATTATTATAATCTTTTACAACGAATAATATAAGATCTCGCGCTATTATGTTCGAGTCTTACAGTGATGACTATCTCCTTCAGGACAGCTTGACCTGGTTGATCAGCTCCTTCCTGACCTTTTCTTTCAATATAAGTCTTTTACTGTTCAATATTAATTTGACAATCGAGTGACAAGCTGTAGGGGCATGCACTAAACTACTTCCTATTTGTATGGCCCCCAAAAAAAGTACAAATGTGCGCCTGAGTATACAAAATTAATCCGTCAGCAGTGTCCCTTACAATATTCTGTCTCATCATTGTCGTCATCTACTACGGGTTCCTTCAATTTCCTCTTATAGCCTCATTTTTGTGGACATTCTTTCGCTAACATTTCTTCCAGCAACTGAATGTTTGTCTGGGCGTAAAATAGCCTCTATTCTATTTAGTCAGACATCCGGAAAGTTTGTTAGACTGTGGATAAACAGAAACACGACGGGACGTCTCACAGATAACGTAATACGGAAAAATAATACAATCTTTAATTACAAAGACGGGATTGCCAAGATAGCGATATACGAGAACTTTCTTTTGGGTGAGATAACCCAAAACTACGGAATAAAAAATTGTTTGTGTTAGCTACAGGACACTTTTTTCGTCGTTCAAATAAATAGGTAAATGTTAAGAGATGCTAAAGCGTTACTAAGATGCGAACTGCATTCAAATAATCAGCCTATAATGTTCCCACTGCTGGGACACAGGCCTCATCTCGGTGAGAGGGAGTGGACCGTTATCCACCACGCGGGTCCAGTACGAGTTGGTAGATGTCATATGCCTTCGAATTTTTGGTTCTACGACATGCCGGTTTCCTCACGATGTTTTCCTTCACCATTTTGAGAGCAATGGTGATGAAATAATTTACACAAATTAAAGTACCTATCTGGGTTCGAAACTACGATCTACAACTCGTTAGTCGCAGCCGTTACCACTGAGCCACCACTGCTTTCCAAAAATGTGTTTAGGAGTAGATAAAATAAAAGCCACAAATATAAGACAAAACCAAAATCTTCGAGAGAATCGACTTTATTGAAAACTTTCAGCAGTCTGCCTCCATTCAAAATCGTCACTTCTATTTTTAATCCGATGTAATTTCTTGAACTATAAATACTATTTTACGGCGGGATACTATTTCAACTGTGTACTAAGTATTTTCTATGGGAGCGCTTCAGTAAACATAGATCAATCAACGAGAGCAATCACGTTCAGTTCAGACTAAGCTCTACGATGTACGGAGCCAGAATTTCAATATAATGCGACTTTAGCCGTCCTACTTCAAGTTCTGTAATGAAATTACAGTGACAAATAGAGGTATAGACACACCGTTTGATGCTCGGCATTGGAATGTCATCTTCTCTTTACATGGGTATTATGAAAGAAGACTAAAGTAAATGAAAAAGTGAAAACTTGAACAAGATCGCCTTGGTGCTAGAAAAATACTTGCATAGAATATTGATCCGTAACGTAATATAAATAAAGAGCACAATCGCGTTTACAAAAATGAGGTGTCGGTTTTTTCCCATCTCATAAATGCCCAACGCGCCTTATGAAGTTTTCACTTCAAAAAAACTGTTGACTTTAATTGTTGCTGAATAGATTTTAAGCGTTTTTAATTACGGGAATTGGCTTTCTGGAATCAGCTACTGGATTATATTACAAAACAATTGTACAATAGGTTGCAACGATCCTCCCAAAATAAAGACATTTATCTACGCTCCATTTTTAAAAAGATCGCGGCGATAACTCGTTTCGACACCGCGAGGATCGCTTGGGGTCTCGTCAATGAGCGCGTCTGTGTGAGTGTGCCGTTTCGAATGTTTACTTCGTAGTTTCTATACTGTCCATATTTATACTGTGGCGCCGTCATATCGTTATCGTTGACGTCCAGTTGACGTGGCGGTGGACAAACAGCCTTAGGGCCGGGTCTTGTAATTTTGCAACATCCATTAGATTCACAGGTCATTAGCAGTTTCGAGTTACAATGTTCTGACGCAGCTCAATGTTAATCCGGAACTTCTAATAAGAATCCACCAGAGAGACCCAATTACATTAGGAACTCGAATTGGGAACTGAACCCTAAAGGAACGAAGCGAGAAAATTGTTCAGAGGCCGATTTTATGGAGGAAGTCGTAAGTGCCAAATAAAACGTAGTACTGGGTTATTTGTTAGCTATTAAAAAAGAAGCGTCGGCTGCCGAAGGAAAATATTACCAGGAATGCCTGGTAATATTTCTGTAGGTACCAATAAGAATTATGTGAAAAAACTAATGTATGAAAAACTTTCAACGTACGATTCTTGTCCATTGGAAATAAGAAGACTTGCTCAAAAAAATGTTCAACATAACATAACATAACATCACGCCTTGTTTCCCCGAAGGGTTGGGCAGAGGTGTACCTGTAGTAGGTACACCCACATTTCGCCAGTTATGTTTAAGTCCCATGTAATAGGGGGCGAGCCTATTGCCATCAACCGGGCACAAATCCAGACTCCGGGTTGCTACTGAGAAATTCCAGATAGAAAAACCCAATAACACTTTGCCCGACCCGAGAATCGAACCCAGGACCTCATGCTCAGCAGTAGCGCTTGCGACCAGTAGACCAACGAGGCAGTTAAAAAAATATTCATTCAAATTAAATCAAATAAATTGTGTAGGTACACAGGATATATGGTATTACAAATTATAAGGGCATCTCTGTGCCCTGCCACAGTATGTGGCATATAAAGATCGCACAGGTGTGTCCAATGTGTGTGTAACATTGGACACAGAGGTCATACACAAAAGTCACAGGACACAGAACACACACAGACGGACACAGGCGACATGTCACAGTTATCGGTGCAAGGGGTGTACCATTCTTCAGTAAGCTCTATCAATTCCAACTTATAAAAATTAATCTCTTTTCTTGTTTCTACAAATAAATACTGTAACGGAACAATTAAAAACAACAACTTAATACTGGCTTCATCTTAATAGGTGTACAATTCTTAAACAGCCGTACCAATAAAGCATAGTTTATGGTGGCACACTATTCGAATGATCTCATGCTCACGACAGATTTAGATATCAGCTGTTCTCTTGATGAATTCATTGACTTTACGGGCCCGACCACAATTGATAAACAAACCGACCGGACCGTTTGAAAGTGTTCGTGAGAAAATACTAGATGTGTGATTAACTAGTTTAAAAATAGGGAGATTAGAGTAAACATTGGGTGACTAAGAAAAGCGGGAAATAATTATTTATAGGGTACTATGAATACGTATGAATCGGTTCAGAACCTACTAATTATTTTTGCGTTGGGTTTGGGTTGGGTTAAAACTTGAAATCATAAAATAAATTAATAGTTTAAAAAACACTAGAAAAACACTCTTTTATAAATGCACTTACGTGGCCTTTCTCACAAGTGCAAACACAACTATGATACGATATTCGATCATGGAATGCCAGTGCCTATCTTCCGGCTTCATCATCAGACCTTGAAACCTAATCGTGGTCAAAGTTCATTACAAGACTTTTCTAAGAAATCCAAAACAGCTATGATACGATTTTCCATCATGAAGTTCCAGTTCATATCTTCCGGCTCCATCATCAGATCAGTTCGACAGTACCATATTATTGTATTGTCATCAGAACTACATACAGCTGGCAATTTTAATTACGCTACGACCCTTGGAAGATGGTTAAATTAGTTACCTTAGATTCCATTACATAGTTAGTTATATACAGGTCGACCTAGCGTGTTAAAAATACCCACACCTACGACCTGCGACTTTGCAATTGATACTGTTTTTTGCACAGTCTCATAAATGTTAAAATACTTTATGACCTTAAAGAAAGAAATAAAGAAAGACAAATATTTTATTTGGGACACGCACAGGAAATACAAACAGTAATAAAAATAAAATAAAAAGGAGCATCTTGAACTAACAAACTAAACGACTAAGACTGATGACTGATTAAGACTGAAGTCCGACTGGAAAAACCAGTTACTGACTTCATCGTCAAAATTCTTATCCAGTTCTTGTAATAGAACTATGTCAAGGCCTCATCACTTCTAAATACTTTAGTGATTGTCACGTTACTGCAGCTCATGTCATCTTCAAATCCGAAAAATATCACAAATTATGCGTCATGATCGTCATTCCAGCTCCAACAGTTTAAAACTAACCATGTTGCATCTGTCATTCAAAGCCACGCTTAGACAAATAAAAAAAAAACATAAATAAGCAATGTAAGTTAGTACAGCAAAGTGACTCAATGATCGAATGCATCGGAATATGATGTCATGGTTTTCAAAATTAGAAGCAGTTCGGATTTGTTCGTGAGCTACTGCCCCATATTGTCACGAACACTACATTATTCCGAGGGTTTATGACACAACATAACATACGCCACGCAACACTCACAGAATAAATATTACTTACTGGCAGATTTCTTTTTCTGTTACAAGCTGTATTTTTAGTCTGTGACACCTTAAGTTTAGGGAGGGTGTGATTTATTTTAAATGTGTGTAGGTTTTTCTATTTCCTTTTTGTTATAAATGTTCTCTGTATTGGATAGGAAATGAAAAAACATTTTAGCTCCCTCGATTTGCTGTACAGTACCGACCAAAAGTCCATGAGCAATCTCACAAAGCAATAGACTGACGCTTCGGTTTGACTTACGACCTTCTTCTATAAGTTGTTACAATACTGTAGACACGCACATTACACACACACACACTCACTTTCTCTGCAACCAATGACTAGTTCAATAATCATCATTCGTTTTTAGTTTCATTCGTCTTGTTCACATAAATATTAAAGTTTAGCAGGTAGACCACAAAAAACTAAGTAAATTATTTCGATTTCTGTGGGGTAGATGCAGTTTGTTACGAGTATTTAATTAATAGAACTTTTTTGGTTCGTGGATAATATTGTGACGAGTATTTAGCGCAGTGTTGTGGTTATTATTATCAAAAAGCAGGCATAAAATATATTGAAGAGATCAGATCAGATCAGAGAATATTATTGCGCTGCGTAAAAGTGAAGTGAATATCTAATGAAACCGGACTAAGTGTGAGTGTTATCATTTATATATTTCATATTTTACTAAACATAAATCTTAATCAAGGGTATTGTTGATAGAACAGAGGTATTGTTGAGACAGAAGATGCCTTTAAAGTTTTAAATTCATTGTGAGGTTTAATTCGATTAGTGAATAATAAATAATAAGGTATTATGTGTAATAAAAACAATGTTTTTCTTTGTTCTAGAGAAATACTGTGAGGGTTAAGAGATATGAGGAAGGGGCTTATTATCGAGTAGCAGCGACGTCAAATGGTGAATGAAACAAATGGTTTCATACCAACGAGATATTTTGCTGAATTATTAAAAACACGTCATTATGAACCGTTCGCCGTGCACTCTGAAGGCTTGCATCACTGAAGACCAGCTAGAAAACCGTTTTTGACCTTAAAATATTGACCGTACCAACTTAATAAACAACAGATTCGTTATTGCATGAATTTATGGTAACGAATTTTTTAAGCACGTTTCAATAGGGTGTTTGTCGTATTTCTTGCAGATATACCGAAATTGTTTAATATTATTTTAGTAATAGTATTATTTTAGGATTAAAATTTGAGGTTTAGTTTCAATCTTCTTTTCGTAAAGAAAATGAATACTTAAGCTTTAACCTCAATAACAACCAATATTTACTAAAGTCAAATAAAATGTAAAATAATTAATACAAATAAAATATAAACAAACTGCCCATATTTAACCTTAAAATTACCTATTCTGTAAGTAGTTTTTTACATTTTAAGTAGTCTAATATTCTTATTTATTACTTAATTACTTCGACCATGATCAAAGCTTAATGTTTATGGTGAAAAAATCCATTAAAAATTTAAAATATTTTATAATTTAAATATGTCAAAATAATACAAACTGCTTCTAGTTTCTTGACATCTATTTCACATCTTATTCAGCTGAAGTAATGATAAATAATTGTAGCAGTGTGTTAACTTATGTAAAATAAATATAACGAATAAACATATTTTTTTAATTTTGTTATCATATATCACGCATTTTTTATTCTAAAACCTTTATTGCAATAACAACATAAAAAAGCAGCAATATTTAAAAAATATTATTATCGAAAACAAAAATAAAAATATTTGCAAAAAACCGCACTGTGTTTCACGAGATTAGAACCTGAGGCAGTTTGAATTCCATACCAACGCTTAACGCTTTCTGCTATCTGCACTTGTTAAGTTACTATCGAATTTTAGCAATGCCATTAACTGGTCAAGTTCACGCGCATAGTGCGTGTGTGCTAGCATGTTTAAAGCGACGGAAATATATTGTTGTTTCGTGTAGAACAAAACTGCGTTATCTGTGGTGTGTGTATCGTGTTGCTTACACATACAAATGTACGAGCTATACCGCGTGTTCACAGCAATATGACTCTTAGCGTGCTCATGCACTTTTGAGCGCTTACTGTACATTATATTATTGGCAAGTTTCAATAGTATCCATCTTTAACTCGAATATTTAGTTTGGCAAAAGTTTCAGGATTAGCAAATTAGTTACAGATGATGCATTGATACTCATCAGTAATAATAGTTTTATAAACGTAGGTATAGGTACATAATTATTTATTTTTAGAATGCGTAAATTTGTAGTAGGGATGAGGCATGTCTTCACACTATATAATTTAAAGCACTTCTTCTCTACTTACTTTGAAAGTATACTCCTGAATTCAATTGGGGTAGTACCACCATCCCTATCTATTTTTGAAGGGTAATTTAGACACATGAGACTGAATAAGACATTACAACCGATCTTTTCTGTAAAAATCGCACAGTGAAAACTTTTGTGAAAAAACAAAAATACAATAGACGTGCGAATGCAGACTAGTCTGCATTCAGCGCTCGGTGTGGCAACACGCCGCCGTGTTCGAGTTCGCGACAAGACAATCGTCATCCTGATGATGCCTCGTTGAGAGGTGAAACACGTGTCGATTTCTTTCAGGAGTTTTTAATGGCTCTTTAGAAATAGCTTAGCGGAACAGGTTACTAAATATATCCACGTCTATTGTATTTTATAATGGATTTCTGCAAGGTCACCCCTGAATCAATTAACTATCTTAAACTTAAGTGAAGTAAGCTGTCAATCCATTGGAATGATAGTTCACTTCAAACTCACTTCTCCTAAGTTTTCACGGTCAGATTTTTATAAAATAGACCGGTAGTTTCGTCTCTGGGACGGTATCTGCGATGAAATTACACTGGTTTTGCAGATGTCCCGTCCATACGCGGATGGTTACTGCCGCGCGATACCGTAATAATCTCCGCCTGCATGCTTGCAAACAAATCAATCTGCCTAGCCTTTTCCCAACTATGTTGGGGTCGGCTTCCATTATAACCGGATGCAGCTGAATATCAGTATTTACATGGAGCGACTGCCTATCTAACCTCCTCAACCCAGTTACTGGGTAATACGGTAGACTGGTTGTCAGACTTTTGGGCGTCTAACTACCCGTAGCGACGGTCAAAGATCTACGAATGACAGCCGGGACCAACGACTTAACGTGCTTTTCGAGATGGACACATTTTGACAAAAAAATGTTTTAGCACTAAAACAAAACACTGCATTTTATAGGGACGCAAACCCAGCTTTTGGTAACTAAGTAGAATAACCATGCATGCTTGCAAATTAAACTTAAAAATGTTTAACTGATTCAAACAAAAACACAGTCAAGTATCTAATAACTTTTCTATTTTAATAATAGACAAACGATCCCTTTCACATTCCTCATTCTTTAATTTTTATTCCCTTCTGTTTTAATCTAAAAATATAAACATACCAATACAAGTTCCCATAACAGTAGATAAAAAGGGAGTTGAATTTTTCTATTGACTATTATGACTATTATTATCTCTAGAGGTCAACGGTCTCATAATAAGCTACTATTATTATGATAAGCTTGTCCTTAAAACTGTGAATAACGCTTAATTGTTCGGTTATCTCGGTAGTTATAATAATAATTGAAATATATTAATTACATTATATTTATAATTATTATTTGTATTGAAAATTTATTGTTGGACAAATGTTTTGAGTTATTGGTTATTTTATAATCTGCTTATTAATTTAATGGTATCTTTTTATTTCTAACTAGCTGACCCGACAGACGATGTCCTGTCCTTTCAATGGTTCATTCAAAAATCCTGTAGAAAAAAGGACGTTTAGTTTTTCCGAATTACGAATGACGAATTTGAAAACTTTCCGGGAATCTATTCCAATTTTCCTTTCTATAAAATCCTAATAAAGGACTGTTAGGAAAATGTTAAAATAAAAAAAATACGAAATCGGTCCAGCCGTTCTCAAGTGAAGCGCTTACCAACGAACAACATTTCATTTTTATATATGTCACGGTTACAACCAGAAGTGTGGCTATACTGTTTTATTTGCGTTCACTGGGCTATACCTAGTTTTAGCCGGCTACACCTAGGTGCGGCAGGTACCAGTTGGTTAAATTTAGTTGTTGCAAATGAAAATGGCTGAAAGGTAGGTTAGGTTAGGTTAGAACTGTGACCACACAACGGTGCCGTGGCACAAGAGTTATATACTCACACCCTGACACAAAATAATTTAACTTGTGCTTAAATGGACCCTAGTACTCGCCGGCCACTGCCGCGGCACCGTTGTGTGGTCTAGTCACAGTTCTAACCTAACCTACCTTTCAACCATTGGCTACACCTAGTTTTAGCACAATGCAACCGGTTACCCCTAGTTCTAGCCGTGAATTAATAGGCTACCGCAACCAACTGCTACCGGCCGCTCCTAGTTGTAGCCGGCTAAAATTAGGTATAGCCGCATTTGTGAAATATTGACTATGTATATTATTATGTACAAGTTACTTCGGTTTCGAAATACGTAATAAATCATGCCATGAAATACTTTTAAGAAACCTGATGCACAGTAAGATTGACATTATATTGTAAGAGTATTAAAATCATTTAATACGACTGGGACTAAAAACTATTTTCCTAAATAAAACTGAAATTGAAAGAATTTTCCACTCCGAAACAAAATAGGTACATGTTTCCATTTATAAAACACATTGAAAGTTTGTAGGTACATACATATACAATCATCACTCTGTTACTTTTTTCGTCGAGGGCACAAGAGCTGCTACAATTTTGCTAAAAGCAAATGAAACTACGTATAGAAGGCACAAAACATCCTCATTTTCGCTTCATTTCGCGTTACATAATGCATTCTTAATTAATACTCGTATCCACTAATGGGGTTAACATGTTGTTAGAGTCTAGATGTAGCCGCGTTTTTTTAAATAAAACCCTCTGTGTTGTTAACACTGAAACGGATGTAGCTGGTATGAAAGCATGATGTCTGTTTTTTTTTTTGAGCCAATTCTTTTTGCCTTTGTGATGAAGTTAAGGTATAAGCTTTTGGCTCCACAGGTCTATCCATGGAAAAACAATAAAAACAGTTTAAAACAATTAAAGAAGGTTTTTGTTACAGACTTGCAATGTCTGTCAAAATCAAAAGTAGGCTGAGAATCAGCACTTTTCGAACGTTAACTCTGGTACCACAGATATCCTTAGACCATTTAAAATGCTCGTAGCAGATGTACATAGACAACAGTGAAGCCTTATACAATCCTTGTGGATCCGCTTTATTTGACACTAGCATCTGCCCGCGACTTCGTCCGCGAGCGTTCCTCAATAAAAACTTTTTACAAAAAAAAAACAACCGACTTCCAAAAAAACACTACAAAGTCAAAAATAACTTAATTTCGGAAGTCGGTGTCTTTGAATTTTCGTTTTTTGCCACCGACTTCCGAAATTAAGTTACTCAATACTCAATACTCAAACTTTATTTGCATTCCACAATGTGTACTTAGGTGGTAAATTAAAAATGAGATCATTATGGACCCTGTCGGGCACAGCAAAAGACAAAGATATAGTAGGAGAGAGGAAGCTTTAAAAATACAACAGAAAAAAAAATGAAAAATAATAATATATCTAAAATAAATCCAATAATACCATAATAAGAATTCTTTATAAATACACATAGAAATTTTATATATTATTTTTGACTTTGTAGTGTTTTTTTGGAAATCGGTTGTTTTTTTTTTGTAAAAAGTTTTTATTTTTCACTTTTTAGCTGTGGTACCTACCCCATACAAATTTGAATACCACTACCTGCTATGTAAATAACAGTGACAGGAAGTTATCATATCATCTACATACTAAGTGGGGAAAAAATACGTATAATTGAAGCTAACTCAAAAACTACCCAAGCAAAGTTTATAAAATTTATATGGGACCATCTCTGAAGTATGATCTACCAAACAAAAAAGAATCATCAAAATCTATTCATAATTGGCGGAGTAATCGCGTAACAAACATACAAAAAAAAAAAAAAAAAAAAACATACAGACGAATTGAGAACCTCCTTCTTTTGGAAGTCGGTTAAAAATTGGGCTATACAATGCAAAAATAATATTTCAAATCCGACTAGTAGTTCCGGAGATTACCCCCTACATACAAACTTACAAACAAACAAACAAAAAAACAAACAAATTTCACCTCTTAATTATATTACATATTATATTAGTATTTATGTATAGATGATTGGTTTGCTCATTCTACTTTTGTTTATGTTTCGAATCGATGGAGGTTCTATTGGTCGCGTCTACTAAGGTATTCAGGTATTCTTGGTTGTATGTTACAGTGCAATACAGGTATTACTTACGAAACTTACTTGGGAAATAAATGATGATAGTACTTGTAGGCCATAAGAGAGTGGAGGTCTGCCCGGCTTGGGCAGGGCATCGCCGTGTCCTCATGGATGCGATCGGCGGCGGTGATCTCTCGCGTCCGGCCCTGATTCGGGCCATGCTACGGAGCGAGAGGAAATGGGAGGCCGTCACCTCTTTCTGCGAAGCAGTAATGCTCGCGAAGGAGGAGACGGAGCGCGTGAGGGAGAGGCAAATTTCGCGCCCTCGCGCCCCTAACCGCCGCAGCAGGAGACGCCCTGGGCGTCGGGAATCGCAGGAAGATTTCCGGCCACCGTAGGCGCGGGCTTGCGGACGGTGAGCAATGGGTAGCTCGCCGTCCGATAAGGACCAAGCCCGGGTCGACGGCGCGTTGTGTTCCACGCGCGCCTCAAAGAGATGTCAGCAGAATTGACGGGGTCCGCTAGGGCCAATGCCTGCCGGGGGTTCGAAGAAAACCGATGGGGAAATCGTGGCCCCCGGCAACATGGCATAGAAAGGAACACGGGTGGGTTTTAGTCAGTAAGAGTCTGACACGCCCTCCCGCTCCACCCAGAGCGGGAGAAGTTATTTGATAATTTCCCACCCAAAAAAAAAAAAAAAAAAAAGGCCATAAGAGAAGTTAAAAGATTATTCCTACTGAAAAAAACCCTTTGATTTGTATGGTCACGTCGAGACGAAATTAAATTACGAACAGGTAGGCAATATATGCATAACTACGGAGGTGACACACTTATTTCTTACCACTTAGTCTGGATTTGTGCCCGGTTGTTGGCAATAGGCTCGCCCCCTATTACATGGGACTTAAACATAACTGACGAAATGTGGGTGTACCTACTACAGGTACACTTCTGCCCAACCCTTCGGGGAAACAAGGCGTGATGTTATGTTACTTAGACACAGAGGTCCTAAAAAAAAACGATAGTATTTGTTTTTTTTTAATTAATTGCCTGTTACTAAATAAAATTTCTGAATTCGCATTACAAGTTTCAGTTTGGAACCTTGTAATGCGAATTCAGAAATTCCAAATGGAAATCCTCTATGATGAAGAACGCTACTAAATTCTATTAAATGTGTCATATGTTTTAGATTCTGTAGGTACATAAGCCTTTTAATATTATTTAAAGAGGATAAATAATATTGTTTTAAATAAAACTATGAGCTTGAAGCGTTTAAATTAAAATACGAATGACGCTGTTTGTAAACATAAGCTTGAAATATTATGTGCTATTATTTATTTTCAGCACTAGTATCATTATAGAAACTTCTAACAAAGTTTCCTAACAAAAACCTCGGAGACTGCCTACTTTTTATCCCAAATAGATAGGGATATCTCCTGGGATATACAAGGAAATATTATTTTACTTTGTTCCTCATTTTAGATCTCGGGGGCTGAATAATTTTGCTTAAACTTGAAATCTGGTACATTACTAAGTTTTCTATGGTTGGAATGAAAAATGTAGAATACCCTTTATTATGTAAACCATAAAAATAACATAACATCAAGCCTGTGATTCCCGAAGAGTTCAGAGATGTACCCATAGTACACCCACATTTCGCCAGTTATGTTTAAGTCCCATGTAATAGGGGGCGAGCCTATTGCCATCAACCGGGCACAAATCCAGACTCCGGGCTGCTACTGAGAAATTCCTGATGGAAAAACCCAATAACATTTTAACCGACCTGGGGATTGAGCCCAGATCCTTGAACTCAGCAGTCGCTCTTGCGACCACTAGACCAACGAGGCAGTCCCATAAAAATTACCGGTATAAATATATAGATATAAATCCTAACTATATAATAATATTATAAATGAGAAAGTGAGTTTGTTTGTTGGTTTCTTTTTACGCTTTCACGCTAAAACGGCTGAACGGAATTGGATGAAATTTGGCACATGGGTAGACCCTGACCTGGAGAAGGACATAGGCTACTTTTTATCCTGGATCGCAGACGAAGTCGCGGGCAACAGCTAGTAAAACCTCCTTAAATCCCCTCCCCACTCAACCGACTTCTATTCCTACTCCTTCACTGTTCACGCGGTTCGGTTGTGGAATTCACTACCGCCTGACATTAGGAACTGTCATACTGTTGAAGCATTTAAGCGAAGAGTGAAAGAACACTATCTTTCCAACTCGACATAGTTGCATAGTTATTTTAAATCACATTGTAATTATATATATTGTAGTGATATTTATATTTATTTTAGAAGTATGTATGTAAGTATATTCTCATATTGTATGTTGTTTAAATTGAAATTAGTGAATTGTTTTTTATTTTCTCTTATACGGTTACACACGTTGTCTACATCTCTTTTTGTATACTTTCCTATCGCAGGTATGCTGGAAGAGATTTCTTTAGAAATAAGCATTGCCTTTGTACGTATTTTTCTGTTCCTTTCTTCTTGTCTGTTTATATGTGTGTGCATAAATGGTTAAATAAATAAAAATAAATAAATAAATGCGAAAATGAATTTGTTTATTTGTTTGTAACGCTTTCACGGTAAAACGGCTGAACGGGTTTGGATCAAATTTGGTACCTGCATGGGTAGACCATGATCTGGGTTAGTAGGTACATAGGATACTTTTTATCCCGATATTCCTACGGGATCGAGACTTATGCGGGTGAAACCGCGGGGCGCAGCTAGTGTAAGAATAACGAAAAAAAATTGGCACTCCGGGAATGCCGACAGAAGTGAAAACTTGAATAATTGCATAGAACATTGATCCGTAACATGATATAAATAAAGAGCACAATCGCGTTTACAAAAATGAGGTGTCGGTAACGGTGTCGCGAGTTCAATTGTTTTCCCATCTCAAAAATGCCCAATGCGTCTAAAGAAGTTTTCACTTCAAAAAACAGAACGGAAGATACATAGAAGTCTCTCTTCGGCACATCCAGAACATTTATTACCTATCTAGAAATACGGTCTCTATTGACATTATACATTCGCGTCTAGTAGCTCGACAAACCCTAAAACATTGGTATCGTGCAGTTCTGGATATTACAGTCGATTCATGTAAAATATTGATTTGGTCACAGACTGAAAACCGACCGTAACATGTCGGGAAATTGATTACCTGTTGAGTTACTGTTAGCCTAAATATTGGTAGGCAAAACCTATGAAACATTGGAGCCAACATTGGCCAATGTTGGCTCCAATTTTGGAAGCGGAGGACAATAAATTGTTACTTAATGTCCCTCGGGAATCATCGCATTTCCGAATACAAACGAATGCTAATTTCCATGTCCATCAATTATTAAATTTATCTTGTATAATAATTTGAATTCAGAACTAAGTACTTTATTGTTTTGATTTTTGTGTGAACTATATAGAGCTGTAAAACTATTTCGAACGACAGACGAAACACGAGGTTTGCCGAGGGACGGCTTTCCTGTGGGTGCCTTAAGCTACTACACTTAAAACCTCCAGCCAGGGGTTATTCAACTATGCTAATTAAAACTAGGTTAACGCTCGCTAAGGGCACCCCCTGTGGGGTACGAACCTCGGCTTAGGGCGTCAACCGGAGGGAGGACATCAAGAATGGGACGGGCTGGGCGACATATTATTTGTACTGTACCTATGTAGGCTCGTCAAAGTATTCAGTTAGCAAATAACAACAAAATCAAAAAATAAACTGGTTGCCATCCTGCGCTGTTTTTTAATATCAGCGCTCACAGCACATACTTCTGAAGTTAAAGATGCTTGAACGCAAATATTGTCGCGTCTTTAATTTTTATATCAAAAGTTTTACGTTCGAAATACTTAGTAATAATGGGGTCCCCGGTTACCAGAATAATTTTTGTAGGTACTTCAAACTTTTACACGTTAATTTTGGGCACACAATTGGGAATTGAAAATCTTGCATACTTTATAACAGTTTTTTACATTCTGTACAAAGTTATACATACAACAGAAGATCATATCCCCGAATTATTTAAAGTGGTCATCCATCATCTACCTAGCCTTTTTCCAACTATGTTGGGGTCGGCTTCCAGTTTAACCGGATGCAGCTGAATACCAGTATTTTACATGGAGCGACTGCCTATGTGACCTCCTCAACCTAGTAACTAGGTAACACGATACCCCTTGGTAAGACTGGTTTTTAACTTTGGGGCTTCGTACGACCCGTAACGACTGGCAAAGATCTACAAAAGACAGCCGGGACCGAGGCACGGAGTCTTGGTATGTAAAGATGGACCTGATCGATCGACGAGTTGCAAGCCCCTCGAGGTGGTCGTCCAATTGCTTGAAAAATATTTTTGGAATTGGAAGTCCGATATTTGCTTTCAATTAACTGTTGACAGTTCTTTCATCTGGATTAACTACTTAGAGAAAAATAGTTGCTGATACGGTGCAAACTGCAGATTTTCTCTACTACGTAAACGTTGTTGTATAATTTTTTCTGGTGACCGGTGAATACAAGGCTACATTTACGAGATCTATTTACAATTTACGCAACACTCGAATTAGAATATGTAATCCAGTTTTCAACAGTTTCGGTCGAAATGTTTCGTCTTAACAACAGTCGGAGTGCCGAGATAAATCATAGTCCTCTAGAGATTCTGCACATTGAAAACAGATGTTTTCCGTTATTTCTGCTTTATTGTTCGTTGTTCAAATACTTTTGACTACAGAATCATGTTTGGATATTTCTTTGAACTAAAACGATTAGAATTAGAATCGATTACACGTTGGTTGAGCTAGGTATTTTGCGGATATTGAATTGACACAAATGGTTGCACAATAATTTTGAGGACTTTTTTTTTAATTTTGATTTTTTTTGTGGTTTTGAAAACGTATCACCATTAATTTAAGTCAGACTCTAAAAGTCTAATTAATGAATGATTCCGGCTTGAATACAGTGTCTTTATAATGTGCACATAATTCGAAATTAGGGAATCTATGCTTAGTTTTATCGACGGAAAAAATATAATAATATTTTTTTTTTTGTTATGTTTGGCGTTTTATTGAGAAATTTTACGATAATTGTAAAAATTTATGAACAAAAAAAGATTTTTGCTAAAAAACATGTTTATTTTCCATTGAGGGTAGTTTATTTCATAATTTTCATTTTATGAGGACGCCTAATTACTTCCAACCATTATGGAGTGTTTCATCGCGATAGATCATTTAGTTTAAAAGTTACACCGTTTGTGTAGTTAAACTTGTAGTTAAACTGAAGGGAAAAATTTCTTGCGCCGTTAGCGTGAAGGCAATAGGAGAGACCTTTAGTTCATCTGGTCTGCATCCAAACCCGTAGGTACTATGCGGAGCTGTTAATGCCTCAAGATCAACACTTACGATGACGGGAACGATTACTGTTTGATGCAAATTATTAAACCTCAACCTGATCGTTTCGGGTAGGTATGCATCCGGACAGAAGGATTTGGCGCAGATTTGTCGTTCAGATTGATGTCAGCATGTAGCCTTTAGCGTAAAGCTACGGTTTCCTATAAGAGCGGTGGCCGCCACATAGCGACAACAATTAACCGACGAATGACGTCCCTGAAACGTTATTTCTAAAAGTAAGTCGGTGTGTTTTTAAAGAGAGCGTTTTTTGACACTACTGTCATCTTTTTCATGACAGCCGTCACTGCAGCCGTTATGTGGCGGCCACCGCACTTCTAGGAAACCGTAGCTTTACAACCCATATCGTCGCTGCGCTTTCCATAATCGCTGTGTCTTTTACACACTTTACAGGAGACGCAAAAAACTGATTTTCTCAAAAAATACCCGGAGTATTTAAATAATTTACTTTTACTTTAATACATATAACAAATTGACGTAGTTTTAGATTAGGTACTTTTGAATAGATAACATAACATCACGCCTTGTTTTCCCGAAGGGTTGGGCAGAGGTATCCCTGTAGCATTAACATGATTAATAATGCCAAAATTAAACATGATAGGCAAATTTGAATTTTTTGCTATTTTTACAGTATGTGTCTATTGAAATAACGATTCAAACTGCATAAAAAACCGAAAATCACGAAATAACACATGGCGACTTTTGCACGCGCAACGACGATATGTCCATCATTTTAATTAACATCCATGCTGTCCATAGACGAAAGGTTGACAAGTTAGAAGGTAATCCTTGCCGGTCACTGACAGGGCGAGGTTGGCATTGCTTGCGTCATAATTGCTTCTAAATAACCTAACTAGTTCTAGACAGGCGGACTGGTCTAAAATAGGATGAGGTGTAGGCGGCCAATAGTGCCGTTCGATTTTATGTTTGTACTTTATTAAACGGTCACTACTGTAACTGGACATTCTATGAGTCCTCAATTCGTTGGTAGAAAGATATAGATAGTAACCATGATTACTATCACGCCCTGAAAAGTTAACGGTGAATTAAAAATCACCGTGAATATATATATATTTGCTTAAATGTATATACATTTAAGCAAATATATATATATTCACGGTGATAGTAATCATGGTTATGAGCAACTTTTACTATGAAACCGACTCAAAAATATCGAAAAAAGAATCTGCTGTTTCATACAAAAATGCAATATATACCCGATGAAAATGTACGAAAAACATAAAAAAAAATTCTCAGTATAAAATAACAAGATCATGTGCTGTAAATTGATAGCAAGATTATGTCAAATATAGAATGAATTATTATGTTTTGAATACTTGTTTTTTTACTATATTTTTTTTACTAAACACGAAACCAATTTGGTATAAGCCAAAATATCATTATCTAAAAGCATCTTCGGCATTTTATAAATGATCGGAGCTTTTTAGTACCTTTTTAATATTTTACGTTTCGTAAAAGAGGAAATAAGTTCTGTCGGAGCACTCAATTTTGTTCGCTTCATAACTTGATGGTAACACTAACAGCTGAATTGCCTTCATCGATCACTTGAGACCAAGAATATGAATTTTCCGGAATTTTACGAGGTCTACGGAACGCCAGTAAAGGAAACGTTCGCTGGAGGCACGGTAAATATGAAGTATTAATGTGTACCTACTAATGGAAAATTGAAATTGTAATATTATGGACCTGCAAAATTTTATTGCTAAAATTATTTAGCTGTGAACGTGCCTTGAAGTAAACACAAGGCAACGAAAGAGTCTTTTAAAAAATATATAGAAAATGAGTCTCCTGGGGAAATAATGTTGATAACATTTTCGCAAGACGCGTAAATTTTTGTGAGAAAGTGGTAACATCTTATAAGTAAACTTTTTGGTTTATCAACGTGTCATACATAATGTAATTTTGATGTATATTTTAATCTACGACCAGTTATTTTGAAGCCAATATGCAGTTCTGAACCTTTATGGACTTATGACTAGCGGACGTCACGTGGTTTCACCCGCGTAGTTCCCGTTTCCGTGGGAGTACGGGGATAAAATATAGCCTATTTTACTCGCTGATAATGTAGCTATCCATTACTGAAAGAATTTTTCAAATCGGTCCAGTAGTTTATTCGTTACATACAAAAATACAAATCCTTCCTCTTTATAATATTAGTATAGAAATAGGTCTCTCATGAAATCTCAAAGTGCACTTTCCCTAGCATGCATTTACGTCCACGACATAACTTTAACACCGAGTGCGCTGTCTACCCTCTCTTGTAATTGAAAGCACTTGATAGTTTTCCATGCCGTTTCGTTTTACGATGGGAGCTAAGAAACGCATTGGGCTAAGTGATTTGGTTCATATACATGTACCAAGTTTTAAAAACAGCGTGATGTAGACACTTAATATATTTTAATAATATTTAAGGAAGGAAGGAATAATAGATAAGGAAATTATCTTTAATATTAATTATCTAAACAGAGAAAACGCTGGAGGGACGAGCTGGAAATTACAGGAAGAAAATTATAAACTCGAATAGCAGTCGATAGGGAAAAATGGAAGGAAATTTAGGAGGCCTTTGGCAATTGGTACACAGACCAAGACAGTCAGGATCAATCATATGATAATTTTATACTTAATTATTCCTAACTTTTATTTACAACTAGTTAATAATGTGTAGTGTTAAATGGTAAGAATAAATTTCTTTTAATTATAAAAAAAATATGTGCAAAAATTCATGATTTCAAAATATATTATTGATTTTGACATTTCAGGAAGATTTTATGCTGCAAATACCCTTTTGAGGATTACAAACGTAATAGATACCTGTTTGAGCCCATTTCACCACAATGTAATTCATGAGAATTAGGGTCCAGCTCTCACACAAGCTTATTTTGACCTAAATCATTTCGAAAAGGCTTAGGTTGGTCAGTATTCAAGGAAACCACCTGGTACTAAACTGGGTTATAGAATTTGTTTGTTGTTTCACGATCACGCTATGTCTGTTTTGCTGACAAATCCGTTTACTGTATTCTGTAGGTAGTAAGAATTTAATTTCTAGACTGTATTTAAAAGGGCAGATAAGACAAACATCTGACATATTCTATCTTCATTCTTTCAAGCCGTTTCTGACATATATAATAATTTTATTTAAAAAAAAATGCCTACTGTTAGTAAAAAACGTAGATTAGTCACATCGCTCAGCAAATAAAAATCTGGGACCATAACCGAGAATTCCCATCTTAAGTAGTGTGTTTAAATCAATAATGGAAGGACTTGTGTGTTTACTTGTTACAGAAACAAAAGAAAACAAACTCGAGTAAAGAAAAAAATTAAAAAAACAAAAGAGATCTATAATCATGAGCACAGAACCGAAATAGTCGGCGAATAAAGGAGATTTTATTTATTTCTTTACAAAAACGTTACCAAGTTTCACACTTGATAGCACAAATATTACATACCCAAACATCCCACAGAATAATACTATAGAATTAATATTTTTGTTCAATGCTGCAACGACACGGAAGTGCAGATGTCAATATCCTGGCCTGGTGCACTGATCGTGCTGTCAAATAATCAATGGATCGAATCAAAATAAAACAATAGCTAGCCGGCATTCGTCACAATGCTAACAATATAAATATTATTATTTAGTACCCTATCTAGAGCATTGAAAATATTCAATAGATTGTTGCTGTATCTAATGACATTGTTAGTTGATTCTCTATCACCCTAATTATTTAAACAAATCTAAGTCAATATCTATTGTACTCTTATTTAGAACATTTTGATTCATACGTACGTACACATGTCGGGGTTAGTTCATACTCGACTGGTGTGCGATAAACACGTGTTCATCTAATAATGCAAGAAACTGTGATTTTTGTTTTCATTTTTTTTAAATGTTATTCTGGCCTTCTTTTTATGACCTGAACTGTACGTGAAAAGTGTGTAGTTATTTTTTGTGTTTTTATTATTTCTAAAGGTAAGAATTAGTGTGATGAATAGAATATTATGTAGAGCTTTTTCTTGTGGAAAAATTGTAAGTATGGGCAATTATTTTGAGAGTATCGTGACTTTTAAAATGTGCGTAACGTTGTCTAACTTATTATTTTAAGGGCTTCGTTGGTCTAGTGGTCGCAAGCGCTACTGCTGAGCATGAGGTCCTGGGTTCGATTCCCGGGTCGGGCAAAGTGTTATTGGGTTTTTCTATCTGGAATTTCTCAGTAGCAGCTCGGAGTCTGGATTTGTGCCCGGTTGATGGCTCGCCCCCTATTACATGGGACTTAAAACATAACTGGCGAAATGTGGGTGTACCTGCTACAGGGACACCTCTGCCCAACCCTTCGGGGAAACAAGGCGTGATGTTATAGTATAGTGTGTAATACTTTAAACTCTCATTTCAATAGAAAAGTATAATTTTAAAGAAAACACATAGGTAAACACTAATTTAAAATGTTTATCTTATAAATTAAAGTACTGACATCTCCATTCTAATCGTTTGCAAAGCACTGCCGTTGCGCTAGTACCAGAAAAAAATGGCCCTGAAAAAAGGTTATCTCTGATTATCGTCATCGTCAACATTAATTCCAACCGCAGCACAGAGTATGTACTATACATCCATACTTCCCTTATATATACAGTGTTATTGGTTATGTTTTGGCAATCCATTAAGGAGATATAGGAGAGATCATTTACAACCAAATTACTCCTTCTGACTCCTATGCAAATGTCAACAAATTTAGAGTCTTTTGACATTTTATATTTTTGTTTCATTAAAATATAAATGACAAATTACTCGAAAATTGTTGACGTCATGAGGGGTCATTTGGTTGCAAATGACTTCTACTAAATCCCATCCCTCATCCCCAATTTCCAACCTCCACGCGGGCGAAGACGCGGGAATAAAATTAAATCGGGAACGAATTCTAAATTCAAACTTTAAAAAAGGGACGACAGAGATGATTAACTCAGGCAGAACTGTCAAACATAACAAACGCTGATCGACGAACGATCCTTCCAAATCTATTCAAATAGATTCATTATTCAAGCATGCCCAAAAGCAATTCCGATCGATATTGCAAATTGTATGCATCCAATGAAATTCTAATCTTTGCTCGTCTTCATCGTATACGTATGATCAAACTAGGAGACATGCAATCATATACTCTTCCCATGGGGGTAGGCAGAAACTACAGAACGCCACCTGCGACCCTTACAGACTCCTTCGTTTACGTACATACATTACTCTAGGAAACATGTTTTAGGAAACTAATTGTTGCAATTCGCATATTTTCAGTAAGAATTTATTTGAAATTGCTATTAATATTTGAGGTTTAATACGTCTATTGCTTGCAATACTTCATTCAGTCTATGGAGCGGTTTAATGAATAATTCATATTGTATTTGGTTGATTCATTCTTATTTATTGATGTCACACTATTTTACAGTCCCGACTATCTTAGCTGCACTCTAATCCTGACGTGCCAGTTGGATTTTAGGGAACTATTTTTGAATATCTCCAGATTATAGACGTTTTTAGAAATAAATGCGAGAACTATGTGCTTTAGTAGTTACATAAATTATTTCATAATGTAATTAATATTGAATTAACAATCAAAACTTATCAATAATTCCCCATAGAACCGGACATTAATTAATTACAAATACAGTACACTTGCGAGCACACTCAAGTTCCATCATGAATTAATATGTACTCGAGTTGGATTGACATGATTCGATTGTCTATCAGGCTACACCAAATTGACAAGCAAATCTAATTAAGACCATAACAGACGTTGTTATAACAGATATGTATACTTAAACGTGCAAGTAAGTGTACAGGGAAAATGGAGGAACTGTGTAGCAGTGTAAAGCTGCCTTTATTATAACATCATAAGGATGTCGACTTGGATATTTCAGAACTATTTGGAGTAAAAGTAACGAAAAAGTTTGTGAGGCGGAATTTAATTTTGTCATATTCGACGTTGCCAAGTTCCACCTGAATATGCATTTTTAATGTAAAAAGTTCGTGTTGCTAAAAAAATATTGGCTTCTACGATATTTAGATCTTGCTCTTCTTTTTCGTGTCGATGGCACGACAGTTTATTAAATTTTGTTGCCCCAAAACTTCGGCACAGAGGGTAGGATTGGAGTTGGAGCATAGTTTGCCTAATAGTTTTTTTTTTTTGTTGGCAATTTATCAAATAATTTCTCCCGTTCTGGGCGGAGTGGGAGGGCGTGTCAGACTCTTACTTGGCTTTGACATCTCTTTGAGGCGCGTGTGGAACACAACGCGCCGTCGACCCGAGCCTGGTCCTTATCGGACGGCGAGCTACCCATTGTTCATCGTCCGCAAGCCCGCACCTACGGTGGCCGGGAATCGGCCTGTGATTCCCGACGCCCAGGGCGTCTCCTGCGGCGGTTAGGGGCGTAAGGGCGCTAAATTCGCCTCTCCCTCACGCGTTTCGTCTCCTCCTTCGCGAGCATTACTGCTTCGCAGGAGGTGACGGCCTCCCATGTCCTCTCGCTCCGTACCATGGCCTGGACCAGGGCCGGACGCGAGAGATCACCGCCGGCGATCGCTTCCACGAGTTGCCTAATAGCTTGCAGTTTGCTTGGATCTTGCTAACTCTAGCAGAATAGTAACAAGTCATAAGATTACTTGACGTGACAAGAGAATGGTTCTTTGGGGCAGTACTTTGGTCGTACCTGCATTGGTTTTGATTTTCTATGGACAGCAACATTTTGCAAACGAAAATACCATTTATCTCATCAATTTCACCTGTATCCATATCTTCGGACAGTTTTTCATTGTGATTTAAGGCACCTTCCCACGAGGTAGCACCGTCGCTATTATGGAAGAACGATTTCCGTGGAATTTTCATAGAAATTGTTCTACTAGAGCCGCATCGCGATTTTATGCGAGAGACAGAGTATATATCCTCAGCTATGTGTTCTATAACGTAAGTACTGTTTGTAAACACTCGCTTTGTTTATGCTGTCTTATCGCCACGATCATTGTTAGTCGGAGCTATTGAAAAAGCAATTGTGAATGCGGAATGTAATGACGGTGTACAGCCGGCAGTATTGCCGGTTGGTAAATTTTCTACCTTATTACTAAGTGCCAGGGTGAAAAGTGGTCAACCGCCCACTTTCTTGAGTGTACCAATATACACGATTTTAGCCCTTCCGTGAACTTATTATAATTATGAGAGTTAATTTCAAGAAGAAAGACATAGAATTACGACTGTAAAATCAAAAGAGGTAGTCAGAGTTGTAAGATGCACCCACATTTCGCCAGATTCAACAACTGGAATTCAAACTCATGACCTCTGGCAGCTAAAGCCGCTTTTGTTTATTATGATCTGAATGTCTAAATTTGCTTTTTTATTGTTTCACAAATCCTTAACGGGCTGTATCATAAATTATTTTACGTATACAGACATATCTGCCCACGCACATAGACGGAAATGTTATTGATAGCGGATCTATAAAACACTGTTTACTTTAATCGATATTTTTGACAAGTCGTTCATGAGATGATTTAAAATAATGGAGGATAATGAAAGCGTATGCAATGTATGCATACATATTTTACTATGTAGGTTCGTATAGGTGGTAATCCAGGTGTAAAAAGTAGGTTAACGAAGCCGAGAGTCACTTGAACTCCCCGTCATTGTGATCCTTTTGTTGGACCTGGGAACCTCCTGGTTACGGAGATATTGAAAGTCAAAGTTCCAACGTTGAGCTCCTTAAATTCTGAGTTGAGCTGTACGATAACTGACAAATGCGTGCACTGACTGGACAGGCCCTCTCAATCTGTGTGGTGCTTTCCCCAAAAGACCACTTCAGACACCAATCTACATGGTCTTCACATGATCTGACCAAGATTATGTCTGGATTTTAAAAGAGACTGCGACCTCTGTGTTTGTTTCGGCCTTTCTTCTCAGAGTAGTCAGATAGGAAACGTCGACCTCATCTAGTTTTTAAAATATGATTGACATGTAAAAGTCATTTATTCAAAGTAGGCTGACACTCAGCACTTTTAAACGTCAAAATAACATAAGGCAGTCCCCAAAACGCCCACCCTTCACCACTTCCTAGTGCTTTAGCTGGGAAGAAGAAGTGGCGCAACAAACTCCCCAGCAGCACAGCTATCTGTTCAGTTAGAAAAACTTGATTCTTTACAATAGTATGCAAAATAATTTACATTACGCAATTAGTTTCTTATGACAGTGTAGGTGATATTAGTTCATTCTTCTCTTCTCTGTAGGTAAGAAGATTAGAATATTCCCGAGACTCCCCATATCCCGAGGTTATCTTGGAATTTACAAGGTGGATTGCCACACAAGTAAACCCGTTTCTTATGTGGAAAAATTATCAATTTAAGCAAAATTTATTCAGAAACCGAATAGTTATCGAATATATAAACTCCTCTGTTAAGAAACCAGGTGCTAAATAAAGTTCATATTACAAAATATAAATGGTGCTATATTTCTTTCTGTCTAGATAAATCCAGAGCTTTAACTGTAATTAAGTAAGCCTCTGTGTTAACGTCAACCCTTTACTCACCCTGTCTAAAGTTTATGATCCGATGTGCAGAACGCAGTTACCTAGTTAAGTTCAAAAACATACGTCGAACAAAAACGGGCGCGCACTGTTTTCGAACGTAGAGTATGACTAGCTATTGTTCAACTTGTCATCACGCTGTTCACTGTTGCTATGCATCATTATTTCGTTAGTCACGGCGAATCTTTGAAGTCTGCTAAGAAACACTTGACGGTGCGACTCATCGTTAAGACATTAGTAGTGCCCATAACTAACCCCCATGCCTCATAATGTACTGCGAAGCGTACAAAGGGCGGTCGAAAAAACAATAAACTGTAGCGGTTACACCGCCACATACAAACTACGCATCATAGACATGACGTCACACAAATCCTGCATCGCGCAGTTAGTTTACCGAGCGATCGACAGACATACAAGATTTCAACTTCAAACCGATGGGCAGTTGCCCGCCAGACACAACACCTGTCTGGTCGGAAAATCCTCCCTTTTCTATGGTGGATGAGTGAACTTTACACCCTGTTCCTCATACCACTAAATTGGTGACCCCGAGTATGAACGTCAACACAGCCTTCGTGCAAATACTTCGGCGTGACGTCATCATCATCATCACTCCCGCAAGCTTTCGTGAGGCGAGTCACACAGCCACGATTAAAGCCAGCAATTCTGCCGAAAAAAAAACGCTATTTTGATAAAGAATTAAACTAATGACGTATACATAGATCTACGAAAAATACGTGGCGGAAAGTTTGACGTGTTTTGTGCTTTTACCTGCAATGCTAATTAAACTATCTATGACATAAACAGACTAAAATTAGGATATAAAACGTAAACACGCGAAATATACGTGGCGTAATTCAGGTTGATTTGTCACTACTCTTTCTTTTTCATATGCGTAGTGACTAACCCGATGTCAGAGTTTTTATGCCGCCCATGGGCCTCTGAATTGGTTTCACGTGCCGTCGAGAAATATCTCTCAGGCATGCCGGTTTCCTCACGATGTTTTCCTTCACAGTTTTTTTTGAAGCAAGTGATAATTATACAATACTCTCATGAATGCGTAAAAGAATCCAACTCTGACTCCACAAAAATATCCAAAACACAGCCGATTTATTATGTAAAAATCTCACTGTGAAAACTCTGACAGGAAGGTGAAGTGAGCTGTCAATCGCTAGCATTAGGTGGAATGCTCACTTCACCTAAGTTTTCACGTTTAGATGTTTTTCTAACACTCTTCGCCCGTGTGTAGTGCCCTAACCTATTTAACCCTCCGAACGCGTCAGTTCCATTTATTATCACACACTAGTCTATTAAATTCTCACCATCAATCACTGTTCCGTTTCACTGCTGCTAACTGTGCCGTCAAAGTAGCGCTAGATATTGTGTTTGAACAACCTTAATTCACAATTTTTAAAGTCTACTTTAATTGATGATTCAGCACGGAGTAATGTTTGTACTTCGTTATGGATGCAATGTTTTGCTGTCAGAAAATAAGCTTTGATATTGGTAACCATGGCAGTCTAGATTTAGAGGATTTTAGCATTTATGCAGATTCAGCAGTGAGTTCAGTTTGCAAGTGTGTGTGTGTAATTTATTCCGGACGAACTATAATCTTAAAGCTGTGTATTGAATTTTAATAAATTTCTATTTTTTATATTCAAACAAGCAGAAAAATTACCAGTTGGTTTAAGAAATATGTAAGTGTGAGTGCCTAGGTAGATAACTACTTCTCTTAAAAAGATAATTTCCGGCTATCAGTAATCAACCTACAATAAAAAAATGGTTACAAAAGAAACTTTTCAAAGCATAAAACATTGTCATACGAAGGGTAAATATAATGTAATTACCCTCACGGCAGTTTTAGTCGGCGTTAGTCACGAGCACAGGTGGCGTTTACGACCTAATTTTGTGTTAATCTCAAAAATATTATTACCCTAGTTCTGGGGTAACAGATGTCGTTGGACTGTTTTGTTTACAGTCGAGTTTTTAGGGTTAAATGTCTATATGTGTTGGAACAGTACCTAGCTACTTTGTTTTTTCACTGTTTTTATTTTTACTGTCTTTGTACAAACGCTTTAAGGAAAGTAGGAAAGAAAATATTTTTAACACAATATGCTAGCTCGAGCGTTGTAAACTGAATAAGCATCTCTGCTCGCGGGAGATAATCAATGTGACTTTGTCTCCATGGCGACCATAATGAAAACGAAATTAAATACGCATCGCAAATAACCGACATCACTACATAGTATAAAACAAAGTCGCTTTCTCTGTCCCTATATCCCTATGTATGCTTAAATCTTTAAAACTACGCAACGGATTTTGATGCGGTTTTTTTTAATAGATAGAGTGATTGAAGCCGGGGCGGGTCGTTAGTCTACCTAATAAAAAAAATTAATCAATCTTGATCAACTTAGTAGGAATTATGTCAAATTAATTTTAAGACTTCGCTCTGGACACTATCCATCAGCGAACTTTGCATTCCTTAAGAAAAACCACCAAATTGCAGAGAATGTAAATCAGATTGAGTTCGTGCAGCATTTGCTGATGGATTGTATCCGCAACAGACGCGAGAGGGAGTCACTTTTGAGAGAATTAGACTTGAATAGGCTTAACGTGGGATTAATATAATCAATTTTATCCCAACCAACTTCAGAAGGTGCCAAAAAGTTATGTCATTTAATAACAGTCCTTCATCGGTGACTTCTATCTTTATCACAGTGTTTCGTAGGTATATTGTTTAATTATTTAGTAGAGCTGATGTGTTAATTATAAGTGATAATATTACAATGGTAAAAGGCACGATGGGGTTGACATATCTATTTAGACAAAAAAAAAGAAAAAAAAAAGAAAACGATAACGCACATCCTAAACTGCTGGATCTAGAAGCTTGAAATGCACAAGGGTTTCTAACGAAAGTAAGCACTAAGAAATAATTTTTGTAAATTCATACCTTATTGCGTTAAATTTTGGATGAAAGTGTTTATGAAAGTCATTTCGATGAGAAATCCCATCCACACGGCATGTCTCTTATAATATAACACACAAAACTGAATCAAGCTTCTCCAAAATCCAAACGCAACTTCAACTTGTGTGGTATTATAATAGATACAAAATACTACCAACATTATATTGACAGGTATTCATAATCCAAGTATGGATACCCATAGTAATAACTCAAAGAACTCGACAGGAATACTTATTATTCATAATGAGGTATTACTAGTCGCGCTTGACAAAGTACTAGGTGTTCATGAGTGTGAAGCATGTGCTGTAACTGTTAGTGGGCGGTGCCCCTTTTGTATTATATGTTGTTACATATATCGTCGGCGTAGGTGGAAAACTAAATAATTACGATTTTGGTCAAATTGACTTTTCACCATTTTGTATGCCGTGTCACGTATGTTACGCAGCACAGCACAGTACAGATTTTGCAGGGTAGGGCAGGCGAGGCAGACATATGCCGCGAGCGCATGCTGCGACGCAGCTACACAGATACATTCGCGTCCAAGCTAATACAAACAATCTGTCATTGAAACAAAATTATGAATCAGCGGTAAAAAACAAGTGACGACCTGCACGTGTCGCGCAGAAATCTGTCCCAGCTCTACAACGAGACGCAGAGCAGGTCAGACATATATCTGCGTCGCACGTGCCTGCGCCACAGTGTACGCAGCTGTCAGTACGTTCATGCATTACAAAATCTGCTTTGCCCTGTGCTGTGTGGACCTACGTCACTTGCGTCTTAGCATACGCTTAGCCTAATTATTCATAATGAGGTATTACTAGTCACACCTGACAAAGTATTAGGTATGCATGAGTGTGAAGTATGGCAAGTAACTGTCAGGAGGCGGTGCCTTTTTATCTTTATTCGTAACTTCCGAATAAAGATACAGACATACTCGTATAGATTAATAGAAAGTTCTTAGGATTTATATGGGAACCTAGACCTACTAGGGTTTTATATCGTATGAAACACCATTAAAGTTAGATAAAAAATCTTTTTCTTCTTTTCGAGTCGATGGCAAAGGTAAAAATATTAATTATTATTGTATTATGTTAGATGAGTTGAGAGAATCAATTTCAGGAAGACAAAAAAGGGTACACATGTTAACAATTTCTTAATTTTAAGGCAAATTCAGTTTTTCAAAGAATATTAAATTTCAATCAGGTATGTTGAAAGTTGAGAGTATGGTTATTAAAATAAGAATGTTAATCAATCTGCCTAGCCTTTTCCCAACTATGTTGGGGTCGGCTTCCAGTCTAACCGGATAAAGCTGAATACCAGTATTTTACATGGAGCGACTGCCTATCTGACTTCCACAACCTAGTTACTAGGTAACACGATACCCCTTGGTAGGACTGGTTATCAGGCTTTTGGGCTTCCGACTACCTGTAACGACTGTCAAAGATCCACGAATGGCAGCCGGGACCAACGGCTTAACGTGCTTTCCGAGGCACGGAGGAGTCTCGGTATGTTAAGATGGTCACCCACCCAGAGACCAACCTCGGCAAGCGTAGCTTAACCTGATGGATCGAATCGTGCGGCTGTTAATACTTAGCCACGAGCTCCACTATTAAAATAAGAATGTGATCCTGCAAAAATAATTAATTGAGAAAAATTACAGTGTAATAAAGAAAAGCAAAAAGTTCCAGGCCTCTCTTTCACATCTTCTTGCTCGTCATTCCTTCAATGCTGAGGATTGCGACCACATACGTCGCGTCTCAAAGCGTCTTCTGCAATGTGGACCACGCGGTAAATGCTGCCGCCAGCAGCTTTCTTGATCGCATCTGACCATCTTGACGGTGCTCTGCCTTGAATGTTTTGCTTCCACCCGGCCCAGTATATGTCTTTTTAGACCATGCTTATGTGAACGCATAATATGTCCGAAAAAGCTGAGGGCACGCTCCTGACATATTGTACAGATACTTTCACGTAGAACTCAGTAAAGCAATTGACACACACAACTTCAAAAATTCTTTTCCTTCTCTACAAAAAGACGCAAGGAGCAGGTTTTCAATTTGTATAAAATAACATATACTATAGACGTTTTCCTTTGCTGCCACCTGGTACAAAGTTACGAAGTTAACTAAATCCCATTTGAGAAATGGCCGTCGATCTTTGCCGGAGTGTCGGGGGCTTAACTTAAGCCCACTGCCAATAACGCTTTTTCTATATCACTTGGATGAATGTTCCACATTTTATCTCAAGCTTCAGGGTCTTCCGTAATGATATTTTGTTTTCTGTGGTGTGGTTCACCACAAGAAAGAAAAAATCTTACAAAAAAAAGTGTGGAAAATATTATAAAGGCCTCATATTAATTTTAACTTTTGGTAAAGGAAGATGATAAGAAACGTGTGTTGTATAAGATCTACCCTTATTACCTATCAAATAATTTATATTTTACTAGCTGTTGCCCGCGACTTCGTCTGCGATCCAGGATAAAAAGTAGCCTATGTCCTTCTCCAGGTCATGGTCTACCCATGTGCCAAATTTTATCCAAATCTGTTCAGTCGTTTTAGTGTGAAAGCGTACCAAACAAACAAATTCACTTTCGCTTTTTAAATATTAGTTAGGATAATATCTCTTTTCATTAAATTATAATGATTGCCTCGTTGGTCTAGTGGTCGCAAAGCGCTACTGCTGAGTATGAGGTCCTGGGTTCGATTCCCAGGTCTGGCAAAGTGTTATTGGGTTTTTCCATCTCAGCCTCTCTGGATTTGTGCCCGGTTGATGGCAATAAGCTCGCCCCCTATTACATGGGACTTAAACATAATTGGCGAAATGTGGGTGTACTATAGATACACCTCTGCCTAACCCTTCGGGGATTACAGGCGTGATGTTATGTTATAATGAATGTAAAAAATTAGTCGTTGGTAAATAATATTACCTAATCACCACACTTATCCCCGTTTACACCAGAAAGCATTACTTAAATGCTTTTAGCTATAAGTATATTTAAAACGATGAAAGAAAACGCGAGGATAACGGCATTTCCTAGCGAAGACAGCATGTGACATCTAACAACCCGCACTCGGCGCGCGTTGTAGGTTATAGCCCGCTCCCACAGAGGAGGCTTGTATCTCAACAGTAGTGGGAACATTATAGGCTGATTATGTATATCCTATGCTTATACGTATACAGGGCGGCAAGGACATCGACGCGAAAACTGTTACCATGGATTCAGTACATGATTCTGAACCCCACCCGCGTTGAAATTATTCGTCGGTTGTAAAAAAAAATGTTGTTTCATACATTTTGACCGCGTAGGTATTGCACTTTTCTATGAAACAGCAGATTTTTTAAGCTATTGCATAGCTTTTATCGCGGGCTTTGAGCGCGGCGACCGAATCAAGAAATTCCGTAACGTAACGAAAATAAAACCTAACACCCCCCACTCCGCCTACCATGTAATGACGGTTCACATGACAACGTGATGTTTTCATGGGAAAGTAATTTTTGTTTTATGTCATCACGTCATCATCCCAAGTGTAGCGTTGACAAATAGGAAGTATGGAGGTTACAAATGCTATGCAATAGCTTTACCGCGGCAGTCCCCAAGTGCCACATGTTTTTTTTATTACCGACGAAATATTTCAACGCGGGGGTTTTCAGAATCATGTACTGAATCCATGGTAACAGTTTTCGCGTCGATGTCCCCCTGCCACCCTGTATAAAATCATCATTCTGTCTCTATCATCTTCAAACGATTGACGGAAACACTCTAAAACGATGTTTTTAATTTTTTTTAACGCAAATCGTATTATTTTAGTGATTTGCGGTGCAAGTGGGCTGTAGTAAATTAACTAACGATCGCATTCTTATTTTCTGAATTCAATAGAACAATGAATAATACTTTACTTTTGATTTAATAAAGCGAAATTTCATATAATGACAGCAGTGTGACATCATTTTGACATTATCTGCTCCAATACTCTGAAAGCATAAAGTTAATATTTACAACGGGAACCGCCTCGAATCATAAATATTCGAATGATGGAAATCTTACTGGAATTAGCTCATGACTTTTCGAGATTAATGTACCGTGTGACTTTCGGGCTAAATGTGGGTTATTTGACCATATCAACAAAGTACAGTCAAAAAGAGAATTGTCAACACCACTCTTGCCTGTCTCGTTGACAGTATAGTGTTTCCAAGCGATTGCTCAGCTGGTGTTCCTGAGATCGATATTCGTTATCGGCGGTGTTATCTGGCTTTTCAATAAAAAAAACAGTGACTCCAGGAGTGCCGACAGAAGTGAAAACTTGAACAAGATCACCTTGGTGGAAGAAAAATATTTGTATAGAACATTGGTCCGTAACCTTATCTAAATAAAGAGCACAATCGCGTTTACAAAAATGAGGTGTCGGTAACGGTGTCGCGAGTTCAATTGTTTTTTCCCATCTCAAAAATGCCCAACGTGCCTAAAGACTTAAAAATTACTCATCTCCCTATCCTTATGGGAAATATAAGCGTGATTTTTGGTAAAGTTATGATTCCGAAAGCAGCATTGTGACGCAGCAATGTCGCGCAGCATTGCTGCCGTGATCGGAATATAATCTCATACCTATTTAAACCTATAGGAAATGTATGGGGACCAGTACCCTAACTGCGTAATAATACAACACAATCTGTTTCGATTTGAAACAGATTGCTAATCCATTGCTTCATAAGTTGGAAAAACAAATCTGCTCAACAACGTAAATAACGCAATGAATGTTGTTGAACTGTCAAAATGAAACAAATTTGGCAAAATTGTTTACGAAAATAAGATACATAATTAGGGTAAAGTAGTTACACGACAGCACTGCTGCGTGCAGCGTTGTTTGGAATCATACTTTAAAATGCTTCCACAATTGACGGACGCATCGTGATATTTACAAACAGTTCGACGGAACCGGAAAACGGTGCTGTTTATCTTTTTAACACAAGTTTTCCCCCATTTTTGTTATAACCCTTTAACCTAACCTAACCTAATACCTACATGCCAAAATACGTGACTCAATTACAACTTTTTCATTTTCAGGTGCGGAATATCAAAGGATAAACATGGCATTCTGGAGAATTATAACATTGGCGTTCGCCACAGCTATCTTTGTCGAAGCAAAATTGTACCACCATCAGAAACGTGAAACAACGAAAAACGTATGCGACCCCATATATAACAATACCAACCCTGTACAGTGTTACTGTGCTGAGAGCCAGTCCATGAGTAAGGAGAAAACCGCTAGTTGTCATCTGGTAAAGAAAGACCTCCAACAAGATGACAAAATATGGAATAGTTTTGAATTGTTAAAAGACACCAACAAACTCACTATCTCTAACACCAGAGGTATCGCAATTCCATACATCCCCACAAACGCCCTTAAATTCATGCATAAATTAATGAAAATCGACATCAAGTACGGCAATATTGATAAAATTGACGCTTTCGCCTTTGCCAATTTAAGCCTTATCGAAGAAATAACGCTAAGCGATAATCAGATCAAAGTATTAGGAAATCATGCATTTGCCCATCACAGAGACTTATCAATTATCGGCTTAGACTCCAACCACATAATTGAGATCAACAGGGACGTATTTGTTGAACTGCCATCTCTAGAAAGACTGTTTTTAGCAAACAATAAAATAACGACCATACATGATAGAGCATTCGTGCATCTAATAAATTTGAGAGAACTAGAATTGTATCGAAATGGTCTATTTAGTTTGAACAGCGAGACATTCTCGGGGTTAAGAAATTTGCAAAAACTTGACCTTAGTAGTAACAGCCTTGAAGTGATCGGAGATAACACATTTTTGCCACTAATCAATTTAAAAACCCTGAATTTAGAAGAGAATAAAATTCAAATGCTGGACGAGAAAGCATTCAACGGATTGGGACAGTTAAATGCCTTGAATTTGGCACACAACCAGCTGGTGAATATCGAAAATGTACGAACTTTTGAAGGACTGGAATCTCTAACAATGTTGAGTTTGAAGAGCAACCAGCTTATTGAACTGAAGCCGCAAGTCATGTCACCTATATTGAAGAATTTCTACGGCAACACTAGCAGCTTAGATGTGGAAGGTGAGATATTTTTAAATCATAATTTATATTACTTGTTAACTTTACATTCAACTTGAAAAAGTCCAGTTAATTCTAGAACTTGGCCAAATCTTTGTCTCCACAGTTTTAGATAATTCATTAAACAGATCTTAGTGGCTGAAAATCAACTCTGTCATCCTGAACTCTTGATCAGTGAGTTTTGTGGAGATTTTAAACCTATCTTCTACCTATATTATCGTAACTGATGTTGTTTAGACGGGTATGGAAATATCGATCATCAACCCGTTTGCCAAGCGTAGACATCATGACAACATGACTGTTCATTGAAGCATCCGATTCATCGAATATCCTGGAGATTTATTTCACTTTGATAATCACACTCTCTGATAATAATAATAACTTAGCACACGAGGTTGTTGACATGTGGAATGTGAGCTCGGTTATCATAGTGCCGATTGTCGTAACGGCTAATGGCCTGATGGCCGAAAGCCTCGACCAACATCTCTCGAGGCTCTCGTTAGGCGGTTGGATCAAGCACCTGATTCAGAAGGCAGTACTCCTCGATACGGCTCGCATTGTGAGGAGGTTCCTGTCTCTGCAGCCCTAACCACCGGTAGCTTGGACCCTGCTCCCGACTCCGGCGGAACTCTATTTTTTTATATTTTTAAATGTTTTTTTATCCTTTTTATTTTAAGAAATATTTAAAAATGTAATCGAATAAGAATTAAAATGAATAAACGAATAATATTAAAAGTTTATAGACTGACATGGTGATGTATTCAATTATGGTTTTTAATTTTCAGAAAACAACTTCCCCTGCGACTGCCGCCTGGACTGGTTCATGTCACTGATGAACAAAACACAAAACGACTATTTAAAACGCGCTATCGAAAATTTGAAATGCTATCCTGACACCAACCTGAGGGAACTGTGGGCGAAAACCGAAGATACCGAGAAGAACGCGGCTCAAGTATTCGTAGAAGAGGAATCTCAAGTTCAAAACACTGACTACGAATACTACGACGAAACACAACTCAATGGAAAACTTTTTTACATAGACATTAGAGATTTGTCAAACTGTACTAAAACTAGCGATCGTTTTAAAAATACAGTAAATGTTAGAAATAACACACACACAACCATAGAAATAACTACCAAGCTAACTACCAAAGCAATTCCTAGTCCAGTAACTACATCGAATTCTACAAGACATACCACAGAATATGATATGCTCCGGTCAACTCAAACAACACCCAGAGTTTTAATAGACGATGTGACGAAACCCAAAGAAAATAAAACTATAAAACCAAACAAGGCTAATGAGACTAAGAATAAAGAATCATTTACAACTGTCCGTCTGGCTACTGTTTCTGCTAAGCCGATTGACCATAATTATGACCACGATATGGCGTCGGATGAGGCAAGACCTGAGAAGATCAAGGAACATTCTCACAGGAGCATTCAAGACGGAACAAGAACTACTCCTAAGATGAACCACAACAGCGCATGTAGTAATGTGAACAGTGTGGCTTTAGTACCTATGATATTATGTTTTAGACTGTATTTCTATTAAATCACTAATAAATAATTAGAACTATAGTTCATAATGTTAAACACTCTCTCACAGTCATTAAAATAAATAATTTAAGTTTAAAAGTGTTTTATTACTTTATGTTTTGGTAATGAGTGGTGGATTCAGCATGGTAGCAAATTGGCTGATAGATAGCACAGATATTACATGATATAAATATGAGGTTGGGTAGATAGTCCAAAACCTGTGTAACTCACAGTTTACGTAAATCAACGACAGATGGCTGTGGAAGCAAAGTTTGAGAAAACCTAACAAACAACTTATTAAATATTATGAAAGCGATGATTGTAATCGCACACTTGGTAGGGATTATTATTTTTATTGTGATATTGTTTTTATTGTTCACTACCTCAAAAGGAAAAAAAAACGGTACCCATAAAGGATCACTTCGTTGTCCATCTGTCTGTCTGTCAATACCCTTTTTCTCAGGAATGCGTGGCGGTATCAAATCGAAATAATATCAACTACGTGTACGGCCCCTTGGAGCTTTAAAAAATCAAGCTTCTAAGTCAATGCAATAAAAATAGACGATCAAAAATGCGACATAAATATTTTGATAGTTGCAAATAAATCAAAACCTATAGGGTATCCACTTTTCTAACCTAGAATCATGAAATTTGGCAAGAAGCAAGGTCTCACAGCATAAGTAAAGGAAAAAACCCGAAAATTGTCTATTTGTAGTTTTATCTTATAAAAAATATTATTTAAATTTACATTTGCATTTGGAGAATTGACCATGTTTTTCAACTACAATGTTAAGTTTTTTTTTTTAAAGCTTAGCTTTTATCGCGAGCTTTGAGCGCGGCGACCGAATCAAGAAATTCCGTAACGTAATGAAAATAAAACCTAACACCCCCCACTCCGCCTACCATGTAATGACGGTTCCCATGACAACGTGATGTTGTCATGGGAACGTAATTTTTGTTTTATGTCATCACGTCATCATCCCAAGTGTAGCGTTGACAAATAGGAAGTATGGAGGTTACAAATGCTATGCAATAGCTTTACCGCGGCAGTCCCCGAGTGCCACACGTTTTATTTTATGAATTTCATCCCTTCATTATGCGTGGTCCGACATGCACTTGGCCGGTTTTTTAATCATAAATTGTCGCTTTGCGCTACTCTGTCTGTTGTTACCTTGCCTTGGCCAGTCCCAACTACGATTTCAGAAAAAAAAAGCTGCCCATACTTGGCAAGTCCCTCATAGATAATAATATCATCAAAAACGTCTAAGGGGCCTCTGCGAGTTGGCTTCGGCCCCTCGTACGCCTTCCAAAGGTCCGGGACCCCTGGGTCCCGAGAAATGTCAAAGACGTAAAAATAATAATAAATCGTTTATATATAAAAAGGTGCATATTTACAACAAGTAGGTAACTTAATAATTAAAATAGAGCACAATTGCTTATTTGCCTGAACTAGGTTAAACCTGTGTTTCAGGCAACGAAGTGCATAAATACTTAATGTAATAAATTAAACTATGAGTATTAAGTAGATACCTATAAACTAAACATAAATTAGGTAAACAAAAGTAAAATAGCATGTTAGCGGTTCTATTTGCAGACAACAAGTACCTACCTAGATCTTCTGTTTGTGCATAATCTATGGTTAGTAAATACTCAAGTAATTTCTATTAAATCTATTGTACAGAAATGGGCCCAAAAATGTAAAAAATCTTTCTACAAAGACATGTTTTGAGGTCGCATTAGATGTGCATATTAGGTATATCATTCCGTCTCTTGTTAGAATTATCAGCAGTGTAGGTAAGCATGGTGTGCTGTTTTAATACTAAGTGCATAATGAAAAGTTGGCGAACAGTCAGCACGTTGCAGGATTTATATAGCAGATCTGTGGGAAAGAAAAAGGGATGGAAGTTTGCTACCTTTAAAATTGCTCTCTGAGCTCTTTCAAGAGGAAGTAGATAGGATTTTGGTGCGCCACCCCAGGAAGTGATGCAGTATTGAGTTATTGATTGACATAGGGCCAAATAAACTTGAGTGATTAATTTAGAACCTACAAATGTCCGCAATTTTTTTTAAACATATATTAATTTGCGCACTCTTTTATTAAGACTTTCAATATGTTTTCTGAAAGACAGTGTGTCGTCCATTATTACACCAAGGTATTTTATGCTGCTTGTTTTGAGGATAAAAGGGCAATTACACATGTTGACTGAACGGTTTCCACATTGATGGGCATATAGATGAGGGTTAGTAAAGTTAAATTGAGGCTTGCGCATGGAGAAGTAAATGTATTTTGTCTTGCAGCATTTTATGTTAGTAAATTGCTTTGAAGCTAATTAGTCACAGTGTTAATGGAACTTAACATACTTATCTGGCAAAAATGTGGGTTCTGGTACTGTATACCTCTGCTTACCCTTCGGTGGACTACAGGCGTGACGTTATGTTATCATCTCGATACAAATTTTGACAAAATGTGCAAACTGAAATATGAATGAATGAACACAATATTTTAATTAATAGAAGACAATGTTGTTGTCAGACTGTAGGCGTTACTGCCATCTGTTGGAACATTTAAGTACTACAATGTTACCAATGTCACAGTTTCTCATTTTATTTCTGATTCTGTTAAGAGGTGGCGCTTACTTCAACTTTTTACAAAGCGTTTCTAATAGTATGATGGAATAAACACAGATGGCGTGCCAGCAATAATATTGGAAATCTTAGGTTGTTGTTTTCAAATTAGAACCAAAAAAATTTAAGTGACCATTTCCTACTTATTTTAACTCGTCAGATTGTCTTAGGAAACATTGTGGGATTATTAAGTTTACCTCTGATAAGTGTGATCACTAAAGAATAGTCACTAGTCAACCATTACAGGATGGCCCACTAAAATAAGTCTTTTGCTGTTTAATTAATTACCTAGGTATAGGTACCTACCTAAAAAACAGATTTTTTATTCTGACTCATTTTCGAAGGATATCTCTATTTACATAGAGTGTCACAATGTTTTGTTTTGCAAGTTTATGCACAATCACACTATTTTTGTACCTACTTAATCGTTTTTATTATTATATTTTTTTTATCTGACGCAAATTTATTTTATTTAAGTATGCAATTATGCATATACACGTTACAATATAAAACTCATTTACATCCGTCAGATCACTCTCAGGAGGTCCAGTTGATCACCAGCGTCATAGGGAAATCGTGGCCCCCGGCAACAGGGCAACCGAAGGAACACGGGTGGGTTTTAGTCAGTAAGAGTCTGACACGCCCTCCCGCTCCACCCAGAGCGGGAGAAGTTATTTGATAATTTCCCATCCAAAAAAAAAAAAAAAGGCACTTATAGTTGTCTGGCATTTTTGTTGAACTGGGCCTTTTTGGCGCAGCCGTGAAGCACACTCCCCTACTAATTTCTTACATCGCACTTTATACTTTTACTTGATTTTTATTTTTAAAATTTTTATCTGCTTTTAATTATATTGTGTGCTTTTTGGTCTGTTCTAATAAATGTATTTTCTTTCTTTTTCTTTATAATTTATTTTATTCTTCTTCGTAATATTAGGTACACACGGCTACACATCAAGCTATACATTTCCAGTTTATGCTGATCTCGCATTGTATAGGGTTTCCGTATAATGCGAGGTCAGCTTATACTGGAATTTTACTTATAGCTTCATGTGTAGCCATGTGTACTACGTGGTTTAGTAAATCTGACATTTTTTTTACCTTTTTAACGTAACGTCTGTTTTCCCCGAAGGGTTAGGCAGACGTGTACTTTATAGTACAGCCACATTTCGCCAGTTTTGTTTTAGTCCCATGTAATAAGGGGCGAGATGCTTCTACGAAACACAAAAATGGTAAGGTGTTTGCAGACTGATCGTACACACACAACAATAATAATAATAACCCCACCGCGCCGTATCTCTACGTTGACGTCGTGGTGGGGCTTGCGCGCTCCGAACTCTGGGTCTGTGCCGGTACAGTTTACTTTGCCGAAACAGGTCTAGGGTGAGGAGCCAGACCAAGAGAGATACAAAAACCCGCAGGGCAGCATGTGGCGAGCTGTTGGGCAGTAGCGACCCCACGGACCCTATCTTCCGGGAGAAGTCTTGTTCCTCACCTCTGGCTTGCCTTTATTGGCCGGCTCGAGTGAACACTGACGAGGAACAGAGCTCCCACCTCATTCTTGCCTTTATTGGCTGGCTTGAGTGGAGATTCGCAAGAGCAAACATGCTCGGAGGAAGGAAGTATTCCAGTAAGATGCTGGTAGGGATCTTGACCGTACTTCCGGGATTGTCCTGATAGCCGTGGAATACCTCTCCACTCCTCATAAGCACCTCAGGACATGTTGCCCCCTTGTCGCTTCGACACTTTGTGCTAGCGACCATTTTCGGGGGCCCATTATTGAGTGTGCAAGTCACCCCCTGACATTTTATCCGTGTACAGTACCGACCAAAAGTCCATAAGCAATCTCACTATAGAAATACAAAAAACAGGAGAAGTGGCATGGGGGCGTGTCTGTGTCCGCGCGTAATGATCAAAGTGCTCATTGCATACGAAAATGGCCGTCTCCGCGAACTAGTGTGCTTTCGGCCGTGATCGGGACAATTTATAAGAATGCCGTGTTGTTCAGTGGTTTCTTGTAAAAACCAAAGTCAAAACAAAAACTTTGTGAATCATGGAATCACTTACCATATGTAAGTACAAGTATTTTACTATATTTGTCTTTAAAATAATGAAAAACAACAAATCGTAAAATATTTCTTGCTTTTACTACGTTATTTTTGTTTCCAAATATCACAGCGACTGTACTATTTTTGGACTACATACATTGCTCGTTAACCACTACCTAAATATGTCGCTCAGTGACTCAACAAGCAATGTAAAAATCACAAAACGATACTGTGGACTGTGGATGCATCGCGCAGTACGGCCGCTGTGTCTGGCGACGAGCTAGTGATGTGGTTGTGCAGATCCACTAACGTAGGCTATCGACAACAATGTCGTTTGGCGAATGAATTTATTGCTAATACTTTATTCTTCAATTTGTCAACTGTCTTACCCGGGTGGAAGATCGATGTGAAATAATGTGTTCTACTTATTTTGATTATTTTACAGCGTGGTAGAGAATTGCTTTGTAAGAGAATAGAAATAATCATAAAAACAGCTTGTCTCACCAATAATAAATTAACAGTTAAAATTAAAAATGTCAAACAGGAACTCATGACAAAAGTTTTGCCTCACTTCATAGGATTAGATCTCTTTGATAATATTAAGTTTCACCAATTTGAGCAGTCTCCGATGAATAATCACATAATATTTCTAATTAAAGCAGTCATGGAAAAATATATTAATCTTAAATTAATATATTTTTCACTATTTGACAAAAAATGCCACTCCAGTAATATCAAAGCGTCAAATGCTGCACTAATACCTCCACTTTACAGGTCAGTGAGTAAACATCATAGCAGGGTTCAACAATATCTACTGTTTCAATAAACTATGACAGGTTAAACCAACGTAACTGGATTTTTTAATTGTTTGAATTTTTGCTTATTTTTTATTTTTATTATAATATTTTCTGGACTAATCGATTTTATTTATTTTATTTTCAGGACACCAAATTTTTAAAGTATAACGACGGTGAAGTATCGATATCTAATAATTACAAAAACATGGTTTTACAGGAGGAGAAAAAAACGTTTAATTTCTATAGTTTTTGACCATTTGAAGTAAACATTAGTAAGTGAAAACCGCCAAAATGTTAGTTATTAGATATTGATACTTCACCGTCGATAATATTAAATAATAATAATAATATTTCATTTATTTCAGACAAAGTCCATAAATGGAAGAATCGATACCTTTCCGATTTAGTCAATCACTAGCGTATATGTAAAATAAATTGTTTCTGTACAGCACAACGATAGAAATGATATTTTCGTGTGAGTGAGTTGTACGGTGCATGGTAAATGCACGCTGTGATTGATGGGATAAGGTTTATAATTGATTGTGTAGTACGTTCTGATTTATGAATTGCAAGAGTGAGCGCAGCCTCGTGTCTATTTTGTTTACTGATCTGCATGTGTAGTTGTGGCGACGTGGTGGGGACAAAGTGGAGACATTGGGTTTCGATACATTTTCAACTACCGGGCATATCTCCTTCTTTCTTATATCTATGAATCTCACAAAGCAATAGACTGACGCTTCGGTTTGACTTACGACCTTCTTCTATAAATTTTTACAATACTATAGACACGCACAGTACACACACACACACTCACTTTGTCTGCAACCAATGACTAGTTCGATAATCATTCGTTTTTTGTTTCATTCGTCTTGTTCATATAAATATTAAAGTTTAGCAGGTAGACCACAGAAAACTAAGTAAATTATTTCGATTTCTGTAGGGTAGACAGATACAGTTCGTTACGAGTATTCAATTAATAGAACTTTTTTGGTTCGTGGATAATATTGGTGACGAGTATTTAGCGCAGTGTTGTGGTTATTATTTTCAAAAAGCAGGCATAAAATTATATTGAAGAGATCAGTATGTCGATTCTGTAAAAATCTCACCGTGAAAACTCGCGTGGAGTGAGCTGTCAGTGTCATCTCACTGCTGCTAGGGATTGACCAAGCATTACATTTACAATCATAATCGAGATTTTCATTTAAAAAATATGCAAATTCTATTGATCATTTTATATTATATTTTAAAGCTAATATTTATGTGTCTAAACATTACTATTTTGGGTGGTTTTAAATAAAATAGCAAAACAGATATTCCGGCAGAAACTAGTATTTTGTTTTATTCAATTTTTTTCCTATAGGTAGCCGCCTAAGTACCTACTCGTACTAGTCCCTTTATTATAGCCTGAGGCGCAAGTGCGTTACGTAAGTACCCAATAAATAAAATAAAACATACCTACCTACACGTTTAAGGCTCGTGCAGACCAGCGCGACACGCGACGCGACACAAAGGCACCGCTCGTCGCGCGACGAGCGGTGCCTTTGTGTCGCGCGACAAGTCGCGCTGGTCTGTACAAGCCTTTATGCTAGCTACTAAAGAAAATGCACATAGACATAGTTTTTTATTATGAACCCATTGAACTGATTAAATAAACGCAATCCCATAACCCAATCGCGATGTGTTTTGAAGAACCGATTGTGTATCGATTCGAATAAAGTCGAGCCGACTGTCCGACGTTGTTATTTACCCAAATCTATTCAATAAGAAGAGAGATTCAGTGATCGAGTGCTAATAGTGTGTAATTTAACCCCACACAGACTATGTGGGAACCTATTACCTAAAAGATGTAGTAAGTACCTATTTTAGATTAAAAGACGTGTGGATTATATGCACCTACCTAATATTTTATTGTAGACAACCTACCTACGGGTTGCCAATAATAAAATAATATTCATCAAATCATTACAAAATTCAATTTGTGTCAACTTGAAAAAAGGAAAACATAAGGCGGCCCCTATGTTCGCGTAAAAAAGGTTGATAATGCAGTGTAATGCTGCACTACCTAATATTTTATTGTACCTACTAAACGTTGCCAATAATAAAATAATACCTACCTACTCATCAAATCATATTTTCATCTTCATACTATATGTAAATCTGACAGTTGTAGCGCGCGCAGTAGGCACTCACTCCACCTCACCGAGTGCTGTTGCCTAGGCAACCACCGCGTGATTTCCATGGAAACCACAAGAATCGGGTGAAGTGTTCACGCCGCGCTTGCGCGCTGCCATATTTTTTTTTTTTTAATTTTTTCTCATTGACGGCCATGATCATAAGCCTATTCGAGTTCAGACACAATAATTATTTTACTTAAGAGGTGAGACTGAGCAACTTCATAAAGCTTGTTTTAAGCATGTACCTATTCAGTGATTAGTTTATTGTTTCTTTAACCTAAATAAATAATATGTATGTAAAAAGCACATAGTAATATCCCATCATCTAGATTGGTTGATAAACCACAGTACAAGATACAAACCATATACCTAACAAATATTTAGGCACGTCTGTGGATGGTACCATCTTTACATACCGAGACTCCTCCGTGCCTCGGAAAGCACGATTCTACTTTATTAAGTGTTTAGTGTGTACAGTAAGCGCTCAAAAGTGCATGAGCACGCTAAGAGTCGTATTGCTGTGAACACGCGGTATAGTCCGTACATTACATTTGTATGTGTAAACAGTCAGACGTCTGTGGTGTGAGTGCCGTACACACACCACAGAGAACGCAGTTTTGAACTACACACTATCGTATCGTCACGGTTCGCGGGCGCCGCACTTATATTTCCATAACTTTTGTTAGCACGCATCATACTCGTACGCGTGACCTTGGCCAGTGTATCGCATTGCTAAAATTCGAAAGTAAATTATATGTGCAGATAGCAGAAGGCGTTAAGCGTTGGTCTTAGATTCAAGATGGCTAAGGTTCTAATCTCGTAAATCACAGCGCTGTTTTTGCAAATATTATTATTTTTGTTTGCAATAATAATATTTTTAAATATCCTGCCTATTTATTAATGTTGTTATTGCAATAAAGGGTTTAGAATAAAAAATGCGTGATATGTTATAATAAAAAATAAATAATATTTATTCGTTATGTTTATTTTACTTAAGTATAGTTATCAAACTGCTACAATTATTTATCATTACTTCACCTGAATAATATGTGAAATAGATGTCTAGAAACTTAGAAGCAATTTGTATTATTTTGACATATTTAAATTTTGAAATGTTTTAAATTTTAAATGGATTTTTTTGCACCATAAATATAAAGCTTTGATCATGGTCTAAATAATTAAGCAATAAATAAGAATATTAGACTACTTAAAATGTAAAAAAATCTACTGACAAAATTGTTGATTTTAAGGTTAAAGGCAGTTGTTCATATTAATTATTTTAAACTTTATTTGGCTTTAGTAAATATTGGTTGGTATTGAGGTTATAGCTTAAGTATTCATTTTCTTTACGAAAAGAAGATTGAAACTAAACCTCAAATTTTAATCCTAAAATAATACTATTACTAAAATAATATTAAACAATTTCGGTATATCTGCAAGAAATACGACAAACACCCTATTGAAACGTGCTTAAAAAATTCGTTAACATAAATTCATGCAATTACGAATCTGTTGTTTATAGTTGGTACGGTCAATATTTTAAGGTCAAAAACGGTTTTCTAGCTGGTCTTCAGTGATGCAAGCCTTCAGAGTGCACGGCGAACGGTTCATAATGACGTGTTTTTAATAATTCAACAAAATATCTCGTTGGTATGAAACCATTTGTTTCACAGACTATGATTTGTTTCATTCACCATTTGACGTCGCTGCTACTCGATAATAAGCCCCTTCCTCATATCTCTTAACCGTCACAGTATTTCTCTAGAACAAAGAAAAACATTATTTTTATTACACATAATACCTAATTTTTTATTATTCACTAATCGAATTAAACCTCACAATGAATTTAAAACTTTAAAGGCATCTTCTGTCTCAACAATACCTCTGTTCTATCAACAATACCCTTGATTAAGATTTATGTTTAGTAAAATATGAAATATATAAATGATAACACTCACACTTAGTCCGGTTTTATTAGGTATTCACTTCACTTTTACGCAGCGCAATAATATTCTCTGATCTGATCTGATCTCTTCAATATATTTTATGCCTGCTTTTTGATAATAATAACCACAACACTGCGCTAAATGCTCGTCACCAATATTATCACGGCACGAACCAACAAAGTTCTATTAATTGAATACTTGTAACAAACTGCATCTACCCCACAGAAATCGAAATAATTTACTTAGTTTTTTGTGGTCTACCTGCTAAACTTTAATATTTATGTGAACAAGACGAATGAAACTAAAAACGAATGATGATTATCGAACTAGTCATTGGTTGCAGACAAAGTAAGTGTGTGTGTGTAATGTGCGTGTCTACAGTATTGTAACAACTTATAGAAGAAGGTCGTAAGTCAAACCGAAGCGTCAGTCTATTGCTTTGTGAGATTGCTTATGGACTTTTGGTCGGTACATATTGGTCGGTACTGTACGTGGTGAAATATGCACCTACATGAAATTAATAGTAATACTGGATTTTACAGATGTTTGACATCATCATCCAGTAACTTCATAACAGTTTGTGTTTGTTGAAAAATTCGTTCATCTGACATTCAATTATCTAATGACACGTTAAAAAATCACATATAACATTCCGTTATCAAAATCGAAAAATTTACTGTGGACGCAGTTTTTCTCGTTTCTTGTTTTCCTAGAGAACTAGCAAAGCTGTAACAAAAAAAAATCGTTTAATCTATGGTTGGAAAAACCATAGATAATTTTTGGCGGTTTTCGTCCGTAAGTTTTCGACTTTTCAGCTTTGTTTGCGTCAAGTTCATTCAGTTTCGATTTGTGGCGGCTTAGTTGCGAGCATAGAGTACCTATAGTAATAGATGGTTGCGAGTAAAGTTTGCGTTGATTAATTTCCGTTCTTATCTTCTCAATGATTTTAAAGTGTATTATTTTGCATTGGTAGTGCAACTTAAACAACAAGTGTTGCATCGAATATTGCGGTCGTAAACGAAATGATGAAAATGCTAGTGCATACATTTTCATATAATGAGATCGGACACAAAAAGTGACCCCTGAGTAGTCCTGAGCATTAACAGCTCAAGATCTTCACAAACTATGTGTGTGCCAGAAACACTTTGAAAAAGGTACAACAATAGGAAGTATTGGCTCGAAGTTGGGCTAATCCTTCATTGTTTTCGGCCGAAGAAATATTATCACAGGAATAGTCAGAAAAGTTTACGAAGGTTCGTACGTTATCAATACTACTTGCTGATCATGAGTACTTATATTTCATTCCAATCCACTCAAGTTTGCCTTTTTTTATTTTTTATTTTCAGATTTTATGCGCACTATCATTTTTGGCCCACGGCACTTATCAGAGGGCTGTGGGACAACAATCGACAACTTGTTTGTCTCAAGCCTCTGTGTCGCGTTCACTACATGAATTTTTAAACGCAGTAACACAACCGTGCTTAGTAAAAAAATACATAAGATTTCCACAGTCTAGTGAAGAAAGAGATATTTTAAAAACACGGTGAGAATTTGTGTTAATAATACTTTTTGTTTGCAGCTTTTAATACAGCTCTCGGGTAACATAGATAAGTAAATTTGATTTATGTTATTTATGATGTTGCTGCGAATTTTTTTTTCCCGCCTTTGCCTATCTACTGCCTCCACGGTTAGGTTTTATGCAAAAATAAATAGGTACCTACTTACTAGGAAAATCTACTTTTGCAGATTTAATGAAAAATTTCAAATCCCATGCATAGGCTGCATCGACGGCACATATGTAGCCATGATTCGCCCCTCGGCCAACGAGGAACGATATTTTTGCCGAAAGGGGTATCATGCCAGAAATGTACAGCTGGTAAGTTTCATTTAATATCATGTATTACATGCACCTATGAGAGCAGTGGTGGTCCAATGCTGTCACCCCCGATTTACCAAATTGTAGGTTGTGGGTATGAACCCAAGCAAACACTTTATTTCCTAACCACTGCTTTCAAAACGGTGAAAGAAAACATTGTGAGTAAACGCATGTGCGTGTTAGTCAGTTGGTGGTAAGTTGATTATAATTATGCACCTGCGTAGTGATCATAAGCTAAACAGACGTATGTCTAAGAGTAGGTACTATTGAAACTTGAAAACCACACAGCTCGATAGCTCTCTGATAAGTGATTAATTTAAAGGTTCGTATTGTAAGTACCTACTGTAACTCGACACCAATATTATACAAATTATAAACATGGTGCAAGTAGGTACCTACGCCTATTCTATGGGTTGTAAGATTACATTTTATGTTTTTACTTAAGTTTTTTAAAATATATTTTTACAGGTAACAGATGCTGATCTCAATATTCTGCATGTAGATGCCTCCTATGGTGGGGCATCCCATGATAATTTTATTTTCTACCATTCTGAACTAAGAGAACATTTGGAGGGATTATTAAGACAGTCTGACGAAAGCACCTACTTGCTTGGTATGCTTGATTCCCAAAAGACTTATTATTTAATACCTACTTAGTGCCAGCCAAATTAATTACACAATTATTTGAATTACAGGTGATTCTGGATATGCCCAACGTGCATATCTAATGACCCCTGTAGCAGATGCTGAAGAGCAAACACCTGAAGCGTACTTCAACAAACTCCACGGCACGGCTCGCAACAGCGTAGAGCGTGCAATCGGGTTGTTGAAGGAAAGATTGTGATAGCATATTGCGTGCTTCACAATCTTTGCAATCGTGCTGGATTACCGGCCCCTGTGATAAGTATCCGAGGAAATGATAGCCATACGGAATCACCTGATGAACCAGCTGAGGAGGATCCACTTGGGATGGGGCGAAATGCCCGGACTGCCCTAATAAACAGACTGTGGCGTTTACGATAGTATTTTTTTTTTTTTTTTACTTTTCCTTCAATCTATTTTTACATTTTATTTTACTTTTCTATTATTATTACACATTTTTTACATAGCTATCATTTTTATTTAAGTAGGTATTGTAGCACTCTTGAAGCCACTACCTACCAGAATGGATGTGGCAATGCCACCAAATGAATTGCTATGCTCAATTTAATCTATTTTATTCGACCAAATCTAATTTTCATACTTTTTTTAATCGGCTTAGTACCTACATGAAAATACCCCCAGAGATACTAAATATTACAAGACCCTCTGAAAGCACTATTTTACTACGTTTTACATTACGGTTTCAAACTTAATGCCAAGAACCCTTCTGGAAGGTTTCCTTTAGCGCCAGTGACCCTTCTGGAGGTCCCCTATCAAAATGGAGCTCTATGAAAAGTAGGTGGACGGGCGAATGCCCCTCGGCTTTCAAGCGATCGTTTAATGGTTCCCGTGTCGTATCTGTTAACCGACCATTCTTTAGAGTTCAGTAAAAAAATCTTCGGGTTGCCTCCATTTACTCGACTGCGTCGAAGATAATTTTTTTCGGGTTTTTAGGGGATTTATATTAAAAATCAATAGGGTTAAATAAGTTAATAAAATTTAATTTAAAGAATATAAAAAAGGATAAAAACTAAGTAGAAAAAAAAACAATATTTAAAAAATAAATGTAAAATATTTAGAAAAAACCGGCTCCGAAAACCGGCTCCGACTCGCACTTGGCGAGTCGGACTTGCGCACGAAGGGTTCCGTATCATTATCTACAAAAACGGCAAAAAAAATCATGTCCGTAATATGTGAGCCCCCTTAAATATTTATTTTATTCTGTTTTTTCGTGTATTTTGTTATAGCGGCAACATAATTCATCATCTGTGAAAATTTCAACGGTTCATGAGATACAGCCTGGTGACAGACAGACAGACGGACGGACAGTGGAGTCCTAGTAAAGGGTCCCGTTTTACCCTTTGACTACGGAACCCTAATAATTTGTGGCAATGTCCCGGATGGCGCTAAACCCGTCCCGGATGGCGTCCGCCATTGCGCGGTTGCCGTCCCCCAAACACCTAATAGCGGCCGCCATGTCTCTTTGCGCCTGAGCAGCGATCAGGTTGGTCTCGGCCTGTTTTTCTTCTAGCGCCAACCGCCTCTCCTCGATCCTCAAAAAGCGCTCCGAGATGGAGGTCATTTGAGACCTTCTTTGAGATGGTGGCTGACGACTAGGCCCTTCACGTATTAAATCTGTAGACATAAAATTAGGTAGGTACTTATATCAAAATACACTATACTTACTTATAAACTACAATAAATACAGAGGAAATAATTTAGGTACTTACTGGCAGACCTGTTTTTTGTATTTCTATGTGGCAGACACATGGGGACGAGATTGATGTCTGGGAGACGGAGCTGATTCCGGTCCGGGTTGGTGGGGAGACTGTGAGTTCTAAAGAACAAAAACGATATGTTATTTTATTACATACAACATTTCACTATAAATACAGGCCGTAGATTGTTAATTTAATACGAAACATACTTGTATTGTTGAAAACCTTATATCTTCCTCTTCTTCAGGGGGAGGAGACTGCAGCTGGGGACTAACAGGTTCCTTCAAATTAAATTAAGTTTTTTCGACATCAATTTGAGATAAGTAGAATAAAATTAAAGATAAAAAAAATAGATTTAGGCACAGATTACATATACTATTTAGGTATCTACCTAAAACTATTATTTTCTTTAAATATTAAAATAGCGACTTTGTTAAATTAAGAATAAATGTAGGAACATACAAAACCGTAAAATGCGGACGTGTGTGGCATCATGTCTGGATCTCTTACTTGGGTTTCTTGACTCTAAAATTAAATTATTAAAACATTAAGTTTCTGTGAAGTAAAAGAACATACTGAAAAAATCAAAACTGAACTTACATTAACGATATGAGGCAGGATCGAAGGACTGGCGGGCGACGTGACCGTGGCCGTGAGATCAGAAGAGCGCGAGCGCTGTAAAAATAAAAGCATCTTCCAAATACCTTTAAGATGCAAAGACCACGAAGGTAGGTAGTTAGGTGATTTCTATAGTAGTTAGCTACATACTCAATACTACAAAAACATCATGACAAAACTTACTTGGATTATTTCATACCGCAGATGACTGTCACCAACAGCGTAACCTTCGCCCCCTAAAAGTTGAACGACGCGCTCTTCTGTCTCCGTCAGTTCTCGGACGTATTCTACGCCCCCACCAGTCCTTCGCCGGGCAGCAGCGCGTTCCGCAGCTTTTTTCTTTATAAGTATTTTCTTGTCACTCCAATACTATTTGCATGACAAAGTAGGAATAGTCAGTGTTTGTCATGATATTTAGTATTTTATGACTGAAAAATAACATGACCATCCATTATTATTGCAGCACCTACTTTCCTAATAAAAATCTATGCCGACGGTAAGCAACGTCGCGCTCAACGGCTCAGCGTCGCTGAGAGCCCGTCGACAGGGTCCTAAGTTTTCTAGAATGTTAATAACCAGCAAACGATATGTTATAAATAGGTAACTTACTTTCATCCACTGTTTATTTGTTTTGGTGGCCCGCCCTAAACTGTTTAATCTGGGGACCACCCTGTCCCAGAATTGTTGAATTTTTTTTTTGGCAGTTGCCGTTTTTACATGCCCACGTGCCACCTCCGGGTATTCTTGGAGCAAGTCAACTAGCGCTGCTAGTTGAGCCTCAGTGCCTTGGCGAGAGCGCGATAAGCTACAAATACATACGTCTTAGTACTACCAATTTCAAATGTTAAAGACATCATATTTATATTAACAAGATGTGCCCGTACTTACCTCATTTTTGCAGAACTAATTTTAAAAAATCCAAATCCACTTAGCCGACGTTCGCACGGACGTACCTAATGAAATCGCGGCGATTTTTTTCGTGCACTGGATTTTATTAAATTAATTATTTTATTAATATTTGTCAATTATTATTAATTATTACTAACAGTAGTTTGTAAGCTCGCAATTGTACTAACACATATGGATGTAATCTGAATTAAATGATTATTTATTTATTTAGAGCCAAGAGTTGAAAATCCAACAGTATGTTTTTTCAACACGCTGGGACGAGAGTGCGTCCCATCGCTTTGGATTCTCAACGCACGGCTTAACAACGAGGGTTGAAAATCCAGTGCACGATAAAATCCCGCCGCGATTTTATTACGTCCTTGCGAACGTCGGCTTATTTACCGCGGTCTGCGAAAGTTTACAAAAGAGCGCGAATTCGCGCGTCTTGTCTACGATTGATGAACTTTTTTAAAAGAGAATTTGTATTTCGCGCGCTGCTGTAATGCATTCTTTCATTGACAATCCATGTTCGCACTTATACACTTAACGTCTCGTCAATTCTATTGTTTTAATAAATATATTTTATCAGTTTTAAGCCGATGTTTGCACACTAATTAGTAATTCATCAAATTTCTAATTCAACTAGGTAATTCATATTTAGGCATAGATTTAATAAGTCCTTTATCATCTGTGGTGAAAATGTGTGTGAGTTGTACAGACGCCAGCACATCAAGCTACCCGAAACTGTAAAATTTTCCTAATCAACTTTGAACCTCACACTTCAGCGATAAAGTTGAAAATCTATTAAATAAATTTTACAGATTGTAGTAGCTTGATGTGCTGGCGTCTGTACATAATACAGAGCAAGAATGTAATGCTACTTAGTCTGTGCCTGGTGTCTATGATATGATGAAAGACCCGCTACAAAAAAAAAATGTAAAGTTCCAAACTTCCAAAATCTAAATCTTTAAACAAATGAAAGTTTGAATTTAGTTAGTACTTGGTTTGAATTGGTTTGTCAGTGACAATAATTATTACTTAGTGTGTAATCGTGAATTTGATAGTAATATGACATAATGTCCGCATGTACTGGTAAAAGTTTTTCTAAAATTATTCAAAACAAAATTTTGGCGCGTATTGTGGCGCCGTGGCCTGCAGTGAACGTCTTTCGTCTGAAATGATGATAATGATGATGAAATGGATTCCTCAATTCCCGCATTACCTACTGTTCATAATATTATGTGAACTAGATCAACAGTCTGATGGTTATAGCTTTGCAAGAACGAGTGGTGGTCAGTCAGGTAAGTATGCCAAAATAGTACCTAAGGAGGTATCTAGTTAACTTGGTGATAATAATAATTTTAAAGTAAATGTATAGGCCACGATCGTCACACGGTGGGTGCTCGAAGACGGGCGTCGTCACCGAGGTAGGCCTAAGAAACGCTGGCGTTTCACGTTCTCGTTCGTGACTGATTGGCCGGCAAAGGCACAACTTATGGAAAACTGGAAAAGTATGGGGGCGGCCTTTGCCCAGCAGTAGGCAAAATAAGATAACAAAAAAAAAAAAAAGATAGGCACACATTCTGAACAAGTGTATATTATTAATCTGATAAATATTCTACCTCTCAGCAGATGAGGCCATTCGTCCCTGCAGTTGCTAAAAGGAACACCGCCTCTACTTGATTTGATCACATCAATCCTGGTAAGTAGGTACACTCATTATTTCACACATTATGTTTGATAAACGTTTACATAATATGGAGCAAATAAATTAGAGCATGGAATTAAGAAATGTTGCAACTCATTGTTATGTTCTTACTCAAAATGATTGATTGAACTGAGTATTATAAATAAATCATACCGCTATACATACTTATGCAAGTACTACATTACTATACTGATGATAATGACAATTTGATTAAGTGGTTCAGTAAATTATTTAAAAAAATATACTCTGATCAGTGGAGGGATTACCTAAATAAATCAAATATTAATAAATGCTTACCATTTTTTCCAGCGGTGGTGGCCTGCAGTACACACACAACCGACGCCACTCCGTTCCTCTGTTCCATCAAGAAGTTGAACCTTTGGAGGCCGCTGGCTCAGTATCAAAAATGTATTAGCAAATTTTTTTGATGTGATACAAATGAATAAATTCTATTTATTTATTTATGTACACACTAAACACTTAATAAAGTAGAATCGTGCTTTCCGAGGCACGGAGGAGTCTCGGTACCTATGTAAAGATGGTACCATCCACAGACGTGCCTAAATATTTGTTAGGTATATGGTTTGTATCTTGTACTGTGGTTTATCAACCAATCTAGATGATGGGATATTACTATGTGCTTTTTACATACATATTATTTATTTAGGTTAAAGAAACAATAAACTAATCACTGAATAGGTACATGCTTAAAACAAGCTTTATGAAGTTGCTCAGTCTCACCTCTAAGTAAAATAATTATTGTGTCTGAACTCGAATAGGCATAAGATCATGGCCGTCAATGAGAAAAAATTAAAAAAAAAAAAATATGGCAGCGCGCAAGCGCGGCGTGAACACTTCACCGGATTCTCGTGGTTTCCATGGAAATCACGCGGTGGTTGCCTAGGCAACAGCACTCGGTGAGGTGGAGTGAGTGCCTACTGCGCGCGCTACAACTGTCAGATTTACATATAGTATGAAGATGAAAATATGATTTTATGAGTAGGTAGGTATTATTTTATTATTGGCAACGTTTAGTAGGTACAATAAAATATTAGGTAGTGCAGCATCAGACTGCATTATCAACCTTTTTTACGCGAACATAGGGGCCGCCTTATTTTTTCCTTTTTTCAAGTTGACACAAATTCAAATTTTTTTTCAATAGAAAGAATATTGAATTTTTTTCTGTGTTGACAACCGTCAGTCGTCAGCTAGGAGGTATCACGAAGACACCAAAATTTATCACGTTGGAGACTTTATCCTGAAAATTATTATAGTTTGTTCGTGAGCAGACAAGTTGTAAAAGCAGGGAAGTCAAAGCCCTTGCTGCCAGCTGGTGCCCATTTCCGGGACCAATCGGGGATATTCTCCCCGATCCTAAATTGTTCCTTTGATTTTTAAACTGTGAGTATTCCAATTGGTTCATCATCAGTTCACCCATTATCAACCTTCACAATTTTGCCTTGTTTTCTGGTCCTAATATGCTGTTTATCTTGGATCCAGTCAGACAAGGCCGATTACGGCTCCACCCTTGGGCCAGAGACAGCCAACCAGTCCTATTCGGTGCGGGTTCCCTCCGCATCCGCATTTTGCCAGAGGTCCGGGCAGAGCAGCCGACCGTGCGTTGCCGGGCTCCGCGACGGGACGACGGCCGGACGGAAGCGCCAGTGGTCCGGGCAGATCAGCCGGCCGTGCATTGCCGGGCTTCGCGACGGGACGACGGACGGACGGAAGCTGTGCGCGGCGAAGGACCATCCTGTTTATCCTTACCTTGGCTTTTTATTTCGCCGTTTAATTGTTTTTAATTGTTTTCATTGAAGAAGACGCTTCATATTAGCTGTAGGTACTTATTGGACGTTGGTATTGCATTTTTTTAATGTTCCGAGTGCGCATAAGTACGTGACGCGTTACTTATAGCCACATATAGGTTAAACAAGTAGTAAGATAACAAACTGTTTAAGTATTCAAAACAAAATGTAGGCAATAAACTGTCTTTTTTAAATGTACAAAAACGGTATGATTCAGACATCGAAATATCTAAAAGCATTGAAATTATTAGGTACACACCTACTAATTATTGTCTCTGAACTCGAATAGGCTTATGATCATGGCCGTCAATGAGAAAAAATTAAAAAAAAAAAAATATGGCAGCGCGCAAGCGCGGCGTGAACACTTCACCCGATTCTTGTGGTTTCCATGGAAACCACGCGGTGGTTGCCTAGGCAACAGCACTCGGTGAGGTAGAGTGAGTGCCTACTGCGCGCGCTACAACTGTCAGATTTACTTAGTAATAATATGAAGATGAAAATATGATTTGATGAGTAGGTATTATTTTATTATTGGCCACGTTTAGTAGGTAAGTACAATAAAATATTAGGTAGGTAGGTATTTGTAATCCGCACATCTTTTTAAATACTTACCTACACAAATCTTATAATAGCGCATCTCATCACGCTAGGTTTCGGATTGCATTTGAGTCATCAGCTGACAATAGATTCAATTTCATACTTTTATCAAACAATAAAAGTACCTATGCACGGACTACGAGGAGACCTTAAACAACTCATTGAAGAAGACGCTTCATATTAGCTGTAGGTACTTATTGGACGTTGGTATTGCATTTTCTTAATGTTCCGAGTGCGCATAAGTACGTGACGCGTTACTTATAGCCACATATAGGTTAAACAAGTAGTAAGATAACAAACTGTTTAAGTATTCAAAACAAAATGTAGGCAATAAACTGTCTTTTTTAAATGTACAAAAACGGTATGATTCAGACATCGAAATATCTAAAAGCATTGAAATTATTAGGTACCTACTAATTATTGTCTCTGAATACGAATACGCTTAGGGGCATGGACCACAACGCGGGAAAATAAAAAAAAAGTATGATATTGATGGAACCGCGCATGCGCGGCGTGAGCAAGTTCACTCCACGCGATTCTCGTTACCATGGTAACAGCACTTCACTTCGGCGAGGTGGAGTGAGCAAGTGTCAATTGAATTTAGTATGATGATAATTAAGATAAGATGAATATTATTTTAATATTGGCACATCGTTTAGTTATGGAGGAAGGTAATTATTGCACGTTGGTATTTAGTGCACATACGTGACGCGATACAAGTTAAATAACTATGTACCTAGTAAGCAAAAAACACCTCAATGTGATAATGACAGTGCCTCAGACCAAATAAAAAACCAAGACAGAGCGCTGCGAACAATACAGTGAGGTATGCCAAAGCTACATCTCCGCTCTGTTCTTACACGTCATAAGTCACGCTCACACGTACCCATTTACACCTCACTGTGTGCACACATGTTTACGAAACCGGCTTACGTCACAGTTGACAGCGCTGTCTTGGTTTTTTTATTATTTTGGTCTGAGGACAGTGCCTAGCGCGCAAGCGCGGCGTGAACATATTCATATTACGCGATTCTTACCGCTTCAACGTGGTGAAGTGAGCCGGTGCGCGCGCTGCAAGAATGTCATCTGTTGAATTTTGTAATGATTTGATGAATATTATTTTATTATTGGCAACCCGTAGGTAGGTTGTCTACAATAAAATATTAGGTAGGTGCATATAATCCGCACGTCTTTTAATCTAAAATACTTAAGTACTACATCTTTTAGGTAATAGGTTCCCACATAGTCTGTGTGGGGTTAAATTACACACTATTAGCACTCGATCACTGAATCTCTCTTCTTATTGAATAGATTTGGGTAAATAACAACGTCGGACAGTCGGCTCGACTTTATTCGAATCGATACACAATCGGTTCTTCAAAACACATCGTGATTGGGTTATGGGATTGCGTTTATTTAATCAGTTCAATGGGTTCATAATAAAAAAACTATGTCTATGTGCATTTTCTTTAGTAGCTAGCATAAACGTGTAGGTAGGTATGTTTTATTTTATTTATTGGGTACTTACGTAACGCACTCGCGCCTCAGGCTATAATAAAGGGACTAGTACGAGTAGGTACTTAGGCGGCTACAGTTCGCGTAAAATAAATTTGCCGCTCTGAAGCTAGGCTGCGCATGCGCGCTGGCATGCGCGCTACTGTTTTATACGCAGTCAATTGTAGCCTACTTCAGAGCGGCAAAGTTATTTTACGCGAACTGTACCTATAGGAAAAAAATTGAATAAAACAAAATAGAGTTTCTGCCTGAATATCTGTTTTGCTATTTTATTTAAAACCACCCTAAATAGTAATGTTTAGACACTTAAATACTAGCTTTAAAATATAATATAAAATAATCAAAAGAATTAGCATATTTTTTTTTAATGAAAATCTCGATTATGATTGTAAATGTAATGCTTGGACATCCCTAGCATCAGGTGGGATGACACTGACAGCTCACTCCACGCTCACTTCTCTGACTAGTATATAGTTATCTGTGGCTCACTTCACCTAAGATAACACGGTGAGATGGTTACAGATAGCCACGGCTGGTAATCTCGGAACAAAAAATATTTTGTCTATGGTACTATCTTCCAAAGTGACAATCGCCCCTCGAACCTTTCCCCTTTATCGCCTGTGAAATCGACGCCATATTTGTTTGTTGTAAGTCTATCTATTGTAGTCTGTGGTTATCTATATCCCGCCATTACAGTTTGAGTGAAGTTCTACATTTTAATTTCCGTAACTTATCCTCTCAAATTTAAACCTGTAATAGTGTAATTATAACGTTCAGTATGAACCACTCTTGCTATGTTGTGAATTGCGCTAGTAAACGAAAGGACGTTAGATTATTTCAATTTCCCAAACGTGAGATAGGACTCAGTGTAAAAACTGTGAAGAATTGCAAAACATGAGGGCACAGTATCTGCGCAAGCGTTATGTTTGTTAAAAGCACTTTGGACAGAAGTTCATCATCTCGACCAATGCAATGATTCGTCTGTGTGTTGGCGCCTATCCCACGCTGTTTTCCGAAACCGAAATCAGCAGTGGTACTCCTCGGTTTCAAACTATGGACACTGACTACACCACTGGTAAGTACCTCAATAATATGATAATTATGTATGTACTTAATATAGTACAAATTGACTCATATATTCCTCACATAGGTACTCAAATGAAAAGTGCACCGTGTAACACACTTTAAAAAAAAATTATAGTTGCTATTTGGGTTTCAAAACTTGAATTTTCGGTCGGTGGGTCGTCTTAGGGGCGGATTTGTAGGAGTTGGAGTATACGCTTAGGGGCACTATGAGCAGCAAAGAAAACATAAAAAAAAATTTTTGGAAAAAAAAATTTTTTTTGGACTTAGAATTTTTTAGTTTTTTTTTTTTTTTTCAGAAATCTTCCATTTTTATTGCAGTATCAGGTTAAGCTTGGCCATAGAAACCATTTAGGTTCTCAAAAGCATGGTCCTACGATGCACCGTTTCCGAGAAATAGGCCTTCGTTTTTTTTTTAACTTAGCCAAATTTTCGGAAAAAACAAAAAAACGGAAAGGTACCAATTTTATTGTAGTATCGGGTTGAACTTGTTCATAGAAATCATATAGGTTCAGAGAAGCATGGGCCTACGACGCACCGTTTTCGAGTTAGGAGCTTTTGTTTTTTTTTCTTTTTTTTTTTTTAACTAACTGTATTTCCAAAACGTTAGCTCGGATGAAAATATTTTCTGGTCATAAATTGTTGCTCAAGTCGAAAACCATGAGATGACGTAAAAAAACCCACGAAACAAAAAAAAATTAAAAAATCTAAAAAATTTCTAAGTGTCGGTGGACCTTTCAGCTTGAGTATTTTCAGGGGCAGAGGACTTAGGCAAATTTTCAGAGAAAAAGAAAAAAATTGGAAATGGACCATTTTTATTGCAGCACCTTAATAAACTTGCCTATAGAAACCACTTAGGCTCTGAGAAGCATGGTCCTTCGACGCACCGTTTCCGAGAAATAGGCCTTTAATTTTTTTTAACTTTACCAAATTTTCGGTAAAAACTAAGAAACGAAAATGTACAAATTTTATTGCAATATTGGGTTGACATTGTCCATTGAAATAATTTAGGTTCTGAGAAGTCTGTACTGTTGACCGTTGAGGAGTTCCCTCGTCTGGAGCCAATCCAGGGAGCAGCAGCCGGGTCATGGGGTGGACTTTAGAACGGACTATCATAATATAATGCGTTTATAAAATTTCGTGTCAGGACTGTTGACCGTTGAGGAGTTCCCTCGTCTGGAGCCAATCCAGGGAGCAGCGGCTGGGTCATGAGGGGTGGACTTTAGAATAAACTATCATAATATAATGCGTTTATAAAATTTCGTGTCAGTACTGTTGACCGTTGAGGAGTTCCCTCGTCTGGAGCCAATCCAGGGAGCAGCGGCCGGATCATGAGGTGGACTTAAGAATGGACTATCATAATATAATGCGTTTATAAAATTTCGTGTCAGGACTGTTGACCGTTGAGGAGTTCCCTCGTCTGGAGCCAATCCAGGGAGCAGCAGCCGGGTCATGAGGTGGACTTTAAAACGGACTATCGTAATATAATACGTTTGTAAAATTTCGTGTCAGGACTGTTGACCGTTGAGGAGTTCCCTCGTCTGGAGCCAATCCAGGGAGCAGCAGCCGGGTCATGAGGTGGACTTTAAAACGGACTATCGTAATATAATACGTTTGTAAAATTTCGTGTCAGGACTATTGACCGTTGAGGAGTTCCCTCGTCTGGAGCCAATCCAGGGAGCAGCGGCCGGATCATGAGGTGGACTTTAGAATGGACTATCATAATATAATGTGTTTATAAAATTTCGTGTCAGGACTGTTGACCGTTGAGGAGTTCCCTCGTTTGGAGCCAATCCAGGGTGCAGCAGCCGGGTCATGGTGTTCAGTATTCTGAGGATGCTGCTGGCTTAGCATGAAACACAGGTGGATAAAATTTCGGTTATTTTTTTTCTAGGACGCACCGTTTTCAAGATATTTGAATTCAATTTTTTTTTTTTTTTTACTGGCTATGTTGCCGCGTGACTGAGTATCGTTTGTGAGGGTTACAAGTGTTGGTAGGACTAGGACTAGGGCCACCTCTACTAATAAGGGCGTGCACATTCAATATTTAGACACGTATAGGTCTATACTATAAATACGCAGTACCAGCCCACGTCGGCCAACCTTCGGAGATTATCGGCGGGGACAAGTGGGCCCACATCGGCAATTTCTAATTCGAATTCCATTCCTGCCTTGTCCTGGGTATATCCGATGGATGTCACGCAGCAAACGGCGGAACCTAGCAGCGTCCGTGGGAAGGCTTCTTAAAATATTTTGCCGGTACATATATTCGCCCATGTACCACTTTATCCGCCGCTGACTCCTACAGGTGCGACATTGGCGTTTCAGTTCCAGCCATTGCCGCTCTATAGTATTTGTGTGTACTTTGCACCGAACATTATTAGTGCCTGGTACTGGGATCCCAAGGCTGGGATCCACAGGGATATTGATAGTCCCTGCCGTAAATTGTATGCTGTGGTTGACACTGGAATGTCCACGCATACCCAGTCTCAAGTGCACGCCCATGTATGACCGGTGCTGGTCTGACATTATGTAGGAGTTAGGTCTAACATTTTCTTGAATTATGCTATCTAATGTGGCCCTATTTTTGTTTGGTATCAGCTCCACGTGAATTTTTTTGGTAAGTCGGCTTATGCAACCAAAGGACCACGTTTGCCGCTGCAATAATCGACCCCTGTGGTATTTATTGGTGTAAAGGTGGGTTTCGTCGACCTCCACTATGTCGTTGTCCCCGCCGATCATGTCGCGGTCATGAGCTTCGGCCACCTCACAGACCTCGCGTAAATAGTGGTAGACCTGTATAGCCGTTTTACGTGTCACCCCTACGTCTTTAGCGGCCTGTGACACTTTGTCTTTCCGAAAGAAGTGGAGCAAAAGCCTGAGCGTATTTAAAATCGACACATTGCTGCGTTCAAAAAAGGTCCCCTTTAAAGGAGACCTAATGACGTTGCAGCCTGCCCTTCTGCAACGCCATCTAAACCCCAACTTATAATTTACGTTGCGTTCCGCATTCATCGCTCGCCTACATGAAGGGCAGCGCGGTGTCTGCGACGGAATTAGGAGCCACCGTTTCGCCGCTTCAATGGCTCTGTCCTCAGACGAAATAGCCGCTGCATAGCTCCAGAGGCTAAAATTTCTATCTAGAATTAATGAAAATGGATCCATATTTTTCAAAAACTAAACTACAAACTAAACTACAAACTAAAACTACAAACTAAAACTACAAACTAAAACTACAATCTAATAAAAACTACAGCTTAAAACTAATAAGAAACAAAAAACACTTACAAGCTAAAAAATAAAAGAAATGAAATCTTAAAAACTAAAAATGTATGAAAAACTAAACAAAAATTAATAAAATGAAAAATATAAAATAATAACTAATGAATAAAAACAACTAAATAACTAACTAAGAAAGAAAACAAAAGAAAACAAAACTACAAGCACAGAAAAATTTGGATCGCATTCGTATTGAAAATTCCCAATAATTCGTGTATTTTGAGTACTGTTAACGTAGACCAAAACTTTACCGTAACGAGAACCCGTCACTTAGAAAAATTCGAATGTTGCAAGATACGTTTTTGAAAAGATTTTTTTTTTTCTTGTTTTTTTTTATGTCATCTCATGGTTTTTGACTTGAGCAACAATTTATGTCCAGAAAAGATTTTCATCTGAGCTACCGTTTTGGAAATATAGTGAGTTTAAAAAAAAAGGAAAAAAAAGTAAAAGCTCCTAACTCAAAAACAGTGCGTCGTAGGGCCATGCTTCTCAGAGCCTAAATAGTTTCTATGGGCAAGGTTATTAAGGTGCTGCAATAAAAATGGTCGATTTCCAATTTTTTTCTTTTTCTCTGAAAATTTGCCTAAGTCCTCTGCCCCTGAAAATACTCAAGCTGAAAGATCCACCGACACTTAGAAATTTTTTAGATTTTTTATTTTTATTTTTGTTTCGTGGGTTTTTTTACATCATCTCATGGTTTTCGACTTGAGCAACAATTTATGTCCAGAAAAGATTTTCATCCGAGCTACCGTTTTGGAAATATAGTGAGTTTTTAAAAAAAGGAAAAAAAAGTAAAAGCTCCTAACTCGAAAACAGTGCGTCGTAGGGCCATGCTTCTCAGAGCATAAATCGTTTCTATGGACAAGGTTATTAAGGTGCTGCAATAAAAATGGTCGATTTCCAATTTTTTTCTTTTTCTCTGAAAATTTGCCTAAGTCCTCTGCCCCTGAAAATACTCAAGCTGAAAGATCCACCGACACTTAGAAATTTTTTAGATTTTTTATTTTTATTTTTGTTTCGTGGGTTTTTTTACATCATCTCATGGTTTTCGACTTGAGCAACAATTTATGTCCAGAAAAGATTTTCATCCGAGCTACCGTTTTGGAAATATAGTAAGTTAAAAAAAAAAAAGTAAAAAAAACAAAAGCTCCTAACTCGAAAACGGTGCGTCGTAGGCCCATGCTTCTCTGAACCTAAATGATTTCTATGAACAAGTTCAACCCGATACTACAATAAAATTGGTACCTTTCCGTTTTTTTGTTTTTTCCGAAAATTTGGCTAAGTTAAAAAAAAAACGAAGGCCTATTTCTCGGAAACGGTGCATCGTAGGACCATGCTTCTGAGAACCTAAATGGTTTCTATGGTCAAGGTTAACCCGATACTGCAATAAAATAGGTAAATTTCTGAAAAAAAAAAAAACTGAAAATTTTTCGATCCATAGCGCCCCTAAGGCTACACTCCGGTCAGTGGGTCGTCTTAGTTCCACTGTGGAAGAACAGAAGCCACACATTTTAAAGAAAATAAGATACTATGTCCATCTATGTTGCTCTGCCTTAAAAGTGGGCCAAAGGTCAGTTGGTCGTTTGTGGCCCTACATGCACTTAATACCCGGGACAAAATTAAATAATTGATCACAATAAAAACTCATATTGTGAAATATTTTGTAAAGCATAAACAGAGTTATTATTTAGGGTTCCATAAGCAAAGTGTGCCAACGGGACCCTGTTACCAAAGCTCCTCTGTCAGTCTGTCTGTTACAGGGCTGTATCATTTGAACCATAATAGGTAGACACTTGAAATTCAGTGTGTACCACAATGGCCTCTATAACAAAAAAATTAAAATGAAATAAAGTTAAGTTAAAAATTGAGGGGTATATAAAAAACGAAAAGTATTTATTGTATGGTGGTACGGAACTCTTTGTGTGCGAGTCTGACTTGCACTTGGAAGCTTTTTACTTGTTAGTCATTTTGGGCAGTTACGTATTTTAATTATTTTGTTTTGTTGATAAGCTTAAATATTTCTTTACAGACAATGCTGTTTCTGATCACACATATGCTAAGAAAAGGCAGCATGATGATCATACCTACTGTACCTTTGAACCTACAAAAAAACATAGAATGACTAAAACTGGTAAGTCACAGCTTTTATCTTTTTTTTTGTTTTTAATAATATAATAAATCTACACTAAAATTTGTTTGTAAGTTTGTATGCAAGGGGTAATCTCCGGAACTACCAGTCGGATTTGAAAAATTCTATTTGCATTGGTTAGCCCAATTCTTGAAGAAGGTTATCTTGGGCTAGGCTCGTGGACGCAATCGCGGGCAGAAGCTAGTACTTTTATAATTTCTGAATGCATTGTCTTTTGATGGCTATTTTGCCCAATTGCATAGAAACACTTCTTTGCGTAATATTTAAATGCGATTGTTACACAAATTGAATGATAAACAAGTAGTTCCAGATCAAATTAAAAAGACGAAGGTAATTATTGTTTTAGAATTCAGAATGTTTCTGAAGATGGTTGTTTAGGGATACCTAGTCTGTTCGGTCTAATTACAATAATCATGCATACAGCTGTACTGAGTCACCGCCTTCTACGAAACGGTAATGCTCGCGAAGGAGAAGGCGGTGAGGGAGAGGCAAATTTCGCGCCCTCACGCCCCTAACCGCCGCAGGAGGAGACGCCCGGGGCGGGAATTGCGAGCCGATTTCCGGCCACCGTAGGCGCGGGCTTGCGGACGGTGAGCAATGGGTAGCTCGCCGTCCGATAAGGACCAAGCCCGGGTCGACGGCGCGTTGTGTTCCACGCGCGCCTCAAAGAGATGTCAGCAGAATTGACGGGGTCCGTTAGGGCCAATGCCCGCCGGGGGTTCGAAGAAAACCGATAGGGAAATCGTGGCCCCCGGCAACAGGGCAACCGAAGGAACACGGGTGGGTTTTAGTCAGTAAGAGTCTGACACGCCCTCCCGCTCCACCCAGAGCGGGAGAAGTTATTTGATAATTTCCCACCCAAAAAAAAAAAAAAAAAAAAAAAAAAAAAAAGCTGTACTGAGTCATGGAAATAGTGTTGTTTATCAATATTTCAAGGTGTTCAAAAGTGAGAACTTATAATAGTCTATTTTATTGCAGGTTAAGAATTGCGTGAGTGTTCAACAAAACAGTGGCAGCTACTCTTTCATACACTGCTCACTTTTGTAAGTATTTTGTCTGCAATGTAGTTTTCATACTGACTGCAAGCTGTGTCACATAGAAATAAGTATATTATAGCATGTTACTTTTTTGTTGCAGCTCATTATGCCGATGGCAAACAAGTCAGCCCAACTTTAAAGAATACGGCAGAAATGGTATCTATTTTTGATGATTTATTTGATTCGGTCAATGGAGCCTCTCTTACAAGTAAAAAGAATAAAGGTAAACCTTTGCGGAATGCGGTAACAGCCGCGTCTCGGCACCATAGATTTTGAAGGGAGGCTATCAAAAAACTGCAAGGGATAAAATTTGTATAAAATAAAACTGGATAATTATGCTGAAAAGCTATCAAAGGTTGTGGCAATTAATCAAGAATAAAAATGATAACTATCTTGAGACCGAGATATTTCAACTCTGATCCAATAGAAAACTTTTTTGGACAAGTCTGAGCGTACAATTTTAGAAACAATGATCCTAATTGCCACACCTTTAAGACGCTTCTAATCATAAGATTTATAATCTTTCACTCCGATGGTTACAATTGTGAAGAGGATTCAGGTGAGCAACTAGTAAAACTCAAGGCCTTATTTTCAAATAAGGCCACGAAAAATAATGAAACAAACGCCGATAGCGCATATCACCTGGATCCTCTAACCTTCGGAGTGCAGTTCTAGAGAATATCCCCACAATCCACACAACGAATGCTTGGAAATCACACCATAAACAGGTATTATAAAATAAAATAAGATCTAAGTATTTGTTTGATTTTCTGGATTGTGTGATACACAGGGATGCTGTTGAGGAATGCTTTTTAGATTTAAGTCATTGATTAGCAGTATTTAATTGGTGCAATGTAATAAATAAGATAATTAAATAATCTAAAATATATAACTTTTGTTTTCTAACCTAAACACATCTGTGCCCTTGCACAGATGTGTTATGGTTAGAAAACAAAAGTTTGCCACCAATGCAAAAGAAAGCTTTCTTAAAATATAAGACAAAAATAAAAATATTATAAATAATATTGAATGTTTTTTATTTTCATCACAGGACTAATATTCCTCTTTCTAATACACACACACCTCAGGTGTACTATACGTACACCTGTCTACACAATCCTACCTCGGGTTGAATTAAAGCAGAACCTCTTTTTTGGAAGTTGGTTAAAGGCTTAAAAGGCTATTTTCCAAAATATTCTAGGCTCGATAAACGTTGGCAAAAAGACTCGGTCTCATAACAACAAGAGGAACAAAATGGTTAAAATTAAAAAAAAACTAAACGTCACAATCAAAGCTCGCAAATCGTAAAGCGATTTTTCTACTATGGGAGATTACCGTCTGAGTACTACTTAGTCTGTGCAGATAGCACTGTGATCAGATCAGAGAATATTATTGCGCTGCGTAAAAGTGAAGTGAATATCTAATGAAACCGGACTAAGTGTGAGTATTATCATTTATATATTTCATATTTTACTAAACATAAATCTCAAGGGTATTGTTGAGACAGAAGATGCCTTTAAAGTTTTAAATTCATTATGAGGTTTAATTCGATTAGTGAATAATAAATAATTAGGTATTATGTGTAATAAAAACAATGTTTTTCTTTGTTCTAGAGAAATACTGTGAGGGTTAAGAGATATGAGGAAGGGGCTTATTATCGCGGTGCAGCGACGTCAAATGGTGAATGAATATGAAACAAATGGTTTCATACCAACGAGATATTTTGCTGAATTATTAAAAACACGTCATTATGAACCGTTCGCCGTGCACTCTGAAGGCTTGCATCACTGAAGACCAGCTAGAAAACCGTTTTTGACCTTAAAATATTGACCGTATCAACTTAATAAACAACAGATTCGTTATTGCATGAATTTATGGTAACGAATTTCTTAAGCACGTTTCAATAGGGTGTTTGTCGTATTTCTTGCAGATAGACCGAAATTGTTTAATTAATATTATTTTAGTAATATTATTATTTTAGGATTAAAATTTGAGGTTTAGTTTCAATCTTCTTTTCGTAAAGAAAATGAATACTTAACCTCAATACCAACCAATATTTACTAAAGCCAAATAAAATTTAAAATAATACTTAACTTTAAAATCAACAATATTGTCAGTAGATTTTTTTACATTCTATGTAGTCTAATATTCTTATTTATTGCTTAATTACTTCGAACATGATCAAAGCTTTATATACCTATATGGTGAAAAAAATCCATTTAAAATATTTCAAAATTTAAATATGGCAAAATAATACAAATTGCTTCTAAGTTTCTAGACATCTATTTCACATATTATTCAGGTGAAGTAATGATAAATAATTGTAGCAGTTTGTTAAGTAAAATAAATATAACAAATAAATATTAGGTATTTATTTTTTATTATCACATATCACGCATTTTTTATTCTAAACCCTTTATTGCAATAACAACATTAATAAATAGGCAGGAATATTTAAAAATATTATTATTGCAAACAAAAATAACAATATTTGCAAAAACAGCGCTGTGATTTACGAGATTAGAACCTTAGCCATCTTGAATCTAAGATCAACGCTTAACGCCTTCTGCTATCTGCACATATAATTTGCTTTCGAATTTTAGCAATGCCATAAACTGGCCAAGGTCACGCGTATGATGCGTGTCTAACAATAAAGTGCGGCGCTCGCGAACCGCGACGATACGACAGTGTTAGTGCAAAACTGCGTTTTCTGTGGTGTGTGTAGGACACACACACCACAGACGTCTGATTACACATACAAATGTACGGACTACACCGCGTGTTCACAGCAATACGACTCTTAGCGTGTTTATGCACTTTTGAGCGCTTACCTGTACATATAAACATTGATCAGGCAGGGGCCATAGTTCTTCCATAGTTCCAGGTAACCAGTCCACTTTAGCCACCCAAACCCATAGTCAAAATATCTTTGTTTCTATATCCTGCAATAGTCCTACACCAACCGGGGGTTGTCCTTGGGTGCCCTTGCGTAGTGCGAACAGGGATAGTCATCGGTTGGTGCCTCAGTACTTAAAAATGTCTAAGGGGCCTCTGCGAGTTGGCTTCGGCTCCTCGTACGCCTTCCAAAAGTCCGGGACCCCAGGGTCCCGAGACATGTTAAAGACAAGAATAATAATAAAAAGAAAAAGTTTACATTTTTTGTAAGTTTGGTAGCCTGTTTTGTCTCGCACAGGTCGTTATTACTATTTTATTTTTCGTTTTTTTTAATTGTTTTTAAAATTATTTCGTTTATTCGATTTTTTTTTGTTACTTTCATTATGCTCCTTTTTCGTTTTTTTTACTGTTTGTATTTCCCAAATAAAATATTTTTCTTTCTTTCTTTCATTTACGCTTTCACGCTAAAACGGCTGAACGGATTTGGATGAAATTTGGGATATGGGTAGACCATGATTTGGGTTAGGATATGGAATACTTTTTATTCAGAAATTCCCACGGGATAGAGACTTATGCGGGTGAAACCGCGGAGCGCAGGTAGTCGATAAAATTATATATACGACCTACATAATAATTAAACAGGTATGCTACACAATAATTACAGCGTATTGTCAGCAACAAATAAACTTGCTGTTTGTGCAGAGATAGTTCTGTGTACACCAACCTTTGACTTCCAGCGATAAAAAAAGTATATCACATACAGCATGTTTAATTTTTGTTTAAGATCTTTTATGTGTTGGTGCATGTGAGATTATTGTGTTTATAAGGGCTCATGGCTAAATAACAACAGGCGCACGGGTCGATCGAAAGTTTAGCTACGGTTGCCGAGGTCATTCCATGGATGTGTGACCATCCATTACATATCGAGACCCCTCCGTGCCTCGGAAAGCACGTTAAGCCGTTGCTCCCGGCTGTCATTTCTGACAGATCTTTGCTAGTCATTACGGATAGTCAGAAGCCCGAAAGTCTGACATCTAGTCTTACCAAGGGGTATCGGATTACCCAGTTACTGGGTTGTGGAGGTCAAATAGGTAGTCTATGTAAAATACTAGTATTTAGCAGTATTCGGTTAAATTGGAAGCAGACCTCAACATAGTTGGGAAAAGCCTATTCAGATGGGTTTATTCCAGGAATCTCCACCGACAAATCCCCACCAGTGAGGATTGTTATTTTTTTCCAGAAATCCCCACTAGTTAAATAAACTCAGCCTTTTTATCTAACATTATAGTCGTTTTTAACAAGCCTAACAACCTAACCTATTAACAAGTGGGGATTTCTGGAAAAAACAATTACAAGCCCCACTGGTAGAGATTTGTAGGAGGGGATTTTTGGAATAAACTGGTAGATGATGATGAAATGCAGTCACGAAAGTCATGATCTTTCTACCAGTATCTCAATTTATTTAGGGACGGCGCAGCATGACTTCGTCTGCCATATATCTCTATTAGCTGTAATATCAGTAGATATACTCACCTCCTTTCTAGCGTCTCATATTTGCACGAATTAAGTGAGAAAAGCTGAAGCTCATGCTGTGATTAAATTTTCCAATCAGCAAAGTGGTGGCAGGGCTGACGGCATATGGCGCGCCAAACGTCCAATTTATTTTAATTTTACGTCCATTCATAGATGACTCCGCCGTGGAATGTAAATGTGGTACTGGTGCTGTTCCACAAACTATGGGACTCTTAATATCGTGTACTGCGTGTCCTGTCTTTTGCACGTTACAGGAACTGATGGACACTAATGACGGCGCCAAACTAGATGAATCTACCCTGAAGTATAAATGTGGTGCTGTTCCACATACTTTTTTTTTTTGGTTGGGAAATTATCAAATAACTTCTCCCGCTCTGGGTGGAGCGAGCGGGAGGACGTGTCAGACTCTTACTGACTAAAACCCACCCATGTTCCTTCGGTTGCCCTGTTGCCGTGGGCCACGATGTCCCTTTCGGCCCATATTCGCAGCCCCGGCAGGCATTGGCCCTAGCGGACCCTATTAATTCTGCTGACATCTCTTTGAGGCGCGCGTGGAACACAACGCGCCGTCGACCCGGGCTTGGTCCTTATCGGACGGCGAGCTACCCATTGCTCACCGTCCGCAAGCCCGCGCCTACGGTGGCCGGAAATCGGCTCGCAATTCCCGCCCCGGGCGTCTCCTCCTGCGGCGGTTAGGGGCGTGAGGGCGCGAAATTTGCCTCTCCCTCACCGCCTTCTCCTTCGCGAGCATTACCGTTTCGTAGAAGGCGGTGACGGCCTGCCATTTCCTCTCGCTCCGTACCATGGCCATGAACCAGGGCCGGACGCGAGAGATTACCGCTGCCGATCGCCTCCACGAGGACACGGCGATGCTCCGCCCAAGCCGGGCAGACCTCCACCGTATGCTCCACCGTGTCCTCCGGGCGATCCACACAATGGTGACATCCGGGCGTTTCCTCCCGCTTTATCCTGAACAGGAACCTCCTGAAGCAGCCGTGTCCGGTGAGGACCTGCGTCAGGCGGAAGGTGAGGGTGCCGTGGCGCCTCTCAAGCCACTCCTCAAAGAGGGGTCTTATCGCCGCAATTGTGGCGTGCCCAGCTGTTCCACATACTATGGGACACTTAATATCATGTCCTAAGTGTCCTGTTGTTTGCACGTTACAGGAACTGACGGACGCTAATGACGGCGCCAAACGTGTATCTAGTCTTCTTCGTATCCTGCGTTTCCTATCGTCTGCACGTTACAAGAACTGATGGACGTTACTGATGGCGCCAAACTCGTAGCCGAATTCATTGATTCTCCGATTGCCATCGACACACTAAGAAGAAATAGTAATAGTTCATTTATTTGTAGATTTTACATTACCCTGTTAATTTTATGAAGGACGCCATCCAGATAAAAACAACACAACACAAACATTGATTTGTAAACTGTCTATTTATATTAACATCATATGTTAAGACGTCTCATTGAGGTAAATAACAATTAAAATTCTATTGTGTCTCGTTAATGACACTTGAAAGGTTAAGGATGTTCTTACATAAATAAATAATTTCATTTCATTTGGATTGTAATATTATACCTAGGTATTTTCGCATATCTCGGGACCATTGGGGTCAGAACCTACGGACTAGGTTCCAGGACGAGGGGCCTAAGCCAACTCGCAGAAGGTTTGACCTATAAGAAAAGGAAATGGAGCACCATCCGATGATTATCCCTATTTGCACTGTGCAACTGCATCCAATGCCATCCCCCGGTTAGTGTAAGATTATTGCAGGATATGGAAACCAAAAATAATGATTGGCCTATGGGTGAAGGGGAATCAAATGAAAGGCTTCCTCTTCTTTAATGTGTATATATTACTTAGATAAGCTTGAAGTAATGGAGACGCGTACATTTATGCGCCGTAGATGTATGATTCTGAGTCAGTGCGTGGCTTGCGCGACGCGCTGTGTTGGACTCTGTATTTGAACTGGCGATGGCGGCGCGGGCTCCGTCGCGCGCCGATGTCACCCCGTGCACCGCACCCCCCGCTGACGTCGTAGTGGTGTGCCGCGCGTGTCGTCGCAGGCGGTACAGTACGGTTTTTTGGATGCACACTATGGCGTGCACAATGAGTTTGGATGGCTAAGATATTATACCTAGGTAGGTATTGTTAATATGTATACTGTTGTTATGCAAGCAAAATAACATTATAATAGCTTGCTTCCTCTTTCTTAATAAGCGACTCCATGACAATTCAAGTGCCTAATAAGTCACCATAATTTGTTTAATTGAAATTAATGCTTTGAGCGAGTTTGAGTAAGCAAGTTTAATATTTTAAAGCAAGCGTGCAATTTTAAATTAGATCAACCTGTATTGTCAAAAGTGTCTATGTACGCTTTATGCGATGTTTTTATCCGACCATAAACAAGAAAAATAAGTGTTTTAAAGGTTATGTTTGCTGAACAAACTCATTTAGTACGGTGTGGCATCTTGTACAACGATGAAGTGCATTATTTTCACCGCATTTTTACTAGGTGAGTACTTTTCTTTAGAACTTTGTAACCGTAACAACTCAATAATTGATAAACAAATCAAAATCTTCGGTAGAATGTTGTTTGACATCATCTGAAATGTAGATTGATTTAATTTCACCGTTCTTTGTATATATCCTCGGGGATTAGTATAATATGGCCCGATTGCACTACAGATCATTGAATATATTAAATATAATATATACACAAAGCATCGTTATATTTCCGTCGTAATTTGAATCAATCATTTGAAGATGATAGAGTCAGACGATACAAGTGAGCCATTATGTTTTTAAATTGGATGGGTCAGCAAAGCAAACGTGTGCATGGCGTGTGCTGACATATATATAGAAAATAATTTAATTTATTTTTTTGTGTTGGGTAATGTAAATTATTTTGCATAAGTACTATTGTGTAGAATCAAGTTTTTCTAACTGAACAGACAGCTGTGCTGCTGGGTAGTTTAATGCGCCACTTCTTCTTCCCAGCTAAAGCACTAGAAAGTGGTGACTCTCCTATGTAACTCTGACGTTCAAAAAGTGCTGATTCTCAGCCTACTTTGAATAAATGACTTTTGAATTTTTGAAACACTTGCGTCTGCGTTGTGAATAGACGTTTTGCCTGCTGACTAAGTTATTTTTTGCAGTCACGTTGATAGTATTCCATTTTTAACCGACTTCCAAAAAGGAGGACGTTATATGTTCGTCGCGTATGTTTGTTTTTTTTTTTTTCTTTTTTTTTTATGTATGTCCACCGATTTCTCCGCCAATTGTGGACCGATTTTGAAAATTATTTTTTTGTTTGAAAGAGTATGCTCTCGAAATGGTCCCATATACATTTTATTAACTTTGCTTCGATAGTTTTTGAGTTAGCTTCAATAATACGTACTTTTTCCCACTTAGTATGTGGATGATATGATAAGTTCCTGTCACTGTTATTTACATAGCAGGTAGTGGTTTTCGAATTTGTGTGGGGTAGGTACCACAACTAAAAAGTGAAAAATAAAAACTTTTTACAAAAAAAAAACAACCGACTTCCAAAAAACACTGCAAAGTGAAAAATAACTTTAATTTCGGAAGTCGGTGACAAAAAACGAAAATTCAAAACCAAAGACACCGACTTCCGAAATTAAAGTTATTTTTCACTTTGCAGTGTTTTTTGGAAGTCTGTTGTTTTTTTTTTTTGTAAAAAGTTTTTTCTTACATCAGTTTGTCGTAATTCATTGCAATTTCACCTTTGCAGGTATATTATGTCTGCCTTCGACATACTCTCGCCATGTACAGTTCTATAGAAAAGACTATACGTACATTGATGAGTTCGACGCATTTTATAAAGTTCACTGGGATTTGAGTGGATCAGCTTGGAGTACCGCTTTTTTTACTTGTGATGACGAAGGAGCTACTCTGTTCTATCCAAAAGCCCAGGGAGAGTGGACTTTGGTGAAGAACTTGACGAATAGAATGACTGAAGTTCCTAATGTGACAGACATCTTCGTTGGATTGCACGACGAATTTGAATTAGGAGAGTTTATGACTGTTGACGGTGAGTATTCACTTTTTGTTTACTTTTCCATGTATTAGGTTTGCAAACATGGAAATAGGTTATCGCGTTTTAGAGTGCTGCAACACAAAGGGTATTGTCGATGCACTGCCAACATAGTAGGAATGCTGTTGAAATTTACAATGTTGTATAATTTTCTGTATTTTTTATTCAACCTACGGTTTCATACTTACCTAGGCATCTATCTGCATGAACGGTTCTTGCATTTTCGTAAATAAACAATTGTCTGTATTGTGACTACTAGTATCTTTTTCCCAGTTGATCATAGAAGCTTGAAGCAAGCTATATTTTTTTCTGAAGAAGAAATATAAAATGGCGACCTTCAGTTGCGGCCAATAGTGGCAAAGTTTGCGATAGCAAGCTTTTAAATTTAAACTTTTTTCGATTTTTCAGGACATTCAACGCCATTTCCACTGCCTGCTGAAAGCAGTCTACAGCCTCTCAATAATTGCATAACTATGAACGTGGACAGTGGATTGTTCAATGTGGCCAGTTGTTCAAGAGCACCTGATACGCCGTTACCGTTTGTCTGCAAGAAAGTTGAGGATGAATCGTGTCCGACTATTGACCGTGGTAAGTGGTGTATTCCTGCTTTTGTTTTTTACCCGACTGCGCGACAGTAAAGACAGGGTTATGTTTTCCACGCGTTTACAACATGTAAAAAAACCCTGTCCGATCCTTGAGGGTGTTGTTAGGAATCGTACTGAGAGTATATTTATGTAGGAATTATCAAGAAAATCGAAAATGAAAACATCGTCAATTTTTTTTTCAATGTGGAATTTTACCAGGTTATTTACATGGAGCGCGGGCGGCCGTCCTTTACTGGGTGTCTACAAGTCATAACTTATGATCCGTTGAGTCAGGATTATGATGTGATTTTAAAATAGCAATATCTTTTTATTTTCAATAATAATTCGATTTTTTATTACTTTTAGGACGTATCTTTGTCAAAAAAAAAGTCAAAAGTCAAATCATTTATTTCAAAGGCCCATGTATGGCACTTTTGAACGTCAAAATTTACAAAATATTAAAATTGATTCTAGTCGCCCCTTCCAAAAGGTAGTTTTCGTATGGAGAAGAATGGGCAAGAAACTCCACCGTTAGGTACTCTTTTAAAATGTTTTACAATTGTTTGTATATGCACGTACATTAGTTAAATAATATTACCTATATGTGAAGACGATGCACCTAGAATAAAATTACTATACTACAATAGGTAAAAAGAATTAAAAATGAAGCAACGACAGATAATTTAATATGTGATAGATACATGGTGCTCACATATTTACAAACATTGTAAAAGTAGACGATTTTCCTAAAATTTTGTAATTCAGTCAGTGTGTGATAAAGTAATCACAGAATGTAAAATCAATGTCATAAAACACAAAATAATCAATTTTACAATTAAATTAGCAACCAGTTTGATTTTGTCTTTGTATGTGGCCAGTGTGTTTTTTTATACCTTCCACACTTTCTAACGGCTGGATGGATTTTAAAACATGAGTTGTCTTTTTCGTGTTTCGTCTCGTCTTGGTCACGCGATGGTTGTATGTAGGCTTTTGTTTTATAAAATCAAAATGGCGGATTTTAGACGTCAATATTAAGTAATGTATTGAACGAAAAGTAATTATACCATTATCATAAAGGGCTTAAAGAGATGATTCCAAAAATATAACAATAAAAAAAGGAAAGTAAAGAAAAACCTGACTGCTACAAACAAAAAAATTACTTTAAAAAAAAAACGACCTTACTTTTCAAGCAATCGGAGTCTGAGATATAACTAAAATAACTTCCAACAATTGCATCAGACAACATTTTTTAAGTTTTATTGGCCCAGGACCTTTATATCTGGGGCACGGTAGTGCCCCCGCCAAGACGAGCCAAAAGCGAGGCACTATCCACTTTTTCTCGTAGCGTTTCGTCGTATTTTCAAAATCTCATAGCTTCGATATGGATAATGCTATAGAGCTCAAATTCTCTGGACAAGATATGGTTAACAGACTTATAAAAGACACGTAAGTTTCATTTGTTTAGCTTTTATACTTTGAATTTTATTAATAGGTACCTTAATATCTAAAATACGTCGATTTCGTCACTCATTAACTGACTGAAGTCACTCCCTCTTCAAATCCTCTAAAGCACATCTCAAAGTCCTAGAAAGCTGAAATTTGGTATGCAGGCTAGGATTTGCACAAAAATAACAAAAAAAAAATAATATAAATAATGCTGTAACTTTTTGCCGTACATTTTGACCAAGATGAAAGGTTTGTTGAGTTAGGCCTTGTAGAGTTAGGGGCTTGGCTCAACATTAGCTCTGATAGCTTATTAATAGTGAAAGCGTTTTGTAGGTAAGTCTTGGCAACCTACTTTACTGATATGAAATTTTTTGGTAGTATACTTTACTAGATGTATCATTATACTACCGGATAGATAGAATTATAGTTTGACCAATACCGCTGTACCGCGCCTTAGGAATACACGGCGAGGCGGGGGGCAGTGTTGACCAATGAGCGGCGGGCGGGACGCCCCGTGCGCCGAGAGCTTTGACGAATTAGCGGCCTGCACTGCTCCCCCGTCTCGCCGCGCGCCTTCCTAAGGCGCGGTACAGCGGTATTGGTCAAACTATAGTACCTCATCTGTTGTCCTAATAAAACATATTCCCCCTTATTTTACAAACGTTGCTTAAAGTTAAGAGAGATATCGTAATACTATGTGGATCATTTTCTTTTTTAACCCACTTCTAAAAGGAGGAGGTTCTCAATTCGTATGTGTACTTTTTTTTTGTTTGTTTGTTTGTTACGCGATTACTCCGCCAATTATGCATTGATTTTAGTGATTCTTTTTATGTTTGGTAGGTCATACTTCAGAAGTAGTCCCATATAAATTTTATTAACTTTGATTGGGTAGTTTTTGAGGTAGCTTCAATAATACGTATTTTTTTTCCATTTAATATGTGAAATAACAGTGACAGGAACTTATCATATCATCCGATATGATAAGTTCCTGTCACTGTTATTTACATAGCAGTTAGTGGTATTAGAATTTGTGTGGGGTAGGTACCGTAACTAAAAAGTGAATAATAAAAACTTTTCACAAAAAAAAAAACAGACTTCCAAAAAAACACTACAAAATGTAAAATAACTTTAATTACGGAAGTCGGTGTCTTTGGTTTTGAATTTTCGTTTTTTATACTGACAAATGCTTGCATTGACTGGACAGGTCCACTCAAATCTTTGTGGTTCTTTCCTCAAAAGACCATTTCAAGCACTAATCTACGTTTATGAATATGAAGAAAATCATTCGTCCGTAACAAACATAACTAATTGGTACTATTCATGTACTATCATCGCCAAGTTAGGCATAGGAAACAAGGCAAAAAAAAAACCTGGCCCTAAAACTAGTAGAGAATTGTTGAAGGTAATGTTCGAGACCACATCGCTGAGCCGGCAGCGTCTAGAAACGGCAGTAGGTACTAATTAAATTCGTGGCGCCGAACGTGCGTTGAGCACACATCTTCTGTCCGGACCGCCATTCAATGCCGATAGATACTTACGACATTTGTGTCGTAGTGCGAGTAAACAACCCAAGGACGACCCAGTTCAATTCCCAGTGGGGACAAAATTTTCTGCTCGGTTTGGTTGATAGTAGGGCTTGTTCTAAGTCCGCCTGGCTAGCTATCACCATCTTATCTAAGTCTGTCGCCGTAACAACAATGTTAACAGCATTGTTGTGGGCAGTTGGAGGTAAGATAGCCAGTTCCTCTGTCGTTGAGGATTCCGGGTGGAGCTCGCTTCCATCTTCGGTCTGATCTTTACTTACCATCAGGTGAGATGCAGGGCAAGAGCTTCCCGTTTACAAAAAAAAGAAACTTCCAAAACTTTTAAAGTAAAATACTTGCATAGAACATTGATCCGTAACACAATATAAATAAAGAGTACAATCGCGTTTACAAAAATGAGGTGTCGGTAACGGTGTCGCGAGTTCAATTGTTTTTTTCCCATCTCAAAAATGCCCAACGCGTCTAAAGAAGTTTTCACTCAAAAATACAGTAGCACCCTTGATTTATATGGAAATTGTTGACATGCCGCCTCTAGCAACGGCCGCCAAGGTTTCTCCGTGCTTTGTCTGCAAGACCATATACTTAGCTAGTATAGAAACGGTCATCTCAACTCTATAATAAAATAAATAAAGAAATATATATCTACACCAAACAATTTCTAGAATGTAAAAAACTTGTCACCAAATGGATAAAACCACTATCATATGAGGACACTGAGGCCCTCCTGCAGCACACATCATAACTCACTCATTCATGCACACACTTACTCTCCTGCACAACTTTTACAACTACACACATACAGGTCACACACACACACACACATCCTACACTAACATACATCCCATAACACAAATCACATAATTATGCCCACCTCACCTCACATTACATACACAAAACGCACACTAAGTTATATTTAATCTAATCTAATCTAATTCTTAAAATTGTAATTAATTTATATATAGTAAACAGTGGCATCTCTTGTGTACATTATGTAAATTTAAGTTACGGAAGAGTGGAGTGTCCTAATACAGGCATTTACTTGCTTAAAGGGACACTTCTATCACTAGTATGTAGTACAAGCTTGTTAAAGAAAATAAACTATTTGTATTTGTATTACACTAATATTATAAAGGCGAAAGTTTGTGAGTGTGTGTGTATGTTTGTCTCTTCTTCACGCAAAAACTACAGAACGAATTTGGATGAAATTTGGCACACAGATAGTTTAGGGTAGTATTTAAACGCAAATCAAAAAATATCCTTTTTCTATGCAATAAGATTCCGAATTCCCATCAAAATTACTGATTGCACAGCAAAATATTCAACTCAAAATATCACTAAACACACTACAATTTATTTTCGCAGCGTACAGCGATTTTTCCTAAAGCAAAAGCTTTTTCATCAATGCACAGCTAATAATCTTAATGCACATTATACATGTTAACTCTTTTTTTTTAAAATATAGCTTCTATTTTTATATTATGTACAGCAGTTTTCTAGTGAGACTGTTTGTTCCCAACCTTTGTTCCCACTAGTACTACCGAACTGAACCACCGGTGATACTAGCGATAGTAACTGCGATGTCCAACTGGCTGTACTACGTAAATTTACCCATGGTTCAACTGGTTGTTCTATGGGGAAATATCTTGGTAAATTGCACTCGAAAACACGGTTTTCGCACTGGTATATTATGTGGTCACAGTTCTAACCTAACCTAACCTACCATTCACCATACAACAACCAGTTTTGTTTTTTTATATTTTATTTAAATTTTATATTATTAATTTGCTGTGCAGTCAGTATTTATGCTATGTATGTAGTATTTTTGTACAAAAATAAATTTAACTGTATTGCATTATGAGGAAAAAGTAATGTCATATTGATGTATAATTTCGAATTATCTGCAGTTTGAGTTTTGTTAAACATTTAGTTTATTTGTAGTGAAGTAAGTTATTTGATGTAAAAAAGAATATAAATGATGAGTATGTATTGATAGGCGATTATTTATTTGATATGCAATTTATAATATCCCGATAGTTTATAACCTAGAATAACACATAGAATACTTTTTATCCCGATATTCCCACGGGATCGAGACTTCTGCGGGTGAAACCGCGGGGCGCAGCTAGTATTCAATATTTAATAGGCATTGAATGATAATTTCAGGTTACAAATACGTGAAGACATCAAGAAAATGTTACAAAGTAAATAAAAAGCCACAGATATGGCAGGAAGCTATGAAGACTTGCTTTATGGAGGGAGGAACACTGGCAGTTATAGAAAACAAGGCACAGGCTGAAGAAATTAAAGATATGACAGAAAATGGAGAACAATATTTCGTAGGAGTGAGAAGGCTCTTCTCCAGTGCTGAATATTACACAGTAAAAGGTAACAATATTTTTTCTTTTTTATTAATACTAATGACAGTTTTATCGCGAACAATTTACAAGTAATCGTGAAATATTGTGGTTTATTTACGAACGTACTTACACCTTTTTATTCAGATTTAATTGTATTATATGAGGAACAGGGTGCAAAGTTCACTCATGCTCTATAGAAAAGGGAGGATCCTCCGACCAGACGGGTGTCGTGTCTAGTGGGCAACTGCTAGACGATTGATGTCGGGAAGTTATATGTATATAACTTTTACTATGAGACCAAATTGTTTTGTTCATAATGGTGAGTAAAGTCACGTGTTAAAATTTGCGCACTGGATAAAAACTTATCCTGTTGTGATGAAATTGTTATCTACTATCGTCCGAGTCACTTTATCTTTAGGTCTCTGTCTACGCCATGGGATCTGGAGGCAAAGGTCCTCGCGCGCATTTGGGAGTGGCGCGAGGAGGCGAAACGCCGGGGCTTAACTCCGATGCCGCAAGAAGTCGCGGCACAGCGGACAGAGCTCCGGCGGGATCTCATGGCGGAAAGGAGAGTGCGATTGTCGCAACCCAGCGCTGGGCACGCCATAATTGCGGCGATAAGACCCCTCTTTGAGGAGTGGCTAGAGAGGTGCCACGGCGTCCTCACCTTCCGCTTGACGCAGGTCCTCACCGGACACGGCTGTTTCGGGAGGTACCTGTTCAGGATAAAGCGTGAGGAAACGCCCGGGTGTCGTCACTGTGTGGATCGCCCGGAGGACACGGTGGAGCATACGGTGGAGGTCTGCCCGGCTTGGGCAGGGCATCGCCGTGTCCTCGTGGAAGCGATCGGCGGCGGTGATCTCTCGCGTCCGGCCCTGATTCGGGCCATGCTATGGAGCGAGAGGAAATGGGAGGCCGTCACCTCCTTCTGCGAAGCAGTAATGCTCGCGAAGGAGGAGACGGAGCGCGTGAGGGAGAGGCAAATTTCGCGCCCTCGCGCCCCTAACCGCCGCAGGAGAAGACGCCCTGGGCGTCGGGAATCACAGGCAGATTTCCGGCCACCGTAGGCGCGGGCTTGCGGACGGTGAGCAATGGGTAGCTCGCCGTCCGATAAGGACCAAGCCCGGGTCGACGGCGCGTTGTGTTCCACGCGCGCCTCAAAGAGATGTCAGCAGAATTGACGGGGTCCGCTAGGGCCAATGCCTGCCGGGGCTGCGAATATGGGCCGATAGGGATATCGTGGCCCCCCGGCAACATGGCAACCAAAGGAACACGGGTGGGTTTTAGTCAGTAAGAGTCTGACACGCCCTCCCGCTCCTCCCAGAGCGAGATAAGTTATTTGATAATTTCCCAACCAAAAAAAAAAAAAAGGTCTCTGTCTAATCGGTAGATGTTATAATTTTAGGGTATCCATTAACGTTTTCTTTTTAAAATTAATACATATCCTCAAGTTATAACTACAACGTTTGATGTATACGTTCACTTAAGTTTATGTTTATTAGTACAGACGCCAGCACATCAAGCTACCCGAAACTGTCAAATTTTCCCAATCAACTTTGATTTATTTATTTTATTTATTTATTTATTTGATTTACACGGCTAGACACCAATTACATAAATCAAAGTATATTTAAGTACAAACATAACACGAAAACAAATAACAACAATTAAATACAATTATTATCACAAAAAACGTAGGCACATAACCATTAAATTTTCGAATTTATCATCGAACAGATCACAGTCAGGGTTGGCTTCCACGAGCTTATTTAGTGCGGTCAACACGCGTGGTAGGGGAGACGCAGCACGGGCTGCTGTCCGACACGAAGGCACGCCTAGCAGTCGATGTTTTCTGCCACGGAGATAATTATTCGGTGTGTATAGTCGAATCAGCTCATTATGGATATCAGGCGCATCCGTCATACCCTTCCACACCTTGAGCATAACGCCTACCTGGCCACATGCCCTTCTGGTCTCCAGCGTATGATATCCCAGACACCCTAAGAGGAACTTGGTAGGATAGAGGTAGGGATAGAAACCGAGAGTTCTTCTGTAAAGAAAACGCAGGAATGCTTTTTGCACTTTTTCTAGAAGAAGCGCATACTTTGCTTCGTGCGTATTCCATACAGAAGAACTAGCTTCTAGCTTGGTTCGGACAAGTGTGCCGTATAAGAGCCTTATTACATGCTCGTTGCGAAAATCGCGGGCATTACGGAGAACAAACCCTAGTCTTTTAAAAGATTCTTTGGCAACTGTAGAAATGTGATCATTAAAAGTAAGCTTCTGGTCAAATGTGACACCCAAGTCCTTCATGTTCGTTGATCTAGTTATTTTAGTACCATTCATTTTGTATTCAAAATCAATTGGGTGACGCATTCGACCAAAGGACATTACATAACATTTGGAAGAATTGAACTCCATTTTATTTTGAACTCCCCATTCATGTAAGGCGTTTATATCGTTTTGCATAGCTTCGCAATCCGATACAGTGTTGACAGCAGTATAAAGTTTGAGGTCATCTGCGTAAAGGAGACACTCAGCAAATTTTGCAACGGCAGGTAAGTCATTTACCATGAGTAGAAATAGCAGAGGCCCGAGTATTGACCCTTGACTTACACCAGAGCGTGTATGGTAGGGACGAGATACGTAGATACCCAGCCTTACAAACTGCTGGCGGTCCCGGAGATAGTCAGCTAAAAGTCGAAGTAAGTTTGGACAGACACCAATGGCGCTGAGTTTCTGAAGCAAGATATCATTATTAACTCTGTCGAAAGCTTTACAAAAATCAAAGTAAAGTACATCCACCTGTCGCTTCTTGTCAAGATACTTTGATATGTACTCCGTAATTGTCTGCAGATTGGAATCAACAGACCTCTTGCGTCTAAAACCGTGCTGGCTGTTACTCAGAAATTTTTCAACCTGGGAGTAAATAAGTTTATGAAGAACATTTTCGAATATCTTGGCTGGAGATGACAATATAGCGATAGGTCGATAATCTTCAACAGTTGATTTATTGGCCGTCTTAGGTATGGGCGTCACTCGCGAGATTTTCCATTGGTATGGATATATACCTGTCTTTAATGACAAATTAAAAATGTGACATAAAGGAGCGGAAAATAGTTCTTTTAAATGTTTCAAAATAAAAGGCGGAATACTGTCAGGTCCTATGGAACTTCTGGGTTTCAATTTATCAATACCGTAGTGGACATCATCGACAGTGAATTGGAAAATATTTATGTAATTACTATTGGTATCGGTTTCGTGATTACTGACACTTGCTGGATCTAATTGTGGCATTTCAGGCAGAAACACGCTTGCAAAAAATTTGGCAAAAGCTTCAGCGGCTGCTGCTCCTGAGAAACAGTCGCCACTATAGCTAACACTAGTCTCAAAACCCCCTTTCGACCGTAAGCTGTTAACGTGTCGCCAAAATTCAAGTGGGTTGCTTTTAATATTATTTTCAATGCGCCTTATATACAAACTGTAGGCTTCTGCAGTACGATGCTTCAAAGAGTTCCTGAGGTCCGAAAAACTCTTATACTCATCGCTGCAATTGGTCCGCTTCCAGCTTGCATGAAGTTTTAGTTTTAGTTTGATATCATTAATTATTTCAGAAGTAAACCAGACTGGATATCGTTTGCAAGCGGCTTTGGCACGATGTTTTTTAGGCATGCAGTCATCGAATATTTTGTAGATGTTACTATAAAATGTACTTACTGCAACTTCAACGTCGCCAGTGTGTAAAACAGTGTCCCAGGAAATTTCGGATAGAGATAGGTAAAGTCGTTCGACATCACATTTGTTAAAATTCCAGTCTTTAGCTGGATTTATGTTACTCGACTCGATGAGATCTGATCCATGAGCTGACTCGACCTTTATCTCAATGTTTAACGGAGGATGATACGCGTCGGGTGGAACAAGTCCATCTACACTATTAACAACCGCGTCTTGGTTGCCATCCCGGACTAATACTATATCTAACATTCCTCCGTGGCTGTTAAGGATTACATTTTTATCAACAAGCGCACAAAAAGATACAAAATAGCAATAATAATTTTTAACACAAGTTGAAGCACTACCGGTAAAGGACCGTTGTTGCCAATTGGCAACAAGTGACACACGCGGCTTACAACTCTATTTGTATTCGCTGTAATGGCTATTATTGTCTGTGAATTTTTGTGTCTATGGTCGGATAGATATTCTCGTCAAATAAATCGACTAAAAGCAAAAATATTAATAGGCAACATTTTAAAAAAATGTTGAAAATCACGTTCCCGCGCGGTAAAATGTCAGTCAAATGTCACTCCCGTTCGCTGTAATAATTCGTTTTTTAATGGTTTTTGTGTGTAAATCGTCGGAAAGTGGTGATATTTTCATTTTGAAGTAAATATTACATCGTTTTAGATATAAATAACATCATGTTATACCTATTTTGACCCAACCAAAAAAGTGTAAACAAACAGATAAGAGAAAGTTCCCGTCAAAGTGAAAGTTGTTATATTTTGTGGTTTTTCTGTATGGATCTGATCCGTAAGTGTTTTATTTCTTTTCTATATTACATGTATCATCGTATTAGACAACATTTAGAACAAAATAATACAAAAAAATATTTTTTTGGGACGGAGAAAGTTACGTAAGCATTAGAAATTCTAGATCATCTAAAATCTAGATTTTTTGAATTTTTTGTTTTGAATGTTTGTCTCTAAAAACGCTTTTGTTAGATAACTTATCTATCCATAATGTACCCTGCAAAATTTCGTGTGAATTGGTACGGTAGTTTTATCAGAAATCGTTATCACAAAGAACAAAAGAAATAATAACAAAAGCGGGTAATAAAGATAAGTGAACGTTGTTTACAAAGACTGCAACCATTTGAAACGTATTCGTAATCTATTCGAGTAGCAAAAAACATTAACAATACTACTTGAGACATTGTAAAGAAATCCGAGTGTTTGTTTATTTAAGCGCGGTCGTAAAACTGTCACGGCGCGGACCACCCACGGCGCCTGATCGGTTAAGATTAATATCACCCATAATAATTATCGATCCTGTATAACTGTGCACAAAACTTTCAACCATACAGAACCAACGCATATATTCTTCATCATTGGCACTAGGCTTTATATACACTACGCATAAGAGAAATGGACGACCACGCCAGGTAAAAGATGCCCACAGATCCTCCCCACAGCTAGTCTCGTATTCCTGTTTCCTGCGTAGTGAAATAGGTGGTCGCGCCGCGAGCAAGACGCCTCCACACGGCGTAATTCTGTCACGGCGCAGAACACTCCAGTCACCGCTTTCAAGTTCAGGATCCTGAACGGAAGAGTCCAAGAAAGTTTCGGAAACAGCGACAAGGTTGTAAGTAGAAATGGCGAGGTTGTTACGCCACGATGATAGTTTGGTTTTTAGTCCTCGAACATTCTGGTAGAAAGCGTTGATACGACTAACTTTGTTGCATTGCATCTCTGAGGCCACGAAAGGACTGCAATTGACTAGGCGCTATTATTGCATTGTTAGTGGGTCCAGTGGGACGGACTGCTTTCCTGTAGTTTATCCAGGGTTTAATTCTAGCATTGACTGGCCAGACGCTAACGGAGAAACACTGGTCGTAATGATGAACCGGGACGCCGATTTTATAGGACTTATACTTGAACCTTACATTTCAGCGATTAAGTTGAAAATCTATTAAATAAATTTGACAGATTGTAGTAGCTTGATGTGCTGGCGTTTGTACATATTAAATACAACAACACAGTACATAGCATAAGGAAAAAGAGGGTTGTACTACCAAGTTTAAAATTATAGTCAGCTTTCAGGCTTGTGCAGACCAGCGCGACACGCGACGCGACACAAAGGCACCGCCCGTCGCGCGACGAGCGGTGCCTTTGTGTCGCGTCGCATGTCGCGCTGGTCTGCACAAGCCTTTCCGGGCTCCTAAACTAGGTACGCAGACCTGTATCTTAGGAGTTGGAGATTTTGCGGCTTCAATTTATGAAATACAACCGTGACTTTTCTGTTTGTTTACAGTGATTTTTAACACAGCAGATGGAGTGAATGATTGTGGTTGTGTATCTAGGGGTGTGTATATGAGTGTAGTGTGTGTGGGGAGGTGTGTATGTGAAGTGTGAGTGTTTGATAAGCTTTGTTACAAGGTAGGTTTGATAAAGTTATGATTGTATAGCCAATAGATTTTCTGTTCCATCATAATTTAAGGATATGAGCCATTTTTTTTTTATTTCATTTTATGTGTATTTTTACAACGGAATAATTTTATTTATTTTATTATACATGCGTGAACTTTGAACCAACAATTGTCGACTTGAAAATGAAAAACGACAGGGGTTTGTTTTACATATAGGGAAACCGTAGCGTCTTAGAAGCAAATTTTTATGTAATGGAGAATCACTTAAAACTGTTGTTTATTTCTAGCGCTTCCTATTTTATTGTTTGCGTTAGAATAGAAGCCGAACCCGACACAGTAAGTTGGAGAAAAGCTAATATTCAGATAATGATATTTTTTTTTTTTCTTTTTTTCTTTTACAGGTCAAAAATTCAGTGACATGTACCGAAAGACGTATAACAACGGAAATGATGACTGTGGAACTGTTTGGAGACGGGACAACAGTCTCTACACCGAGACAAAACGTTGTGACGAAAAAGTACCCTTCATTTGTGAAATGGAAGTTACTGTATAAACAGGTTTCTTCAGGTGACAAATATGTGCCCATCAATTAAGTCCTTTTTATTATTTTCAGATGAATATGTCTCAATCCTTTTCCTATAATAAATCTGTACCTGCACGCTTTCGCTTAGACATAAGTTCTGCGGATTTTATTATTTCAATTATGTTCTCTGTATTCTTTTGCTCCTTTTTAAACCCTGAGATAGTTTTAAATATGTTCCACTTCTGTCGATTTAGTAGTGTGTTTCATTTATTATGCCACAATTCAAGGGATTTCTGTGATAAAGGAAGATATGATAATATACTATCATCTACTGTACATTGTGACTGCTGCATACACAACACAGAAGACCCTTGTGTATGTGAAAAACACTTCGAAATCACGCTTGGATTACCCAGAGCGATATCGAGTGACGCTCTGTGTGATCAAATTAATTTACTTAGTCGCAGATTATAATCTTCCATTTTATTTCTTCATGTCTTTGTAGCAAGCTAGTAGCTTTTTGATGGCTTTGTAGTTAAATAATGAAAAAGTCATGTCGAAACAATCGTAGACAAAACGATCTGATGGCGAATATTCCATAGTTGAAAAGTCCTGTCGTCGAAACAAACAAATGCGAACCATTTTGTCGGCTAAACATCCATAGGTGAAACGTTCTATCGACGAATCTCTCAAAAACGAAACGTCCTGTCGGTGATCAGTCCAAAGGAGAAACGACTGTCGGAGAACGCTTGCAGAATCAAATTAAAAACACTGTATGTGTCGCAGGGATATTATCAAACCAGTGATATTATAATTTCACTAGTGAAATTATAATTGCACGAAAATTTGTCAACCGCCTCCATTTCTCACAATTTAACGGGCTCATTTCAGTGACATTATAATTCCACTGGAACGCTGTAGTGATTTTATAATAACCCTAGGTACCTATATTATGAGTCAAGTTTGTAGTGGGGTCTTCGTGCGTTTTGATTGGTCAACTCTTCTTCATCCGCCTTTAAGATCTGCATTATAACGTGTAGAAGTTTATTCATTTTATGATATAAGTAAGGCACGACATTGGAAATGGACCAATCATTGATCGTCTCACAATTTATCGGGTTTGCACATATATTGAAATTGTCAAAATATCACTTCGTGGGTTCAGTGGAATTATAATGTCACTGAAATGTGCCCGATTAATTGTGAGAAATGGAGGCGGTTGACAAATTTTCGTGCAATTATAATTTCACTAGTGAAATTATAATATCACTGGTTTGACTATATCCCTGCGACATATACAAAGACGTATGATAGCGTAGGGCCAGTAGCGTTATTGATATTGTAGTAATTTTGATATTAAATGTTTGCCCAAATCATGTTTTAATCTTTTCGTCTGTATATTGTCTGTTATTGTTGCCAAATACCAATAATAAAAAGCAGTAATGTAATACCGTTGAATCAATGTGTAGTTCTGCTTTTACGCCGTGTCCTAATATAAGCAATCGTCGCGAAAATACGCTAACGTCCCGTTCATTTTATTCGGTGCATCCGAACGCGTCGTCGCGAGACAGATTACATATGTTCAGCTTTGAGCAATTGAGTGATAAATGAACGCGACGGACGAACGCGTACTCGCGCGACGATCGCGTTCTATTAGGACATGGGGTTGACAGTTAGTAGAACTTAGGTATACATAAATACTAAAATCAATTTGTGTCTGTTTTTAATTATTGCTCTTTCTTTGCCTTGGTTTATTGAACGTCATAATCTTTTAACATACTCGTATTTCTTAACTATGTAGGTTCTTTTTTAATAAAGCCAATTTATGTATTTCGTTTTTTAATGTGTTGGATAAGGACTCAACGTCCTTATTTATTACTGAGTAGTTCAAATAAAAGACTAGTACCTATATAAAGAATAATGGAAAATAGAAATGGTTTTGCGTTTTTTACACGATAACGCACTTTGTCAGCTCTTTAAGCTGACTCTCTATTATTTTATAATCTTCTGAATTCGAAGTAGTGTTTGCCTCATCAGTTTATGCCATCAGCATCTGCTGTACCTACAGCGGTTACTATAGTTAGTATCAAACTAACAGCTGTTGACCTTAGCAGCTCCCCCCCGACCCTTGCTCGATAACGAGGTGCCAGCAGTTGTTGCAGCTGAGCACGTAGCTTTAAATTCCCCGACTAATAATCATAATCAAAACTTTGATCCAGCCCGTCCCATCCTTGATGTCCTCCCTCCGGTTGACGCCCTAAGTCGAGGTTCGTATCCCACAGGGGGTGCCCTTAGCGAGCGTTCACCTGGTTTTAATTAGCATAGTTGAATAACCCCCGGCTGGAGGTTTTAAGTGAAGTAGTTTAAGGCACCCACAGGAAAGCCCGGCTAAGTAGTCATGATCTCAGAGGTCTACTACGAGCCCTACCTAAAAAAAAAAGACCTTAGCAGCAGACTGTTGAAATTCCATTCCATTAGGAATTTTCGACTATTATCTTGTCGGTGCTGGTTGGTCCCGTCTGTCATTAGTAGATCTTTGACAGTCGTTATGGGTAGTGTTCTGACAACCGGTTTTATCAAGGGTATCGTGTTTCCCGGGAGCTGGGAAGGTCATAGAACAGATAGGCGATCGTTCCATGTAAGTGAGCAGTCTTCAGCTGCATCCGGTGAGACTGGAAGCCAACTCCAAGAGAAGGAAATGGCTAGGCAGATGACGGTGATGATATCTTGTTGGTGTTTTATTCCCCTATGAAAGTTTACTGTCAGTACCCTACCTAAAATGAGAGCCAACATTGTTGACGTAGATAAAACCGGCCATATTAATAAAATAAATTCAATTCCAACCACACCAGAACATTTTATTCTGTTGGACTATTCCAAAAGAACGTTTGCTTATATTTTTATGATATTCACTCAAATCCCTAATATGATTCGATGGTTTTCAATTTCCCGCCTGTGATGTAGGCTCGCGTGATACCCACTAGAATATAGTATGCCGTATAATAAATATTGGTACGACCAAAACATGCTTTACTTGCCCCGGGGGAAATTGGGATCATCGCAGTGGGTAACCAATTAAGTCTTGTATTATATATTGGGAGTCTTTTTACACTTGTGTGCCATAACTTGACATAATGTTTGTATTCTGAACTGAAAGCTTAAAAGGTTTGTTACTTCAAACAATAACTTCAAAATTACTGAAAATAGGTCATTGATTTTCCATTTTTAACCGACTTCCAAAAAGAGGAGGTTCTATGTTCGTAGCGTATGTTTGTTTTTGTATGTCCACCGATTTCTCCGTCAATTGTGGAACGATTTTGAAAATTCTTTTTTGTTTGAAGGGGTATGCTTTGGAGGTCGTCCCATATAAATTGTATTAACTTAGCTTGGATAGTTTTTGAGTTAGCTTCAATAATATGTATTTTTTTCCCACTTACTATGTGGATTATCATACACATCCACCTCATCTGTTGTCCTAATAAAACATATTCCCCCTTATTTTACAAACGTTGCTTAAAGTTAAGAGAGATATCGTATTACTATGTGGATCATTTCCTTTTTTAACCGACTTCTAAAAGGAGGAGGTTCTCAATTCGTATGTGTACTTTTTTTTTGTTTGTTTGTTACGCGATTACTCCGCCAATTATGCATTGATTTTGATGATCCTTTTTATGTTTGGTAGGTCATACTTCAGAAGTAGTCCCATATAAATTTTATTAACTTTGATTGGGTAGTTTTTGAGGTAGCTTCAATAATACGTATTTTTTTTCCATTTAGTATGTGGATGATAATATGATAAATTACTGTCACTTTCATTTACATAGCAGGTAGTAGACTTTGTATGGGGTAGGTACCACAACTAAAAAGTGAAAAATAAAAACTTTTTACAACAAAAAACAACCGACTTAAAAAAAAAACACAACAAAAAACTTTAATTTCGGAAGTCGGTGGCAAAAAGCGAAATTCGAGTTGTTCGAACCATCAAGGGGTTAAATTATTACACAATTGGTAAACTAAATATAGTTGCGAGAATCCCAAATTTATAAACGCGGAAAAAATGTACACCAGTTTTAACATCAGTTTAACCATAATTTTTTAGAGATTTAACAACTTCCCTGTCCCCATACAACTCATTTTGATAATGCCCTACGTCCACAGGTTTTTCTTATTGTTACGCTCATTAGCTTGTTTTGAGTCACATGTGACTCAAAATCTATCACTATCATGTCACGTTCATACCGAAAAATGTGCCTCAAATTGTATAGAGAAATGAGTCACCTGTGACTCATGAACTTATTCTAGTACGTTCCTATGAGTCATATATGACTCATTGGACAGGGAAGTTGTTAAGTTTGGTATAATTTATTTTGTGCCTAAGAAACAGATCTGGGAATTCCAAGATTTCATCGAAACCGCTCTGATTAAGACAGTACAAGTGTCTTCGTGTGGAGACGATCCTGGCTACCTACATCATCAGCTCTCTGTATTGTGCCAATCGACATGGAATAAATATAATGAAGTTTTATCTTGATAACAGTAAGAGAAAGTTGTCGAAAATAAGGTTGAAAGAATCTAGCATAGCATAACATAAAATAAAAATATAGCATAATCAGCCTTTAACGCTCCCACTGCTAGGACACAGGCGGGCCCAGTGCAGGTTTGTAGATGTCACATGTCTTCGAGTTTTTGGTTCTATGACATGCCGGCTTCCTCACAATGTTTTCCTTCACCGTTTTGAGTTCAGTGGTGATGAAATAATTTACACAAAGTAAAGCGCCTGTTGGGGTTCGAACCTACGACTTACAATTTGTAAGTTGCGGCCATTACCACTGGGCCAACACTGCTCTACAAAAAATCTAATCATGTGAAACTAAATCAGAGTTTTAATAATTCCATATTAAAACTTTTATTTAGATGGAGCCGCGGGTACTCGTAGTTTTTTTGTTTTAAAGTATATTGTTTCGAACTAAAGTCGATCATTCGAGGTTACATTACACCTAAGTAGCACAGTATAAATAAGTACAGTATTTTATCTTCATAGAAACGACCGAAACGACGAGCTTCGAAACCTCAGTGCATATCAGTACGAAAAAGTATCGAGTGCGCGGCAGTTACGCTCGAACGCGGAAGGTTTATCTACCGAGCGGCCCTTAGGTAATTATTTCAAGGTCACTGCCGAGATAATACTAGATACTACTTATTTATTCTGTGCTAATAGTCTTATGTAGGTGTCGATTAAAAGAAACCGATGAAATGGTAGTAGACATGATACAGGGAGGCAGGGACATCGACGCGAAATCTGAAACCACGGCTATTTTAAATTTTTCGTCGGTTATTAAAAAAAAAATCTGCTGTCCCATACATTTTGACCGCGTAGGTATTGCACTTTTCTATGAAACAGCTGACTTTTTTTTAATAACCGACGAGAAATTTCAACGCCCCCTGCGTTGAAATTTTCAGAATCATGTACTGAATCCATGGTTTCAGTTTTCGCGTCGATGTTCCTGCCACCCTGTATACCTATTGGAACAATGTTGCATTAAGACCACTAATATAGCGAATAATCAATATTATGGCGGCCATACTGGTATTCAACTGCATCCTATTACACTGAAAGCTGACCCCAACTTAGTTGGGAAAAGCCTATAATATACCTAAGAGAAGTCTACCTGCATGCGTAGGTAGATCGAAGCGTGTATTGAAATAGAGCTGTGAAAGAAAGAAAAGTTGTTTATTTTGCACAAACAAAACACACACTACAATAAAATTACATGAAATGCACACATACAAAGTAGCCAAAAGCCACGTATTCAAGCAGTAGAAGTTTGACAATTTTATCTATTGTTTAATGTCAGGGCCAGGGACCAAAGACAATTTACATTGCGTAATCTGTGTTACGATTACGACACTGGCAAATGACAACAAACAAACAATCAAAACAAATAAAATGACTGCAGAGTGGAAAAATAACTACTTTTGTTACAAGCTAACAACAAGAACAATTAAACCAGGCGTCGCATCTGTGAAAGGACAGGTCGTTGCTCAAAAAAATGCTGTGATTTCGGACGAACCTATTGTCAACAGCGCTGGTTTTCAGCAACTACCTGAGCAGTTCTTGAAAAGTTCAAAATGTGGTCGACGTGCACAAGCACACCTGCAAAGCTATTTACATCCATTCTATACGCTTCCGTACCGAATCGAACATCAATCAATGTTTTTATTTTTATTTAATTTATTATAAATAATAAACAATGACACCTCACATTTTGTAGGTATAAATACAAAAAGATACGACTAAATGTGTAACCAACAAAATTTTCCACTGAATACACATAAAAAGTAACATTTACAAAGTATGCTATTTAAACTAAAACCTATAAACTACAATAATTTAAGCTAAGAAAACATTTTTTGTGCTAAAAAGTAATACAAAAGTAAAGAAAAACTCATCATGCTAATCTTAATTAAAATTACTTGTCGAATATTATCGAAGGAGTCCTCTAAACGCTATTCATAAATCTACAACCCGAAAATTTTGTCAGTTTAAATGAAATAGACGACCGCTATTCTCGACAGCTGTTTACTGTCTGGGGCAAGGTAAATTAGGCTATCGAAATGTGTCATTTTCGACACGATAGCCTGTCGAATGGTTGTGAATAGCTATGTAGCACAGGTACACTCCCCAGTAGGCCGTAAACTGCATGTAATACACGCCATGGTTGACCATAGCCATGGCTTATATTACAGATAAATGATCTATTTAAGATCAATGTGATTGATAACCACATTTAAGAAGTGGATGATTCTAAGGGTACAATTTGTTTGAAATAGATGGATACAAATCACTTTAATAGTAGCCACACAACAAATAAATAAATGTTCTGTAATATTAGCAATTGGTGATCTATGTCGTTTTATTTACCTGCCCTTGGATTACCATAATACTCGACAGTTCAAAATCACCTGGCTTGGTACTCACTCGCAAGCTGTAGTCCTAATATTAATATTATAAATGTGAAATTTTGTATGTTCAGATCTTTATATTTTTGTGACTCAATCATGCAAAAACGGCTGAACAGATTTAGAAGGGCACACAGATAGTTTATAACTTGGATTAACACTTAGGATACTTTTATTATGTTTCCGTGGGATAATTTTCGGGTTTAGTCCCATCTCGGCACCCATGAATTTATTTATCATGCCCATGAAAAATTCACACACAATTAAGGTAATTAATTCAATTTATTAATTATAGGTACACATCGAAAAATGGAAACACAGTATCGACTAAAATAATAATAATAATATATATGTCGGAATTTTTCGTGGGCACGATAAATAAATTCATGGGTGCCGAGATAGGACTAAACCAATTTCCGACATCTACGCGATCGAAGCCACTGGCTAAAGCTAGTATAAAATAATTAAATATTGTTATATAATATAATAATAATAATAGCACAGAATAAATAAGTAGCAGTATTATATCTCGACAGTGACCTTGAAATAATTACCTACGGCGACTCAGTAGATAAACCTTCCGCGTCCGTGCGTAACTGCCGCGCACTCGATAGGTACTGTTGCGTATTGATAAACACTGAGACTTCGAAGCGCGTAGTTTCGGACGTTTTCTATGAAAATAGAATACTGTACTTATTTATACTGTGGTAATACATTGTTTCTTTTACACCATCAATTCTGTTGTCTTCTGTATAATCAGCTATACATACATTTCACAAACGAACGGTGCCTTAGCGATACAGCTCAATGCCTTCGTAACAAGTGTGTAATTATCATTATAAACAGCCACACAATCAAACGATGAGTCGGTTTTGGGGTGGAATGGTGTTCGGTACATGTTACTAAATTGTTGACCTGTAAAATAAAATAAAATAATTTGTGGGGTAGGTACTATAAAGTAATAATGTTTTAAAAGTGCAAAGACAATCGAACAAAGATATAATATGATTTGTATACATAATTTTTTAAATTAAAAACGTTTTGAAATCAACGTATACAAACCTATACAATTATTACTCATAAACTCACGCCTCCTTCCATTGGGGGCCAACTATTACACATAAACTCACGCCTCCTTCCCATGGGGGCCAATTATTACACATAAACTCACGCCTCCTTCCCATGAGGGCCAACTATTATACTCACGCCTATGTACTTCCCATGGGGGCCAACTATTAATTTGTAAATATTCTAATACGATCGTGATCTTTTGTATAAATAGACTACCAGTTACAATTTAATATCTTCAATATTTTTTTTGGAAAATCGTCTACTTTTAAAATGTTTGTAAATATGTGAGCACCATATGTTTCTATCAGATAATTAAATTATCTGTCGTTGCTTCATTTTTAATTGTTTTACCTATATGTGGTATAGTAATTTTATTGTAGGTGCATCGTCTTCAAATATATGTATTTAACTAATGTACGTACCTATACAAACTATTGTAAAACATTTTAAAAGAGTAACGGTGGAGTTTCTTGCCCATTCTTCTCCATACGAAAACTACCTTTTGGAAGGGGCGACTAGAATCAATTCTATTATTTTGTAAATTTTGTCATTCAAAAGTGCCTTACATGCTTTGATCAACAATACCAAAATGTTGATCGAAGCATACATGTGCCTATTTGAAATAAATGATTTGACTTTGACTTTACCTTTGGGAAATAATTATATTGTTACCTTTTACTGTATAAAAATCATCGCGAGAGTTGAGCCGTCTAACGCCGACGAAGTATGATGGCCCTGCGGAACTCAACATCGGTCTAAGGTCTTCTGCCTGTGTACTATCTTCTATAACTGCCAGTATACCTCCCTCCAAGAAGCAGGTCTTCATAGCTTCCTGCCACATTAGTGCCTTCAAATTCACTTTGTAACATTTTTTCGATGCTTTTGCGTATTTGTAACCTAAAATAACAAATACGTTGTCAATTAATTGTTCGTTCCCTGACTTTAAACGTACCTACCTAATATTAGGGGGAAATAATAAATACACTAACTAACAAACTATTAAAAAACAATATAATATCCTAACCTAACTAAAACTGTTATAAAAGTCTTCTTTTTGTCATGTGGTTAGTGACTAACCTGGTGTCAGAGTTTAAAAGCCGCCCATGGACCTCTGACTTGCCTTCACATGCCGTCGAGAAATATTTCAAAGGCATGCCGGTTTCCTCACGATGTTTTCCTTCACCGTTTTTGAAGCAAGTGATAATTATACAATACGCACATGAATCTAAAAAGCCTTGGGTTCGAACTCGAGACCTATGACTTGGCAGTCCGACGGTCTCACCACTAGGCTATCATTGAAATTTTTATTAGTTAGATATTTATATAGTTTATTAGTTGAGTATTATATTAGTTAGATAATTATAGTCTGCAACACTACCTTACTCTCAATAATTATTCTCTATGGGTCGGCCAGGACCTCTTCATAGTTTCCTGTGTAGTTTTTAACGGAAAGAAGCAATTGAAAGGAGAAAATAAGTAAATGCGTAGTTTTAACAAATTTTAATGATGACCTATTTAATTTGGACTGCCCACAACAGTTAAGGATCGATGGTCTTAGAGCAGCCTTGAGAGAAAACTACAATTATGAGTTTACTACGATTATTTTTTGGTACCTTGAAACAGAGAGGCCCACTCTGGCATAAATCAACTCTACCAATAGCTGACTGCGATTGGTAGAGTTGATTTATGCCAGAGGCCAGAGACTATTTCTGGCTGGATCTCGCCGAGTTTATGCGTTTAATTAAAATATTTTTTTTTTTTTTTTTTTTGTATAGTTTTTTTTAGATTTTGTGAATGTGATAACATTGCAGGCTGTAGATTTGTGGACCATTTTCTATTTTACTAAGTACCTGGTACTTGTTGATAGGCCTACACTGTCCTCTCATACCTAGTTATACTGTTATTTGAAAGAATTGTACCTAAAAGCCAATTATTTTTAAAAGAGTAACCGTGGAGTTTCTTGCCGGCTCTTCTCCATAGGAAACGACCAATTGGAACCGTGCACCTAGCTTCTGACGTTTCATAAGTGCCCTTGTAGGTTTATGTGAAATAAAATATTTTAATTTGAATTTTATGTACTGACCAGTCACAAGGTTGTTGCTGTCCTTAACCAATAAAGCTTAGCACAGGCTAACCTTACAACAAGGAAGTTAAAGTAAAATCACGAAAACAGACTTACCGCGGTCAACAGTCGGACACGACTTATCGTCAACTTTCTTGCAAAGAAAGGGTAACGCCGTGTCCGGTGTTCTCAAGCAACTGCTGAATTTTAACGATCCAGTATCTATGTTCATAGTCATGCAATTTTCGTGATGTGACTCTGGCTGAAGGTTGCTTTCGGAAGGCACAGAATTTGGCGTTTCGTGTCCTGAAAACCAGAGAAAGTTAAAAGGTCATCATACAATCTTGGATAAATTATGAAACTTGACGGATAAACCTTGATGGAACTTATAAATTCGGCCACAAAGTATTCAAAATGAAGAGAATACACGTATAGCAATAAATCCTTCAAAGCAAGAGTGAGCAGACATCTTATGGGCTTGCTCGTTCCATCGACGACTTCATCCATCGCTTTTCACCAGGTGAGTTCAAGGTCAAGAGCAGGTCCGTTTCGCAAAAAAAATAAATAAACAGTGGCACCGGGAGTGCCAATAGAAGTGAAAACTTGAACAAGATCGCCTTGGTGAAAGAAAAATACTTGTATACAACATTGATCCGTAACGTAATATGAATAAAGAGCACAATCGCATTTACAAAAATGAGGTATTTATTTATTTATTATGGCACTCCAACGACTAGATCACAAAAACATTAACAGAGAGCATGTCATATTAAAACTTACAAATTACAGCAAACTTGTCACTTAAAGGTATCGGTAACAGTGTCGCGAGTTCAATTTTTCCCATCTCAAAAATGCCCAACGCGCCTAAAGAAGTTTTCACTTCAATAACGTGTTCTTGCGAAATATAACTTTACTTTATGGAATGATGTCCTTTGATGATCTCTATTTTGTTGATCAATATTGTGAGCAAAAGAATGTGTAAGAGATAGAAGAAGTCACTCAAACCCTCCCTTTAACACTCATTTAGCTTGAATGCGAGAATTTGAACGCCAAGTGAATGCAGAAAAACATGTAAGAAACATTTTCGACTACTGCTCGAAGAAGCCGTAGTTTGTAACTACGTCCATTTCAAATTTTGATCTTGTCTCTCATGTAGAAGCATCGACAATCCCCTTTGTGCTGCTAGTATAAAGGTCGCGTTAATCATTTCTAGGTGGACCATAAGAATACTTGCTTATTTATCACATGAAAAGGTGCGATGATTTCTAATAAGTGTATAATCGTGAATACTAACCGTCAACAGTAATAAAGTCTCCTAATTTAAATTCGTCGTGCAAGCCAACAAAGATGTCTGTCACATTAAGACCTTCAGTAGTTTTATTCGTCAAGTTCTTCACCAAAGTCCACTCTCCCTGGATTTTTGGATAGAACAGAGTAGCTCCTTCGTCATCACAAGTAAAAAAAGCGGTACTCCAAGCTGATCCACTAAAATCCCAGTGAACTTTATAAAAAGCGTCAAACTCTTTAATGTACGTATAGTCTTTTCTGTAGAACTGTACTTGGCGAGGAATTGTCGAAGGCAGAAGTATACCTGTGAAGGTAAAGTTACATTAAATATCGAAAATCTGACTTAGGATAGAACTTTTGCAAAAAAAAACGTTTTTTTGTTTACGTTTTATTTTTCACTTTGAGTTGTGGAACCTATCTCACACAAATTCGAATTCAAATCTGTCATGTAAATAACTCAGGAACTTTATCATATCATCCACATATTAAGTGGGAAAAAAATACGTTTTATTGAATTTAACTCAAAAACTATGCAAGTAAATTTAATAAATAATTTATATGGGACCACCTCGAAAGCATACCCTTTCAAACAAAAAAAGAATTTTCAAAATCAGTCCACAATTGACGGAGAAATCGGTGGACACACATAAAAAAAGAAAAAAAAAAGAACATGCAAACGTTACGAACATATTATAACCTCCTCCTTTTTGGAAGTCGGTTAAAAATGAATTTAATACTGAAAAATCATAAAGCAACCCGTTCCGTTGAATTTTAGGTGACATTAAATATACCTTTCAATTTTAATTTGAGAGTCTACAATGCAATACACACAATTTGAAACAAAATAGCTGTTTAAAAGTTCTTGTTAAGCGAAAATTAAATTAATGAAAAGAGTACTCACCGAATAAGATGGCGAGAGTGATGTCCTTCATCGTGGTATAAGATGGCACACTGTATTAAAGCAACTTGTTCAGTAAATATTATTTTTATATAAATGCTTAGTGTTGTTTCTCGTTTAGGCTTGAATTATACTGTGCGTTTAGACCGCCCGACTGAACGCACTGGCCGTTCCCACAGGTTATTTGTTCGAAAAGCAAATTACAGACGTTTCACTCGAAGTACACGTCAATCTGCCTAGCTTTTTCCCAAATATATTGGGGTCAGCTTCCAGTCTAACCGGATGCAGCTGAATACCAGTATTTTACATGGAGCGACTGCCTATCTGACCTCCACAACCCAGTAACTGGGTAATACGATACCCCTTGGTAAGACTGGTTGTCAGACTCTCGGGGTTCTGACGACCCGTAACGACTGTCAAAGATCCACGAATGACAGCCGAGACCAACGGCTTAACGTACGTGCTTTCCGAGGCACGGAGGAGTCTCGGTATGTAAAGATGGTCACCCATCCACAGACCATCCCCGGCAAGCGTAGCTTAACCTGATGAATCGAACCGTGCGACTTAGCCACGAGCTCCTCGAAGTACACGTATGAACACAAAATTAATCAAAAGTGAAAACCGGTCAAGTGGGTACCGTACCACGCATAATGAAGGGTGCCATAGTTCGGATGAATAACTATATAATTATTTCGCAAACAGAACCCTGAATAGAAAAATGGTTTACAAACACCCACAATATTTTTCAACGACCTTTCTAACGACACTCCACGCAATGGGATAGACGAGTAAAAAAAATCCTTCCCACTTTACGTACAAGGGAGGAAACCTAAAACAATATTTTTACAAGATTTTATTACCATCTTGTCGGCGTGATTAACATGTATACCCATGCCAAATAATACAGCTTTCTAGTACTAAGAGTCTCTGAACTAAACCGCAAACAGACAGACAGACAGCCAGACGGAAGGACATAGCAAAACTATAAGGATTTCTTGTTGACTACGAAACCAACAAAATTATTCATTAGTGAACCGATCTAACGAGGTTGGATTTCGGCACTCGGCATCTTTCGCTCACCTACCCGAACTATCGAAAAATGAAAGAAAGGCAGCAGATGAACGTTCATTCCTATATTATTTTGTCGTGTTAACGTGGAATCTAACAAAAAATAACATCCACTCGAAGCATCTAATATCGGCTTAAGACGCAGATAATAAATATCAGTGCTTTTTTGCACTGACCTCACGCAACGCGTCGTACGTCCAGCCAGTAATAGGACTCGCCCATCAAGGAGCGCTGTCCCAAATTGGATGCATTATTAATTTATTATACAAAAAACAATAGGTACCTATTTGAATAAACCACATATACTAAAAGATCAATAATTCATTTATCTTCTAAATGGTGAAGGGTTCAGAAAAATACGCTTGATGGTTTTTGCGTGATTCTCAGTTTTTATCCGCGTTAGACATAACTTTATAAATTAATTTCACTATATAAAATAAACATAATCTAATGAAATATTCCTATGATAAGTTATTAAGAAAATGCTGTAATTTAACATACTTACATTTTTTCCAAATCATTAACACAACTCGTTTAGACGTGATCTTCAGTATAAAATCATAAGATGATTATCGTCGCCTTATGCATTATACAATGCATTGTGAACTAGGAGTGAGGCGTATTTATCGTAACAGGTAGAAATAACAGATATTTAAAAATAACAAATAAAAATTGTTCCTAACAATATAACATAGGTAATATCTGTTACTTAAAATAACAGACCCTCAAAGACTGTTACCGCGACTGTACTGTTCACTAATTATATCAATAACACACATAATGTTACTACGGCTGTTATTTACATACACACTCACACAAAGGAAGAAATATTGCAAGGTTATCAATTTCTCTCTCTTTCTCATTAAGGAATGACCCTTGATAAATAGAGAAACACCTGTTATTTACATCGAAATATTTTTACTTCTCACTCTTACTAAAGCGGTTTAACTTCGCTAAAAAGAGAAGCACTTAGTATTTATTGTCACTAAAAATACAGTTGGTGGTCTTACAAGAACAAACATTTACATAAAAGTGACTCCTAAATTAGGTCGTGTTACCAGTTACCACTGTAAAAAGAACTTAAAACTAATAGAAATAAAGAAGATATTCAATTGATATTGAAATACGTATTTATCGTCCGTACAAAAATAACAGGCTGTTATTAAATTTAATAACAGATATTTGGATCTGTTATTTTTGTGTAACAGTAACAGTGATAACAGATTTCGTGTTTAACCTGTTACAACCCATCTCTATTGTGAACAGTTCCGTACAACATCGCAGGAGAGTTTGTGTTTCTGCTATACGTCAATCAATCTTTCAACTCATTCTATCGCAATCTACTGGCCTCTCCCAGGATGCGCTACAACACTCTTTCCTCTGGCTTCCTCATCCAGTCTATCCCAGCCATTGTATTAAGGTCGTCGGCCCATCTAGCTGAGGTGAATTTTTCAAGTCATAATAAAACCCGTCTTCTGCTGCAGTATACATCAACAGCATTTAGTCTAACCCTTGCAGCAGTAACTACAAAGGGAGTAAAAAAGAAAACAAGTACTTATTTAAAAGATTTATTTGAAAAAATATGTCGGTAGTCATATTCTTTATATCTAAAATAATCATATCACTTAATAAAATGGAATATCAACCGGTACCTACGCAGAAACACATATACGTACAGACATAATGCCTTGGTATGTCTTCTTGTACACGGCTCTGAGATGGAAAAGACTTAAAAAAATATGAATAATCTTGAAAACTAAAAATTACAATAACTTCTATATAATATCGCTTCGTCTGTATGACTCTACGGTATCTTGTTTTTCTATAAACAGTAAATCTACAACCCAATCACTTCTCTTTTCTTCTGTTTACACAGCAACTTCCATTTCACAAATGAACGGTAGTCTGTCGGTATTTTGTGCTCTCTCGGTGTAAAGATTGTTGTCTCGATTACAAACAGTTCCATAATATCTCCATTTTAAGAACGGTTGATGCATGTCGCTGAATTTTTGATATATGTCACTGAATTTTTTACCTAAAAAAAAAAAAAGAACGTTGTGGTTCACTTTTTTGTTTAGTAAGTAGAAGATTACGTCGACAGCGATGAGAAGGATTTTTTCGACGCCATATTTTAGTTTGTTAATATAAAAATGAGAAAAACTATTTCCGGGCGCCATTTTTACAATATAACGGCACGAGCAGCAAAGATACGAGGTGGCAAATTGAAAATTCGAAAAGAGCACGAGCCAAATCTATAAAATCACCAATGTTCAAAACTCCCGGAAAAAATTCCAGGTAAAACTACCAAATGACTGGGCTAATAGGTTTATTTATGTTAGAATATTATTTTTTAATATTTTTAATTAAATAGTTTATAAGAAGATTAAGATAAATTATATTAGTGCACCACAAACACAATTCAATAGGCATGCGTTACGGAACGCCTTCGATTCTACAGGTTTGTTTTCATGTCTTAAAAGTCGCTTAGAACATGTACTTTAGAAGTTTTTTTATATTATATTGTGCTAGAATGCTCGCCCCATATTACATGGGACTTAGGCTATGGTCTCCTATAAACGCAGTCGGCAGCTAATAGCGTCACGCCCACGCCATATGATGGTTACTATAGAAATGTTCTGTTGTGGTCTCCTACACACGTCGACGTCAACGTCTTGACGTCGTACGTGGCATTCAAACGCAGCATTCAAATGCTCTGCATCGCATCTCTAGTTATTTCGAACCATTGCAGCGTCCGGTCGTGTTAGAGCGAGGCCCCATTAGTGCGTTGCGCTGCGTTGCGTCGTCATACAATGCGTTGTTACAATGCGTTGGTGTGGCATACAATGCGTTGTTCCGTTGCGACGACGCGACGCAACGCAGCGCAACGCACTTATGGGGCCTCGCCGTTATGTGCCTCGCGAGCAACGACTGAACCGTCGTCGTCCACTGCGGGCGTATTGACCGCCGACGCTGTGCGTAGTTTTCAGACGTCGGTCGATCGGAACGTTGACGCTAGAGTCAGACGTCGCATGTAGCTTAAAATAAGAGACCAAAGCCTTAAACATAACTGGTGAAGTATGGGTGTACTATTGGTAAATCTCTGCTTAACCCTTCAGGATATAAAGGCGTGATAATGTAATGCTAGAGATATTTTATAAAAAAAAGTCTATTGAAAGGGTATTCAATAGTCTTCTTTTGATAAAAAATATATGTTACAATATTGTTACCTTTTACTGTGTAATAAGCATCGCGATTGTTGAGCTTTCTCACTCCTACGAAATATGATACTCCTGATTCTATCATATCTCTAACTTCTTCTGCTTGTGCCCTGTTTTCGATAACCGCCAATATTCCTCCCTCAGTGAAGCAAGTCTTCAAAGCTTCTTGCCACAGTTGCGGCTTTTTATTTATTTTGTAACATTTTCGTGATGCATTCATGTATTTGTAATCTGAAATTATAATTCGTCGCATATTTATTTTTTATCCGCATAGAGTATCATAAGCATGATTGTCATGGTGCGATAGAATTTCTCGTGTCATACAATAAGTTAAAGCGACAATATCTAGTTAACGACTGTGTTGACAAGCTCTACGCCTTGCTATGTGACTTTCACGACGCAAAACCTGCTTGCCGACTATTTACGACATTTGCACACATTTACACGTTCGCTTTTATGGCAAAGCAAAATTCCATGTAAAATATGGATAATGCCTTGGACTCTTAGTTACAATTACAAGAGTATCCTACGAATGGATGGATCACTCTTAGATACTTTGGGGTTTATAATTTCTCTTGCTTCAAAGTTATTGTATGCTACGCGCAAGAAACTAGTATCGTGTAAATGGGGCTTAAATTAAGAAAGAAAAAGCAGAAATACAGCACTTACCACGGTCAACAGTCGGACACGAGTTTTTATCAACTTTCTTGCACATAAATGGTAACGCCGTGTCAGGTGTTCTAAAACAACTGTCCACTTTGTACAATCCACTATCTATGTTCATAGTTATACAATTGTTATTGTTCGACCATATACTACTGGCAAAATCCAGTGGATCTGGCCGTAGACTGCTGTCAGAAGCCAGTGCATCGGACAGTGGGTGTCCTGAAAACCGGAGAAAGTTTTAATTTAAACATAGGAGGATGTTTGCTAACCTATTACAATTTTAAATACTTGCCATCAACTGTAATAAACTCTCCTAGCTTATATTCATCGTGGAATCCAACGAAGATGTCTGTTACATTTGAAACTTCAGCCATTGAATCTGTCAAGTTCTTCACTAAAGTCCACTCTCCCTGAGCTTTTGGATAGAACAGAGTAGCTCCTTCGTCGGCACAAGCAGTAAAAGCGGTTATCCAAGATGCTCCACTGACGCCCCAGTGAACTTTATAAAAAGCGTCGAATTCCTCAACGTACGCATAATCTGTTCTATAGAACGGCACTCGGTGAGAGGATGTCGAGGGCAGGAATATACCTGTAAAGGTAAATTACATGGGCTATACTTACCTACTAAAGGGAGAGGAGCACTATTTAAAACTAAAGAATCATACAAGTAAATGAAATGGTAAAACATAGTTTTGTTTAGCCGACAAGATGTCTATAGTAATTTTAGCCGTACTTTAACCAATGTAGAATTTATTCAATAACCAAGCATAACGTAGGATATTTTACTCACCTAATAATAACATGGCGAAAATAATGTACTTCATCGTTGTATAAGATGGCACACTGTACTAAAACAGCTTGGTCAACAAACAAGATATTTATTTGCTTCTCGAACAAAAAAAACTTGTTTAGGCTTGAATTGTACTGCGCGATTGGACCGCGTGTCTCCTTAACCATGAGCTACACTCTCAAGCGACACGCGTCTTGCGACAGCGACTGCGGGGACAACAAATCAAAGAAGTTGTTTAGAACATGCCATGATACACCGCAGCGTCACTTACGAGGAGTGAGAGCCTGTTCATACGATTTCGGCGCTGCATCGCAAAGATTTCAACGCGGAGCTGAGCGGTGCCGCTCACGGGTTGCAAGTCCATTGTACGTGCAGTGCGACGCCGAAACGCACCGTGTGGCATACCATGGATATTTGAATGTAAGACGCCCAACGACACCGTTCCGGCGCCGCGCCGCTGGCGCAACGCATCTTGTTTAATCGGCCCTGATAGACGGAAACAGGAGACGAGCGCGTGACGCTTGACGCCATTCGCGTCGCAAGTCGCGTCACCCGAGGCCACGACAAAGCGAACCGGCCGCTTCACCGCGAAATCAAGTACGCAAAGCTGTTCGCAATTGCTGAGCGGCAGCGTGACAGCTCGTAAATAATTAGTTCGAACAGTCTCGAATAACCCCATAGCAGAGCGGTTAAGCAGCTGGGCTATGCGCTGCCGCATGTAATTCCAGCCATATGGCTAATGGTATGTATATTATTTATCACTGGATGTCAAAAGGTCTGTCCATAACAGAGTCTTTGTTTTTTGGTGACAATTCGCTATTGTGTACTAAGTTGTTATTCAAGTAGGCATACTATCGACTATCGGACAGCAGACATCCTGTCCTTAATCACTTAATGGTTTTTATGGTCGACGAACAATGTCAGGTTGGATAAAGAATGTCTTTTAAAGACTTGATCCAAGTATCATCATCCTATATCAGTTCAATGCTGGACTGAGGCAGTTTGTCCACTGCCACCGTCACCAGGACATCAACGAGAACGAAATGACGGCACCGAAGTAGTGATATATACATTTAATATGGCCGCGTGTCCACCGCACCTCCGACACCCGAGCGTCGGGATCCCGGCTTCCAAATTTACAAGTTGTTAGTTCGGCGCAATCGCTAGAACTTGGCCCAAGATTGTGTCTGGCTGACGCGGTGTGCCGGCAATACAAAACACATTTGATCTTGTCCACACACTGCCATCGTCCGCGTCGTACCAGTGCCGTCCACCTGGTTTTTGTTTTGTCTATCATAACATACTGAACTGCCGAGTGTTCGGTCATGGTGGATAAAGACATTCTCCGTCACCGGGAGGTTACGTTCGGTTCAAATAATCTTGTTTCTCGTTAACGGTGGCAGTAGACGTACGGCCACAGACCTTTCTTATTCAGCAGTTTCATGTTACCCTGTGAAGATCTTCGTACCACCTAGCTTGAGGGCAACAAGGATATAGGCGAGATAAAATCTAAAGCTTTAAATATCCATGAAATAGATCCAGGTCTGAACTGATATTACTTCGAAACTAAAAATCGCTAAATATTTCTATCGTGAGAAGGCAATCCAGGCTACAACGTCACTTGCGGACGGTGAGCAATGGGTAGTTCGCCGTCCGATAAGGACCAGGCTCGGGTCGATGGGGCGTTGTGTTCCACGCGCGCCTTAAAGAAATGTCAGCACAACTGACGGAATTCGCTAAGGCCGATGCCTGCTGGGGTCGCGGGAAAGTCCAAAAGGGATACCGTGGCCCCTGGCAACACAGGTAACTGAAGGAACATGGGTGTGTTTTAGTCAGTAAGAGTTTGACACGACGAGAGCAGGAGAAGTTATTTGTTATTTCCCATCCAAAAGAAAAAATGGCTACATTGTCAGGTCTCCAAACAAAAGTTTACTACCGTCATCAGGAAGAATCGAGGATTTTAACTTGATAGGGTAAGAGGAACACATACATACTTAACCACCTCCGTGGGTCTAGTGGTTAGACCACCTGTCTCAGATTCAGAGGTTCCGGGTTCGATTCACACTGGGAGCAAAATTTTCTGCTCGGTTTGGTTGTTCTAAGTCCGCCTGGCTACCTACGACCATCTTTTCTAAGTCTGCCGCCAGTTCTTCTGTGGTTGGGGATTCTGGGTGAAGCTCGTTTCCACCTTCGGCCTGATCATTACTTACCATCAGGTGAGATACAGGCCAAGAGATTCCCGTAGTGGATTAAAAAATATACATAATATGCATAAACTCACGCCTTCTCCCATGGTTACAGGAGAGAGTGACTGTCGCATTAAGTAAGTATTAATAAATTGATAATAATTATGTATATACCTCATTCTAGTCAGAGAATATGTTATTTCACTATATTATACTGCACCGGTGATGACGTCAGTCATCACATCAGCGCCGGCTGTCGCTGAAAACTCGCATGGGGTCGCAGCATTACGCTGAGCGATGGCCGTTTTGCGTGGATGTGACGCATATTTTCCCCAAATTTGTTATTTAAGTATTTTTTTATCTTTCTTTGCGTCATTTTTACCGCAAATAAACGTATTTTTTTTATTTCTTTCTCTTAGAACACGTTTAGCGAATTGACACACACAATGATCAGCAAAACCTATATTAAAACACCGTTATTTTGTTAACTGCAATGACTGTTAGCAATATCTATTGCTTACTAACTAAATTCAGTCAGTCGATTCAGAAGGATAACAAAATCAGGAATCCGGAGCATCAGGAATTTAACACAGATTTTCCAACCTTACTGAAGTAATTTTGAACGAGTCATTATGAACGTTTTAAAAAAGGGAAAGCTGAGGACGTATGCATGAGAATATTTAGCTCTCTGTATAAAAAGGAGAAAAATAAATTGCTTTTATGACGTCATTAACTTTCATTTATTGTCGCTTACTTTAAAAGCGTTTTACGGTCTTTTGTGACATATAAATGCACGAACCATAAGAAATATTTTAATGAAATCATCTTTAAAGTGATTTTTTTTTTTTCATTGTTTTTGTATGGAAAATGTGCCTTTGTTTGTTTTGTTACTATTGGAGATGTATAGACGACCTTGTTATAAGTTTAACACTTTTGACAACAATTCCCCGTAAATTGAAAATTCATTAAAATTGAAAATATCTGTCACACAAACAAATAGAACTGGCGGTCTAGTCTATAAAAACTTCACCGTCAAAACATAGGTGATGTATTGTGAGGTCACAGTGTGAGGTTGAAGAAAGCCGTCATTTCACCTGATGCACAATTGACAGCACGCTTCACCAAAGTTTTGACGGTCAAATTTTTGCAGTATAGATCGGCTATTCTTTATATGACCTACAAGTGATATCCAACCTTAGTGTGATAAACAATTACGAGTTGGACTGTACCAATATCCATCACATCGAAGTTTCGCCAATTAATTTAATAATGCCCAATATTGCCCAAGGCCCACTATAGTTAACCGGGCCGCCTCCACGAGCGAGAAAATCGCGACGGATCCGCGCTTCTACGTCGGGTAATCTCCACGAACGAGCGATTATTCCGCCAGCGTATCGTCGCGACTCGTAACGGAATCGCCGCGTTTCCGCGACGAGGCGTTGTGCAATAATAGGGACGCCTGCGTTACGACAGCGCACTCGCCGCGCTCTTGCGAGAGCGCCACGTTCCGCGGCGAGAACGCCGCGGGTGCGCCGCACAGTGGGAAAAAAATTACGTTTTTTGTTAAAAAATCTGCCTACACCACAATTTTGGACGTATCGCTGTCATTTTTTTTTATACACTCCTGAGATAACACACGTGTGTTACTGCCACTTTTCCAAAATCGAAATTTCTTTTTAAAAAAAATTCTTTTATAATTCGGGAAATGAATCAATTTTTTTTTGGGGTCCCTTTTTGTATCCGCCATTTTGAATTTTTATAAACAGACAGTAAATTCATGACCAGGGCCTGAAAAACCCCTGGAAACCGATTTTTGTTAAAATATTTTTTTTTAGAAATTGGTTTTTGCTTAATTTCCCGATTTTTTGAGGTGATAGTATTGAATTTTAAGGAAAAGTGGCAGTGACACACCAAAATGTGATATCTTAGAAGTATATAAAAAAAAATGGCAGCGATACGTCAAAAATTGTGGTGTAGACAGATTTTTCAACAAAAAATGAAATTTTTTTCCCACTGACCGACGAGCGCGCGGCGATACCATGACGTTTTGCTCGCACTCAGTCACTCGTCGCGTCGCCGCGATTCTCGTGGAGACGGCCCCTAAGAGATAGAAATACGTGGCACGACGATAATATCGCCGCGATTCTCTCACTCGTTGAGGCGACCTTACTGAAAGGCTAATATTTTAACCATATCCGCTTTTCTAGTGTTTGCAACGATCATCGCAGGATGGCTGATAGCAGCTGGGTGAGGGTAGCGGAGGATCGAGTCAAATGGCATGCGATTAGAGAAGTCTATGTCTAGCAGTGGACTGCTATGTGCTGATAATGACGAAGATGATAATGTTGATAAGCTTTCAGTGCTGATAATGAAAGAAGGCGGTAGACTACGCGGTCATTGGGCACCTGGATGTTGTACTATTAATCAAAATAATAGCAGCCGTACGGGTCGATCACCAGGGTAAAGCAATGCTTGCCAAGGTTGGACCGTGGACGGGTAAGCATTAATTACATAAAGAGACACCAACAGGGGTGTCTTGGGTCCCGGCTGTCATTCGTGGAAAAAAGTCGTGGAGAAGCCCGAAAGTCTGACCAAGTCTGTCTTGCCAAGGGTGTCGTGTTATCCAGTTACTAGGTTGTGGAAGTCAGATAGGAGTCGCTTCATGTAAAATACTAGTATTTAGCTGTATCTGGTTAGACTGGAAGTCGCCCCAATATAGTTGGGAAAAGTCTAGACAGATTGATTGAGGGAGAGGGACTGATGGCGGTAGATTAGTCTAACACATTAGGGACCTGTATGTTATAGATATGTAGCATATAATACGTACCTACTATACGCTCGTTATATATTCAAAAAGGTACAACACAAAAGGTTCGCGTTATTGCTACTTACCATTTACATATTTTCCTTAGTATCTATTTTTATTTGGCACTTTACCATGCAGTTTATATATTGTGCTATATTGAATCGATCTCTTAAAATATTATTATATTGCTTATTTTGAATAGTGAATTTAAAGGACGTCTCGTCGCAGATAAGTACCTATTTTATAGAAGACAATGCCTGAGGTTTATTTTACATGCAGTATTCATAACTTTTTATTGAAGCTCTTTTCGTATGGATTATTGTGAAGAAAAAATAGAAAAAAATAGCAATTAAAAAAAAAATTGTGAATCTCAGTTCACATAGTATGTACTTAGATTAGACCACACAAAATATCATTTACAAACAAGAACAAAACAGCAATAGACAGCAAACACATAATAACAAGTACAGTCATCAACAACACAGCTATACGATTTGCAAGTCGGAACAGTGGGGGTAGCTTTGAATATTTTGCGATTGGCGATTTGACTTTAAAATACGATGCAACCGCTTATCAAGAGCAGCTCTGTTCGTTGTTTACTCAAGTAGTTACTAACAACCTATTTGTTTTGGTCGTTCCCGTGTACGATATTCAGCATCTTATTAGACTAGAAACCGAGTCCACATTTTTTTAAATTTAGAAAAGCAGTACTAAAATATAGAAAAAGAAAGAAGTTAAGAAGTGCACGTGAAGAAGTTAATGACGTTATACTTATATAGAGGTATGAGAAACAGGGTGTAAATTTCACTCAAGCTCCATAGTCTGGTGGACTACTGCACGACGAATGATTTCGGGACGTTGTATATGTCAGTCGCGTGGTAAACACTGCTTGTGCGATACAGGATTTTGCGTGTGCGTAGTTCGTCTTATCGATGATTTCATTAATCGATTTTAACTAAGCTTCGACCAGAATTGGGCCACTTCGACGGTGTTATCCTTGGCCTAGCAATGATTTTCCATGGTGCAGGTGTTATTGGACAGAGAACACGGCAAGAGGTGAGGCATCGTTTGCAATGAGGTTCCACAGTCGAAATGTGGGTCATGTCTTCATTGGACTTAGCACGAACGCGCGGAGTAGGTAAACGTAACGTAAATTCAAACGATTTTAAAATTGAAAATACTCGTTTCGCACATAATAATAGCTTAGTTTTTAGATTTTATTCATCTATACAATGTGATACTAATACTTGTCGCAAAAATGTATGACAAACCAATATGTTGTAGGATAGTTTTTTTTTTCGATTCATTAACCGTACAAATTTACGTTTACGTCGCGCGTTCGGGTTGAGTCTTTCCGATGATGATCTGTCTCGTCGGTTTTTGTCAAATTCTGATTCTGCCTGGTCTGCCTTGTCTGCTTGACCTCGTATGTTAATAATAAGTCAGTCTTAACGGTATATTATTCCTTTTTAATAACTTCTCACTTAATCCATCCTTGTTTTCATTGGTCTACTTCTGTCCCTTAATCCATCAACATTGATATTAATCATCTTAGTTATACGCGTTTCATTTCTTCTTGTCACATGCCTTTACAGGCGATTATTTTTCTTCTTTACCGTGACTGGCGCCACTTTTAAACTTCACATAGATATATTTCTTATTTTCTCATTACTTGGTACCTATCTTTTTTTATTGTGAAGTAATATGTTCAAAATGTCCTTTTCGTCCGAATCTTCAGACGTTATTAATTTCACTCTTTTATCGGATTTATAGACCACTATCTATCTATCTTTGATCTTAAACTTAATGTAAATTGAAACTTATCCAAGTTGATACCTATTAATCAAATTCTCGTCGCTTCAATCTTCCAATGCAACTTCTGAGGTGATTAGGCAAAGAGACTTGAAGAAATTAGTACGTTATAGTAGATTAGGTTAAATATTTTTACTTGCAAAAAAAGGTTAGGTTAGGTTAGAACTGCGATCCCTTAAGCACGAGCCGCGACAGCGGCCGGCGAGTGGCAAAAACGACTAGAATATAATAGAATATATTATATTGTTGTTTATTTATTTATATTTTGAGTTGAGCATTTTGATGTGCAATCAGTAATTTTGATTGGAATTCGGATTATTTTTGGATACAAAAAGAATTTTTTTTAATTTGCGTTTAAATACTACCCATTTTTAAATATTTTAACTATTCTAATAATAATATAGCGAAACTTAGGTCTCTCCCGAGAAGAAAAGATCGGTCCTACACTTCCCGCATACTGCGGATTCTGGCAACCTTCACCCTATCGTCTGTCCATGCTGCATCTTCCGATATGCACTTCACTTCAGAAGTTTCTGGCCCCATCATCCATTCTGCGAAAATGAATCGACTTTGATTTTGAAATTCATATATTATTCTAAGATATAATTTATCGGCTAATTACCTGAATACTACCACTAACAATGATCAAGAACTCAAAAAAATAAGGTCATGAAATCCACTATGATTTCGGCGTAAAATATTCTCCACTTAAATAAACAGCTACAGATATAGGATGATTAGCTCCCAAAATTATATAAACACACTTTCCCTAGTACGGCCCTTAACCCTGCAGAACCCCGTAGTATTTGCAACGCAAAGTAGCCACGACGGCCAGACGTGCCCCGAATACTTTGCGGATTAAGAATTTGACTTTAAAATTAAGGAGATAAAGCCAGTACTCCATACCTCTTAAGCTGGCCATTGATTTTCAATAAGCGAAATCCTCTGTTATTTTTGTAAATGGACAAACGGTCTTGTCTGTCTTACGGTTTTAAGAAGCTCCGTGGGCGTGTTTTTGTTTTATGTTGTAAGTACCTTTTACAGAAAGTCTATGTGTAATCCGCTTAGAGGAAGAAACTGAAAGATGGAATAGGAAAATGAAAAATAAATAAAATATGATAAAATACAATCTATTTTGGTTCATTCAGTTCCCTTAATATATTTTTTGAAGTGAAAACTTCTTAAGGCGCGTTGGGCAATTTTGAGATGGGCAAAAACAATTGAACTCGCGACACCGTCACCGACACCTCATTTTTGTAAACGCGATTGTGCTCTTTATCACGTTACGGATCAATGTTCTCGGCAAGTATTTTTACTTTAAAGGTTTTGGAAGTATTTTTTATTTATTTTTTGTAAACGCGATTGTGCTCTTTATTTAGATAAGGCTACGGACCAATGTTCTATACAAGTATTTTTCTTCCACCAAGGCGATCTTGTTCAAGTTTTCACTTCTGTCGGCACTCCCAGAGTGCCTCTGTTTTTTTTTAATTCGGAAAATGATTGATGAATCATTCATAGCATGCTTGCTAACTGTGTGTTAAGTCAGATTTCAAATTTCCATGTAGGATGATCTTTGTTATCGGTAGTCAGGGATTTACACTTAAAAGTAAAAAAGAGTGTATTTGCTTATACCACATGATAGAAGTGAAAACTTACGTCTGGAGTCCAGTATACCTACGCGATTCAGCGTGTCTGACCGACTGAATCCGAGTATACCCGATTCAGCCTCACCGAGACCGCACGATAGAAGTGAAAACTTACGACTGAAGCCGAGTATACGCGACTCAGTGCCGAGTATATGCGATTCAGTGTGACCGGCTGACTCGAGCCGAGTTTACCCGATTCAGCTTCACCAACCCGAGCGTGACGGTACAGATTCGTTCACAGAAGTTTTCACTTCTAAAAAAAAACAACATAACATAACATCACGCCTTGTTTCCCCGAAGGGTTGGGCAGAGGTGTCCCTGTAGTAGGTACACCCACATTTCGCCAGTTATGTTTAAGTCCCACGTAATAGGGGGCGAGCCTATTGCCATCAACTGGGCACAAATCCAGACTCCGAGCTGCTACTGAGAAATTTCAGATAGAAAAAACCCAATAACACTTTGCCCGACCCGGGAATCGAACCCAGGACCTCATGCTCAGCAGTAGCGCTTGCGACCACTAGCCCAACGAGGCAATAAAAAAAACCAAATTGTAGGTATATAATAAAAGCAGTAGATCCATTACCAATCAATGCCTCAAGTGTAAAAGAACAAAGGGTGGATTTGGGTGGATCGATTTAGTTGGATCGATTTAACGTAATTGCATCACTTCTCACTGCTCCGCCCATTAACCTAACCTTTTTTAATCGAGTTTTTTCCGCTTCAGACCGGATATTAGTAGACGAGTAACGGACCACTTATTCGAATCTATTGAATGAGCCTCCTGGACACTAACTACTACTTTTCGAGTTTCTAACCCGTTTAACGGGTTTTAATAGATTGACCCAACGATATATGGAGGCAATTAATTTAGCCTTTTTCTTCTGTAGTGGTGGTTAGTGCTTATAGCAAGTGCTTCTCGATTGCTTTTTAACAATTAATTGTATCGCTTGGTTCGAAGATTTCTGGGCTGCTTTTTAAGATCGCAAAGATATTAAGATCCTCGATAAAAGTAGATGAGATTACATCAACTACTGGAAAAAAATAAGGCTTAAACAGTAAACTAGTTTATCCGTTCTACACAAAAATTAATAAAGGTTATTTTGATAATATAATTTAATAATATATTATATTTTTATAAATCTGTTTGGTAACGTAAACAAATCACAACCCTCAAAGACAGGTAGGTATCCTAATTCTAATTTCTCAGAGCCCTAGGGACACAAATCCAAATAAAGGTGTTATCTTTATTTGGATTTGTGTCCCTAGGGCTTTTTAAAATATTTATTTACCTCCGAATTCTTCAAAATGATCGAAAAGATAAGCTGCCTACATTTTAATTTAATTGACTATCATTACCATGGTATTCCTAGAAGCTTGTTTTGTGTCTCAATACACCCTAAGGGTAAGTGCAGAGAGGAGAAGTGGTGGCCCAGGTTGTATCGGCCGCGACTTACCGAGTTATAGGTTCGAACCCAGACAGGCCGCGCTTTACTTTGTGTAAATTATTTCATCACCACTGCTCTCAAACCGGTGAAGGAAAACATCGTTAGGGAACTGGCATGTCCTAGAACCTAAAATTAGAAGACATGTGACATCTACCAACCCGCACTGAACACGCGTGGTGGACTACGGCTCAGTCCCTCTCACCGAGCGGAGGCCTGTGTCCCAGCAGTGGGAACATTATAGGCTAATTATGTATGTATGTACCTATACCGTTTTGTTTTTATTTTGGGTGGGAAATTATCAAATAACTTCTCCCGCTCTAGGTGTAGCGGGAGGGCGTGTCAGACTCTTACTGATTAAAACTCACCCGTGTTCCTTCAGTTGCCTATATTGCCAGGGGCCACGGTAACTATTTCGGACAATAACCGCAGCCTCGGCAGGCATCCGCCCTATTGGACCCTGTCAATTCTGCTGACATCTCTTTGAGGCGTGCGTGGAACACAACGCGCCGTCGAACCGGGCCTGGTCCTTATCGAACGGCGAGCTACCCATTGCTCACCGTCCGCAAGCCACCCATTGCTCACCGTCCGCAAGCCCGCGCCTACGGTGGCCGGGAATCGGCTTGCAACTCCCGATGCCCTGGGCGTCTCTTGCAGCGATTAGGGGCGTGAGGGTGCGAACTTTGCCTCTCCCTCACGCGTTCCGCCTCTTCTTTCGCGAGCATTACTGCTTCGCAGAAGGAGGTGACGGCCTCCCATGCCCTCTCGCTCCGTACCATGGCCTGGACCAGGGCTGGACGCGAGAGATCCTATGTATGTATACCCTAAGGTCAAGGTTCCTTGACTAGGAGTACAGACACTTGTGTCTAAAGCTTTTGTTTCTTAGGAAAGCGGTTCCGTCTTATAATTACGACGGTCATAAAAATCTGTCAATTTAACCAGTATTTGACATTAAAGTTTCAAAAACTTTTTGTGTTTGGACAGCCGTTCACCGCTTTCGGAAACCAATTTAAAGCTTTAGGGTCAGTTCTTGTATTTTTAAGAACGGTCAGATTCTAATCTTTTTTAATCTGCCTGCAAAAATATCAATGATCTCCCTACATTTCTGACCAGTTTTAACACTGATTGGAGCTGAGAAAAGATTGCGATTAGATTTTTTATAATTATAGTACCATCATATTATTATCCCACTGCAGAGGAAAGGTGATAGCAGTGATAGCCTACTGATGTGACCGTCATACTGCCAAGTTATAGGTCTCGAGTTCGAACCCAAGGCACGCACCTCTGACTTTTTGGACTCATGTGCGTATTATATAATTAACACTTGCTTCAAAAACGGTGAAGGAAAACATGGTGAGGAAACCGGCATGCCTGAGAGATATTTCTCGACGGTTTGTGAAGCCAAGTCAGAGGCCCATGGGCGGCTTTAAAACTCTGACACCAGGTTAGTCACTAACCATATAAAAAGAAGAAGAGGAAAGGTCTCTACTCATACAAAGAAGGCACGAACCTTGATCCCCACGCTTGCTCAAGAAGGGTTGGTGATTTTAGACTTATATTAATTTATAAATCTAGGTTTCTCCACGATCTTTTCCCTTCACCGATGTCGATAATGTCCACGATAAACTTAGAAAGTACATATGAATCGAAAAAGTCACATTGGTACTCGTCCGTATTTGAAGCAACCTCGTGCATGAGAGGCGAGGCCATAACCAGTGGGCCATCACGACCCTACCGTTTTTAATTACGGAAATTGGCCTTCTGGTGTGTTGAATGAAAATCGGAAAATCTATATACGAATGTATAGAATTTACATTGTTGTTTCATATTTCTTAATGGGATGAAATAACTGATCCGAAGCCAATTATTTCTCGGGAATGAAGTAAATGAATCAGCGTTACAATATTGAGCATTACGAGAATGAACGCTCCATCTACTAATTATGCGTTCTTAATATGATACATTATTTAAATTCCTCTTCTACTCTATCAGGTTTTATTTAGTTTCATTTGTCATGTTGACTTTGCCAACCACATAAATAGTTATATACAGGGAAATTATTTATAAAGGAAATTGACAACCTACATCAATCTTCCTTCGTATTTCATATAGTTTACATATGTAATTTAGCCATTAATTTAATTCGAGCCGTTTAGCTAGTTACTCCTAGCTAGTTTTCGAGTTCTAAGCTGGCTCCTCAATTCAAACGTCCGAATTGAGGAGCCACCTTAAACGTCTTATAACTTTTTAAGGGTTTTACAATAAATTCCAGGACCAGGCCTACAAAATCGGCTAATTTACTAGGTACTTAATATTGGAAGTACCGGCGTTTAAATTTGAGACATGGCTCCTTAATTCATACGGACACCCGTTTGGGGTTAAAACCCTCGAGCCGTCGGGTCCGAGTGCTCATGGTTTGTTCAACAAAATCTCCAAACGCATGGTTGACACTTGGTTGACAACCGTGACCCAAGGGCTGGCTTTTACCTTGGCCAGAGGCTAAGCATTGCCATACAATGTGGCAATGCCGCCAGTGTCTTGGGTACATTACCAGTCGACAGCGATGCGGAGGAATTCTTCGACGCCATATTTTAGTTTGTTAATAGGTAGGTTAGGATACAGGGTGGCATCCCTCATCGACGCGAAAACTGTTACCATGGATTCAGTACATGATACTAAACGCCACTGCGTTATTTAAAAAAAAATCTGCTGTTTCATAGAAAAGTGCAATACCTTCGCGGTCAAAATGTATGGAACAGCAGATTTTTTTTTTAAAATAACCAACGGAAAATTTTAACGCAGGGGGTTTCAGAATCATGTACTGAATCCAGGTTAACAGTTTTCGCGTCGATGTCCCTGTCACCCTGTATTTTGATTTTAGCAATCTGTTAGATAACTTGTACATAATATAAACAATGTTGTAAGGTAAATCCATTTACAGAAATAAACCACAGATTTTTGAATAAATGGACAATTTAAACTTGTAGGCAATTTGCTTATCAACTGATTTTCCTGACCACATACATTATGCCAAAATCGCGGATAGCAATGACATAATAACTTGAAGCTTATGTAAAACGAGAAGCTCTTACTCACCGATCAGAATCTAAATGAAACGAGGTGTCATCTAAATAAAACAGGAGCAGAAGCATCCAGCCGCCTGTCCTTGTTGTGTTTAAGTATGAATGAGACCAGCTTGCAAGCCACGCACTCATTGTAAAGCTCTTTGTGAAGAATCTCGACCGGGGATGTACTGCCACCATAATGTTTTTTATTTAAGTGAAAATTTCTTTAGACGCGTTGGGCATTTTTGAGATAGGAAAAAACAATTGAACTCGCGACACCGTTACCGACACGGATCAATGTTATATGCAAGTATTTTTACTTTAAAGGTTTTGGAAGTTTTTTGTTTTAAGCGCGATTGTGCTCTTTATTTAGATAAGGTTACGGACCAATGTTATATACAAGTATTTTTCTTCCACCAAAGCGATATTGTTCAAGTTTTCACTTCTGTCGGCTCTCCCGGAGTGCCACTGTTTTTTTTAACCCAAATGAGAAGCTCTTGGCCTTCATCTCACCTGATGGTAAGTGATGATCAGGCTGAAGGTGGAAGCAAGTTTCAACCGGGATCCTCAACCACAGAGGAACTGCCTATCTCACCTCTAACTGCCAAAACACAACAATGCTGTTAACATTGTTGTTATGGCGACAGACTTGGTAGCTAGCCAGGCGGACTTAGAACAATCGCTACCACCAACGAAACCGAGCAGAAAATTAAGACATTGAGACAGATGGTCTTACTAACTGTAACTGTGCCTGTGTGGCAGCTGTGCCAAGAAGTACCCTTAAAAAAAGAATACGTGCAGCAATGCTGATTTGTGCCAGAAATAACGACCTTTGTGGTCTAGTGACCACAGAGGCGGTATTTTTTTTTCGTATATTCTTTTTTAAGGGTACTTACCCCTATGGGACATTATATTCAGCTATGTGCCAAAGATAGTAAGTAACGCTTCTGCGATTCATCTCGCATTTTGGATACCTATAATATACATAAATGTATAGCGGTGACGACTTTCCTTTTGAGGCAGCTAGCGTATTTGACGTCCAATAACATTTAAAAAATCCACCATTATGGACTACATCTCCTTTTATCAATACTATTGCTTTTTTGTCCTACCTAATCCACATCTGATCATAATTGACTGACTGATTACAGAAAAAAACAGACAAACTATTTTGCAGTGTTTTTATATTGAATTGCCATTTTGTAACTTAATAATATTTGGATTAAAAACTTCCGGACTTTATAGTGAGATTTTAGTGAATTATTTGTTTATAATTAACATCTCCCCTTAACATACGTGCAAGTGCTTTATATCCACAGGCTTTCCATTCAAATAAATTGTATTTGTTTCTCTTTTCTTTAACCAGAAGGTTGTCTTATTAATACTGTGACACCACCTTACTTTCCAGATCATATCCAATTCCTGTGGGTTTCTCTGCCCTCCGGCAACCCTCGGAGTGACAGGTCACGTACACCAAGGGTCCTGAGCCGCCGGTATCTGATCAATCCCTTACACTGACTTAAATAAAACTCTTTAGGCGCTTTGGGACAAGAGGTCGTGTGTGGTTTTTAATGTTTTAGCCGCTTTTTGAGAAGATAAATGTTTATTTATGTATTTGAAATTAGCTTTAATTACAATTGAGTAAGGCCCGTATTGCAGAAAATACTCAACATAAATATACACACATTGATCATGAATATTCATGGTAGAATCTGATTGGTTTAATTAACTTTTTGCAGACTAATTGGGTAGCTACCTGCTCTATGTAAAAATTTTGTCATGAAGAATGAGTTGAGTACCTAATATGTCGAAAGGGAGTTTGGTCTTCATTTGCCAGTGAGCAGTGTATGTTAATATCCCATGAGCCTGTTATGACGTTTAGATCAAATGGGCATCCTAAAGATGCAAAAAATTACAAATCTATCTTTTTCTACTTGCTTTGTTGATGATGTTAGTGATCATAATGAAAATAAGAAAGAAAGAAAGGAAATTCGTTTACTTGCGGTAAACATGACGCAAAGGGAGATTAAAAAAAACACGTAAATAACAAATTGGGGGAAAATATGCGTCACATCCACGCAAAACGGCCATCGTTCAGCATAAAAATGTGACCCCATGCGAGACAGAGCTCCAGCGCTGGTTTTCAGTAATAGGTGACGTGATGACGACGATGAAATTAGCGGGCAATTGCGTAACACACATAAAATTACAGTTGATCGCAATGGATTTCATTTTGACAGTTCACGCACGTTCATTGCGTTATTTACGTTGTTGAGCAGACGAATTTTTCAAACAATTCAAAATTATGAAGCAATTTAAAATTCATTTATTCAAACTAGGCTGAGAATCAGCACTTTTCGAACATCAAAATTGCATAAGACAGTCCCCCAAAAACGCCCACCCTTCACCATTTCCTAGTGCCTTGAGCTGGGAAGAAGAAGTGGCGCAATAAACTCCCCAGCAGCACAGCTGTCTGTTCAAGTTAGAAAAAAAATGATTCTATACAATAGTATAGAAAATAACTTACATTTTGCAACACAAAACATAATTTAAATGATAAATTATTGGCCATATGTCAGCTAGCACACGCCAGTATACCAACCAAAAACATGGATTAACTATATCCTTCAAAACTCTCAGATTGTGATTAAAAGTGTGTTACTCAATTAGGGTGCTGAGCCTAGTTTGTAAAAGCCTATAAACTCAAACTCAAAGCATTTATTTCATTTATTTAAACCATTTACAGGCACTTTCGAATTGTCAAGGAGTCGGTCAGTCAGAAATATGAAGCTAGTTGCCCATTCCAAAGCGTAGTAGCTATCTATGGAAAAGAACGGGCAAGAAATTCCACGGACACTCTTTTAAATAAAAAAAACATGCGGCACTCGGGGACTGCTGCGGTAAAGCTATTGCATAGCATTTGTAACCTCCATACTTCCTATTTGTCAACGCTACACTTGGGATGATGACGGATGATGACATAAAACAAAAATTACATGGTAGGCGGAGTGGGGGGTGTTAGGTTTTTTTCGTTACGGAATTTCTTGATTCGGTCACCGCGCTCAAAGCCCGCGATAAAAGCTATGCAATAGCTTAAAAAATGTTACAAGGTATTGGTTACATCATTCATGTTGAAATTATACATATGAGAACAATGTAGAAAGACGTTAGAAGCGTACGTTATAAAATAATAAAACAAAGAACAATTCGAAAATTAAAATAAATGAAAAATAAGCCATGGCAGCTAAGAGATAACCAGTCCCAACTGACGGCACCCGTTCACGAACATGACGCATGGAAAAAAAAGCTATACGACAAAGTAAATAATGTAAATCTAACTTATAACTTTACAAGTAACATTTTCTTTCAAATTAAATTCAAGTTATGAAAACCAGAAACTTTTACCCACAACTTCGCAGTTTCTCATATAATTCTACCTTACGTATGATAATACAGTAGTGGCCATATATCACTCGCGGCCCTATTTAATAATCAGTTGGTATCCTGCACATAAATCATGGTCGGCGTCAATGTTACTAATTAATTCAGACCACGTCGGACTGTGATATCTCCGGCACTAGGGTACCTGGTTTACCAAATTTACACTTTTACGTTTTTTGCTGGAGTCAATCGAGGTATATAAAAAAAATGGCGCTTTTAAAAAAAAAAACATTTTTGGAAAATGAATTTGAATTGGAGCTTTAAACCAATCAGAAGGCATTGATTGGATGATGTTACCAATATTTTGTAACTATATTGATTTTAAAGACGGCTCGGGGCTAAATAATAAAAGCCGCACGGGTCGATCGATCAGGGCTACGCTTGCCACGTCGAGCTTGCCTGGTCTGTGGATGTGTGACCATCTTTACATACCAAGACTCCTCCGCGCTTCAAAAAGCACCTTATGCCGTTGGTCTCGGCTGTCATTTGTAGATCTTTGACAGTTGTTACGGGTCGTCAGAAGCCCGAAAGTCTGACAACCGGTCTGATTAACTGGGTTGTGGAGGTCAGATAGTCAGTCGCTCCATCTAAAATACTGGTATTCAGCTACATCCGGTTAGACTGGAAGCCAACCCTAACATAAATGGGGTTTTGGGAAAAGGATAGGCAGATTGGTTGATTGATATTGATTTAAATGAGTGTGGAGTTTCTTGCCCGTTCTTCTCCAAATGGGCAAATAGCTTCATATTTCTGACTGACCGACGACTCTTTGACAGTTTAAAAGGGCCTGTAAGGGTGAATTTCACCAATAAAACTGAACGCAGCCAAAAGCAAAAAACACAAAACAAAACAATTCAATACGGCAAAAAATCTAATATTTTGAAGGGATAAACTTAGCTGGCTTTAGGGCTTGTACACAAAACTACGATGCGACATCGCATCGCAAAAATCTGCGAGCTCGGCCTAGGCCGTGCGCACTGCAAGCTCGCAGATTTCTGCAATGCGATGCGAATTCGCAGTTTTGTGTACAAGCCCTTACTGTATATTCTTAAGAGGCCTGCGGACACGGCTCGCAACTACAAATCGAGATGTTTGCAAAATCCAATTCCAAACACTTTGCGCTAGTGTGAGTGCCTGTCGGAGCGATATACACCTACAGTGAGCAATACTACCACGCACACATTGACTATACGCACTACTAGTTTTTCGATGTGTTCTGTAATACCAAAAATGATGAATGATTACTTAATTTTTTCCATTTTTTTTTCGATAATTTGTAACTTGATAATATAAGCTATTAGTTTGCTTCTGCATAAACAATATTATAAATATTGTTTTTTATAATACAGAAAAAACAATATGAAGTAATTTCATTTACGCTGTAAAAATGTGCGAAATTAAATTCGCTTAAACTTCATTTCAGAAAAGTTTTTTGAAAAAAAAAAACGTAGGAGCCTAGATAAACACTGTCTAAATCCGAATAACAACATAATTTAGTGGAAATGTGCCCAAATTGCAAATTATATAGGTATTACATTTGTATGGACAATTCATGCGTCGCCGCGTTTTTAAAATACCATCGTCCTGCAGCAACTCAAAAATATTTTTATTCGTTTTAAAAGCATTCAATATCCGTAAAACTTTTAAGACTGGCACAATAAACCGTTGGCACTTCATAAAGAACGGCAGTGTCACGCGGCAGACTATTTCATACTGTTAAGGACAAGAGCTCCCCGTCACGTTGTAAAATATGTAGTTCAAATATATTTGGTGTTGTTTGATGTTGATTACGCTTTAGAACTTTAAATTGGTGGATGGATAAAAAGAAATAAAATCTTAATTATCGGGTGCTAGGTTAAACAAGGGACATACTTTAAGAGATCTCGCGCACTATAAGACTATTCTAGTTCCATACTGTTTTCTCTCGTCGACATTTCGGTTTTCTTGGAAGTTAGTTGTATAACAAAATTAATGCAATTTTATCAATTTATGCCTTACCCAAACAGCGTTGCAAAAAACCCTCTCAGCCTGGTTACAAAAATTGAACTATGATGCCACGGAGCAGCTACCTCATTATTCCCTCGTAATATATAATAATTTCGGGTTCTTGACTGTTACAAAATCCCTACACACCCACACTCACACCATCATTCTACTTATACCCCACACTTCACCTGCACATTACACACGCATTACACTATAAAAAATGTATATTAAAAAAAAAAGGCTGTTTTTTTTCCCTTCATCATAATTTGTCTAGAGTTTTAAAATTGGCCATTGTAATGTTAATTAGAATAAATTTGGGTCGAGAGCCTGGTGATCCGTCACACAAGGTATCCTAGTATGGACGCCGGTTTCTCGCAAAGGATCATATTTTATACATTTTTGTCAAAACGCTATAATTCTTGTTTCTATGTTTATGACTATGTGAACCTTTGTGAAAAAAGAAATAAAAAAATTTACTATTAATAGACGGCTACGACCACAACCAGTGGTCGTAGCGACCAGATAAACTGTAGAAGCCGATACAAATCGCGCACTTGGTCGCAACGGTCAATAAGCCGCAGGCCATACAATACCACTAGACGGCCATAACTGGCCGGAGTCGTGGTCATCTACTTCGTGAGATCCCTTAAGGAGTGAAGTACTCAAGTGCAAATCTAAATTATGAATTAAAAAAACAGCTGTTCCCTACATTTTGACCGCGTAGGTATTGCACTTTTCTATGACACAGCAGATTTTTTTTTAAAATAACCGACGAAAAATTGCTACGCAGTGGGGTCAGAATCATATACTGAATCCATGGTAATAGTTTTTGTGTCGATGTCCCTGACACCCTGTATTCTCATGTACATTCCCTTAAAGTATGACCCTCGTTTAAGCCAACACCTTGTATAAACTGAATGCTTCATCAGAATCATTAATATCTTTATTCTGTAAGCTATGCATCTTCATAAGAAACGATCAGTATAAATACCTACACTAAATACTTTCGTGTAAATAAGAGCCAAGTTATTATTCTGCCATTATTAATGAGCTTGATCGCTGGATTCAGCGGCTGTGCTCCAGTAACTGATTAATTCCATTCTTAATTCAGTATTCCGATGAACGGGATGAGCTTTACATGTTATTTTTATGAGTACAGGCCAAACCGCAATTTTTTAAATTACTTTTCTCTACTTTTTAAAGATCTGTGTTTTTTTGAAGTGAAAACTTCTCTAGGCGCGTTGGGCATTTTTGAGATGGGAAAAAACAATTGAACTCGTGACACTGTTACCGACGCCTTATTTTTGTAAACGCAATTGTGCTCTTTATTTAGATAAGGTTACGGACCAATGTTCCATACAAGTATTTTTCTTCCACCAAGGCGATCTTGTTTAAGTTTTCACTTCTGTTGGCACTCCCGGAGTGTCACTGTTTTTTTTTTAATAATTCACTTCTTCTTAGTGGAATCCTCTCGTTTTTTTTCATTAAACAATTTTGTCCCACTGCTGGGCAAAAGTCTCGTCCATGCTCTCTAGTTATCATTTAACGTCTGCTAGGTTTTTCACTTTTTAAATTTCAAATGCCAAAAAAATCTAAACCAGTTTTGCCATGGTTTTCAGTATTTAAGTTCCCGACCACAAAACTTCCACAAAGACAAAGTTGCAACCAAATACGGCGAGAAATATACCCGTACGGGCAAAAGAACTTTTGTTTTGGAAACAAACCCGTTGCTATAGGGACTAATTTTAAATGATTCCACACGAGGACGAAAGGGAGTTGGGCACAATATCGTAAAATTCAATTCACTAACTTCCCACCGCGCTTACCTACCCAGGGGGAATCTACAAAACAAAACATGGACAGTTAGCACCGAAAATGGAAGGTTCAATTGAATAAGTTGTTTTTCGTAATGATTTATTGTATTTGTTTGTTTTGTGTTAGATTTATGGTGTGGATTTTTGAAGGTTTTTCGAATCGAATAATTGTAATTATTTCGTCTAAATAATTATGTTCTTTATCGTCATTATAGCCAGTTGAAGTCACAAGCAAGCATCTAATCTAACCATGCGGAAATATCGAATAGGGCTTAAAATAAAAAGTTAAAATAATACAAAAAAAATATTCGTTTTTTTTATTATTCTTATTATTTGTTAAGCAATGACAGCTACCAAATAAATTACACCTCTGTTTCGCTCAATGAATGTAATAAATACAGAAATAAAATGTCTTCTCTTTGTGAATATTCAAAATTTCACATCGCAGCCGCGCACCATAATATAAATAGGTATAAAAAAAACAAGTTTAGCCGATTACAGTCTTTTATTCATCTACAGATGGCGCTGTGCGAAATTATACAGCGCGAACTCGAGTATCGTAATAAAAAATAAACTTACGTACCTACCTACAGTAAAGTATCAGTACAGTATTAATACCTCGAACGTTTTATAAGCTTTTCAACTTTGCCAATAAAATAAGTCAGGTGCGTTTATAAAAATATGCGTCGTAAAGTGTGTAACTTCGCCTTAACGCGCACCAACGAAGGGGATAAAGGTCGATTCACACATCACGCATTCTTGTTTGAGAGAAGAATTTCATAATAAATATTTTATAAGTAAACTAGCGACCTGCCCCTGCTTCGCACGGTTTTTACAACTTGGCAACATCGAGATTTCTGTGCTATATCTAATTTAAATATTAAATGAATAAAGTACACAATTTATATAAACATATAAAATATTTTAAAAAGTCTCTAAATGATGGTATCATTTCTAAATGATGATTCTTCAAAATACGTTGCGTAGTTTAGAAAAACAACGCCGGCACACAGACAGACACGAAGAGCGACTTTAATTCATATTATGTATAGATATTGAATTCTGTCTGTAGATATGAAATTCATAAATATGGAAACGCAGGTATTTACGGTGTAAATGTTCTTCAAAATGTTTTTTTTTCGATTTGAGATTGGATTTTTATCTGTTTCGACTGCCTTTTTAAACACAATTTCGTTTTGTAGTATCACGTACAGATGCTGTCGTAAAAAGATTTTAAACCATTCTTAATTAACTCGGTAAGCTTTAAAGCTTGGTGTTGTTTTTCTGGTTGTTACTTTAAAATGAAAGTATTGTGTGTGAGTGATTGAATGGACTGAGTATAATACAGATTTATTATCTCACAAAGTGACGCGTGCTTTTTTGTGGTAAGGAAGTGCACGCTGTGAATGTGAGCGTGAAGACGAATAGCGTCAGCACATAACGCACACATACACACACTTTCGACTTCGCCGTGTCTCAGATGGTACCGAGAGCTTCTGCGCTTACACACATTCACAGCGTATTCGTACACTTGGTTACCACGAGTAAAGCGCGCGTCGCTTTGTGAGATAAAAATACTGTACTAGTAAAAGCGGTCATGTAGAAAAGGATATCATTGCCCAGTTTTGCATTTAGGTAGATAAAGTTGACCTCGTAATTGCTTTATCATCCTAAGGTTCATGCCACTCGCACGTCATAAAACTACAAGGTCTATTTTGCTTTCAAAACCAATGTAACAGTTTAAGGGTAAGCACACACGAGACACCGGCCACAACCACCGATGGCTGTCACCACCTGCCGCGGTGGCGAGCACTGCTATAGCGAATAGCCGCCACCAGCCATACGTGTGCGAAAATCAATACAAAACGTATGAAAAAGCATGTGAACTGATAGTCACTGGGCCACCGGTGGCTGTGTCTGGTGTCTCGTTTGGTCTTAGCCTAATAGTTCCTACTGTATTGAAGTATCAATTTACTGGGAATTTTTGTCAAAACTGGTAATGTAAATGTCGCAGCCAGATGGCTGCGTCTAAGCGTCCAGTTAGCTGGCTAATTTAACCATCTGGTTAAATTAGCCAGCTAACTGGACGCTTAGACCGTTCATTAAACATCGACACCCAATTGAATACCTAGGCCAATAGTTAATTGAACTAGAATCATTCAACGTTTAATAATTTGGCGTATTGTCAAGTCAGTCCTTTGAAGATGACTGACCAAGAGTCAACAAATGAAATGAAATGGTTTATTCTGTACATAGGATATCGAAATCACTTTTACACGTCATTTAAATAAAATTATTAAAAATAAGCTAGATGAGTTCGGCGTTTCCTATCTGACTATTCTGAGAAGAAAGGCCGAAACAAACTCAGAGGTCGCAGTCTCTTTTAAAGTCCAGACATAATCTTGGTCAGGCCATATGAGAACCATGTAGATAAGTGTCTGAAAAGGTCTTTTGAGGAAAGAACCACACAGATTTGAGTGGACCTGTCCAGTCAGTGCAAGCATTTGTCAGTAATCGTGGAGCTCAACTCAGAACTTAAGGAGCTCAACTCGACGAACAATACCAAAGAAAGGTCATTTAGGTAGGCCGCATAAACTACTCAAACTGCCAGACCATCACTAAAACTAACAGAGAAATAAAAACAATATCCACATAGTCCTCACATTCACAATAGTTTAAATAATATAATACTTTACAAAGTAATCGTGTCATTTTGAATATAATTTTCAACAATGTCAAAGTGATTCAAATGGTGAAAAAAATTCTGCGAGCAACTTGAAAATAGCGCTCGCTCGGCTAGCGCGCTGTTGGTCACAGTTCTAACCTAACCTAACTTATTTCACCCAGTTTAACTAATTGACTACACGAAATTCAGCCGTCTGATTAAACATTGCGCTCAATGACTTGGCTAGTTGTCCTTTAGATTTAGATTTAATGAACGGCCTAGGCATCCAATTACCTGGCTACTTTAACTAGATGGCTACGATATAAATTTGAGGTTGACGTCGTGAAGTAGGTTTGGGAATAAATTGTACTTTTCCTAAATATGAAACTCTAACAACCTAGTGAACCTCGCGGGATCGGCTGGCTTAAGTAGGTATAAAGTAGGTAACTTAGAATAGCGCCTTAAGCCTTACATTATTTACCAGTGTGTGGATCGCCTGGAGGACACGGTGGAGCATACGGTGGAGGTCTGCCTGGCTTGGGCGGAGCGATCGGCGACGGTGATCTCTCGCGTCCGGCCTTGGTCCAGACCATGGACGGAGCGAGAGGGCATGGGAGGCCGACACCTCCTTCTGCGAAACAGTAATGCTCGCAAAGGAGGAGGCGGAACGCGTGAGGGAGAGGCAAATTTGGCGCCCTCACGCCCCTAACCGCCGCAGGAGACGCCCTGGGCGTCGGGAATCTCAGGCCGATTTCCGGCCACCGTAGGCGCGGGCTTGCGGACGGTGAGTAATGGGTAGCTCGCCGTCCGATAAGGACCAGGCCCGGGTCGACGGCACGTTGTGTTCCACGCGCGCCTCAAAGAGATGTCAACACAACTGACGGGGTCCGCTAGGGCCAATGCCTGCCGCGGTCGCGGGAAATTCCGAAAGGGATACCGTTGCCCCTGGCAACATGGCAACTGAAGGAACACGGGTGGGTTTTAGTCAGTAAAAGTCTGACACGTTATTTGATAATAATTTATCACCCAAAAAAAGGCCCTACTTAATAGTTTTATTTTTTTACCCCAGCTGCGAAGTTCTTGGCCTGCATTTCACCTGATGGTAAGTGATAATCAGGCCGAAGGTGGGAGCAAGCTTCGACCGGAATCCTCAACCACAGAAGAACTGGCTATCTTACCTCTAACTACCGAAACACCACAATGCTGTGCTGTTAACATTGTTGTTATAGTGACAGAAATAAATAAGATGGTGGTAGCTATCGAGGTGGACTTAGAACAAGCCCCACCACCAACCAAACCGAGCAGAAAATTTTGCCCCCACTGAGAATCGAACCCGGGACCTCTGTGTTTGAGACAGGTGGTCTAATCACTAGACCACAGAGGTGGTTAAACTAACGGTGATATTACAATATTGATCATAAATTAGTGTGAAATCTTTGATTTATTTGAATCTAATTCAAGCTTGATCATTGTTATCAATTAATGCGAAGCTTCATTAACTTACAAGAAAGATCGTTGTAATTAATAGTTGCATGAACGATTATGTTCAATTGATTAATTTTTTTGATTTTCGTAGAACACGTCCATATTAAAATAAATTGAATCGTTTTACGATTCAATTCAATCGATCAATTACGATGAAATATTCAAAATTCTTCATCTCATTGTACATAACGTGTAGTGCTAAATGTATTTAGTGATTCTAAGAAAGTATCTGTTTAAATTATATACAATGTCGCCCATCGGCACATGGCCGACATTACTGAAAATTCAGAAAAATGGTATCAAAAAATAACTTTAAAAGGGAATCTTGATTTTTTTTTTCATTTTTTCTAATGCTTTTTTTTCAAAATCCCTCCTATGGTTTTATGAACTTACACTTGTGTTTTTTTTTTTAAACACGATTTTTTTTTAGAAAGACATGTTTTCACCTCCGTTTTTTTTTGCATAGTTGACAAATTTTAACAAAATTGTTATTATAAGCTTTTAGAAATAATAAACAGAATCCAAATCGAGCCAATAACATCGGAGATAGAGCAAACGCTAATCAAAACAAAAAAATTTAATAACATGAAAAATAATAAAGATTTAATTGATTTAAAGTTATTTTTAAACATTTTTCATGAATATTCAGAAAAATTCGGGCGGTCACATGTCGATGGGCTACATTGTATAGACAATCTTTCCGAATGAATTGTTCTACAAGGTCTTTTTAGCACAATTCATTCAAAGAAACATGTTATGGTTAATTCTGTAAACAAATATCTGGTATAGTCGCGTATCATAATTTTGATCAAGGTACAACTTGACACTGCCCTGCAAATTGCAATAAACGTAAAAAAAAAAAATATCGCGGGCTACAACTGCGGATCCACCATAAGCGTACTAAGGGCTTATGAATAAAGCTGAACGCGATCAGCACATCTAAACCGTGTTCAAGAGCTGTCAGTGTCTTATTTGACAGCTCTTGAACGTAGCTTGGATGTGCTGATCGCGTTCAGTTTGAAATTAGCACTAAAACGTTTAGCGCTAAACGTATTTTTTTATTTGTGGAGTAAGCGGGCCTTAGAAATAAAGATTCTAATAAATCGGTTTTTGATTTACGTTAACAATTTCAGAATTAATTTTGTGTGCTCTTTTATCAAGCTGATCTTATTAATTGTTTTACGTAACAAATAAATAAAATAAATTGGTCTCCCCGGACCGATGTAAATCGACTCTTATCCCGAACGCTGGATAATTTGGTTCGAGCCGAAACACGTCAAGTATGGGCCGATAGTAAAATTTACGCAACCTTTTAGGGGTAAAAGAGGTTTTAATATTTTTACGCTCGTAAGTTATAGGTTTTGAAGATTCTTAGTTTTAATTTGTTACTGTTTTATTTATTTATGCATTGATTTCCGAGTAATGGAATAGGAGATCAAATCGAATCAATTGGTTGATTTCATTTCAGTTAAGTAATGGTACGAGAAATATATTTATAAATTACATAAGATTGTCCTTGACTGTACCAAAATGGTGTCTTGCATTCAAAAATTTGAATAAAGAAGCCCTTATCAATAGATTGGAAGGTGTAAAACAAGATTTATCAATGCCAGACGATTTTTAAAACTGCTAACATAGCGTTCCATCGTCGTTCGAAAAATAAAAATTTGAATCGCAGTAAAATTCTTATTTATGTTCAGCTACAATTCAAATGTTACGACTCTCTTGAAGTCTGAGTTGCCAGTTCGATTTGCTTCCTGGTATTAAGGAGTTAGTTTATGGCTGTGCCCAAGCGTTCGACCAATAGCAATGAACCTTTACTGGTTGGTTTAAATATCGAATTAGATTTATCTCTGAATTTTAAAGCGCGCTTAGGCATTCGACTCTTAATAACATCGATTCGATTATCATCATATTTTTTAAAAGAACCGTTTTGTTGAAACATACGACATTAACTTTGTCTGTGAAGAAAGCATTTTTCGATACGCCTGGATTTGCAGATGATTATAGGCGACGTTGACTACTTACTATCAGGTAAGCCACCAGCATTTGTGTGCTACCCAGTAACGTAAAAAAAAATATGGAAGCCTGCAAAAATAACTCTAATCAGGCATTGTGATAATACTATCTAGGCGTATAGCAATGGAAGTCAGCTGCGAAGATGATGTTGGCATGGACATAATTGATAGGAGGCGCGCGAGTCAATGCCGACTGAATGGAATGTTACCATTTTGAATAAAAACATCACGTAGAATAATTGTATATTTATTTTATTTTTATAACTTATTTATATGTCATGGAATGCTGCACCGGTCGACGTCATAACGTCAACGCCGGCTGTCACTGAAAACCAGCGCTGTCTCGCATAGGGTCGCAGCATTATACTGAGCGATGGCTGTTTTAGATGCGACGCATATTTTCCCCCATCTTGTTCTTTTTTGTTTTATGTTCTTTCTTTGCGTCATATTTACCGCAAATAAACATATTTTCTTTCTAATTAGACTGCGGCAGTTTACGCGATTTACACGCCTGCAAAATGCAGGCTTTTATATTCCTATCCTAGCCCGTGTCTGTGTCTGGATATTTGTCTTAGTCCCAGAGGAGTAATTAACTCCGGGTATAGATAACATTACTGCAGGCTAAAGATAGAAACGGAGAAATGCCTCCGTTTTGTTCTGGAATGTTCTGAGCAGTTTTATTGTAACTGCTGTAATTTAGTTTCCCTTGATACTTCATTTGTTTTTGTTTTGGTATGTTTAATGGTAATCGGAAAATAATAATTCATTTATGCCAGTTTTCACTGAGAGCGATGTCATACGGGGTTGCCAATGCGTTGCGCACACCTTTGTTGTTTTTTTTGGGTGGGAAATTATCAATAACTTCTCCCGCTCTGGGTGGAGTGGGAGGGCGTATCAGACTCTTACTGACTAAAACCCACCCGTTTTCCTTCAGTTGCCTGTATGTTGCTAGGGTTCACGGTAACCCTTTCGGAAAAACCCGCAACCCTGGCAGGCATCGGACCTAGAAGACCCCTTCAGTTGTGCTGACATCTCTTTGAGGCGCGCGTGGAACACAACGCGCCGTCGACCCGGGCCTGGTCCTTATCGGACGGCGAGCTACCCATTGCTCACCGTCCGCAAGCCCGCGCCTACGGTGGCCGGGAATCGGCCTGCGATTCTCGACGCCTAGGGCGTCTCCTGCGGCGGTTAGGGGCGTGAGGGCGCGAAATTTGCCTCTCCCTCACGCGTTCCGTCTCCTCCTTTACGAGCATTACTTCTTTGCAGAAGAAGGTGACGGCCTCCCATGGCCTCTCGCTCCGTACCCTGGCCTGGACCAGAACCGGACGCGAGAGATCACCGCCGTCGATCGCCTCCACGAGGACACGGCGATGCTCCGCCCAAGCCGGGTCGATCTCCACCGTATGCTCCACCATGTCCTTCGGGCGATCCACACAATGGTGACACCCGGGCGTTTCCTCCCGCCTTATCCGGAACAGGAACCTCCCGAAACAACTGTGTCCGGTGAGGACCTGCGTCAGGCAGAAGGTGAGGGTGGCGTGGCGCCTTTCTAGTCACTCCTCAAAGGGGACTTACTCGTATCGCCGCAATTGTGACGTGCCCAGGCGCTGCTACACCTGACGTTCCGTAGTTCTGCATATAAATTTGAGCGTAAATAGCGTAAATATGGATCTATTTTTATAGGTGTGATCCAGTTTCATTACGCAGACCGCCGCATTGCGAACACAGTTAAAGCCAAGTATCATTTAAAACTTTTAAATCTTTGTTTTGAATGAATGACATAATTTGAGACTGGTGTGACTAAAAATATGACCTAAAATTTTTATAATACTAGCGAACCATTCCTGCTTTGCATGGTTTTTACGACTCGACAAAACAACCAGTTTTTTTTATTACATGTAAGTTTTATATAACTATTTTATGCACAAAGAGCTCCGAAATAAATTCTCTAAAATATGGTCAAAACCGCATCAAAATCCGTTGCGTAGTTTAGAAGCACAACGCGGACACGAAAAGCGACTTTAATTTAAAATATGGACCATCAAAGAAACTGAGTTTGAGAACAAAATCCCGTACACGCCATGACCACATCTGTTACCGCCCCGGTTCTATAACGGCCGAGTGTTGCAAGCAGAAATAATCCTAACGGTGTCAATCTGCCTAATAGCCTTTACCCAACTATGTTGGGGTCGACTTCCAGTCTAACCGGATGCAGCTGAATACCAGTATTTTACATGAAGCGACTGCCTATCTGACCTCCGCAACCCAGTAACTGGGTAATACGATACCCCTGGGCTTCTGACGACCCGTAACGACTGTCAAAGATTCACTAATGACAGCCGGGACCAACGGCTTAATGTGCTTTCTGAGGCACGGAGGAGTCTCGGTATGTAAAGATGGTCACCTATACACGGACCAACCCCGGCAAGCGAACCTGATGGATGGATCCGTGCAGCTGTTATTACTTAGCCACAAGCTCTTACGGTTTATAGATATGAAATTCTTTGATATTACCCATAGATGTAGGTATAGATTTGCCATTAAGTAAAGGAAACTTTCAACGCCTCTGCTGTTAAAACCATGCCTTCATCTCACAGTTTCTCATAGATGTGTGTCTATTTATTCTATGGTTTGCCATAGGAGGTGTTTTTAGTCAAATTACGAACAGATTTGAATGATTTCTGACATAGATATTACCTAATTAGCATATCTCATTTCCATTCCAGAAAAACATGAATTAGGTGCATTAAGTTTTAGTATTTAATTAGCAACAGACAGCTGTGCTGCTGGGGAGTTTATTGCGCCACTTCTTCTTCCCAGCTAAAGGCACTAGGAAGTGGTGAAGGGTGGGCGTTTAGGGAGACAGTCTTATGTAATTTGGATTTTCAAAAAGTGCTGATTCTCAGCCATAGTTTGTATAAAAGCCTTTTGATTTTGATTTTGGTTGGAGTTTCCATAGTAAACTCTACAGAAATCAAACACAATTAAATGAAGACATTCGATTCAATACACTCAGTATTGAATTATATGAAGATTGTTTGTACCATACACACATACATAAACTCACGCCTTCTTCCCATGGGGGTAGGCAGAAACTACAGAACGCCACCTGCTACAATCCTTACATACTCCTCTTGACTCCTTTACGTTCATACATCTGATCACACACGCACGCCGGTTGCGAGTACTGCATACCTGGCCTTTCTGAAGAACATCACCAATATGCTCAGTATATGTCCCCCTAGGGCGTCCCCGCCTGGCGTTTCTCTTCACAATTGCCTTGTAAATACATTTTGTTAGTCGCCTTTCATTCATCCTCTCAACATGCCCAAACCATCGCAGCATACCCTTTCAAATTAATGTCACTACATCTTCTTTTAAACCACACCGCTGTCTTATCACAACATTCCTCAGCCTATCATTCATAGTCAGATCACAAATTGTTTTTACCAATCTTCATTTAATTCAATACCAACAGCATCGTATATGCTACCGTCATTTATTGAGAAAAAATATATATACTTATCTATCTATAAATTGCAATAAACCCGAAGCGACGAAATAGTGACGAAGTAACGATAGTCTAGAGTTTACTGGTTATAAAGTTTATGTTGCTTCTTGGGATATTTATATGGAGAGGACTATAAAATGGATAGTGGATATTCGTTGGTTCAAGAGTGCTGAGTCCGATAGTTTTCGGTGGATGTATTCTTTTTTATCTTGAATTCGTGTTTATGGCTTTGCGTAAATGATTACTGCGAGAAGCGAATTATGCTGAAACGGAAAACCGCTATGTGAAGTCGCATCGCTAAAATCTGCAAGTTCAGCCGAAAGACGTCCGCTGCTGGACATAGGCCTCCCAAAAGCGTCACCACATCGACCGGTTCTTTGCTTCTCGCATCCAGCGGATTTGTGGGCGGCCTTGCAACGCTTGGTCTTCTGGTCCGTGGTCGCCACTTCAGAATCTTTTGGCCCCATCGGCCATCTGTTCTGCTAGCAATGTGCCGTACCCACCGCCACTAAAGTTAGTAGTGTCGTTGCGTACTTTTGAAGTGAAATCTTCTATAGACGCGTTGGGCATTTTTGAGATGGGACTAAACAATTGATTTCGCGACACTGTTACGACACCAGCTTTTGACCATTAAAAACTTTTAACAAAAAAAAAAAACTACCTACTTAACAAATAACTTTAATTTCGGAAGTCGGTGTCATTGGTTTTGAATGTTTGTTCTTTGTCACCGACTTCTGAAATTAAAGTTATTTTCACTTTGTAGTGTTTTTTTTTGAAGTCGGTTGTTTTTTTTTTTGTAAAAAGTTTTTATTTTTCACTTTTTTAGTGTTGCGGTACCTACCCCACAAAAATCCGAATACCACTACCTGCTATGTAAATAACAGTGACAGGAAGTTATCATATCATCCACAAACTAAGTGGGAAAAAATACGTATTATTGAAGCTAACTCAAAAACTACCCAAGCAAAGTTAATAAAATTTATATGGGACCACCTTTGAAGTATGATCTACCAAACAAAAAAGAATCATCAAAATTAATTCATAATTGGCGGAGTAACCACGTAACAAATATACAAAAAAAAAAAAAACATACTGTCGAATTGAGAACCTCCTCCTTTTGGAAGTCGGTTAAAAAATCAACGCGCGATACATTATTTCCTGCGCAGTAAAATTGTTCATGTTTTCACTTCTGTCGGCACTCCCGGAGTGCCACTGTTTTTTTAAATTGCAAGTGCTGTACTGCTGAGCATGAGATCATGGGTTCGATTCGCGGGTCGGGCTAAGTGTTATTGGGTTTTTCAATGTGGTATTTCTCAATAGCAGCCCGGAGTCTGGATTTGTGCCCGGTTGATGGCAACAGACTCACCCCCTATAACATGGGACTTAAACATAATTGGCAAAATGTGGGTGTTCTATTGATACACCTCTGCCTAACCCTTCGGGAATACAGGCGTGATGTTATGTTATGTAGTAGAATGTACTATCAGGGTAATGCATATCGAACCACTTTAAAAACAAAATCCCGTGCACACGATCCTTTTTTTTTTCTTAGAATCAAGCGTAGAAGCAAGAATAGTCCTTACAGTGTACAGATATCCGTTTCTTCGGTAGTATCTGAGATGTTTTGTACGTAGGTAATAAAAGGCGAGGATCGATAGCAAACGTATAATGCAAACTGAAGCTAAAACATATGTGACACCTTATATATACTACTGTGATGATCATTAACCAATGCGGGTAACTGAATATATTACAACTTTCCACCCTAAATAGTACATATTCCTAAACAACAATCATTACAAACTAGTACAAAACAATACCAAAATTCACGACAGTACAATTCAATTTACTTACTACAATACAATTTTAACTAATTATACATCCATAACCTTACTTACGACTTACAACAGTAATACAAGTTACAATAATCTTACTGATACTAAATTATTAACTAACCAACTAGACTACTTAACGATTACAATATTTTGGTAGCCTCTTTAAACGACATTCCCGTATAGGACGATTTCGAACCACTTCCGGAACAAGATTCTCGGAATTACTAGCCCTTATACACGGATCCGGACTGGGAACATTAGGGAGAAGATCTGAGCTGGCCGCGGATGTGGACGGCAACACATCGACTGTCGCGGTTCGGTTCGGACTGCACTCCCCCACGCTCTGAGGGGCCTGCGACTCAGCATGCGGTACCTCTGTGCTGACTGGGGCTGGCGTCACCTCCGGCACCTTGGCACGCTCTGCCTCGAGAGGACTCCGTTCTGCCGTACTGGTTGGACAAATCAATGAACTACGCGATCGCTGTCTTAACTGATCAATGTGTCTGTGTGTTTCTTTCCCTGATCCATCCACAACCCTATAGTCAGTAGTACCCATCCTTTTTACTATTTGTCCCGGTAGCCATTTTTCATTACCTCTATACTGTCTCATCCATATTTCCTCCCCTAACTGTAAAGAACGTTCTGTACCTGCTGTTTGTTGCCGCTCCTGAGCCTTTTTTACTTTCTCTTCCCTGTTGGGCCTTAAAGCATCTAATTTTGTACGTAAATTCCTACCTAACATTAGCTTCGCTGGACTTTCCCCCGTAGAACAATGTTCCGTATTACGGTAATGTAATAAGTAGGTACTCAAAAATAAATTTATATTTTCTTTTTGTTTAACCGCTTTTTTAATTGTTCTTTTAACAGTACGCACTGCATTTTCCGCGGCCCCATTTGATGCTGGGTGGTATGGAGCAGAAAAGACATGTTCTACACCATGTTGTGTTAAAAAGTCTGATAATTCTTTACTCGTAAATGGGGGGCCATTATCTGAAACTATTTGCCTGGGTAAACCCCATCTAGAAAAAACTTCGGTGAGTTTTTCAATAGTAAAACTAGCCGCAGTACTAGGTAAAGGAAATACTTCTAACCATTTAGTCCTTGCATCAACCATTACTAAATATATTTTACCAAAAATTGGACCTAGGAAATCTAAATGTACCCTCGCCCATGGTCTGGAGGGCCAGGGCCACGGCGTGACTGCGTGTCGCTGCGGCGAGTCTGCTTCCCCCGCGCACACCGCGCACTCCCGACACGTCGCCTCCACCGCCTCGTCGATGCCCGGCCACCAAACGTAACTCCTAGCTGACGCTTTCGTCTTTACAATACCCATATGGGGTTCATGTAACTCTCGTAATACCCTAGCTCGACAGCTTCCCGGAATCACTACCCTGTGTCCCCACATGACGCAGCCTAACTCTTCGTACAGTTCCTTACGACGGTTAAAATACGGTTGTAATTCCCGTATTTCATTTTCCGTAGGCCACATATCCCGAATATAACTTATAACCCTGCTTAACATCGGATCTCTCATAGTCTGTTGCTTAATTGTATTATAATCAAGTAACAATGCGTTTTGTGCGAAATGTAAATAAGTTTGCTCAGGCACTGCATATGACTCATCGCTATTGCCAGGAACCGGTAATCTCGATAGTCCGTCCGCACCGTTTTGTTTCGTGTTGACGTATTCTATATCATACGTATAAGCAGATAGAATGATAGCCCAACGCTGTAGTCTACTCGCCGCCATGGCCGGAACGCCGTGCTTTGGACCAAATATACTTACTAATGGCTTATGATCTGTTCGTAAAGTAAAGCGTCGGCCATACACGAACTGATGCAACTTTTTTAAACAAAATACAATCGCTAGCGCTTCCCGATCTATCTGAGAATAGTGTTTCTCGGCGTTATTCAATGCGCGTGACACATACACCACCGGCTGGTCCCTGCCGTCGGCGCTTGGCTGTGTGAGTACCCCACCTATACCACGCGCACTGGCGTCACACGTCAACACTAACGGCTTATCTGGGTCATAATGCACTAACACATCCGCACCTGTTAATATTGTTTTAACTTTTACCATTGCTTTCTCACACTGATTACTCCAATTCCAACTTACACTTTTTTTTAAAAGTTCATAAAGTGGTGACAATATACTACTCAAATTCTTAACGAACTTAGCATAAAAATTTACTAACCCTAAGAAAGAACGCAATTCAGTAACATCTGTCGGCCTAGGAATTTTTACTATTGCATTCACCTTATCCGTATCAACTTTTATACCATCCTTAGATATAACATACCCTAAATATTTGATCTCATCAACCATGAATAGACATTTACTTCCTTTAAGCTTCATTCCATGATCTTGTAACCTTTGAAACACCCTTTCTAAAGTTTCCAAATGTTTATTTTGTGTCCCTGACGTACTTATGATTACGTCATCAAGAAATACTTCTACGCCTGGTATATCATTCAGAAGGTTCGACATAATCCGCTGGAAGATGCCCGGACTAGAAGACAACCCAAACACGAGTCTATTATATTTAAATAGACCTCTATGTGTATTTATTACTGTTAAATCTCTAGAATCATCCAATTCTATCTGATTATAAGCCTGGGATAAATCAATTTTCGAAAAGAACGTAGCCCCATTTATACTCACTAATATATCATCTATCTTCGGTAGCGGATACCTATTGATCAGTAAGACAGGATTTAACGTGACTTTATAATCAGCACAGATACGGAGTCCACCGTCAGCTTTACGTACCGGTACCAAAGGTGTGGCCCAGTCTGAGCACTCGACGGGTTCGATGATGCCCGCGCGCAGCATCGCATCCAGCTCCGCATCGACTTGACCCTTCAGAGCGTAAGGCAGCGGCCGCGCCCGGCAGTACACGGGGGTCGCCCCCTCCCGCAACTGGAGTGTTGCCTTACCGCCTGTGTACCGTCCCAATCCGCCGCTGAACAACTCTTTATACCTATTTAACAAAACATTTGCAGTATCAGATTTTGTCTTTACAATATTGCCATAATTAATTGCTTGTTGAAATGGGGGTATTTTTATTTCCATTTCGGATAACCATTGCCGGCCTAATAAAGAAGTTGTACCTCCATTGATCACAAACAGTTCTAAATATTTAATTTTTCCTTTATACTGAACTTTCGGTCTTATTACACCTAATGGCTTTATATCACTACCATCATAAAACTTTAATACTAAGTTAAACGGCTCAATTGATCTAGTACTAAAATACCTATCATATGTTTTTTTACTTATACAAGAAACAGCAGAGCCTGTATCTATCTCCATCTTGATAACGTTGTCATCAATAAGCAATGATAAGCTTACCGGGTTATATCCGTTCAAACACAGTTGGTGTAATTCTTCCTCTAGCTCGTCCGAACTAGAATCGCCTCGTGGTCCACCCGGCTGCTCGCTCCCGGTAGCTTCGACGTGGTTCACCCCGCGCCTGCTTCCTCTACCAGTGCTCGACCGTGTCCGAGGACACACGCGTCTCAAATGTCCACTTTCCTTGCATTTACTGCATACAAAATGCTTATAGCGGCACTCGTCGGAGGTATGTCCGCGCCAGCCGCACGCCGTGCAGCTACCGGCGCCTTTGCCCGTGTCCGGCGCAGCGCGCTCGCGGCCCCCGCGCTGCTCACGCCCACGTTTAGTCCTCAATGCGTGTATGTTTGCTGGTGTCACCGCGCTTGTTTTATGCTCAACCACGGCTGCATCTCGCTCCGCCGCTTCCAACCCACACGCCAATTTCACTGCCCCTGAGTACGTCAGATTGTCCTCTGCAAATAACCTTTGTCTGATGACGTCACTCTTAACTCCGCACACCAACTGATCCCGCAGATTCTCCTCCAAATTTCCGCCAAAGTCACAGGTTTTCGACAGTTTTTTAATCTCGGTTAGGTATTGCGTCATATTTTCATCGTCCTTCTGCCTTCTTTGACGAAACCGGAAACGCTCCGCCATGACCGCTGGTTTCGGCTGTAGATGATTCTTCAACATTGCCACGGCTTTTTCATAGGTTAACTCCGCCGGTTTGCTTGGGCTGCACAACGTGCTCAGTAACTCGTACGTTTGATCCCCAACGCCAGTGATCAAGATCGCCAACCACATGTTCTTATCCACGTTATTGACTTTAAAATACATCTCTAACCTTTCCACGTACAAAGTCCAATTCCCTGTCGTCACATCAAAGTCTCTTATCCGACCAATTTGTCCACTCGACATCTTTATTCTGATTTCCACACTAACACACCGAATACAATAAGTATGTAAGTATTATCCTATCCTCGTCGCCACTGAGATGTTTTGTACGTAGGTAATAAAAGGCGAGGATCGATAGCAAACGTATAATGCAAACTGAAGCTAAAACATATGTGACACCTTATATATACTACTGTGATGATCATTAACCAATGCGGGTAACTGAATATATTACAGTATCTATATCGGATACATTCCAAAATTTTGTCGATGAAGAGTTGCGGAATATTTTAATAAACGTTCTGATTCATTGAATTCTTGTTTCGAGAAAACGTCATCCATTTGACTACCCTTTAAATATCACGGTAAGAGATGGCTCATTTGATATGAACACACAAAGAAATATCAAACAAAATAGACATCTGAATTCACTCTTCGAATTATTAACTCTTCATGGAAAATATAACTTAAGAGCGTTCATTCTAAAAAGTTGGCAACGTCGCAAATAGCTGTCAAATATTTACCTGTTTTGATTAATTTGGCAATATTACTGTATGGAAATATCAAATGTCGCTAACTAGTGAACTAGAATATTAATAATGAATTGCAATAATTATAACACTGAACTTGATGTTGTAACCGTTTTAGGTGTAAAAAGGCATTTGGAAAGTTTTCAAATACTTTTTTTACACCTAAAGCTAACACTATAACTATTCGTTGTTACGATATTAATTATTGCATTTCATAATCAATATTTTAGTTCACTAGTTAGCGATATTTCATATTTCCATACAGTAATATTGCCAAATTAATCAAAACAGCGAAATATTTGACATATATATGCGATATTGCTCACTTTCAGTATGCACGCTCATAATAAATTAACTCGTGTTTTTCCTTATTTTCTTCAGGAAAGGAACTTGACTTGACGTCTTTTATTTTTTTGTGAAAACATCAAAGTATGTTTAGGATTACGTTTTCAGATTTCAATTCAAAGACTTTGGTCTTTCAAAATGTTTTGAATGTTTTAACTTTTTGTTTAAAATGTTTTGGTTTTTAGCTTCACGGGTCAAGAAACTGAATTTAAATTATTCACCGTTTATGTTAAATTAAATGATTTTGAAGAATTGGTTAAAAACATATTGAAATGTTGCAAAACCAACCACCATGGTATACCAAAGTATATGCTAGAGACAAACAATTTTCTTTCAAAAGTTTCTATCGTGTTATCTTGTGTTCAAAATACATCAGAAATAAGTTTTTCTAAAAAATGCTTGGAAATTCGAGCATTATTTTGACAACCTTCTTTGAGATAAATCGAAAATGCTATACTGGTCAAAAACAAGTTAGTAGGCGGCCGGCAATGTTATTATGAAAATCCATATCTGTCGTGTTTAGCGGCCAAATAAATTACTACTAAAACTCATATCTGTCGTGTAATTTAAAATCGAACGAAATTTTTACTACGTCTCATGGCAACCAAGGAGGTAACTTATCAAAGATTTTATTTAAATTTCGATTTGGATTGCAAAGAGCTGTTTAAATTAAATAAACGAATTAACAAATAGGCGCGTGAAAAATTACCGTTGTTCGTCATTGATTCAGGAATTTATAATTTATTTATTTAGTTTAAATTTCCGCGCATTATTTGAGAAAAGTACTATACAAGCCTTGGCTGCAACCAGGCATTGATGGACTCTCAATGTTGTCTGCTTCGCCTCGGCTCACATTCGTCCATCAATGCCCTGTTGCAGGCTGCGACAGTAATGTACTATTATCTAAACTCATAACGTACCTAAAGTTCTTGATTTGAAATCAAAATTGTTGGTGAAGGCTGCTGTGACGCGCACCTGCACGTGAACATTTTCATAAGAAGTTGGCAGAATCATCCCAGCGCTGATTTGCTGGATTCGTTTTCTCCTCTACCGATCGTTATTTCTCCTAAGTTTTGTTTTTTTGTTTATATGTATGTATGTACAGTACCGACCAAAAGTCCATAAGCAATCTCAATCGCAATAGACTGACACTTCGGTTTGACTTACGACCTTCTTCTATAAATTGTTACAATACTATAGACACGCACAGTACACACACACACACTCACTTTGTCTGCAACCAATGACTAGTTCGATAATCATTCCTTTTTTGTTTCATTCGTCTTGTTCACATAAATATTAAAGTTTAACAGGTAGACCACAGAAAACTAAGTAAATTATTTCGATTTCTGTAGGGTAGACAGATACAGTTCGTTACGAGTATTCAATTAATAGAACTTTGTTGGCTCGTGGATAATATTGGTGACGAGTATTTAGCGCAGTGTTGTGGTTATTATTTTCAAAAAGCAGGCATAAAATATATTGAAGAGATCAGATCAGATCAGAGAATATTATTGCGCTGCGTAAAAGTGAAGTGAATATCTAATGAAACCGGACTAAGTGTGAGTGTTATCATTTATATATTTCATATTTTAGTAAACATAAATCTTAATCAAGGATATTGTTGATAGAACAGAGGTATTGTTGAGACAGAAGATGCCTTTAAAGTTTTAAATTCATTATGAGGTTTAATTCGATTAGTGAATAATAAATAATTAGGTATTATGTGTAATAAAAACAATGTTTTTCTTTGTTCTAGAGAAATACTGTGAGGGTTAAGAGATATGAGGAAGGGGCTTATTATCGAGGTGCAGCGACGTCAAATGATGAATGAATATGAAACAAATGGTTTCATACCAACGAGATATTTTGCTTAATTATTAAAAACACGTCATTATGAACTGTTCCGTTACCCGTGCACTCTGAAGGCTTGCATCACTGAAGACCAGCTAGAAAACCGTTTTTGACCTTAAAATATTGACCGGACCAACTTAATAAACAACAGATTCATTATTGCATGAATTTATGGTAACGAATTTTTTAAGCACGTTTCAATAGGGTGTTTGTCGTATTTCTTGCAGATAGACCGAAATTGTTTAATTAATATTATTTTAGTAATATTATTATTTTAGGATTAAAATTTGAGGTTTAGTTTCAATCTTCTTTTCGTAAAGAAAATGAATACTTAAGCTATAACCTCAATACCAACCAATATTTACTAAAGCCAAATAAAATTTAAAATAATACTTAACCTTAAAATCAACAATGTTGTCAGTAGATTTTTTAACATTTTAAGTAGACTAATATTCTTATTTATTGCTTAATTACTTCGAACATGATCAAAGCTTTATATACAACGTGTAACGGAATAAACGCAAGAGCTCATACACCCCAATTAGAATATTAAATTATAAGACTAAAATAACATCTGTAATTTAATTTAATTAAACCACACCTAGTAATTTTTTATAAAATAGACGTCCTGACTAAACATGAAACGTTTGAGCAAACTACTCGATCTCCACGCACACTAATAGCGCGCCGCACACGAGCGTGTGCCTGCCAGCTGGCTAGGTAGGTAGGTACTGCAAGCGTACGCACTAGGTATGTACGTTAGTTCAATGACCGAACATTACTAGTAAAATTATGATTCCATCTTTCCATCACACTTTCACAGGCTTTGGACTGTAGGCTTTGAATATTTTTGTTAACTTAATTCTAAGATAATTAGGTTTAGTAAAGCGGAAGCATTTTTAAACCAAACAACTTTTCGCCCGTCTACGATCTCTTAGTAAACGTACCTACCTAGGTAGGGTGGTCTTTTCGGCGACCGCCCGACTCACTTATTATCTCTGATGCGTACCTAATTGTCGCGATATCATATTCAAAGTCTGCGTGTTTAAAAGATTTGAATCATAATATTTACAGTAATTAAAATCGGTAAAGATAAAGGTACTTACAGAACTGAACTATTTACACTACACTATTTCTTCGTCCCCTTTTTAATAGACTTTCGAAATGTCCACCGCCTTGGTCGATGCACTTTATTGCACGTTTTCTTAAGTTAAATTTTAGTTTATTTAGCACTTCGGTGTCACTTTGCACAACACTAAATGCATGATAAATTTTTTGTTTGAGGTCTTCGACACTTGTTGCTTCGTTTACGTATACGAGCGATTTTATTCGACCCCACAAATAAAAGTCTAACGGCGTTAGATCAGCCGATCTGGGAGGCCACTGCACTGGTCCTCCACGACCAATCCAACGGGGGCCATATTCCGCATCAAGATACCGCCTAACGTTCCATGTGAAATGCGCGGGAGCACCGTCGTGCTGGTAAAACACGTCTCTTAAAAAGATGAGAGGGACGTCATCCAATAACTCGGACAATGTTTCCTGCAAGAACTGTAGGTAGGAATCTCCAGTCAACCTCGGTAGAAAGACAGGTCCGAGTACGCGTGTACCTAAGACGCCCGCCCACACGTTCACGGAGAACCTGTGCTGAAATGAATCAACACGGCATGCATGTGGATTCTCATGTCTCCACAAATGCTGGTTATGCTGGTTGTAAATGCCAACTCGCGTGAAGGTGCTCTCGTCCGTCCAGATGATGTTTCCATGCCAGTTCTCCAACAACCATCTACTAAATTCCAGACGTGGTAAGTAGTCGTTCGGTGTCAGCTCCTGACAACGTCGTAGGTGAAACGGGTGTTCACCATCAGCGCGTAACGTTCGCCACACGTACATGTGGCTGCAGTCAAACAATGGCGCTGCTTCTCTTGTGCTGCTCTCTGGGTGTTCGTCAAAATAATTGAGGATGTTTGCTTGTAAGCGAGTAGTGCGCACGTTCGCCCCTCTATCTATTGCCGTGTTAGGACGAAAGGTACCGGAGTCCCTCAGACGTTGAGTTGCACTTAACATTGTCCTGGCGCTCACTCTAGTACCGTATCTTGCGTTGAACTCTCGACACGCTAACTCGACATTATCGTAGCAACGAGCCAGTGTCCTCACCATCTCCGTGTACTGAATATTGGTGTACTGGAATGCCATCGCGCGCGTAAACAAATGAAATTCGGGAACACTTGTCGCTGCCGGCGATTAACTAAATCAAAAGCGCGCGCCGCGAGCGGTGACGGCGTTTGCGTCGGTACATCAAACGTCAAAGGGTAAACGTAAGTCGGCAAATTAATGCATCTCGCTCTTTCACATTAATCTTCCTTTTGCAAAAAACGAACCACAAAATTCCTAGTATTTTGGCATTTTTCAACAAAATAATGTGAAATACGGTCTACACATTCGGTCGTGCATTTAAAAAAGCTTTATGACTTTGGGATTTGGTCTAATTTTTTTTAACAAACCTAGCTCGAATGTAATAAAAAGCAATGTTAATGTGTGTGTAAAGAAAGCTATGACCGAACTACAAATTCGGTTTTGCATTTAAATTAGACATATTGCTTTGCAATAAGGATTAAGCTTCCTTAAATTAACTATTTTAAGTAACGCGCACTACACATAAGATAGCTATGAGCGTATTACAAATTCGGTCATGCATTTGAATAAGCTTTATTTCTTTGAGATAAGGCTTAAATTTCCTTAAATAAAATATCTTATTACCTTGTTATGAAGCGGTGCTTCTAAATTCAGTAAAATAAAAGATTTTTTCGTGAAAAATTAACATACATAAACAATGACGGGAATCGATTCAGAAGCCGATTCTGAGCAAACTACTTTCAGGTCTTGCGCTTATTCTGTTACACGTTGTATATAGTGAAAAAAATCCATTTAAAATTTAAAATATTTCAAAATTTAAATATGTCAAAATAATACAAATTGCTTCTAAGTTTCTAGACATCTATTTCACATAGTATTCAGGTGAAGTAATGATAAATAATTGTAGCAGTTTATTAACTATACTTAAGTAAAATAAATATAACGAATAAATATTATTTATTTCTTATTATCACATATCACGCATTTTTATTCTAAACCCTTTATTGCAATAACAACATTAATAAATAGGCAGGAATATTTAAAAATATTATTATTGCAAACAAAAATAATAATATTTGCAAAAACAGCGCTGTGATTTACGAGATTAGAACCTTAGCCATCTTGAATCTAAGACCAACGCTTAACGCCTTCTGCTATCTGCACTTATAATTTACTTTCGAATTTTAGCAATGCCATACACTGGCCAAGGTCACGCGTATGATGCATGCTAACAAAAGTGATGGAAATATAAGTGCGGCGCCCACGAACCGTGACGATACGACAGTGTGTAGTGCAAATATGCGTTCTCTGTTGTGTGTGTACGGCACTCACACCACAGACGTCTGACTGTTTACACATACAAATGTACGGACTATACCGCGTGTTCACAGCAATACGACTCTTAGCTTGCTTATGCACTTTTGAGCGCTTACTGTATGTATTAGAATTTATTCTTTTTCGAGTTATCTATCAATTATGTTGCACCTGCCATGTTTTGTCTTTGCATCACCCTAAGGTCGACTTGTAGAAAATGCCTCAGACATTAAGTCCGCCTTTGTACAGTTTTTTTTTACTTGTGCATAAAGTTTTAATAAACAAATAATCAATAGTTTTGTTTCATTTTATTGGTTCTAAATAAGTAAATATGTTATTATCTATTTTTCAATCACGTAATAAATCTTTTTAATCATTAAATAACGTTATTTGAAATGCTTATTTTAGGGAGCCAACAAAAAGTATCAATATTGATGAGCTGCTCGTAGTTCGTAGCATTTGCTACGCCGTTGCTACGCTCTTGCTATGCTGTTGCTTCAAACAGCTACGAAACCGTTTATGTAGTTGTGCATACCAGGTTCCCATAGTAGTAAATCACAACATTCTGTTTCTAACCTCTTGTATTAATTATTTAGTTAAATAGCGATGTCTCCGATTGCAGTTATTTATTATGCATCTCTTTCGAACACTTTACCTTTTTCTTACACATGTGTTAACGTTTATGTGAGGTGGTCTTGTGGACCATTCCAGAAATATGTTTTTTTAGACTAACCTTTTTTTTTATTAAATATGTACCAATAGTTCGTAAGCATTCCGTCTGTATCGCTCTAACCGAGCACACCTCTTAATTACTGTAAATATTATAATTAAAGTTTTAACTAAATAACTGCCGTTCATATTTGACTATGTAGTCTTCTGACCTTTGCTTTTGGTGTGCTCAATATTTATTTATTATTTAATTATACTGCTGTGGTTATTATAAAATACTAGTTAGGGTTCCGTACCTTGATAGGAAAAAAACGAAACCCTTATAGAAGCACTCGTGTGTCTGTTTGTCCGTTTGTCACAGCCAATTTGCTCCGAATCTAATGGACCGATTAAGTTGAAATTTGTTACACATGTATTTTTTATTATATAATTTAATACTTAATTTTTATTTAATTTTAATTTAAAACATTATAAACTTATTATACATCTTCAAACTGTCGTCTGGCACATATACATATATAGCATAAACCTTACCTTTTTCCACGTATTTTTGTTAAATGATTCACAAATAACAAGGTTTGTGGAGTGCTAAATACCTGTACCCACTCGGCACTTTTTAATTGGAGAGGGTCAAATAATTATTCATGGGCACGCCTGCACCCTGTTGGGCTTGAGAGCTTTCGTAAAGAATATTTTTAAATGTTAAATATTTTTTCATGAAAACCTTTTTTTATATGCTTGCCTACCTACCACAAGTAGATCTCGAAAGGAAAACTGTTTTTAAGTAAGTAAGGACTTTTAGAAACTAGTTTAAAAATATCCTTTTAAGTATTATGAACGTTGTGCCCGGTTGATGGCAATAGGCTCGCCCCCTATTACATGGGACTTAAACATAACTGGCGAAATGTGGGTGAACATGCTACAGGGACACCTCTGCCCAACCCTTCGGACAAACAAGGCGTGATGTTATTTTATGTTAATATGAACCTACGTTGATAATAATTTGTGTTTTTTTTACCCGACTACGGCAAAGCCAGAGGGTTATGATTTTATAAAAGATTTTCATCATCAAGATTTTCAAAAGATTTGGTCAAAAGACCAGACACAAAATCTACATGGTCCTCAAATGAAATGCTCTGACCAAGATTATTTTTATTTATACACTGAATTTTATATATACAATGACATGAATTTTTACTTTTAAAGTATTACGAGTATATTATTTTAATTATTGTGAATGTGAAGACTATGTGGGTCATTCCTTTTTGTTTTGTCATTAATTTTTTCTCATGGTTTGAGTAATTTATGTGGCCTACCCAGATGTCCTTTTTAGGGTTCCGTACCCAAATGGTAAAACGGGACCCTATTACTAAGACTCCGCTGTCCGTCCGTCTGTCATCAGGCTGTATCTCATGAACCTTGATGGTTAGACAGTTGAAATTTTCACAGATGTTGTATTTCTGTTGCCGCTTTAACAAAAAATACTAGAAAAACAGAATAAAATAAATATTTAAGGGGCCTCCCATAAATCAGACATGATTTTTTTATCGTTTTTATGGATAATGGAACTTCGTGCGCAAGTCTGACTCGCACTTGGCCGGTTTTTTTGGTAAGGTTCGTCGAATAGTTGAGCTCCTTAAATTCTGGGGTTGAGTTGCACGATAATAGACAAATGCGTGCACTGACTGGACAGGCCCTCTCAATCTGTGTGGTGCTTTCCTCAAAAGACCACTTCAGACACCAATCCACATGGCCTTCAGATGATTTGACCAAAATTATGTCTGGACTTTAAAAGAGACTGTGACCTCTGAGTTTATTTCGGCCTTTCTTCTCAGAGTAGTCAGATAGGAAACGCCGACCTCATCTAGTTTTTAAAATATGATTGACGTGTAAAAATGTTTGTACAAACCTACTTACAAAAATAAAATAATTTATCATTGATCATTTTATAGCAGGCTATGTATGTTCATCTAATTCCCTCATATCTCCTTAACTACTGGTCATATTTTGACAGACGAGGTATCGTTGGAAGCGTCATACTGTTTCATGGGTTATAGGCTATATGGCCTCATGTTATACGAAAACCGAAAAAAATCGACACCGATATATTGTTTACACCTTTTTAGTTGGCATTTTTGTCGTAGTTGAGTTTTCGTTTTAAACTTTCCTCCTTATTTTATTTGAGTTCACCGGTCATGCCTTGTCAAATATTACAGATTTTTAATACCTACATTTCCAAATATTGGTACTGAGAAATAGTAATATTAGTCAAAGGTAAATAACAATTTGTTGTGCGGTGGTTATTGTAAACATTTGTAATGAAAACAATTTTTGTTTATGCGGACAAATGTTTGCTATTAAACGCAACGAAAATGTCAATATTTTGATTCTCTGGTGATTTCAAATAATATGATATAATTAAAATATGGTTTTTAGGATTTCGGATCTAAATGGTGCCTTTTCCGTTCGCTGCAAATTCCAGGTACTATGGTATTATTTGGCGGCACCGCTTTCGGAGAAACCCAAGCTTCAGACTTCTGTAATAAGATTTATCTTTGCGAAGGTAAATATATTATAGTAAACAGTCCATGGATAAGTCTTGTTATAGTCGAGTTACGTTGGACGCGTTTTCGTACGAATTTTACTCGTGCGAACACATACGAACACGTACGAATGATCCCGACCTTCCAAATACTAAGGGAGCGCGCAGACTGAGTGCGAATTAGTCGTACGTATAGTTCCGACGTTCGAAAACAATCCGAACTTGTTGGGATTTTTCGTACGGTCAATGCGATATCACCGGAACACTACCTATTAGACGGAGAAAAACGTATTCAGTGTGCGCATTCAATTCGTACGACTACGATCAAACGATACAAATTCGTGTCCAAAGTGCGCGTGGCCTAAAAAATCAGGGTCAGTTATCAAGTCATTTGACATTATAGTGAATTGTCAGTTTAATATGTTGCCGACATGATTCAGTCATTCAGTCTTGAACGAGGCACCGGAGTGACAAGTTGTAAGATTAGTAGAAATAATGTAAAACGTACTGAACTGTATGTAATATTGAATAATTTATAAAATATTGTTATTGCGTTGATTTATTTGTTGTTTAAATTCTATGACTCTCTTTTGAGGTAAGTTTACAACTTAACTGCAAAAAAACCCTCCATCCATGACAATTTTCAATTGTAAATCTGACATAACCTGGGTAGTCAGCCCAACTCAATCTTGCTGATATATCCCGATAGTAGATCTATCACTGTTTATGACGACAAAAGAAAATAAATGTTTTTTACCCCCAAAATCTGTACCTGTAACAAAAATAACATCAATCTCAAACTGAAAGCAGACAACGAAATTTCGAAATAAACTTCAAAGTTCACCAAAAAGCGTAGTTACATTCTAAAATAAAGCCTAAACTCGGTAAAAGTTCGAAATCCGCGATTCTTCGAAGTGGGGCATCAATTGAGAAGTTTTCCAAATTGTAGCATTAACAGAGAGGCCCGATAGTACTGGATGGAATAGTTCTGAAAGCTGGTTTAAGCACTTATGTAGTCATGCGAGTACTTTTTCTTCAAGTTCTTGTTTCAAGTTCCAAGATTAGTGACAAAGAAATGTATCAAGCCAGATATTTTTCACCTGATGAAATTAAAACATGTCTCCTTTTTTGGCATAATATTAAATAATTAATAAAATAAAATAAATAATAATAATAATTTCCCCCATCTCTACGTTGATGTCGTGGTGGGGTTTGCGTGCTCCGAACTCTAGGCCTGAGCCATTAGAGTTTACTTTGCCGGAACCTGTCTGGAATGAGGAGCCAGACCAAAAGAGATACAAAAACCCGCAGGGCAGCATGTGGCGAGCTGTTGGGCAGTAGCGACCCCGCGGACCCTATCTCCCGGGAGAAGTCTTGTTCCTCACCTCTGGCTTGCCTTTATTAGCCGGCTGGAGTGAACATTGAAGAGGAACAGAGCTCCCACCTCATTCTTGCCTTTATTGGCCGACTTGAGTGGAGATTCGCTAGAGCAAACGTGCTCGGAGGAAGAAAGTATTCCAGTAAGATGCTGGTAGTAGGGATCTTGACCGTACTTCCCGGATTGTCCTGATAGCCGTGGAATACCTCTCCACTCCTCATAAGCACCTCAGGACATGTTGCCCCCTTGTCACTACGACACTTTGTGCTAGCATTATTGAGTGCGCAAGTCACCCCCTGCCATTTTATCCGTGTGCATATAAAACATAGATCAGGCAGGGGCCATAGTCCTTCCATAGTTCCAGGTGACCAGTCCACTTTAGTAACCCAAACCCATAGTCCGATATCTTAGTTTCCATATCTTACAATAGTCCTACACCAACCGGGGGTTGTCCTTGGCTGCACTTGCATAGTGCGAACAGGGATAATCGTCGGTTGGTATCTCATTTAATTAAAAACGTCTAAGGGGCCTCTGCGAGTTGGCTTCGGCCCCTCGTACGCCTTCCAAAGGTCCGGGACCTCTGGGTCCCGAGAAATGTCAAAGACGTAAAAATAATAATAATAATTTATACAAATGTAATATAATGTGTATGTAATATTTAAATATATATTATAATTTTAATTAATTATTTTTTATTTTTTTAAATTATTATTTTATTCTATTTTTATTAAATGACAAGTAAAGCCGATGTCGGCTCTTCTGCCAATATCAAACGTAAGTTGGAAAAGCAAGTGGGAATGATAAAAAAAAATACAACGACTGAAGCCACAAATAAAATTATTCGATTGATATAGTTAAACACAATGTAGATCTTGTATGACATTAATTATGTCAAATAATCATGACACTACCACAGTCTAACCACTTTTGTCTGCCAATTTAAGAGGTAACGGCAAATGAGTAGTTTTGTCGATATGACGATCGGTACCGTTCTTTTTTCGAAACAGTAAACTATGGCGTCTGTGCTGCAACTGTCAATGTCAAAATCATTGAACCACTGAAATTACCTATATTTTTACGCACTATCCTCATCATCATCATCATCATTTCAGCCGAAAGACGTCCACTGCTGGACATAGGCCTCCCCCAAGCACCGCCACTTCGACCGATTCTGTGCTTTCCGCATCCAGCGGATTCATGCGGCCTTCACAAGGTCATCGGTTACGCAGTATACTGAAAATCTTTTAATTAAAAATCTAGATGAGAGCTTAATAGTAACAATTTGTATATTAATTACTGTTAAACAACAACCTGATTATTTGCAAACCACAAAACTCATTTTGTATTATTGCAGGGCGAAAACGAAGTAATTATTTTGGTAATGGTAAGTTTACATTCAATTTGCGTTATTTTCATGCCTACCCAGATGATAATTTATTTACTGTGTTCAATTTGCAATAATGTCTGTGTTATTGCAGTAGGTAAAAATAAATAAATACTTAAAAAAGACACTACTAATTAGATTATGAAACTTTATGCTTGTGCTTTATATATTACCTTGCCATGTAATCTAGTCCTAGTCAGACAATAAATCTTATCTTATCTTACTAACTGGTGAATATATTTTCTTATGTTTTTGTGCGATATATTGAATACCTACTAGGGTTTCTCGGTTCTTCTATAGGGTGGCCAATTCGGAAGCATAAAACTTTAAATTAAGATAATTTTTAGTACAGTTTTGCTTAAATTATATTATTCAGTTTGGCAATCTTATAGAGTAAATAACACTTGCCAAATCTCCATTTATTTGATACTTAAAAATGCGATCGTCTTACGTGGTATTTTTCACAAAAATATTGCATTTTTATTTTGTGTCCCACTAACAAAGTCACAAATATTCTGCTTTTCGTCTTCAAGATTGACCAAGACTCGTCCATTTAATCAAAATGGTATTCGTTAAAGGTAATGATTTGTTAAAAAAAAATTGGGTCGTTTTTCAATCCGTTTAAGATCTTCAGGATAAAATTACTGAAGGTATCGCGACGGTCATGGTTTTATAGATGCACAACAAGTTTGTCACATTTTAACTAAATAAACATAACATAACATCACGCCTTATTCCCCGAAGGGTTGGGCAGAGGTGTACCTGTAGTAAGTAGACCCACATTTCGCCAGTTATGTTTAAGTCCCATGTAATAGAGGGCGAGCCTATTGCCAACCGGCCAATCGGTTTAACTAAATGATAGATAAAAATTGCAAAATTTGGTTCTAAATCAGAATGGTGGCTAAACAAGTTACATACATCCGAGCTGGCCACCCTGTACATACAAATGCCTTATCTCAAATTCAAATTCAAAATATTTTATTTCACATAAACCTACATAAGCACGTATGAAACGTCAGAAGCAAGGTGCACGATTCCAATTGTTCGTTCCCTATGGAGAAGAGCCGGCAAAAAACTCCACGACTACTCTTTAAAAAATAATTGGTTTTTAGAATATTTTCCAATAACACTGTTAATAGGTATGGGAGGACAGTGTAGGTCTTTCAACAAGTACTAGGTTCTTAACAAAATAGAAAATGGTCAACAAATTTACATTAAGCCTACAGCGTTCTGACATTCACAAAATAGAAAGAATATATACAAAAAATAAATAAATTAATAAAAATAAAAATATATTTTAATTAAACGCAATTACATGATTGCTATTACAACTGTAACAAATCTGAATAATTATCATGTTCGCAAAAGCCACTAATAAATAGTTGAAATTAAATTGTAGGTACATAATGTCAAATAATAGGATAGGATGATTATGTCAAGGACGAATATAAAAAAAATATAACTTTTTATTAGAGATGGGCCGAATGTGGTTTGAACCGAATCCGAACTTCGGCCGAACATTCGATTAAAATGAAAAGTTCGGCCGAACTTCGGTTAAATTTCGCGCGCTTTCTAGAGAGCGACACGTCGTGACTTGTTTACGTATTTACTTCAATTATTGCTAGATGTAACCCGCCCGCACACCGCGCTTCAACCGCGTGGCCTAATAAGAAGAACTGATTTATTTTAAGGTTTACATTTACAATGTTTCTAACTAGAATAAATGACCATGAGTGAGTAAAAGACATAATTTTATTTTACAGTAATGCTTTTCTAATTCTATTAAATTTCAGTCAAAATAGTGTAAGTAGGTATTATTTTTCTTGTGCCGAATGTTCGGCATCTGAACCGAATTTCGGTCAAATGCCGAAGTTCGGTTCAAGCTGCCGAAATTCGGTTGAACCGAATGTGAACCGAATTTCGGCCCATCTCTGCTTTTTATATAAATAATCAAATATTGTAATACTTTTTTATTACCTAACTTTAAAAAATAGCCTCGTGAAATGCCAATTAAGTTCAAATAGAACCATAAAACTACACCTGTTCAAATGAATCCAAAACATTTGAAATACTAAAAAAAATATTGTGGTGGGCGCCATTTTATCTCGAGACCACAGATTCAAATAAAATGTGTGACAGCACTATACAAACTAAATATTGCAAGCAATGACACTCGCCGGAGACACTCTGAACAGGATTTTTAATGACACTTTAATTTAGGTTCACATTAATTTTGCGAGCAATTAGCAATTATATTTTACCTTCAATTAAATTGGTTTTTAATGAGAGTTCTTCGACTGAAAGGGATTATTGTGATATTAATTTGTAGTTGCATGAAATATTTTATTTAGAGAATTTATTCCGAAAGGTGTATGTGTATGAACTTAAACTAACTTATTATTATAATAATAAAAAAAAACAGTGGCACTCCGGTAGTGTCGACAGAAGTGAAAACTTGAAAAAAAATCGGCACCACTGTAATCAATGCGTTGATGTCTTTTACTCCACGCACCGCGGTAATCAACGCGTTGATGTCTTTTTAATTGTCAAAAGCTGGTGTCGTAACAGTGTCGCAAAATCAATGGCTTAGTCCCATCTCAAAAATGCCCAACGTGTCTAAATAAGTTATCACTTAAAAAAAAAAAATTGGCAGTCAAGGGTACTGCCCTCAGAATAGAAAACTTAAAACTGGTATTAGCGCCATCTAGATTCTATACTACAGCACTATGGCGCGATCATGTCGGTGATGCGAATCCATAAGCTATAAGCTTATCCCCTACCAAAAATCTCTCAACGCGCCTAAAGAAGTTTTCACTTAAAAAACCAGAATGTTTTTATTGTGATAATTCAAAACTATAATGATTGACGAACACGTCTGGCTGGAGTATGGGTAATATTTATGTTTGGAAGGGTTAGCAACATTTTCCCCGTCCCAAACGTGTAAGCCTTGACAGGTTTGACAACAGCGTAATAACTGAAGCATAATCAGCCTTTTATGCTCCCACTGCTGGGACATAGGCCTCCTCTCTGTGAGAGGAAGTGGGCCATGGGCCCAGTGAGGGTTGGTGGATAAAAAAACTGATGAGTTAATAAATACCTACATGTATAATAATAATGCTACTAGTCCTAGTAATCCTACTTCCTACTATTAATATTTATTATATTTACTTCTGTGACATTTCTCGGGACTCAGGGGTCCCGGACCTTTGGAAGGCGTACGAGGGGCCGAAGCCAACTCGCAGAGGCCCCTTAGACGTTTTTAATGAAATGAGGTACCAACCGACGATTATCCCTGTTCGCACTATGCAAGTGCAGCCAAGGACAACCCCTGGTTAGTGTAGGACTATTTGTAAGATATTTAAACAAATATATCGGACTATGGGTTTGGGTTTCTAAAGTGGACTGGTCACCTGGAACTATGGAAGGACTATGGCCCCTGCCTGATCTATGTTTTATATGCACACGGATAAATTGGCAGGGGGTGACTTGCACACTCAATAATGGGCCCCCGAAAACGGTCGCTAGCACATACGAGTAGTGTCGTAGCGACAAGGGAGCAACACGTCCTGAGGTGCTTGTGAGGAGTGGAGAGGTATTCCACGGCTATCAGGACAATCCCGGAAGTACGGTCAAGATCCCTACCAGTATCTTACTGGAATACTTCCTTCCTCCGAGCATATTATTATAAATTCGAAAATTTGTGATGATGGATGGAAGTTTGTTACTCTTTCACGCAAAAACGACTGAACGGATTTGGATAAAATTTGCACACAAATAGTTTCTAATCTGGATTAACACAAAGGATACTTTTTACCTTGATATTCCCACGGGATTGAGACTTATGCAGGTGAAACCGCGAGACGCTGCTAGTATTAAATTATAATTAATTCATTACACATAACTACTCCGAATTAATACTGTCAATATAATTAATCAGAATAATTCAGGCATTATAATAAATTATGATAGCAGGCGATTAGTTAGAATTAGTACGTCCATAATGTGGCATTAAAATTACTTTATGACCATTGATTAATGATGACGAATAATAATATTAATATTTATTGTGTATATTGAAACAACATCCAATTTGTAGCCCAAAAGTCTGACGACCAGTCTTATCGAGGGGTATCGTGTCACCCAGTAACTGGCTTGTGGAGGTCAGATAGGCAGTCGCTCCATGTATATTACTGGTATCAAGCTACGTCCGGTTAGACTGGAAGCCGACCCCAACATAGTTGGGAAAAAGCTAAGCAGATTGAAGCTGATTATGTGTATTCATACTACATTATCTTCATCATCTCAGCCGAAAGTTGTCCACTGCTAGACATAGGTCTCCTCTTTACATCGCCTCCACGACCAGCAGTGCTATTCTACAAAAATCTCACCGTGAACGCTTAGGTGAAGTGAGCTTAAGGTGAGCTGTCATTCCACCATAATGCTAGGCATTGACACTATTGATACCTCACTTTCAAGCTCACTTCACCTAAGCGTTCACGGTGAGATTTTTACAGAATAGCATTGCTGTCCTGTATTTCACGCATTCAGAAGACAACAATCAAATAATCAATAAATTTTATTAATTAATCTGATTTCAGGAGACAATGGTTGGACAGTGGCAATGAAAAAATTGGCTCTGGGAAGTTTCGACTGGATATGAAAGGGTCAGCAAGTAAACGACCAGTGTGAATTCTTTTGACGGTACGAACATTAACGAAGATGCACGAACACTACCGATATAGCGTTGCATGGGCAACGGTGTGCAATGCAGTGCAGAACATGTTTGTGCCGTAAGAATCCTTCACTTGGATATTCCTGAAACGTAAGTAAATCAAACAACCTTCATAATATTTGAATACCCTGAGAATAATAGTTTATTTCATTACCTCAGAATAATATTGTTTTTAGTTAATGTATTTGGCAGATAATTTTGTAGTTTGAAGACGATTTTTTAAACATGAAATTATAAAATTGGCGACCAATCAGTGGGGTTCTGTCTTCCAATGATATCTACAATGAACTCTTTTCTTAACCAATAGTTGATCTTCAGCCTCCGTGTAATTTTGACAATATCAACAATATTTATAATTCTGCGTTCTACGTTCATAATGAATGTAAATATATATGTTCTAGCCGTTTTTAATTAATTGATACATAGTGCCTATCCGTAAAAAATACGAGTGTCGTAAGGCAGCTATTGCAAGATCAACAGCTTTGTTAACTCTTCTTTCTGACTCTCTTTGTAAATCAAACTTTGTAACTCAGCACATATTAATGAGATCTGTTTCGTGTTCTACAATCACTGTAAGATTACAGAGATACTTGAGCTGCACACAAAGTTTTACAAAGTAAAGTAACACCTGTAATAAGTTGGTTTCATCCTAGCTTTGTATCTTGGCCACATATTAAAATAAGTACAGAAGGCCACCTTAATGCAACGAGAAAAAACAGGCGCACGCACACATAGATGCGTACGTATACCGATCACAAACAGATGTCGAACAAATGACAGTCGCGAGTGCGCTTCACTCGCTGTACGGATCACATTTCCGAATACAAACGAATTCAAATTTCCATGTCCATCAATTATTAGATTTATCGTGTATAATAATTTGAATTCAGAACTAAGTACTTTATTGATGTTTTGTTTTTATTTCCGTGTGAACTATATAGAGCTGTAAAACTATTTTCCTATCTGTCGTGCCTGCGACTTTAGCAACTTTCCTCCCACTTTTAACATCTCTATATACTTCCAAGTCGATTGAGAGCATCCGGTTTGCACCAAGTGCAAAGGGTAACTGATAGAAATCCGGCGACTAACAAAACACGAAGTTTGCCGAGGGACATTAAGAAAATAGAACTAAGTACAGTACGTGAAGTGTGTTTATATTTTCGTGTGTTTCCACTCGTTGTATAGAGGCAACCTTCTGTATCAATCTATTTTGTGTCCTAGCATCCTTCGTTCCTCGACACTCACTTAAAAACTCCTAAGGATCGCGCCAACGCGTTGGAGTGACAATGTTTCCGAATTATTAAGGATTTATTGAAGTAGGTTTTTCTTTTAATGTGTATGTTGGTTGGGAAACTCTTTTATGACTTGAATTTTTCTTGTGTTTAGGTAGTAAAAGTTCTTTATCACGTATGGTATAAAACAAAATTAATGCAGCCGCCATCTTGGATTTACATTTTGACCTCATATCGGCTTTAGCACCCTCGCATACTATGAAAACGACACCCATGACGAAAAATTTGAAAATTTTCGCGGTCGCCATATTGGATTTACATTTTGACCTCACTGTCGGCTTTAGCACCCCCAACAAACTATGAAAACAACACCCAAGACAAAAAATTTGAAAATTTTTGCAGCCGCCATCTTGGATTTCTATTTTGACCTCACTAGCGGTTTTTGCACCTTTAAAAACCAAGAAAACGATACCCATGACATAAAATTTGAAATATTTCACGCTTTCTCTCTCTCATGCAGTGTACTCGGGCCGATGTGTTCAATTTTATCCCACGACACTGTAATCATATTATCATTTAGTTATTAGGTAATAACATAGGCTAAGCTTTTTTGTTACTAACACTATAGACCATTGTAGTCTGCAAAACTAAAGATTAATAAGGAAATAAAGGAAAATAATAATAATCATTCAACTCTTTTTTTTCTGCCAGCGTTCTTTCTCTCTATCTCTTTCTTTCTCTTTGAATTGGAAGAAGACAGTCGCAAGTATTAACACTTTTTAGCGTGACAATTTCTAAAAGTTTACAAGTCGATGACGGTTGATCCTAATTATATTTTCTTCAAACACGTGTCTTTACTTTATTTATACCTATTGGAATCCCAACACTAAATGTTACTAAATAACACAAACATCTCTAGCGTGCCTTGGTAGCCATTTTTATTTGAATGTTCGTTCACTTCCTCACGGGTCGGATTCGCGATAGGTCGACAACGTGCTCCTGCCTAGTCCTACTTAGTTGATGGTGATTGGAATATTTATTCTTACAAGAACTACCTCTTTTCATTTACTGCAAGTAGGTACTATCCACTATCACACATCCCCACAGTACCCTTTTTTTTTGGGGATGTGTGATAGTGGATAGTACCTACTAAGGAGGCAATGGTGCCGATTCTCTTGTTCACAAACTAAACTAAATTTAAGTACAGTGCATCTTTTTCTTTCTATTTCATTAAGAAAAGGACAGAAGATAAATTTTAGTTTAGTCCTGTCAAATTAATCAGCACCTGTCACTACTCCATACAAGTTCAGACGTGATTAAAAACTTGCCTACTAAAATTACGTCAATTTACTTCAAGCGCTGATTAATTTGACAGGACTAAACTAAAATTTATCTGCTGTCCTTTTTTTAATGAAATAGAAAGAAAAAGATGCACTGAACTTAAATTTAGTTTAGTTTGTGAACAAGGGAATCGGCACCAATATCAAGGTAGGTTAAAAATAATTTCAGTTTAAATGTCGCGAGTACAAGTACTTTCTCATTTTCAAAATATAGAATCCCGTAGTCCCTAAAAGCAGTTGTTCCTGTGTAGTGGTCACCGGTGACCCGCACCGCCCACAGCCGTGCCGCTACCAGATATTTTCAGCTAAATATAGTTCCTATTTAATGTCACCTTCGAAAATGGACTGTCATTTCGTAGAGATCTTTCAAGTATCATCATCTGTTTAACCTTTTCCCAACTATGTTGGGGTCGGCTTCCAGTCTAACTGGATGCAGCTGAATACTTGTATTTCACAAGAAGCGACTGCCTATCTGACCTCCACAACCCAAATACTGGGTAATACGATACCCCTTTGTAACACTGGTTGTCATACTTTTGGGCTTCTGGCAACCCGTAACGACTGTCAAAGATCCACGAATGATAGCCGGGACTAACGGCTTAACGTGCTTTCACCCATCCCCGAACCAACCGCGGTAAGCGTTGCTTAACCCCGTACGGCTGTTATTGTTCAACCACGAGCCCCATGGTTTTTAATGTGGCTACATTAAAAAAAACACAGATTATTATTTTTAGTTGTTTTTTTCGAATTTTAAATGGCAGTAAACGGTTGATCTATAAGTTTACACACCGATACTTATCCGTGCCTCAAAGAGCACGTTAAGCCTCTCGCATGTAAAGATGGCCACCGGACCAATCGCGGCAAGCGTAACTTAACTTGATTGATCGATCAATTCAATTCGAAAATATCTAAACCAAAAAAAAAAATCGCGTTTCCATACATTCTGATAGCGTAGGTATATTGCATTTTTGTATGAAACAGCAGATTTTTTTTATTTTTTTCATATACTGAATCCATGGTAATAGGTTGCGCGTCGATGCCACCCTGTATAAAAAATCTACAACTTCAAAACAAAATCCTATAAAAAAGTTATCACATGCGGACCCTACATGGTGCTCTAATCTTTTCCCAGGAGTGTCGAATGAAAACTTTTCAATCGGATTTAACTCCGTTTCTTATCTAATCGCAAAGTTTTGTCAAAATTTCAAGCGGCTCGAAGTTGATCGAGAGTTCGGCGATGCTTTGCCGACCGACACGATATTGTTCTTTATTATTTTTAACTTGTGTTTGTTTTTAGGGTTCCGTACATCAAAAGGAAAAAAACGGAACCCTTATAGGATCACTCGTGTGTCTGTCTGTCTGTCTGTCTGTCCGTCTGTCACAGCCAATTTACTCCGAATCTAATGGACCGATAAAGTTGAAATTTGGTACACATATGTATTTCTGTGACCCAAACACGAATGAGTAACGTAAATAAATTAATTTTGAATATAGGGGTCACTTTTGGGGCGCAAACAACAAAGTTAAAAAAAAAGTTTTGCTAACAGTACCGTGTGACATATTAAATGAAAGGGCTTGTTACGAGAATCTCAAATATATTTTTTATATAATTTTAAAATAAATACTTTTAAAGAAATTGAATAAATTCAATGAAAATTGACCATTCCCCCCCCCTAATCTTCGAAACTACTGGACCGAAAAATTTGAAAAAAATATATAGTATGGCTCTTTACTCATAGATTACAGGAAAACATATAAGAAGTCTATGGTCTTAAAATAACATGGTAAATCTCTCAATAATGTGCGTAAAAACTTACATTTCGTCGCTCGGCATCCAATAGGCCCATCTCTCTAGCTACTATAATATCATAATATCAAAAGTGTTTGACCGTCTACTTAATACACAAATAAATAAAACTGTAAGTGTTCATGACAACCAATTCGGGTTTCGGCGTGGTTTGTCAACAGAAAGTGCAGTGTTGTGCATTAAGCATACTATCACATACTTACTATACACAGCGTGGGACGCCGATATATGCTAGCTTCCTCGATTTATTCAAGGCTTCTGATCTGGTTGCTTATGACGTATTGTGGATAAAGATGGAGAAGGATAGGTTGCCAACGGAGCTCTTAAACATTTTTAAATTGTGGTATAGTAACCAGATTAATAGTGTACGATGGGCTGGAACTTTTTCCAGGCCATACAGGTTGGAATGCGGGGTGAGGCAGGATTGGCGAGCTCAGCAGCACTAGAGTGGGTTGCTATTTAGATGGTATTTGTGTAAATAATATTAGCTATGCAGATGATATGGTGCTTCTGAGCGCGTCAATCTGTGGTCTCAGAAAGTAATTGGTAGCCAAATGTGAGCAGTATGCCAAAACACATGGTTTGATATATAACTCCAATAAGTCGGAGATCATGGTTTTAGAGGCTGGGGGTAGACCGGGTATGTACCACCTGTATTACTCAATGGGACTCCACTACAAAGAGTATTTACGTTTAAATATCTTGGATATATATTGACTCCTGACCTCAATGACGGACTCGATATTGAGCGGGAACGAAGAGCGTTGTCGGTAAGGGCAAACATGCTGGCTCGCAGGTTTGTACGCTGCTCACTTAAAAAGTCAAAATTACTCTGTTTCGAGCTTATTGTACAACGTTTTACACGTGCAGCCTGTGGGCTAGATATACCCAAAGGTCGTGCAACGCCCTTCGTGTCCAATACAACAACGCTTTCAGGGTATTGGTGGGGCTGCCCAGTTTTTGTAGCGCATCGGGAATGTTCGCGGACGCACATATTAATTGCTTTTACGCAACGATGCGAATGAGGTGTGCATCCCTGGTGCGCAGAGTACGGGCCAGCTCCAACAATGTCCTAAAAAAGATTGCTAGCAGGCTGGATTGCATGTACATCAATCACTGCAGTGCCATCTCCCATGGGGTGAAATAAATTTAAACTAGATTGGGACACTCAAAAAGTTTTGTGATACTAGAAAAAAATATACTACAGGTTATAATTTTTTTAATTATAAATTTTCAAAGAACTCTCCATTGCCGTTTATACACAGTTTTATACGTCTAAACCAATTTTTATAACACGTCTTCCAGTCCGCATCAGACACCTCTCCAATCTCCTTCTCAAATGCAGCCAGTGCATCTTCAGGTGATGAAAACTGTTTTCCTTTGAGTTGATTTATTTTGGGGAACAAGAAAAGGTCGCACGGAGCCAAATCGGGACTGTAAGGAGGATGATCGGTGTGCTGTCCAGAAAGTCCCTTGTTTTGAGCGCCGAGTGAGCCAGCGCGTTTTCGTGGTGAAGCAGTAGCCCACGGAGGCCAGTGTTCGGTAGCTTGCTGCTTGCAGCAGTAAAAACTTCTGGCAAACATTTTATAACATACCATTCAGCATTGATGCTCCTTTGATCTCGTCAGGGTAATGATACCAGATAACCCGGCAAAGAAAAAAACTTGCGATCAAAATTTTGCCTGCACTTCTGGCTCGCTTCACTTTGGTTCATTTTGAAACAGCCACACGGTTTACTGACGCTTAATTTCTGGATAATATTGATAAATTCAAGATTCATCACCTGTAGTGATATCTTAAACGCGCCGAGACGAGCCTGCTACAAATTTTGCTATCATGTCTCGGCACCATTCTACCCGAACCTCCTTCTGAGCCTGCGTTAGATTTTGCGGTACCAGCGTGAAACTATCTTCCGTAACCGAAGATGCCTGTGTAGAATTTCATGCACACTTCCCGATCCAATCGGCAGTATATGCTGAACCTCTTCATATGTAATTCGCCTATTCTCTTGAATTAAATTTTTCACAGCCAGCACGTTTTGTTATGTAACAACCGTCATAGGGCGGCCACTTCTTTCTTTGTCCGCCAAAATTACTCGACCACACATAAATTCATTAAACCAGCGGAAAACAGTTGCTTTAGAAGGGCTTTTTTCTATGAACACCATTTGAAGTCTTTCAAACGATACTTCTGGTTTTAGTCGACATTTTGAAATCGTACAAAATCATCGCGCGAAAATGTTCTCGTTGTAAATCCAGTTTTCAGTAAGACAGAGTATTTTGATTTAGCTCGTAAAAAAATGTGGAGGGAATTTCGAATTTGGAGTGATATGTTTTTTGTAATAAATAGTCATAGTTTTAATTGACATCAAAACTAGCCAGTATCCTATAGACAAAAACTGTTAGTCGCAAAATAAGCTAACATAGTTCATAAGTTTACTAACACAATGAGTCCTTGTTACTTGAATAAAAAAAATAAAAGGATGTCAATTTTTTTTTAACGACTTTATCTATAAATGAAACCTAGCTGGATCGATTTATCACTCCCGAAACCCCCTACATACTAAATTTAATAAAAATTCTTGGAGCCATTTCCGAGATTCAGATTATATATAGGTACAAGAATTGCTCGTTTAAAGGTATTAGATTTAGATTATTATTATATTAATACCGCGAATGTGATTTTTTTTACGAAAATCAGATTTTTGTTTTTATTTCATTCTACACGTTGAAATAAGTGATCCTGCAATTTAAAAAAAAAACGTAAAAAATGTCACATTCGCGGTATTGGATGCCGAGCGACGATTTGCAGTTGGGATGTATGGGAGAACATGTTTTTCAACTACAATGTTAAGTTTGTCCTTGGGATAAATAAATTCATCTCAACTACGGAACCCTTCATTGTGCGTAGTCCGACACGCACTTGGCCGGTTTTTTTTCCAAGTGTTTTGTGAACTTCTTTTGGGATTATTCAGCTTATTCCCCTCTTGTATGATTGTAAACTTGGGCTTGTCACCTTGAGTGGCATTGTTCAGGCGTAAACGTAATTTTAATTTCATTCGTTTGTTTTTAACATGATACAATTTGAATAGGGATTAAGACATAATTTTTTTCTTGTGTCATAGGTAGAATATTAAAAAATTACGACACGTATTTTTTATTTTTTTATGCAATCAAAAGATTACGGCGATATATTGAGTTAAAATGTGCCATAACGCGACGAGTACATACTCGTCAAGTAAAAATACAAGTAAGTATAAAATCTACATAGATTTTATACTTACGTGTGATGTAGCGACCCCCACTCCCCCAACTTTAATGTGTTTTATTTAAGTAATTTTTTAATAATACAATAAAGCAAAAAATTTGCGTCTAATATTTTTATTGTCTGACTGGCGGCCTAAATAGAATTTCTTTTTTTTTACCCAGGCATCATCTCTATTATGTTTAATTAAATCGGTATTATAATAGGTGACTTTTACGCAATTTATTTAGTAGTGACAGACCTTAGATTCGTAATTAGGTAGTAGAATTTCAAACTGAACATTTCAAACACTGAACGTTTCAATTTGAAGTTGATTATGCTTAAATGATTGTCAAGCTTGCGCCCGTCTGTCAGGAGTAGTTTTGGCAATTTCGCTTTTGTACAGTGGCCAAAGGCGCAAGGCCAGATAGCATAACACAATATTGTGAGGCACACTTCACCAAAACATCAAATAATCATCGAACCGCTAGTCTTCACAAAATAATTTCGGACGTCCTTTAATATCGGTTCGCAAAAAATAAAAGTCATTTTTGAAGTCGTCCATTGTGAGTCGGCACAATAATTTAACAAAAAGACTGTTAAATAGGTTAGTTCAAAAAGCCTGTTTTTGCACAGGTCTTAGGTATTCAAGCTTTATCGAGAAACCTTCAGGGCTTTGTGCGTTTATGGATGAAAAACTAATCTCTTTTGACTTCAATGAAATCTTATTTAATTCGGAAACTTATGTAGTAACTTTGCCTTTTTGTAGAGGCTTTTTTGTTTTATAATAAGAAGATTGCTTTTATCTATTTACTTTATCAACTTATAAAGCTCGATTAGTTGAAAAAAGCTACACTCAATTTTTTTTTTGTTTATCAGATATCAGAAAGCTTTATTTGTGAACATAGGTCAAGTTACACATAGAGGTGTTATAAATAGGTAGGTCCTCCATGTTTTGCCCAGAGGCGCACAAATATAATTGCTTAAGTTTTAAAATAACAAATTGGTGAAATTATGTCAACTTTCACGTCAGTAATAAAATCAGTATAAATAGGCATAGCATACCAAAGAGAAAAAAATAATAATAATATATCTATACAATCAATTTCTAAATAGATGTCAAATCATAATTAATAATGATAATGTCGAACAAAATTCAAGGTCATTAAAACAGGTCAGGTAGGATGTTCTAAGGCAGTAATTATAGAATTGTCGTCGAAATAGTCCTTTATTGAGTAATAGCATTTACTAGTCAATTTTCTAAATAGTTATTTTTTGAATTTGTCCAGATTTAACATTTTTCTATTTTTTCGGGTAGTTTATTAAATATTTTTTTGGCCATACAGAATGTGCTTTTCATTAGTGCAGTTTTGCCATAAGTCACTTCGAGTTCTGACTTATTTTTATCGCGTAATTTTCTGTAGGAACTTTTAGTAGCTATTTTGTATGATGAAATGTTGGATTTGATGAATACATTTGTTTCGTATATGTACAACGATGGTGAGGTAAGAATTTTTAGTCGTATAAAAGTCGGTTGGCAACTGTCTGGGCTTTTAAGGCCACACATAGCTCTGATACATCTTTTTTGGGCTCTAAAGACTAATTCTCTATCAACTGAATTGCCCCAGTACATTACGCCATATCTAAGTGTTGATGCAACATGACCGTGATAGGCTGTAAGTACGGATTCTAGACTGACTATTTTTAAAGTTTAGATACTTTTACACCTGTTATAAGATACTCAAGCAATCCAACGTGGCAATGCTGTCAGCCTTTTCCGCGCTTTTCCTATTGACCGCAATGCGGACGATTTTTTTAAGCCAATGAGTTCTTCCCTTTTTAGGGTACCGTAGTCAACAAGGAATCTTTACAGTTTCGCCATATATGTCTGTCTGTTTGCGGCTTAGCACAGAAACTCTTAGTATTAGAAAGCTGTAATTTGGCATGGGTATACATATTAATCACACCGACAAAGTGATAAAACAAAAATTAAAAATTAAAAAAATAATTGTGTTGCCCTTGCACGTAAAGTGGGAATGATATTTATTTGTCTCGTCTATCCCATATATCGTTGGATATCGAGTATCGTTGGATAGGCCGTTCAAAAATATTGCGGGTAAACCATTTTTCGATGGAAAGATCCGTTTGCGTAATATTAAGCTTTAAAGTGCTCATTTTTGTTAGAGTCAAGTCCAGCTAAATTGTTGTTTTTGGATATGTGGAAAAAATCACGGCAGTTGTATTTATTACGAACAACCAACATTCACACCCGTACATCACACACACCACCACCTCACACATGCTACCCCACACACACACATAAAACTATGCGCATTCCTTATTTATTTTTTCACTTCTTGTATTGTTAAAAACCTTTGGCATGCTTTCAAAATTATCTATTGTTTATTCTCTCACACATACGTATAGTCAATGTAAACTGGAAGAGCGGAACCACCTAATAATACAAGCAAATCTTTGCTTAAAAGGTGACTCCAAACTTAACAATATAATTTATATAAGTTGATGAAATAAACTTCATTTTTTTTTTTTTTGATGAATTTATCCCAACTACGGAACAGCCGGTTTTTTATATTGACTTGTGCATAATATACAGGGTCACATTAAATTAGCTAGTGAAACTGTGCAGTCGTGATGAGTATCGATATCTTAACAAGATACAAGAAAAAAATTAAGTTTTTTCAGGGGTCAACGAACGCTAGTAGTGTAGTTACTTGAAGTATGAGTTGAGAAAATCAGTTCTTTTTTCTTTTATCGTGTTTAGATTTAGATAAAAATTACGCCTGTGACGTTTACACATAAAAAAAATACCTATTCCAAGTTGTTACTTCGAATAGGTATTTTTAGCAGACACAAAAAACGAAAACATCAAATCTTTTGATATGTCAAAATAAATAAAAATGTCACTCACTTGATATTTTCATTAATATTGACTGCTGACGTTACGTTTTCCACGAATCTTGCCCAATATGATTTTTTTTTTTTGTGTGTAATAGTGTTTTTTTTCTATATCATGGTGTGACACCTCAACTGATCGTCACTGTCCTAACATTGGGCATAGGTACCGATTGTTTATTCCGCTAAATTGCATAAAGGCTTTACCATATTACAGCAATTTTAGCTGCGGGAAAACCTAATAAAAAAAGCAAAAAAAAATCGACTTAAGGGGGAAGCGTAGATTGTAATGATTATAATTGAGTAAAGCCATATTTGTTACGACCGCGAATCATATTTTGATCAACATAAAACCTGACACTGACTTGCAAAATGCAAAAAATGTAAGAAAATTTGAATTTCGCGGGCTACCCTGACGCTTCCCCCTTAAGTAACAAAGAACGCTACAAAAAATCTGAAACTACCTCTATCAACAATAACCCTTTCATCGCTAACCAGGTCACTGGTATAAAAATAAATCTATTAACCCTATAATAAACAAACAAAAACGCAGCGTATTTATATCCCCCGTAACAACAATGTAACAAAAGGTAACATTAGCGGTGCTCGTGAAAAGACGCCCCGATGTGTAACGCCTGTCGATACACCCTGTATAGGAATATAGTAAAATTTACAACATAAATATTCGTCAATTCACTGACGTCGGCGTCTGCCTTTGTTGGAGGTTTACAGTACGAACTTTGATTCCGTGCAAGTCATAAGCGAGCAGTAGTGGCCCAGTGGTAGTGGCCGGGACTTACGAATTGTAGGTCGTGCAACGCGTTGCGCGTTGCGTTGTACGTTGTGGGTTTTTCATCATCATCATCATTATCATTTCAGCCGAAAGACGTCCACTGCTGGACATAGGCGTCCCGCAAGCACCGCCACTTCGACCGATTCTGTGTTTCCCGCATCCAGCGGATTCCTGCGGCCTTCATAAGGTCATCGGTCCATCTTGTGGGAGGCCTTGCACCGGTACGTCTTTCGGTACGCGGCCCCATCGGCCATCCGTTCTGCGAGCAATGTGCCCTGCCCATAGCCACATTTTACAGCGGAGGCAGGCGATGCGAAGGAACAAGAAATTTCACGCGGAAGAAATGTCATGGGCAGAAACTAGTACAATGATAAAGTCAGAATTAAATAGAAAACAAAGAAACAAAACTCTATGCAAAGAAAAGTCTGCCAAATTTCAAGCCATGTCATAAGTACAGCGGATTGCTCAAATCGCTTCCACTCATCGCTTGTCCAACTCAGTATGCCGAACCTCCCGCCTCCCCCACCCCGCGACATTTCCCCGACAATGCCCTCCCCGCTTGAGGAAATATTTTATCTTTCTTCATAAAGGAAGCCAACAATGGTGGAGTGATGTATTTAGGAAATAAATGTCAAGCCATCACTCAGTGTTCGTTCTAAAGTACATTTTGGACTGTTCCTAACAGCAATACGAAATATTAACATCGCTTTAAATCATAAATAAAGTACTGACTTCTAACCTGAACGTTGTGGGAACGTTTTTTATCCTGAATGTTTGTTTAACACAGAGATGGAATGTTGTTAAAGAGGGTTAACGTAATCATGATTTCGCTTGGTAATGAAGTAGGTGCAGATATTTATTCATATTTTTAGAGGGGACTTATTTAGAGTAGTAAGTTGAGTCAGAGGCCCTAGCACGAACGTGTGACGTAGACGTAATTTAAATTCGAAAGATTTGCGAATCAAAGGTAAAACTATCATGAAGCTTTTTAGGGTTCCGTACCCGAAGGGTGCCAAACGGAATCCTATTACTAAGCCTCCGCTGTCCGGCTGTCAAAGTCAAAGTCAAATAATTTAATTCAATCCATAGACATATCAATTCAATCAGGCACATAAAAGGCACTTATGAACGTCAAAATTTACAAAAAATAGAATTGATTCTAGTCGCCCCTTCCAAAAAGTAGTTTTTAATTAATTAATTAATTTTATTTAATAAATCAAGCAACAAGACTCATAGTGTTAGTAACTTACAAAATACGTTAGAAAAACATTAACACTGAAACAATTTGTGACATCACTGCTACAAGGTGACAGGCCCAGCCGATACCTTGCAGCAGTGGTTCACAAACGCACAATCTAACCTGCTTGCTATCATAGACAGGATGCTGTTGGTGCTGCCCCGCACCCTACTAACCAGGGATGCACACCGCTTCCGCGTCACAGTGTAGAAGCAGTCAACGCGTGCTTCAGCAAACATCCCTGATGCGGTGCAGTATCGAGGCAACCCCATCAGCACCCTGAACGCGTTATTGTATTGGGCGCGAAGTTTTTGAAGAAACTCTTTTACACCGTTACTCACCGTTACTCTTTTAAAATGTTTTATTATAATTTGTATACATTAATTATGTGATTATATGTGAAGACGATGCACCTGGAATAAGATTACTATACCACATAAGGTAAAAATAATTAAAAATGAAGCAATGACAGAATAAGTCAGTGAGCTGTATCTCATGAATCATATAATACAGACAGACGTGGTAGACAGACGGTTGAAATTTACACAGTTTGTGTATTTCTATAGCAACTTGAACAAAAAAAAAAAAAAAAAATTAAAGTGGGTTTCCATAGTTCACAAGAAACGTGTTCTTTTGGCGTTTTTTGCTAAATATTGTACGGTGGTCGAAATCCTTCGTGTGCGAGTCCGACTCGCATTTGGCCGGTTTAGTTTATTGCGACAATCATCGCGCATAGATACACACAAAGTCTTAAAACTAAGTAAATATTATGTGCGAAACGAGTATTTTCAATTTTAAAATCGTTCAAATTTACGTTACGCTTCTCCTACTCCGCGCGTTCATGCTAGGCCCATAGAAGTCTATAAAAATAACTGTTTGAACTCTGAAGTTGAGAATGAATTTCCAGCTGCTGGCTTTAGGCCGGCCATGTCTGTCAAAAGACCGATGATTGTTGGAACAGATGAGTCCTTGAGTGAAGTGCCGACTTGACAAGCCTAGTATGAAGACTTGAAAAGGCGACTGTGACAGATTGGACGTGGATGGGGCGGTTGAATTAAGTGCTGTGGTGCTACTTGGGAGAGGTCTATGTTCAGCAGCAGATTGACTAATGTCCAACCGCGAAGGGTTCAAACCAAACATTAGAAAGCTATTCCATGTAACTTAAGGCAATTACGAGTTTTCATTAAAAGCGAAACAGTGACTAAAACTATTAAATCTATTTAGTCCATCAGTCAGATAATAAAAAATATTAGACACGTATAGTTGGCGAGTGATGGTCACTACGTCACAAGTAAGTATAAAATCTACATACTCGTAACGTCATGGCACATTTTAACTCAATGTATCGCTGTAATCTTTTGATAAAGTAAAAAAAGAAAAAATATGTGTCCAATATTTTTTTTAAATATTCTACAAGATGGACCCAAAATTTATTTTTAATCGTCATCCCTATTTTTTAAGAAATATTAAAGAACTCCTTGATTATTTATTACAAAAAGCTTTGGGAAAACTTGTAAAAAAAAAAAAACCATGCGAATTAAGTGTTAAAAAAAAACAATAAAATATTCATAAAATTATAAAGGTTGCCATTATTGTCGACTACGTAAAACGGTTTACTAGTACCTACTGGTTAGTACATATTTAATAAAAAAGTTTTTTTTGAACACACAAAAACCTAGACATTCCCTTTGTCAACTTTTTCTCCAAATCAAACAAGAATTTTATTGGACGAGTTTTCAACAATCAGAAACGAGTGATTTTTACTACATTCATTATTAATGCGATGGGCAAATTCATTTTAATGAAACACAAAATTAAATTGCAGCTGTGGTGTCCCGTGGTAACGGCCCTGACTTACGAGTTGTAGGTCGAGGGTTCGAACTTCTAACCTAGGCAGGCCCTTTACTTTGTGTAAATAATTTCATCACCACTGCTCTCAAAACGGTGAAGGAAAACATCGTGAGGAAACCGGCATGTCCTAGAAACATTGGAAAAAAATCGAAGATATGTGACATCTACCAAACTGCACTGGGCCCGCGTGGTAGATTACAGCGCAGTCCTCTCGAAGAGAGGAGGCCTGTGTCCCAGCAGAGGGAACAATATAGACTGATAAAGTAAAGAGACCTAATTAGTGTAGGTGTCATGGCCAGATCTTGGAATTGACCATTTCATTAATGTCCAGCTACAATTGGCCATATCGTTTAAACGTCAACGTTTAATGATATGTCAGTCGAAGTTTGACCATATCATTAATGACCAAACTTCATATTTGTATCCATTGTTTAAGGTGTAGTAAAAACAGCCAAGTAACTGCGACCAACTTGGAAGTAGCGCTCGCCAGCCGCTACCGCGGCACCGCTCACTACACTCGCTCGGCTCGCGCGCGCTTGGTCACAGTTCTAACCTAACCTAACTCATTTGGTCGGGGCGTCACATAAGCGGCGTAAATTTATAAAATTTGGAAACAAATTTTAAGTGCTAAGTTGCATTTCACGCCGCGGCAGCGGCCGGCGAGTGCTACTTCCAAGTTGATCGCTTTCCATAATATCATAGTTGAAAACCCAATAAAAGTCCATCGACTTTTTTTGCGTGGTCACCCTACTTTGTTTGATTTGTTGTATGCCGCCGCCATAATGCACAACAACAAAAAAGCGACATCAACGCCTCTACCGGTGGATAATTTTATACTGTGATGCATACTTACGACACACACAACTAAACCCACGCACGAATCCACACATACACCCACACCACACACACACCCACACCGCACACATACACCCACACCACACACACACACCGCACACACATACACCCACACCAAACACACCCACACATACACCCACACCACACACAACCATTCCTTGCTAAAAAAAAAATATATAAATGATCAGTGATTAGTACTTAAAATAAACTAAGTTTATGTTTACAATATAGTTCAGCAAATTGTCAATGATTTGTAAGAGGAAGGCGCCTGTGTCTGTAACACAGTTTATACTAGCACAGCCACAGACGTTGATTCTGTCTCAAATAATGCTTAGCGATGTATTAATATAGTGCGTTTGTATGTTTTATTTGAGATAGAGAAATTGTATTTGGCTTTTTGAATAAAAGGAAATTTAATATTTTTTTGAATAAAAAGAATCTAACTATTTTACGGTATCAACTAATGTTTGGCCACATCATGAAGTAGTTGTGCGTTTAACTGGTCATATCGTCAAACGTTGAGTATTCAATGATCTGGCCAGGCCCCATTATGATGTGACCAGCGGTCGATGTTTATTTCATGAAATGATCAATTCTAATACCTGGCCACGACATGGGTTTTCCTTCACCGTTTTTGTAGCAAGTGATAATTATACAATACGCACATGAATCCGAAAAGTCAGGTGTGCCTTGGGTTCGAACCCGAGACCTATGAAAATAAAAGTATAAAATGACAGAAGTGTTCATGAATAAAAATAACATTCTAATGGAACCCTTCAATTAAGATTTATTTATCGAAGATAAAACCCGTCCGAACTAATGAAAAAAAAACTGCTGTTTCATACGTTCTGATCCATGTTCGTACTTTCAGTGTTCCATACAAATGTGCAATACATTTGTATGGAACACAGAAAGTTCTTCTGGGTTTGAGGTTCTGTGATTTCAGTATATATACATATTATAAATTAAAGTCGCTTTTCGTGTTTGTGTGCCTGCGTTATTCTTCTATACTCCGCAACGGATTTTGATGCGGTTTTCACCGTCATATAAAGAATTTATTCCAAAAGGATTATGTGTATATAAAACTAAAATATAATAAGTAAATCTCGAAATTTTGTCAAGTCGTAAAAATCGTGCATAGCAGAGATGAGTCACTAGTCTACAATTAATATTATAAAGAGAAGAGATTTGTACTTTTGTATGTTTGTATTTTAATTTGTAATTAATAAACTCAAAAACTACTGATCTGAAGATCCCATGAAAAAGGAATCTGGTACAAAACGATCCAACCACACCCCTGGAACTCACCGTGGATAGATAATCAGCTGTTGAACAGGTGTGATACTGTTATCACAATAAGACTTTGTTCCGGACACATCCGTGTAATAAGTTCTTATACCTAATGGCAAAATCAACATCGACTAATTGTGATTTTTGTATGAATTCCGCTGATGATGTTTATGACATATTAACCGAGTGTGTCCTCATCGAGGAATTTAGAAACAGCTTGAATTGTAGAATTAGAGAGATAGGTTACTGTAATAGTGCTTTAGCTCTGCCATTGGTGCCGATTCTCTTGTCACAAATGCCTCTAAATGCCTCGGGCCAGACTAAAAATCACCAAAATGTAGTTAATTCCTATCAAACGACGATTTCCCATTCTGAAATAGACTAAAGTGACACAACTTAACTATATTTTAGTTTGACAGCACTAAGATGGTACTGAGATATTATTTAGTGAAAATGGCAATTTTGCTATTCTGAATTTGACGTTTTTCACCAAAAATTTAGATTTTCTAACTAAATCTGACTACATATTTTTAATCGCGACTAAAAACGTGTGGAATAAAATTGGTTGTTATGAACTTTAAATTCACACAAACACCTCAACTTCAGATGCAAAAACAGTACTGTTTTTTTTTTTACTTGTATCTCGAAAACAGTGTGTCCAATCGCAAAAATAATGAAAACTTCGACCCCCTTTCTAAAATCTTTAAACCCCTTACACTCTACATGTAAGTAATAATTTTTCTTATATTCCATACAAAAAGTGAAAAATTCCATATACAACACGTCGAGGCTGCCCCCCTACGCGCCTCCACCTCTAAAAAGATTCACGTGGTTAGGTATCACGTGTGGAGTCACGATTATCAAATTCGATTAAGATGTGTCAACGTTATTTTTAAATTTAGAGAATTTATTTTGCAGAATTGCTTTGAGATTCTCATAGTCAAAAAAAACCGGCCAAGTGCGTGTCGGACTACGCACAATGAAGGGTTCCGTAGTTGAGATGAATTTATTTATCCCAAGAACAAACTTAACATTGTAGTTGAAAAACATGTTCTCCCATACATTCCAACTGCAAATCGTCGCTCGGCATCCAATACCGCGAATGTGACATTTAAAAAAAAAAATTAAATTGCAGTGTCACTTATTTGAACGTGTAGAATGACATAAAACAAAAATCAGATTTTCGTAAAAAAATTCACATTCGCGATAAATATAATAATAATACCTTTAAACCAGCAATTCTTGTATATACCTATGTATATATAATCTGAATCTCGGAAACGGCTCCAAGAATTTTTATTAAATTTAGTATGCAGGGGGGTTTCAGGAGCGATAAATCGATCTAGCTAGGTGAGATCACGCTAAAATTTATATTTTTAAGACCTTTCTGTACCCCTATGTTCACAAATAAAGTTTGATTTGATTTGGCTTTTGATTTTTTTTTTTTTGAAAACGTCGTTCAAAAAAAAAATATCATCCAGATATTTTTCTTTATTCAAGTAACAAGGACTCATTGTGTTAGTAAACTTATGAACTATGTTAACTTATTTTACGAGGTCACTTAGAAAGTTTTGCGACTAACAGTTTTTGTCTATAGAATATTGGCTGGTTTTGATGTCAATTAAAACGATGACCACTTATTACAAAAAAACATAACATTCCAAATTCGAAATTCCCTCCACATTTTTTTACGAGCAAAATCAAAATAATCTGTCTTACTGAAAACTGGATTTATAACGAGAACATTTTCGCGCGATGATTTTGTACGATTTCAAATGTCGACTAAAACCAGAAGAAACGTTTGAAAGACTTCGAATGGTGTTCATAGAAAAAAGCCCTTCTAAAGCGACTGTTTTTCGCTGGTTCAACTAATTTATGGGTGGTCTAGTAATTTTGGCAGACAAAGAAAGAAGTGGCCGCCCTATGACGGTTGTTACATAACAAAAAGTGCTGGCTGTGAAAAATTAAATTCAAGAGAATAGGCGAATTACATATGAAGAGGTTCAGCATACACCGTGAAATTTTAATCACAGTTTTGCTAGAACAAACGTTGTTCAGACCATGGTCTACTACCATTCTACAGCATCCAATAAAAAAAAAAACATAATTAGTTTTTGAAAAAACACAAAAAAAGGTAAGTTTAAAATGTCAAGATATATAGATGTATACTGCCGATTGGATCGGGAATTGTGCATAAAATTCTACACAGGCATCTTCGGTTATGAAAGATAGTTTCACGCTGGTACCGTAAAATCTAACGCAGGATCAGAAGGAGGTTCGGGTAGAATGGTGCCGAGACATGATAGCAAAATTGGTAGCAGGCTCGTCTCGGCGCGTTTAAGATATCATTACGGGTGATGAATCTTGGATTTTTCAATATGATCCAGAAATGAAGCGTCAGTCGACCGTGTGGCTGTTGAACCAAAATGAATCAACGCCTACCAAAGTGAAGCGAGCCAGAAGTGCAGGCAAAATGTTGACCGCAAGTTTTTTTTTTTTTTCTACCAGGTTATCTGGTGTCAGTACCCTGACGAGATCAAAGAAGCATCAATGCTGAATGGTATGTTACCAAATGTTTGCCAGAAGTTTTTACTACTGCAAGCAGCAAGCGACCGAACACTGGCCTCCGTGGGCTACTGCTTCACCACGACAACGCGCTGGATCACTCGGCGCTCAAAACAAGGGACTTTCTGGACAGCACACCGGTCAAATTTATAGGTCATCCTCCTTACAGTCCCGATTTGGCTCCGTGCGACTTTTTCTTGTTCCCCAAAATAAAAAATCAACTCAAAGGAAAACAGTTTTCATCACCTGAAGATGCACTGGGTGCATTTGAGAAGGAGATTGGAGAGGTGTCTGATGCGGACTGGAAAATGTGTTATGAAAATTTGTTTAGACGTATAAAACTGTGTATAGACGCCGCCAATGGAGAGTTCTTTCAAAAGATATAATAAAAAAAATTATAACCTGTAGTATATTTTTTTCTAGTATCACAAAACTTTCTGAATGCCCCACGTAATCTATTTTAAATTTATTTCACCCCATGGGAGATGGCACTGCAGTGATTGATGTACATGCAATCCAGACTGCTAGCGATATTGTTGGAGCTGGCCCGTACTCTGCGTACCAGGGATGCACACCTCATTCGCATCGTTACGTAAAAGCAATTAATATGTGCGTCCGCGAATATTCCCGATGCGCTACAAAAACGGGGCAGCCCCACCAATACCCTGAAAGCGTTGTTGTATTGGACACGAAGGGCGTTGCATGACCTTTGGGTATATCTAGCCCACAGGCTGCACGTGTAAAACGTTGTACAATAAGCTCGAAACAGAGTAATTTTGGCTTTTTAAGTGAGCAGCGTGCAAACCTGCGAGCCAGCATGTTTGCCCTTACCGACAACGCCCTTCGCTCCCGCTCAATATCGAGTCCGTCATTGAGGTCAGGGGTCAATATATGACCAAGATATTTAAACGTAAATGGGTCAATCTCCAAAACGGGCGTATTCGTGTGATTGCTCTGGTGCTTTTCAGATATTGATATTTAATGGTAATTATGTATCTCATTAAAAATAATGATATTCAAATGGTACATTTTTGCTATTGGCCTTCAATTTACTCAAACAGTTATGGAAATATTTAAGTTCAAAAAATTTCGCACCCAGAGCAATCATAATTGGTGCCAGAGCGATCATAAATGGTGAAATCAGTGAAACAAAAAAATAAATATTGATAAAATATTATTTATTTAGCCGTTTTCAGTCATATTTAGTGTACGTGAAACAAAAAAATATTCTCTTAGGTACATATAATCATGTAAGAGAAATTTATTATTTTAGAAAAAGGTCAAGGCATATTATCAGTCATACATATCAAAAATACGGAATCTTATATATAAAATAATCGCTAAAATAACAAATTAACATAATTATTCAAATCAACTTTTGGCTTAGTTTCAATTCTTTGGACTTAATTAAATCACTTCTAGGTAAATGAGACAAAATTCTTTAAGAACTATTAATACCTACAGTCTTTTATAGTTATAAAATGATTAGTTTTAAAAAAGTAATTAAAGAAAACTAACGTTTATAAAGAACATGATAAAATTCTCAAAAATAAACAATTATAAACGTAACTATTTGTAATCATAATGCTTATTATGACTTAGAATCATGACTAAAATACAGTCTTTTCAAGATTATCTAAGAGATTTGTAATAATCACATTTTTCTTAACTACATATATATTTAGTGGAAAGTAAAGAATTAAAAAGAACAACACAATTCAGATGATCAGATCAGATTAAAATATTGTTTGCAAATTATAATGATACAAATTTTCAAAATACAATTTCTGTAAGGCTTAGTTGATCAACTAACTAAGAAAATAAGGTTTATTGGAAGCTCAGAAAATTGAATAGTCATCAGAGTCGGAGTCGGGTAAATCTTCTGCTGCAGCAACCTTTGTCAAGGTGTTATCGTTTTGCAACGAAGATAAAACTACCTCGGAAATACTTGGAGTAATTAAATTTTCATAGTCAATAGATGGGACTTCTTCCCAAAAACTGTCCGGCAGGTCCGAGTCGTGTAATGATTTTTGACTTTGATTTGCAGTTATAGTCTGTCTATTATTTAGCAGTTGTGGGAGCTGACTTTGCTTCTCCTGATTGCATTTTTTGAACGCTTAACCAGCGAAGGACGGCTTGTCTTCCTTGATGCCCGTAACATGTTTGTCTTTGAGGTGTTTTGGTTCGAGTCGCTATTAATTTGGTAAAAGCCTAAGTGTTTGCCGTGCGGACATCTTGGCCATTCTACGACGCTCAGCCAATTTCTTCCTAAGACGTTTTCCTTCAATATATAATTTATTTCGAGGCATTATTTCAATCTGCAACAATAGTTGCCATTAAATTTTAGAGAAGAAAGGGTTACAATTGTGGTAGCTAAATGCCAATATAATAATATCATCAGGGTAAAATACGTCAAAATCTGTTTATGGGTTTAGGTTATCCGAAGAAACCCAGGAAAGGTTATAAATTAAAGGTTATATGCATAGTTCATCGTTTGTCATTGTAACAGTCCGGTACTACTACTTAAAATAGATTTATAACGTATAATTAATGTAAAATATCATCGCTCTGGTCTTTTTGGACAGAGCAATCAGAGCCATAGCGATCAGAAAAAGTCACAAAATCATAAATATAGCCGAATTTAAAAGCAGTAGAAAGTTGTGATTACGTCTCATAAAAAACATCATAACGATCACTTAATTCACATAACAAACACATTCACAAGCTTACTATTGAATTTAAATAACGTGCCATAGCAATCATAAAATTCGAGAACCAAATCCAGAGCAATCATAAACTTACCTTCGTAATGTTGAAACGCGGGAACGTGGTACACAGGTATCGTCCTCGGCGGTTAGACCACTATAGGCGTTGCCCCGCGGGAGGGGAATAGAGTGTTTATAACGCGTAACTAGGGATGAGCGCGATGTTTTACCTCAGCGCAGAGCGATGAGATAAAATGCCCGGTCACGATTTTAAATTCAAATTGTGGCAAAAGTATTGTTAATATCACTAAAAATATTTTATTACTTTGAAGATTAACTATTTGTTATATAATCTAAATAAGTTGTTTCATATGATCCTTCTCATTAAAAAGTTAAAGAATATTTTTTTCATTCAATCGGGAGTTGGGTCAACCCAGAGCGATCAGGATTTTAGGGTTTAAGATTTTTTTTTTAATATTTAAAATAAACTTATTCATAATATTAGCCTTGTATCACGTAGATTAGACATCAAACTGTATATAAAAAAATATTTAGAAAACGTTTTTCGTTTGTAAAATGGGTTTATCCAGCCCGACACGAAAAAAAATGCCTCTGGAGATCGACCCAAATACTCTTTGTAGTGGAGTCCCATTGAGTAATACAGGTGGTACATAACCCGGTCTGCCCCCAGCCTCAAAGACCATGATCTCCGACCTATTGGAGTTATAACATCAAACCATGTGTTTTGGCATACTGCTCACATTTGGCGACCAATTACTTTCTGAGACCACAGATTGACGCGCTCAGAAGCACCATATCATCTGCATAGCTAATATTATTTACACAAATACCATCTATATAGCAACCCACTCTGGCGCTGCTGAGCTCGCCAATCCTGCCTCACCCCGCATTCCAACCTGTATGGCTTGGAAAAAGTTCCAGCCCATCGTACACTATTGATCTGGTTACCATACCACTATTTAAAGATGTTTGCTCCGTTGGCAACCTATCCTTCTCCATCTTTCTCCACAATACGTCATAAGCAACCAGATCAGAAACCTTGAATAAATCGATGAACCTAGCATAAATCGGCATCCCACGCTGTGTATAGTAAGTATGTGATAGTATGCTTAATGCACAACACTGCACTTTCTGTTGACAAACCACGCCGAAACCCGAATTGGTTGTCATGAACATTTACAGTTTTATTTATTTGTGTATTAAGCAGACGGTCAAACACTTTTGATATTTTGATATTATAGTAGCTAGAGAGATGGGCCTTTTGGATGCCGAGCGACGAAATGTAAGTTTTTACGCACAATATTGAGAGATTTACCATGTTATATTAAGACCATAGACTTCTTATAGGTTTTCCTGTAATCTATGAGTAAAGAACCATACTATGTAATTTTTTCAAAATTTTTGGTCCAGTAGTTTCGGAGATAAGGGGGGGGGAATGGTCAATTTTCATTGAATTTATTAAATATCTTTAAAAGTATTTATTTTAAAATTATATAAAAAATATATTTAAGATTCTCGCAACTAGCTCTTTCATTTGATATGTCACACGGTACTGTTAGCAAAACTTTTTTTTTTAATTTTCTTGTTTGCGCCCCAAAAGTGACACCTATATTCAAAAGTAAATTATTTGCGTTACACATTCGTGTTTGGGTCACAGAAATACATATGTGTACCAAATTTCAACTTAATCGGTCCATTAGATTCGGAGTAAATTGGCTGTGACAGACGGACAGACAGACAGACAGACAGACAGACAGACAGACACACGAGTGATCCTATAAGGGTTCCGTTTTTTCCTTTTGAGGTACGGAACCCTAAAAGTAAGGAATTTTAGTGATAGTTGAGTTAGTTTAGTTCGGTGTACAAGAGAATCGGCACCATTGTCTGATTCAGCTATAAAGTACTTTACAAATTAGCTATGCTAAGGTTTTGTTAAATGGAAATTGGAATGATTTTGTTGAGCCAACCAGGGCGGCATAATCGCATTTGCGACAAAGCCCTTTCATTATGAATAAAAAATAAAATAAAAACTCCTAAACCGATTTAAAATATCCTTTCACCAGTAGAATGCTGTATTATCACTGAGTAACATAGGTTATAATTTATATCGATATCACGCGGACGAGGTCGCTGGCGAAAGCTAGTGAGACATATATTATAAGAAAACGATACCTTCTCAACAGAATGAAGTAAGACAAACCTGTATAATCATGCAATCCCTGTCTAAGCCATGAATTGCAAAGGCACGAAATATGAAGGGGCACGTTATAGCAGACCCAACGCTTCCCGTATTCAATCGACCCAGAGGAAAGGATTACGTATTAGCCTTAACCCTATTGAAATAAATGGATATTTGCGCCGTCGTATGAAACTAACCGGACGGCTTCAGTAGCCGGTACCTACCTAACAAAGGTTACGTATACTTACGTGCATCTTCGAAGCAGTTTCGATTTTCGGAGGGCTGAATGTTAAAACTCGGTTAGGGGGCTTAAAATACCCTGTGATGGGGTTAAGTGGTAATTGGGCAGTTGAGTGTTTCTTTACTGCCTTATTAAGTGTATTGTAGTAGATGTGCCAATGGGTCGCGAGAAAGTAGAGATTTAAAAGTACGTCCGTAAGTAAGTCCGTAGTCTGTTAGCTAAATCCGTATCGTTAATGTTAAGGACACTGACTGATCTGTAGATTATGGTACCTACTGTTTCCACGTGCGCTCTTCATATTCACTTATTTTCAGAAAAGAAAAACTTCATATACATGTAAACAAGACTAGCTTTTGTGCTGGAATAGGAAAAAATACAGCTTGTATATTTACGTGCTAAAAATATGAAATGACTTTCTACGAAAGAGGTAGGTTAACAAAATTAAGACGAAGAAGTAGTACTTGAATTTCAAAAGGCGTCTCCACCATTTTGAAGAGCGGCCAAAGCTTTAAAATGTATCGCAAATTCTAAAGCCACAACAATCACCCTTTTGAAGGCGAGTACAAAAGCCAACCGTGGTTCCGTATCTAAATTGGACAATTAGAGACCTTTTGTCATTTAATTGTTTATCTGTCCAACACAAGGCTACGCTTAACTGCAAATTATAAATAACTGGCAGCTTAATGAAGTAAATGAGTTTCGCGGTGATAAAAAATGTGGACGCGTTTTGTGTGCGGTTTTGTTTTTATTTTTTTCGCATAGGGAGAGTTTTAGGCATATTATTGCTAAACGCAGACAGATTGTAGCCTCCAAAAGTGTCCAGTAAGTTAAGACTACCCTCAGGAGTGTTATGTAAAAATCTCATCCTGAAAACTTGCTTCCGGGGTTGTGGTTTTGTCCGGGGTTGCGGTTTTAAACCGAAAGGGCCCCTGGCAATATAGGCAACTGAAGGAACACGGATGGATTTTAGGCCCGCCCACCCAGAGCGGGAGAAGTTATTTGATAATTTCCCAAACAAAAAAAAGAAAAGGTGAAGTGAGCCTTCATTCCACCTGATGCTATTGGTTGACAGTATTGATAGCTCACTTCTAGCTCACTTCACCTAAGTTTTCACGAAGTGAATATGAAGTGAGCCTTCATTCCACCTGATGCTATTGGTTGACAGTATTGATAGCTCACTTCTAGCTCACTTCACCTAAGTTTTCACGAAGTGAATATGAAGTGAGCTGCCATAACACCTGATGCTAGGGGTTGACAGTATTAACAGGTCACTTCAAACTCACTTCACCTAAGTTTTCACGAAGTGAAACTGGAGTGAGCTGCCATAACACCTGATGCTAGGGGTGGACAGTATTTGCAGCTCACTACTAGCTGACTTCACCTAAGTTTTCACGGTGAGAATTTTATGGAATAGATCGTATTTGGCTTGATGTGCTACTAAACACCTAGGCAAAGTTTTTATTTTATTTAATATTGCAATGCGAAAGTGAATTTGTTCGTTTGTTACGCTTTCACGTTAAAACGGCTGAACGGATTTGTATGAAATTTGGCACATGTGTAGACCATGATTTAAGTTAGGACATAAAATACTTTTTATCCCGATATTCCCACGGGATCGAGACTTATGCGGGTGAACCTACGGGCTGCTGTTATTTTCCGATGTTTTAACAAGAAACTAAGAAGTTATATGAAAGTCAATAGATGCAGTCGACAGCTAGATATAGATCTTTCCAATTACACTAAAACTAAGCTAGATTCTGAACCACTCTCATTCACCCACTTCCATCTAACTTTGTATGTTCTCTTATGTGATAAGAAAACGTACTGCAACTAACTTAATAGCTAGTTAATTGATTCAGGCGTGACCTTGCGGAAATCCATTATAAAATACAATAGAAGTGGATATATTTAGTAACCTGTTCCACTTATCTATCGACACGTGTTTCGCAAGTCGGCGCTCAGCGCTTGGTGTGGCAACACGCCGTGTTCGAGTTCGCGACAAGTATATCGTCATCCTGAGGATGCCTCGTTGAGAGGTGAAACACGTGTCGATTTATTTCAGGGGTTTTTTATGACTCTTTAGAAATAGCTAAGCGGAACAGGTTACTAAATATATCCACTTCTATTGTATTTTTTTAACTTAATAGCTATAGAAATTAAGGTTAAGAACAGAACCCTAAAAAAATATTTACTTATAGCGTACATAATGCCAACATCTGTAGCTCCCGGCTACACTTTATGAATAAGATGCTGAGGTTAAGTCTCCGTAAATAAACACGGTACCTACCCGTGTACCGCTTACGTTTATAAGCATGTAGGTCAACGGTTCTTAGATCTTGGAGCTGTTCTGCATGAAATACAGTGTAAAATATATTGGAGGGTGAAATACAGCCAGAGAGCCAGAAAATAAATGGTCACCTTTAAAGGTCTAAGTCTACACTTAAAATGTCAGCCTTTCTTATAGCTTGATGTATGGACGTTAGTTCGAATTATCCTACATGGAACAAAATATTTGAAGGAACTGCCGTGCTATTCAGTAAAAATTTCACCGTGGAAACTTAGGTGAAGTGAGCTGTCAAAAAAAATATATATTGTGTCAATCCCTAGCATCAGTTGGAATGACAGCTCAATTTAGATAGTGAGATTTTTACAGAATCGATCGGCTGTTCCCGTAATCAAAAATTTTCAAAATCCAGTCGCAATCTCACCTCAGTGAAAATCAATGTCAAAAACTTTTCAAAAGTGTGTTTCTTCTAAACTTGTATGGGGACCAGCAGCAGCGCTGTTCGGAATCATACTTTAATACTTGTGAACAATGTGAACAAAGATGTAATTCTCAAGAGCTGTAACTATAGTGCTACAATGATCTTTAGGCGCTTGACTGACGTTGACAAGAGGGCGCTGTAGGGAAACATTTGAGATCATAGGTGTTTTATTTAAATCAAGGAATAAACATTGCAGAATCTTTCAAACAAAGAAGCATTGTTGGAAGCGTCTATTGATTGTGACGTTACATTAAATGCAATATGGCGTCCTCTAGAAGTCAAAGTCAAAGTCAAAGTCAAATAATTTATTTCAATTAGGCACAAAAAGGCACTTTTGAACGTCAAAAACAAAAAATAGAATTGATTCTAGTCGCCCCTTCCAAAGGGTAGTTTTCGTATGGAGAAGAATGGGCAAGAAACTCCACCGTTACTCTTTTAAAATGTTTTACAATATTTTGTATACATTAATTATATAATTATATGTGAAAACGATGCACCTGGAATAAGATTTATATACCACAATAGGTAAAAATAAAAATGAAGCAATGATAGAAAAAATAATTATGTAATGGATACATGGTGTTCACATATTTACAAGCATTGTAAAACCTATACGATATTCCTAAAAAAATTACAAGTGATACTAATTCGTCAGTGTGTGAGTTCAAGTAATCACATAATGTAAAAAAAATGTTGTAATATTTAATTACACAATTAAATTAGCAACCAGTTTGATTTTGTCTAGACTCAAAATTGTCCTATGGAGCTAGACCAGCATGTTCCCAAGCATTCTTATCTAGGATATAATCCTCTAATTTGTAATATGCTTGTTTACAAAGAGTACTTTTAATATGCGTTTTAAATTTTCTTTCAGTTAATTGTAATATATCACAAGGTATTTTGTTATAACATTTAACACAGTACCCCATAAAAGATGTTTGTACTTTGGATAATCTGAAAAATGGTTGATCTATTTTATCTTTATTTCTAGTATTAAAATTATGTCTATCACTTATTTTCTTAAAAAGATGCAGATTTTTCCTTACATACATAATATTTTCATAGATGAATTGGCAAGGTACCGTCATAATATTAATCTTTTTAAATAGTTCCCTGAGAGATTCGCGACGACATAGATTATAAATGGCTCTGACAGCCCTCTTTTGTAAAATAAAGATGGATTCAATGTCAGCAGCCCGACCCCACAGTAAAATGCCATATGACATAATACTGTGAAAGTAGCTAAAATAGACCAAACGCGCGGTTTCTACATCTGTTAACTGTCTTATCTTTCTAACAGCATAAGCGGCCGAGCTTAGCCGCCCCGCAAGAGATGTTATATGAGGTCCCCATTGTAATTTCTCGTCTAGCGTGATTCCCAGGAAAACTGTTTGATGAATAAATTCCAGTTTTTCTCCATTCAATATGATGTCACATTCGCTACTTCTAACATTCGGTAATTTAAATCTAATGCATTTGGTTTTTTTCTCATTAAGTACCAAATTATTTACCGTAAACCAATCTTGGACCTGAAGAATAGAGTTATTCACGTCGTCAAGATTTTGTGACCGTCGGTCTATTTTAAAGATCAATGATGTGTCATCTGCAAATAACACCATCTTTGGTTGATTTTGAAGTAATTGGGGTAAATCGTTTATGTAAACTAAAAAGAGGAATGGACCCAATATCGAACCTTGAGGAACACCCATTGCCATTTCAGACCCCAACGAGTTTACGCCGTTTACTTGAACTTTAATCTTTCTATCTTTCAGGTATGATCTTAGTAAATCAAGAGCTGTATTCCTAATCCCATAGTGTTCTAGTTTCAGCAGAAGTGTTTCATGGTTTACGCAATCGAACGCCTTTGAGAGGTCGCAAAAGATTCCAATGGCATCTTGTGCTTCTTCCCAGGCATTAAAAATGTTCTTTATTAGGATGACACCGGCGTCAGTGGTACAACGCCCTTTGGTGAAACCGTACTGTTGTTCATGAAAGATGGAATTTTTATTAAAGTGACGTAACATTTGATTAAGCATCAACTTTTCAAACACTTTACTGAGAACTGGCAGAATTGACACGGGCCTATAATTGTTGGGTTCCTTACTATCACCGGACTTGAACAATGGAACTACTTTACTGAGTTTCATGAGATCCGGAAAGACTCCTTGGTCTACACTGGTGTTAAATATGAAAGCTAAATAGGGCGCAATGGTTTCGATGATAGATTTACAGACTTTTACAGACATTCCCCATAGATCTTCTGTTGATTTAATTTTAAGATCTTTAAAAGCTTTTATAACAGCCTGGGGGTTTGTATGCTGAAACCTAAACTCTAAAGGGCATGCATTTACATTATTTCTAAGTAAGGCGGCAGAAAGCGCGGGTGATGAATTTAAATTTTCGGTAGTTTTAAGGGGAACATTAGCAAAAAAGTTTTCAAATTCCTGAGCTATTTCTACATCTGAGTTGATGGGGCCATGTGCAGTCTCTAAATTTAATTCAGTATTACGCTGTTTTTTCCTACCTGTTTCATTATTTATTATTTGCCAGGTAGTTTTTATTTTATCATCAGCTGATTTTATTTTATTGCTAATGTAAAGAGCTTTAGCTATTAGAGGACATAAAGTCATATTTTTTTTTAATTGTGCCGTTTTGTGTATCAAATGAAAGAGGTCGACGAGCACCATACAAATATGCATATACATGATATCATAATTATTGTCAAAGTAAATAAATATGTTTAAAAAATTAAAAACAAGCAAAAGTGAGACTGTGCTACGTATGGCGCGGCTGTAAAATTAATACTTGTAATACAATAAAACCCAAACAATTAAAATTTAAGCTGCTCTGCAAATACTTTATCACGAAATTATAACCCCAAAATAATTTAAATACAATGTAAGTTCAAAAACTAAAATCCGACTACTGAAAATTCACGCTCTAAAATGTATGAAACAAGAAAATATTTTTGTGTATTTATTATCCAGCTTGCGCGGTTGATATGATAACCTTGAGCAGTCCGTATACAGTACTTATATTATGTAATTTACCAGCGACGGCCGATAGATGGCAGTTTGTCGGACATAAAGAATAGGCTTCAACCGCCTAATTTTATATATAACAATAATGAATTTAGGAACATAAAGGTTTTGTAGTACATGAGGGACTTATAAAGTATACAGTATTAATTTGCATGGTGTAGGTACAATTAATTTGTTGGGTGAATCGCTGCTCTCGTAGCTAGATCACTGAGTAATCTGTATTTACAGTTTCGACTCCCAATTTGAGTATCACAAAAAATCATGTTTTTTATGTTTTTTGGAGATTACAGTACCAAAACACAAAACAATTTTTTTTTTTTTTTTTTTCAAACATAAATCATGACATTGGTACAAAAACGGTCAAGGTAAAGCCGCCTGCCTGTACACCTACAAAATTACAATGACATTTTTGTACCTATGTCTTGATTTCTGTTTGAAATACTCGTATTTTCTTGTTTCATACTTTTTATTCGAAATAAATATTGCGGAATCTTTCGAATAATTGTAAAAAAAAATCGAATTGCGAATCCAGCTATGCATGACAATTGTCTTTGTGTTGGCGTGACAACCGGGACGCGAAGGCTTAACGTGCTCTCTGAGGCACGGAAGGTTATCGGTGTGTAAACTTATAGGTCAATCGTTTGCTGGCATTTAAAATTCGAAAGAGCAACTAAAAATAATAATCTGTGTTTTTGTGAGCCCTTGCCATATTAAACCATAGGGCTTGTGGCTAAACAATAACAGCCACCCGGGGTTAAGCAACGCTTGCCAAGGTTGGTTCGTGGATGGGTGATACTGATACCCCTCTATCTCGTAAAGCATGTTAAGCCATTGGTCTCAGCTGTCATTAGTAGATCTTTCAACCCGAAAGTCCCCATCACCACTACCATTCTTACCAGGGGGTATTGTATTACCAAGTAGGTAACTGGGTTGAGGAGTTCTGATAGGCAGTCGCTCCATGTAAAATACTGGTACTCAGCAACATAATAGGAAAAACCCCAGGTAGCTGATGATGACCAAATTAGATCATGAATCGATGCCTTTTCATCAGCAGCTGTAAGTAAATACTGGCTGGATTTCTCCCTTTTCTACAGAGGATGAGTGAACTTTACACCCTGTTCCTCATACCTCTAAATTGGTGACCACGAATATGAACGTAAACGCAGCCTTCGTGCAATTACTTCGGCGTGACGTCATCATCATCATCACTCCCGCAAGCTTTCGTGAGGCGAGTCACAGAGCCAGCCAGTAACTACGGCTTCAACGGGTACTTGGTAAAGTTATCAATAACAACAATCGTTAGTGAATTCAATAGGCTTGGGTCCAAAAATTTTTTTTGTCCGGCTGGTATCTTAATAAAAAATATTGGCCACGTATTTTTTATTTTTTGACGTAATCAAAAGATATCGGCAATACATTGAGTTAAAACGTGGCATGATGTCACCCCTTGCTCGATTTTATACTGAATTATGACGTAACGACCCCTACTCCCCAACTTTAATGTTTTCTAAGTTATTTTTGATTATAATGATAAAGCAAAAAATATGTATATAATATTTTTTTATTATATGAAAGACGGACTAAATAGATTTTTTTTTTTTTACCTAAGCATCATTTCTATTATTAGCCTTCACCTGCCTTTTTTCCAGAGTACTTTATCGGAGTTGCCCGATTTGCACTCAACCGGAGCCTAATACGCAGTGCCACTGACCCTGTTTGGCTATCCGAGATTATGCTGCTGACTCTACTGCCCCGTTTTGCTCTCAAAAACTGCCAAACTTAGCTGTCGTTCGCTCGGACGTAATGAAATCGCAGCGGGATTTTATCGCGTACTGGATTTTCAACTCTCGGTGTTAAGCCGAGCGTTGAGAATCCAACGCACTGGGACACACTCTCGTTCCAGCACGTTGAAAAAACACACTTAGATTTTCAACTCTCGACGCTAAGCAGAGCGTTGAAAATCCAGTGCACGAAAAAAAATCGCCGCGATTTTATTACGTCCGTGCGAGCGGGCTTAGACAGTGCCTTCAAACCTTTTAAGAAGCTGAAACTTGATCTTAACCAATCGACTTTTAACATACCTATACATTCCATAATGATATAAAATAACGCTCGCACTAAAAGGTGCGTTATTGAAACTTTAAAAGTATCCCAAAGGTCGTCTCGGGATTCAGGGTCTCAGGGCAGACCGAAACCCTACCTATCGGCTTCGAATGTCGCCTACGAAAATAAGGCTGTCATACAAAAAATCTGTTGACCTTTCCACTATTTAAAACGTTTTCTAGCTTGAATGGAATAGATTTTTATTTATTTGACCTCTACTTACTTACAGACAAACTATGTTCTTAATGTCCCTCGGCAAACCTCGTGATTCGTCAGTCGTCGGATTTCTATCAGTTGCCCTTTACACTTGGTGCAGACCGGACGCTCTCAATCGACTTGGAAGTATATAGAGTTGTTAATACTCTTTAACTCTCTTTTAACTTAATGTAATTTATTTAAAAAATGGGAGGAAAGCCGCTAAAGTCGCAGGCACGACAGATAGGAAAATAGTTTTACAACTCTATATAGTTCACACGGAAATCAAAACAAACAACAATAAAGTACTTGGTTCTGAATTCAAATTATTATACACGATAAATCTAATAATTGATGGACATGGAAATTAGCATTCGTTTGTATTCGGAAATCCGATGATACCCGAGGGACATTTAAAAATTAGAAATACGTAATTATTTAATGTTATGTTTTGTTTTGACTTTGTACATGAATAACAGTTTTTGTAATACATACATACACAAAATCACGCTTTCTTCCTATATGGGTAGGCAGGATATATTTTTCGTAATACGTGACGTCATCATCATTTTCTTTTTCCACTCTCCCCTGTCAACCGTCACGCTATCATTCACTCATTCACTCCCTTCTCTTTCATATCATTCCTCCTTCCATCTTGTCTTCGTCCTCTCTCGCTCCATCCATCAACATTTATATTTATCACTCTTTTAGTCACATGCGTTTCCTCTCTCCTCATCACATGCCCATAACAGGCCAAACGATTTCCTTTCAACTTTTCTGTCACTGGCGCCATTTTTTTTTCGTAAACCTGTTATTAGGAGACTTATAATTCAAGTAGAGACAGCGTGGGTGAAATATTAGTACAGACGCCAGCACATCGAGCTACCCGAATCTGTCAAATTTTCCCAATCAACTTTGAACCTTATACTTCAGCGATAAAGTTGAAAATCTATTAAATAAATTTGTCAGATTGTAGTAGCCTGATGTGCTGGCGTCTGTACATTCAAAATACACAAACACCTTATTAGAAGATAATTATTACGTTGATCTTACATATTTGGAAGACTGTTACCTCAGCGTGGGTGAATATTATTAGGGGGACTTATTTTTAGGGTTCCGTACTCAAAGGGTGCCAACGGACCCCTATTACTAAGGCTTCGCTGTCCGTCCGTTTAACACGCTGTGTCTTTTGAACCGTAATAGTTAGATACTTGAAATTCACAGAGTGTGTACTACTATAGTCGCTATAATAACAAATAATAATATACAATAATACCAAGAAACATGTTTTTTTTTTGGCGTTTTTTAACTAAAGTATTTTAAAAAAAATAGTTTTAAATATTGTACGGTGGCACGGAACCCTTCATGTGCGAGTCCGACTCGCACTTGACCGCTTTTTAAGCTACTTACCATGTAAAAGCAAACATGTGGGTTGAACATTTCATGTAATTTTCAGCAATTTAAGTAGATTTGAATTGAATATATCGCCGCCCCCGCAGAATAAACGCGTAAGTGCTATTGCGGCGGTTTTGATGTTAATCCATATTCGTTATGTATAAGTCAAAATGCATCACCGATTTTTTTTCCATAGGTATGTTTAATGTTTATATCAAGTATTTACGAAGTTACATACACACGATATACCGTAACATAATGTTATAATTCCGACCTTGATGATATTTTATCCAGAACAAAAACTTAATCACCTTTAGCAGAAACTTTTCGACTGCACCAGATTAAACGCGTAATAGCCGATTTAATGGTATCACTGTACTGCGAAAAACGCAAAGAAAATTCAAGTTATATTACATTGCAAAACAATAGTTGACAAGAAAAATAAATCAAAGATAAAACTATTTACAATATTTCTGAAATTTTTTTTTTTTTCTTTTATTAATAACTCAAAAACGGTACCTGTTTAACACTTAATATTAATAAGACTATCTACAAAAAAAAATCTTTAAACGACATAAAAAACAAACTTCTATTCGGTGTAGTCATATAGTTATGGATCAATTTAGGTTTTTATTTTTCCTGTGAAATTGACTTTTTACACTTGCGCGTTTATTCTGCGGAGGCGGCGAATTATCATGTATGGCAAACACACCATCTAGTCCATTTACCTTCCATATTACCTTTGGCATCTGAAAGATATCTAACTACGAGTAATTCGACCAAATCGACATCTCTACATGATCAAACATTCGCAAAAACATTCCCACGCGTTCCGCCGCATTTTAATCTCAGATAATACCGAAAGACTCGTCAACCATAAAACCCAAAGATTTATAGTGACGTCTTTGACATCAAAGTATAAAAAAACACAACATAAAACTGAAAAATATTCCGATCCACTTTTATTTTGTTACAGAAAATCCACTTCGGCGAATTCGTGGGATGGTTCAGCTTGCATGAAATGTTTCCCCACATGTGACTTTCATAATAATTACATACAGAATAAAAACCGGCCAAGTGCGTGTCGGACCACGTACAATGAATCCTGGTATTTAAACTATGAATATCGGACATTTTTCTTAAAATGTTATATATTTTGGTCAATTCTCCAACTGCAAATGTAAGTTTGAAATGGCAAAAAAAATATTTTTTTGGTTGATAAATTAGTTTTTCGCACTGTTTCCCTTACATGTGCTGTGAGACTTTGCTTCCTGCCAAATTTCATGATTCTAGGTCAACGGGAAGTACCCTGTAGGTTTTGATTTATTTGCGAGTATCAAATATGTCGCATAAATGGTCGTATTTTTTTATTGCGTTGACTTAGAACTTTGATTTTTTTAGAGCTCCAAAAAGCTATAGACCTACGTAATTGATTTTAATTTCAACTTGATGCCTCCACGTGTTCCTGAGTAAAAAGGTCTTGACAGACTGACAGACAGACAGACGGACAACGAAGTTATCTTATAAAGGTTCCGTTTTTTCCTTTTGAGGTACGGAACCCTAAAAAATAAATTCAAAAGCAGCCCGGAATCTGGATTTGTGCCCGGTTGATGGCATTAAGGCTCAACCACTATTAAATGAGACTTAAACATAACTGACGAAATGTGGGTGTTCTATATATAAGTGACCTTTCAGGGTTTACTGACGTGTGGTTATGTTACATGTGTGTAAAATAAAAATGATAAAAAAGTGCAATATAGCCGCTACACGTGCGGAACAACCACGTGCAGAGACTTCTATAACCTGCAGTTTTGTTTTATAACTTTGCCCCGTACTTGCGATTTTTCCTGTATCGTGCCTGAGGCGCGGGACATACACAAGTGGCGAATGGCGCGGGCGCAGCGACGGTATGGCGCGGGCGTTGCGCCGCTTGTTTCATAAATTTCAAACAAAATGTATATAAACGACGTGGCGCGGAACATACACACAAGAGCCGTGGTGTGGGCGCAGGCGAGACGAGACGGTGCGGCGCAAGCGTGTGTTCCGCGCCTATACATTTTGTATGAAATATAAAACGGGCGGCGCAACGCCCGCGCCACACCGTCACCACGCCCGCGCCACGCTCGCTCCCCTCGCCGCATGTGTATGTCCCGCGCCTAAATCTCTCTGGTTGTTAAACTAAAACATAACAACATAAAGGTTTTGTTTGTTTTGATTACCTGTACCATAACAGTTCGGTTTCTACGACCATTTTAGGGAAAAAGATAATCTTTTACTGTAAAATGATTAACAATCATAATATTTGCACGCCGTATGTGGCGAACATGTCTGAAGCTTTATTTTTTAATTTCATCTTGCATACATTTAATTCTTGTATTTCTACACAATGAGCAAAATAAATGTATCTTTATCTGTTACTAACTTCCGCCAGCGGCTTCGCCCGCGTGATATCTTTATAAATTATAGCCTATGTTACTCAGTGATAATATAGCAGGTGAAAGAATTTTTAAAATCGGTCCAGTACTTTTTGAGTTTATTCGTTACAAACAAAATACAAAAATATTAATATTTTTTATTATTTTCTGTTTATAATATTAGTGTAGATAGATTAGTGTAGATATGCAAATTATCTGAGCAGTTAATTGAACTTCTGGACCTTCCCTACATAGCCACAAAATGCTGAAATAATTAAGTCTTAGCAGGAGGCCTGTGGAAAGCTACATGACAACGTTAAATATGATAATGAGAAAAGTAAGCAACACGAACGCTCAAAGTTGGACCATAAATTATTAATATTCGTCGAGTTGCTGCATTTGAACTGATGCAAAAATTTTTTGGCAACATTATTGTTTTGTTGCTGTACGTAATTGAAATATGTCGAATTGTGAAGTTATTAGTATTCGTTTACATAACGGATGAGTGATTTTAAATTACGCCATTGTATTTGGAAGGTATTTTATGCTCATTGCATAAGTAGTTAATAATTAAATAGCAATAATTTAAATTATGTTAAGAGCGTTTATTCTGAAAGTAGCAACATCGCAAATAGATGTCAAATATTTCGCTGTTTTGATTAATTTGGCAATATTACTGTATGGAAATAAGAAATATGGCTAAGTAGTGAACTAAAATATTAATTGTGAAATGCAATAATTAATATCGTAACACCGAATATTTAGTTTTAGATGTAAAAAAAGCATTTGGAAACTTTCCAAATGCCTTTTTTACTCCTAAATATATTATTACTCCTATATTCTAGTTCATTAGTTAGCCATATTTCTTGTTTCCATACAGTAATATTTCCAAATTAATCAAAACAGGTGAATATTTGACAGTTATTTGCGACGTTGCCAACTTTTTGGATGAACGCTCTTAAGTCTTAGCTTCCGCCAGAGGCTTCGCCCTCGAAAAATCTTTATAAATTATAGCCTATGTTACTCATTGATAATATCGCATTCTACTGGTAAAATATTTTTTTAAATCGGTCCAGTAGTTTTTGAGTTTATTCATTACAAACAAACATACATACAAAAAATCAAATCTTTTCTCTTTAAAATATTAGTTTAGATACATATTATTACAGAACAAAGTCGTTTTTTGTGTTTGTCTGTGTGGCAACATAGTTCTTCTAAACTACACGATTAATTTTGATGCGGTTTTCACCATCATCCAGAGAATTTATTCCGGAAAGTTTATGTGTATTATACACTAACCATTAATTTAGATATAGCACAGAAACGGCAATGTTTTGACATGTCCACCCGTGCGAGACAACGGCGGGTCACTAGTTATGTGTAAAATATTTAAATAACGTTTACCATCGCGCCAAAGACAGCTGACCAAAAGCCTCTGGGTAGATCTTGATATCAAACAATTGACGGTCGTGATATTTTTTTGACATGCTTCTGCAGGTGAACAAAATTTCTTCGTTGGTTAATACATGTTTTTATTATTTCGGACTCTAATTTACCATAACCATAATTAAAATACAGTCAGAAAAAAAATACTACCATACATAACATAAACATAACATCACGCCTTGTTTCCCCGGAGGGTTGGGCAGAGATGTCCCTGTAGCAGGTACACCCACATTTCGCCAGTTATGTTTAAGTCCCATGTAATAGGGGGCGAGCCTATTGCCATTAACCGGGCACATAATACTACCAATTTAATAATATTTAATATTATGCTCTATCAGACTAAAAAAACAGCACCCTTCAGTTTATTTCGAGTCTTATTTAGAACAACTAAAAACGAAGATGATATAGTACACTAAAGAGCAGCATACAAGCTGACACTTAATGGCAACACCTGGACTACGTAAAGACGCTTTTAATATTTTATTATTCTCAACTACTTAGGTACCCGTATTTTTGCCTGTAGTGGTGTTAGTTATGATATTTTCTTGATGTAAAATGTCTGCCTTTAATTAATGTGGGTAATTAAAAAAATCGCATTCAATGTGGTCACAAAAACTGGCCAAGTGCGAGACGGACTCGCACACGAAGGGTTCCGTATCACCGTACAATATTTAGGAAATAAATGAAAATACTAAACAAAGAATATTATTATTTTTCATCTCAAATTTTTAAAATTGCAAAGCTTTTGTATTTCATAATGATAGTATGAATTACAAAGTTATTTTTTGGAGTTGCAGAAAATCACCCATGTTTAAATAAAATACCTAATGAATCGGCGTTTTTAATATTTGTTGATTATATACAGTAATTATGCTACATGATGTACAGAAGTTTGAAATTCCTAACTTGTTTAATAGTTGAGATAGAACTGGTCTAAAACTGACAACTTTTACGGCCCCCTATTTTTTCAACTGTCTAATTATTACGGTTCATGAGATACAGCTCGCTGACAAACAGACAGACAGACGGACAACGGAGGCTTAGTAATAGGGTTCCGTTTGGCATCCTACGGGTACGGCATGCGGTACCCTAAAAATGAGGTGTACCCATTATTGACACTACGGCTGACACATGGTGACACATATGTTATGTTAATTAGTTCGCAATAATAATTATGATCAAGTTTTTCTAACTTAACAGACAGATGCTGGGGAATTTAATGCGCCACTTCTGCGTCTCAGCTAAAACACTAGAAATTTATAAAGGGCGCGTTTTGGGGACTGTCTTATGTAATTGTAACGTTCAAACAGTGCTGATCCTCAGCCTAATTTGAAAAATGAATTTTATTTATATTTAATGGCAAGCAAAGTCGATGTCGAGTATTCTGCCAATGTCTAAAGTGTGTGTGTGTGTGGGGGGGGGGGGGGGGGTGTGTAGTGTGTGTGTGCCTAAGTGTGTATGATTGAAAATAGATATTAGTAGGATTAGGGGAAAATATAAGCTCGTGGGTACGTCATTATGGTCAAATGGTATATTACAGATAAAATTTTCGACAAAATCCTCTTACAACAACCACGGGAAGTACCAAGGCCCCATATTCTAAAGAAAGGTCGATTCATTCATTACGCAATATGATTTCAATGAATATTCAAATCAATTTAACTTATCGATATTATCAATAGAATTTCGAGCGTAAACGTTAAATGTCACGTTCAATTAAAAGTTTTCAACCTGGAAAACAATGACTCTAGAAATAAATGTAATTATTTCGTTGATTGGGTACCTGACCTGAGCTTGGAATACAAATTATACACGAGGAAATGTTGTATAATGTACTAGCTTTATACATAAATCAAAATTAAACGCTGTTTGTTGGTAAGCGCATTACTTGAGGATGGCTAGACCGAATTGGCTATTTTTAAAATGTTCGTTAAGAAAATAATAACAATTTAAGAGGAGACTCCCTAAATTGTATTTTAATTTGCATTAATATTCTGAAAAAGTTACGCATACAATCAAAATGGAACTTTAGAATATGATTTATTGGATATTTTTCTTTCCAAATATAAGACAGTTACGTAATTCGAACACTTTCGCTCGATTCATTTTTTATTCGAAAATCATATCTTTTTTAAAGATTATTTGAAACAAAAACAAGATTACTCGGCTTTTATGTCTAAAATATTTATTAACAGTAAGAAATAGTTATAAACGAAATAAGAATTGAAAATCACAACATTTAGTTCCGTGCTCGAACGCGACCAAAGAGCGCACGTGATATTCAACTTTATTACTGATGTGTTAGCGTTTAGCACATAGTGGAGTGTTGGGGTGCATGGGGGCGGAGTTTGCGTGAAAATTGTGTTTGGAGTGCCTGGTCTTAAAACGTTTGCAGGAAAATTCGGGAAAAACGGAATGCATTTTTTTCAATGGGAATTGCAATTTTAATCGGAAATCTGTCGGGTCCAGCTAGTAACAACTGTTCATCTCGATGGGAACTTACTGCGCTTTGGAATGGGCAACAAGCTTCATCTTACTGATTGACTGACTTCTTGAATCTCCAAAAGTGCCTGTAATTGATTAAATTGATATAATGGTTATTTATGCAACTGTTGTATAGTAAGAGGTATTAAAACACGAATGTGGGTTTATCATACGACGCGAAGCCGAGTGTGATAATAGTAGGTATCACATGAGTGTTTTAATACTTAATTATATACAGTTGCAATAAGACTTTATCTACACCCATGATAAGAATCCTCTATAAAGGCTCGTGCAGATTTCAAAGGTTCATAAACCATAGGGTGTTGTACAATATTGTTTTCTCGACTTTTCTGGTAATAACTGACTAGAAATGTCCTCTGCTGCATTAGAAATATCTGGTGGTGTGTTATCAAAGCTTGTATCACTTATTTTCGTAAACAACAAAGTAATAAATTTTTGCAATACTAATTATATTATCAAACAAAAATGGCGGGATACGACGTGAATTCGAATAACCTATAAGTTTTTCTTTTTTTAATTACGGAAAATATAGTCGTGATATTGTATGAGCCATGCTTAAATAACGAGCAAAGGTGCTATTGTTGACAGCAATCACATTATCGGTAGTACGAATATTTCGCTGATTCGCAACCATGTGTTACGGTCGGTAAATAGCCGGTAACTTAATAAACTGATGAGCAGTTGTGCATAGTCCGTGTTATAAGTTTGTATGCCCGTAGGTAGACATACTTATAACACTGACTATGCACAACTTTACCGTAGTAAAGCGTCATAAATATGCATATGTAGGTACTTTCATTGGTTTAGTGGTCGTAACGTAAGCGCAACTACTGAGCGTGAGAGCTTGGGTTTGTTCACAGAGATGGGAGCTGGCTGATGAGACCTGTTTATATTTTAAATTATAGTCCGTGCAATCCACGACGACGCGCCCCACTCCGCGATTACTGTACTGTAAGCTGAACTCTAGTACGGCGCGGAGCGGAGTGGGGCGCGTCTTCGTGGATTGCGCGGACTATAAAGCTATTAGTTTAACTCAGAAAATACCTACATCATTATTATAATACAGTAGTTCAACAGGTTAAGCTACGCTTGCCGGGGTTGGTCTGTGGATGGGTGACCATCTTTACATACCGAGATTCCTCCGTGCCCTGGAAAGCACGTTAAGCCGTTGGTCCCGGCTGTCATTCGTGAATCTTTAACAGTCGTTACGGGTCGTCAGAAGCCCGAAAGTCTGACAACTAGTCTTACCAAGGGGTATCGTATTACCCAGTTACTGGGTTGTGGAGGTCAGATGCCTCGCTCCTTGTAAAATACTGATATTCAGCTGCATCCGGTTAGACTGGAAGCCGACCTCAACATAGTTGGGAAATGGCTAGGCAGATTAATTTATAAGTAATGTTATATTATTAACAAATGCTTCCTCTCTCCTAACTCACTTATTTTGCTGTGCCTGACAGGGTCTATATGATCTAATTATAAGTTTAACTCCTAAGAATACCTACATGTGGAATGCAATAAAAGCATTGAGTATTGAGATTTCTGTTAGCTACTCGTACATAAATGGTGTAAACAAGAAAGGCTTGAGGATCGCGGCTGTCGCCGACGTCGCCGACGCCAATCGCCGCCACTGGTTAAGCTATATTTTAAGATAGTTAATTGATTCAGGCATGACCTTGCGGAAATCCATTATAAATTACAATAGAAGTGGATATATTTAATAACCTGTTCCGCTTAGCTATTTCTAAAGAGTCATAAAAAACCCCTGAAATAAATCGACACGTGTTTCACCTCTCAACGAGGCATCCTCAGGATGACGATAGACTTGTCGCGAACTCGAACACGGCGACAAGGTGAAACACGTGTCGATTTATTTCAGGGGATTTTTTATGACTCTTTAGAAATAGCTAAGCGTAACAGGTTACTAAATATATCCACTTCTATTGTATTTTAAGTTATATTTTGTTTATAATTTTTTATTTTTACAAGTTTTTTTCTTTTTAAATTAAATTTTAGGTACTTACATAGTTTTTAATCTGTGGAAGCTTTTAAATGGTAATTTTAAGCGCTATTGTACTTACCTGTAAGTGTAGATATTAAGTTGTAAGCTTTCTGAAAAATAAATAAATAACATACAAAACATGACGCCTTGTTTCCCCGAAGGTTGGGCAGAGGTGTACCATGTACCTGTAGCAGGTACACCCACGTTTCGCCATTTATGTTTAGGTCCCATGTAATGGGGGGCGAGCCTATTGCCATCAAGCGGGCACAAATCCAGACTCCGGGCTGCTACTGAGAAATTTCAGATAGGAAAATCCAATAAAACTTCGAATCGAACCCAGGATCTCATGCTCAACATTAGCGCGATCACTAGACCAACGTCGATTTTTTTCAAGTTTTCACTTCTGTCGGCACTCCCGGAGTGTCACTGTTTTTTTAATATTCATATAGCCGGAGTCGCACGTCATTACTAAATCATGTAACTAAGGAATAAGTCGTAGACTTTGTGTAAGTATACGAAAACGGAAAAAAATCGATATCGATGTATTTTGATACCTTTTTAGTTGGCGTTATTGTCGTGTTGTTGGGTTTTGTTTTTACTTTATTTTAACTTCAATTATTTTGAGGTTTATGTATGTATGATTATAGGTGGATAACTAATATATTTTTAGAAAGTACTCCTATCATTTGACACTCGATACTATAGCAAAAAAAAATCGGAGACTCTCACTTTTTTGGATGTAAAATCCGCCATATTGATTTTGTTCGTATAAAATGTAGCCTATAGATCCAGATCTTAATAAAAAATCGACTGACACCTCATTCATCAACATTGTATGAGTAGTTTAGGCGCTACGGTGGAACAAAGTAAGCTGAGAATCAGCAATTTTCGAACGTCAAAACAAACATAGACTGCTAAAAAAAAAAAACCGACTTCCAAAAAACACTACAAAGTGAAAAATAACTTTAATTTCGGAAGTCGGTGTCTTTATTTGGTTTTGAATTTTCGTTTTTTGTCACCGACTTCCGAAATTAAAGTTATTTTTCACTTTGTAGTGTTTTTTGGAAGTCGGATGTTTTTTTTTTGTAAAAAGTTTTTATTTTTCACTTTTTAGCTGTGGTACCTCCCCCACACAAATTCGAAAACCACTACCTGCTATGTAAATAACAGTGACAGGAACTTATCATATCATCCACATACTAAGTGGGAAAAAGTACGTATTATTGAAGCTAACTCAAAAACTATCAAAGCAAAGTTAATAAAATTTATATGGGACCATTTCGAGTGCATACCCATTTCGAGTGCACAAACAAAAAAATAATTTTCAAAATCGGTCCACAATTGACGGAGAAATAGGTGGACATACATAAAAAAAAGAAAAAAAAAAAAACCATATGCGGCGAACATATAACCTCCTCCTTTTTGGAAGTCGGTTAAAAAGATACCCTTTAGGCTTCGCCGTAGTCGAGTAAAAAAGATAGAAAAAAGAAGAGCCAGAGAGAAAACCATGAAAGAACTCTCATGGTACTTTTTATGACTGCTTGACCACAATAACAAAAGCCAGTCAAGTAATTGACATAGATTTGTTAATAAAATAAATTCTTTTCAGAAGTCAATAACAACTAGCCTCTAACCGGGAGCAACAGCAATCGTGCATTTATTTACAAAAGTAACCAAGTTCTAAAAACACAAATAGAAGAAATTTCTTCCCGAGTCTTGAATAAAAAGTCATCCTAAACACAAAAACATACTTTAAATTGTAAAATTTGCATAAATATAAAGCTAAGCTTTTCCGTAACAAATTAGGGTTGGCTATAACCGGTGCCTTATTTAAAGTTGTGCCCGCAACTGTCTGTGTATCCACGTTTCGCTTGTCAAGTTGCGGTTTCTATTAAAAAAGCAAAAATTACATTGTTCGCTGCAGGCGCTGGCAGGGCTGTCAACCTTACAGAGAAGGAAAAGGCTTTCATTTCAAACTTTTGTGGTGGCACCCGCGTCCTTTGTGTTGACGATGCGAAATTTTATACTTCATTCAAAGCGTGCGGTATTTTTACCGTCCGCATATTCTCCTTTTACTGTATATGAATAACTGCCAACCTTATTTTGGAGTGTGTTAGTGGCTGACAACTTGGTATAGCGTATAGCTCGCTCCGTAATATTACTGGGAAGCCAAAGGATGTATTCTGTTTGGACGTTTTTGAAATTTCTTGAGTAAAATGCGGTCATATTTTATGAAGTAGGAAATTTCTCAATTAGTATTTTCATCTTTAGTAAATGAAAGTGTTGTGTTTTAATTTAAAGAATGTCCGTAATCTATTGTAATGGGACTTAATAAGACCAAAACACATTTTGTTGTCGCATAGAATCCTCATTACATAAAAGATTGATCTGCCTAGCCTTTTCCCGTTGGGGTCGGCTTCTAGTCTAACCACTTGTAAATGAATACCAGTATTTTACGTGGAGCGACTGCCTATCTGACCTCCAAATCCTCATTATAAAAGCTGGAAGTAAAATAACTATTATTTATATTATATAGGTTCAAATTAAATTATTTAGCAAAACTGCAGACGTGGTGGGTTTCGATATCAAAACAGGACAAAACAAAAAATAAATAAATTAGAAGAGTTTTTTTTTTTGGTAGAACGGTTTTTGATGTAATACTATAACGGCTGTCAGACCGACTGTTGGCGTGGCAACGCCGCTTCGCCACTCCAACAGTGCCAATGCCAAACCAACGCCAACGCCAAAGTTGGCGTTGGTAAATTACTATCCTTACAAGCATTTTACCTGTACATAATAATTTCGATGTTTCACATCTGCCAGACGTCCCACCATGGCTCATTTTTAGGGTTCCGTACCCAAAGGGTAAAACAGGACCCTATTACTAAGACTCTGCTGTCCGTCCGTCTGTCACCAGGCTGTATCTCATGAACCGTGATAGTTAGACAGTTGAAGTTTTCACAGATAATGTATTTCTGTTGCCGCTATAAAACAAATACTAAAAAACAGAATAAAACAAATATTTGAGGGGGCTCCCATACAACAAACGTGATTCTTTTGCCGTTTTTGTAGATAATGGTACGGAACCCTTCGTGCGCGAGTTCGACTCGCACAGGATAAAACAAAAAAAAAACAGAATTTCTCAACTTATATTTCAAGTAATAACACTACCAGCGGTCGTTGACCCCTTAAAACAATTCATCAGTTTTTTTTTTTTGATTATGTTTATATACCCATCACGTCTGCGTAGTTTCGCTAGCTAGTTTAATTTGACCCTATATATAGTTGTACAACTATGTTCTTAATGTCTCTCGGCAAACCTCGTGTTTCGTCAGTCGTCGGATTTCTATCAGTTGCTCTTTGTACTCTCAATTGACTTGGTAGAGTAGTTAATACTCTTTTAACTTAATGTAATTTATTTTAAAAATGGTAGGAAAGCCGCTAAAGTCGCAGGCACGACAGATAGGAAAATAGTTTTACAGTTCACACGAAAATCAAAACAATACAACAATAAAGTACTTAGTTCTGAATTCAAATTATTATACAAGAAAAATCTAATAATTGATGGACATAGAAATTAGCATTCATTTGTATTCGGAAATGCGATGATTCCCGAGGGTCATTAAGAAAATAGAAATATTGTAAATGTTTTATGTACCTACTCGTATGTATTTATTGTAAATGTAACTGGTACACCACAGACTACCTGCAGTATTGTCTCTCGTTCTCCCTTTAAAAATCTATCCAAAGGCTGTCTTTAGAAGATCGCTCTTAGCGATAATACCGCTGTAGCGGTTACCCCACCACATACGAACTACGCATCATATACATGACGTCACACAAATCCTGCATCGCGCAATTAGAGTTTACCGAGCGATCGACATATATACAAGATTTCAACTTCAAATCGATGGGTAGTTACAACACCCGTCTGGTCGGAGGATCCTCCCTTTTCTATGGTGGATGAGTGAACTTTACATCCTGTTCCTCATACCACTAAACCGCCCATTGTGTCACGCTATGTAAATTTTTTTCATTTATATCTGTAACTAGCTTCTGCCTACGACTTCGTCCGCGTGAAATTTCTTGTTCCCCGATCCACCCCGTCGTATCACATCGTCTGCCCGCGCTATTACTTTGTTTTCACTTAGAGTTCTCTCTGAATTTTTCTGTTTATTCGGCTCCTAAGGGTCGTAGCGTGATAGTTAATTGATTATTCAAGCGTGACCTTGCGGAAATCCATTATAAAATACAATAAACGTGGATATATTTAGTAACCTGTTCCACTTAGCTATTTCTAATGAGCCATAAAAACTCCTGAAAGAAATCGACACGTGTTTCGCCTCTCAATGAGGCATCCTGAGGATGACGATTGACTTGTCGCGAACCCAAACAAGGCGTGTTGCCACACCGATCGCTGAACGCAGAGTGAACTCACTCACTCACCCACTCGTGAGTGCACTCTGCGTTCAACTCTTTAGAAATAGCTAAGCAGAGCTGGTTACTAAATATATCCACGTCTATTGTATTTTTTCGTGGCATGAATTTTGAGGAAGGATATGTAATAGCCTTCCTCAAAAATAGGGCTATCAAATGCAAAAAGATTTTTTTAAATCCGACCGGTAGTTCCAGAGATTAGCACGTTCAAACAAACAAACAAAAAAACAAGCTTTTCAGCTTTATTTGAAGTAATTATAAGTAAAGATAGAAATTATTAGTATCAAAATAGCTTCGCATGGTGTACATACATAATAAAGAGTATTATATTTTATTATATTCTATATTTCTTTACCTCTCGAGTTCAAGCAAAGTGACAAAGAAAAATCAAAAAGGTCTCTTCCTTCCTATGTATTTCGTAACAAAAGCTGTACAAGTAAATTAAATACTTCCAGACGACTTCTTAAACACATTCCCGGAACAAAATCAAATGAATTCTCCTCATTAACTTGAATAATGAGAAAACCACTGAGATAATGATGTTTTGGCAATCCGTCCTTCATATCTCGTAAAGGACCCACTACTTTATTATATCCTAAAACAAAGGAAATTGCCGACCGCTCCGACTTTGATCATTGGCTGAATAGAACCCTTTGTCGATGTTTTACTAATAAAGTTTACCTAAATATTATGAATTTTGTAATGAAATATTAATATTAAATGTTTTTGTTTAAGGGTTGGGCTAATTAGCTGAAATAGTTTATGTGGAGGTTGGTTTTGGTAGCTGAACGCTAAATTGGTAAGCATGAAAACTGACGTGGTATAACTTGCTAAACCTACATCGTGTGCGTAGAGTTGCGGCTGGATGTGGCATCAAGTAAGTAGGAACCGCAATAAAAAGTAGATTAATGTACATAAGTGTATTCTCCCTTTTCTTATTTTACTGAAACTCTTCAAATTTATAATCAGCTTATAATATGTTCCCACTGCTGGGACACAGGCCTCCTGTCGGTGAGAGGGAGTGGGCTGCAATCCACTACGCGGGCCCAGTGCGGGTTGGTGGACATGCCGGTTTCCTCACGATGTTTTCCTTCACTGTTTTGAAAGCAGTGGTGATGAAATTAAATACACAAAATTAAGCGCCTGCCTGGGTTCGAACCCACGACCTTCTTCAAATAAGCTACAGTATATTTAGGTAAAATATTATTTGGACGACATGCTCGGTGCATTGCCGTATAAAAACGTAAATGCTAACGGCTCACAAGCAGCTGGAAATTTATTATAATATATCTGTAAATGCTGCCCGCAGGAAAAATGCTCTAGGTTTTCTCTTCACACAATTTCCTTTTAAGAAATGAAAAGGATTTACACTAGCAATTTCAAGTATCTGAACATCAGTGTGATCTTAACTGTAATTGTTTAAAATTAGGTACTCGCTTATTATTTAATGTCACGTCCAGTCATGATTTATAACGTGTAATATATTTTTAGAGCCCGCAGCATTTTTTAATTGTACCCAATTAACTTTATTCCAGCCCTCGGTTCAGGAACCCAATTACAACACTTCGTGAAAAAAAAATTAAGACGAAAAATAAAAACAATAAAAGATTTTATACGGTACGCCGCCGTCGTGGACGATTTATAAGATCAAAATGTAATGACATCTTTCATCTTAATTACTTTGCCTTTGACCTCTTTTGAAATCGGCAAAGACTTATTGTTTTTTTCCTTTTTTCTCTCTCACTGATTTTCTACAAGGATTTGACATTATGGAGTATTAGGCCAGTCTGTTGCCACGTGGAATTGGGTTACCTTCTTTACAGTTATTAGGGTTTATAAAAGGTATTCAGCCTTATGATTATTTTAGATACGGGATTGTGTTCTTTTCTTTTATTAGAAAAATATTATAGCAAAGTTCGTGTTATGTAAATACAAAAAATACGAACAAGACTTTCATATTCGTGTCTACGACTTACATGGTTTTTCCCTAAAGGCGCGCGCGAATGCCAAGGAAAGTTAAGGAAAAAGAAAATTAACTTTTTTAAGGAATGGGAAAGAAATAAAAGTCGGAAGTAGGTGTATCAACTGTGTTATTTTGTTCGAATTTGAAAGGTTAACTCTGAAATTGAATTACTTATTCGTTTTGGGAAGAAGAATATAGGGTATTAGATTTGTTCTTACGAATTGTATTTTTATAACATTGTATAGTTATAGTTTTGTTTAAGTTTTAAACAGTTATAGTCTTTGTCTTTCACCACCATATCCACATAGACCTCTAGTCAAAGTCAAATCATTTATTTCAAATAGGCCCATGTATGGCACTTTTGAACGCCAAAATTTACAAAATATTAAAATTTATTCTAGTCGCCCCTTCCAAAAGGTAGTTTTCGTATGGAGGAGAATGGGCAAGAAACTCCACCGTTACACTTTTAAAATGTTTTACAATTGTTTGTATATGCACGTACATTAGTTAAATAATATTACCTATATGTGAAGACGATGCACCTAGAATAAAATTACTATACCACAATAGGTAAAAAGAATTAAAAATGAAGCAACGACAGATAATTAAATATGTGATAGATACAGGTGCTCACATATTTACAATAATAATAATAAAAAAATAGTGTTTTATTTCAGGAAAAATACCCATATACAAAAAAAAAAGTAGTAAAAACAGTAAAGACATGATGTTAGTGGCTTTTGTTGATGTGCTGTGCCAATCTTGTTATTTTCATGTCTAAAAAAACAGATGACAGAAAAGTGTAGGTAATAGAGTATAGAAATATAGTCAGGAACATCAATTGCTTGTCAAATTGACACACAAATTTGCCATTTTATACAACTGTCAAAATGACAGTTGGATTTGAGTATAGTACCTATGGACAATTTACGTGCGTATTAAATTAATAACCTTGATTTTACAGAAGAATATAGAGCTGCTATAATCACTTGCATTATTACACAATCTTAGAACCAAGAAGCGATTTATTTTAATAATTTGAAATCACAAAATAGTAAAACAGCCACTAAAATACAAAATACAGTAACACACATCTCACGAGGGAAAACAACGAATTATTATAAACGTGGACCTTATTTAAGTTATATTTAGGTACGGCCATGAATTGATTATAATAAAACAATAATGGCTGGTCACTTCGCATTATGTTCTCATTTGTGGGTCAGCCCTGACCCCACTGAAAGTGAGTTATGACATATTATTAAAGCTTAGAAAGAATTGGTAATGCGGATGATTTAAATAAAAATGTTGGTGGTAGGAGAAAAAAGGTTGAAATGGTTTTTTAGAAAAAGATTTGGAGAAATGTATAAAATTTTGTATGTAGCTTTCATACGGTCTACATTTTAGTAATAATACATACACGGTCACAATGAAAAATACATAAAATTTGATACATAACATGGTCGTAATAAACTAAAATTTGCTTCATTCCAAACGTTCTACGTGTCGCTTTTTCGGGCGGTTATTTAACCCGTCAAAGTAGATTGTAAACTATTTACTTTAAAAAAAAACCACATGCAGTAATTAATTACCTAAAATTATTAATTTGGAAGTTTTTTTATGATGAAATGTTTTCATTTTTCACTTTTTAGCTGTGGCCCTATCCTACCTGCCAATACACGTATACCTCTACTTGCTATGGAACCAGTGACAGGAAGTTATCATGACATCATCAACATACACTAAGTGGAAAAAATAAAAAATAATTATTGAAGCTAACTCAAAAACTACCCAAACAAATTTATATGGGACCACCGTGCAAGATTTCTCTAGAAAATTAAAAATAATTTTCAAAATCTTTCCACAATTGACGAAAATATCGATGAACATACATAAAAAATATATACAGACGAATTGAGGACCTCCTCTTTTTTTAAGAAGTTGGTTAAAAAACTACCTCACTTTGACATAACCAACACCAATTATTTCTGACAAAAACACACCAAACATCACAATGGCTTGCCAACACAGCGGACAAAACAAAACACAACGCAAACGCGCCAAAAAAAGTCTCAGCCGAGGCTCGGGGTTTTTGTACCCCAGCATAGGGCAGTGGTCAACGGAGCATAGATACGCAGCCGGGATAATTGCGACACACTGTCCTTTAAAGCCCAGACTGTTCCAATTATCCCCAACACTAACACAGGAACATTACAGAAACCCTGTGTCTAAAGGATTTCATTAAAAAATCGCATGCGAGTGTGTATTTTTGACGTAAGGAATTTTTTGTTTAGGTATACATGTTTTTAGTGAAAGCCCTGTTTGAGGCGACAGATCTTGTTAGGTTAGTTATTTATTTTTTGGATTTGTTACGTTGTGAATGACGTGATAGGGGTGATCGTGGTGTTTAACGTAAATATGTTCTAAGTACTAATAGTATTTACTGTAAAATATTTATTCGCGGTGGGTGGTGACTGTAAACATCAATTAACTTAGGATAGTTACTTTCAAAAATACTTCAATTACAATAAACTTTTTGACTTCGACTTAATTTAAAAATAGTGCTGCAGGCTAAAAGTTACATTAAAATTGTGAAAATGGAAAAAAGAAAAGTGAACTGGCATATAAAGTTGGTGTCAAAACATTATTCATAAATATTTAAAAAGCACTTATAAAGACTAAGTAATTTTATTCAAAAATACAAAAAGAATATCATTCAAACTAGTGACTCTTGAAAGTTAAAACGTTTCGAAATTAATTGCAATATTTTTGAGGTTAACAGGGCAAAAACACAATCCCTATCCCTCGTCCACATTACATTGTAAGTACAAAACGGTTTTACAGACGATAAACTTTGAAAAGATGCCCAACATTTTGAAAACATAAAAGAAAGGGCGAGTTTGAAGATATTTTAAACGTAAGGTAAAAAGATTACGGTTACATTGTTACGTAACATCTTATTTTCACTTTGTCTAGAAGAAAAAAAATACGGTTATAAAAACAACTAGGTATTTATAAAAATAGAGGTTATAATTACATCTCTAAAATTACGAAAAAAAAAATTAATAATATGCAAGTACCTAGTTGATAAGTCAGATAAATGTTTCAACTCAATTTACAATGAACGTAGTTTCTAGCCTCTGTAATTGGGTCTTTTATCATCGGGGATAAGATTTTATAAACTTTTTCATAAAACTAAAACTAGAAAACTGGCATTTGTAAAAATTAGACCTACTTTTAAGGATGATTTCCACCGAACAGCTTGCATCGCATCGGATCGGAAAGGATACGAACGGATGCGGTGACAGCCGATTGCGTCCGGCAGGATGTCGACGCATACGATTGGCTCCATACCGTCGCTTGCGAACGTATTCATTTCTGCGCCTAGTCAAATAGTTTCATTCCTACCGTGTTGACGTGTTCTAATTTTTGAAAATGGTTGAAGTTGACGTAGTATTGTTGGCTACAGGCGAACGTAGCCGATCGCGCGTCACAGCAAACTTTCGGCTACGATCGCGTGTCGCGGAAGACGCCCGCGGTCAAGATGCTGTGCGCGGCTTGGTAATATAGACTTTAAATACTGTGTACACGATTTAATATCGTTTAAAGATTGTAAAATCCGTTCCGATCCGATGCAATGCGAGTCGTTTGGTGGAAATCATCCTTTACTCCAATCTGTTTGAGACGGGACAAAGCTGAATCCTCATAACAATAACTTAAGGCAATTTATGTAAACAAGCTGTGTCGTTTATTGGCTACTTTTTCCTTCACTTCAGATACATTTTCAAACTGGGTCGATCCAATAACTGATGAAACTAATTTAACAGCCCTATACACGACTATCACACGAAAACCGTTCTCTGAAACCATTATATTTTGATTGAAGGATCAGAGGATCTCAGAACCTTACAATAATGACTCCCAGAATAAATTATTGGCTACAACTTAATCGTAATTTCAAAAGCAATCTGTTATCCAAATCGTATATTACAAGAGAAGGGTAAGATTTGGACAGATCTCAGGAGCCTTCAGGGAAATCAAGTGATCCAAGCTGCGGCCACCGGTTCATTGGGCACCGCCTAATGCGATCCATTGTTAGGTATTACAGCGGTGTTTCACGTAATAGCGCAATTTAAGTTGGTATGTACAGACGAGCCCAAAATCCGGCAGCTTTTAATGTTGCAGCAAGAATTCCGTTGGGACCTGCTGAAGACCCATGAATGAGTCAAGAGGTAACACGAGAGTTTACTTTTAGTTTAGTTTTTATAGCTTCAGTTACTATGTATGCAAATTATGGTGTAGGAGACATTATTCAAAATTCAGTAATCAATCCACTTAAAATTCAAGTTAGTTACCTAAGACTTAAAATTAATGCTTTTAGCATACTAATTGGAGCAACTGTGCAGAATTTTGGGCCGGCAAATTTTTAAGCCTATCTTATTAAAAATTCTTTGAAACACTAAGATAATTTAGTTAAAAAGTTATAGGTACTTACTGCAGATAGGACAATTTATGAGAAAAATATACTTGTATAAAATTGTAATAGTTAAAAGTTGAAGGACTTGTGAAAGTTTCTGGAATAATCTGTTTAATAAAGTCTTATATTAAAGAAACGGTTTCGTATGAAAACTGAAATTGACCAATATTTTTTTTATTTTTTTTATCTGAAGTTCCATTAACATTTGCTCTTTGAATTAAAAATACATTATATTTTAAAGTTAAATAAAAATCGGTTTTCATTTTAAAATAAATGCAATATACACTTTACCTCGTCTGTACATAACATGAGACTATCCAAAATTATCTAATGTGTAATGACAGTGTCCAATCTGATGAGGGTCGAGTCCGGAGCCAATCTGAAAGGAATTTCAGTTAATATGCCCGTTATTCCGAAACACCGTACCCTTGTACTGAATAATCCACCTATTTGGTTTGCAAAGAGTGTAAATTATTGCCCGCATTCCATCGCTGTTTTCACACTACATAACACACTTGCAATTCATACTTGGCCGTCAATGGACTCGATATTTTAATGTGCAAGGTACAATCGCGGTGTGAAGTAGTAGTAATAAGCGATTAAATCTACAGCTAGTCTAATGTTATGCACACATGAATGGTTACAGCAATTCGCAATAATAAGTAATGGAAACTTTGATATAAGTTTGTGTTTCATTTAATTAAACAAGAGTTGCAATTTAAAATTTTAATTCTAAACTATTTATTTAACCATTTCTACAATTGTCAAGTTTTTTAATCATGTAAACAAAGGGTGAAAAATTAAAAACAGTGTCATTATACGAAAATTATTTTTATTTTACTGAATCAATATTCAAGATTCAAGAGGTAAAAACAAACAAAAGATATTTATAAATCCAAGCCCCACGTTTCGTTAAATACTTATTTTTCTAAAAGGGTCATGATTAAAACCTCAGCACACGCTTCAAACACAGAACGAACCTCGTCGCAAAATGGAAAAATCATTTTCTTTTTAATTATAACCAACTTGTATGTCATCAAGTTAATAAGAGCTCCGACGTTGTTAACAAACACACGAACAAAGGTGCTATTAAACAAAAGCACGGCAGCTCCCTACAAAAGGATGTCACAGGCATCCCACTCATACTACATAAACCGCTCTTACATACGAATTAACCTTTACGACAACCACGCAAAGATCATTTTCCTTTAACCCGTCTATTACAATTGCATGGTTACGACCAACACTTTGAAAAACAATAAAAATCTCTGGCGGATCACTTTTTCCTCAAATAACCAATTTATTTATGTTTTATGAGTGTCGAAATGTGAATTGAAGAGTCTTGAATTTGATTCCTGGAGGCAACAGAGTAGTTTATTATAATAAAACATGGTGCGAATGTTTTTACGATAACTTTTTATGATACATAAAAACCGAATATCGATAATAGTGAGCTATTTGGTATAAACTACTTCGGTTCGGTTTCGGTTATGATTTCGGGTTTGTATCGGCCACGCTTCGATCCATAACGACTCGAAGAGTACTCCAATTAGGATCCGTTTTTTGGTGATGTTTTGCTTTTTTATATTATTGGAATTTCAGTATTTCAGCTAGAAAATTCACCGATTTAGAAAAATTGGTGCATTGACCAGCAATTCTAATCAAGTTGGCTTTATTTTTCAGTGTGAATTTAATACGTGATTGGCTTAAGGTGAATTTATAAGCCAATTTTATTTGAAATTAACAACACAGGTCTCAAAGAAAGGTCAAGGTCAGTCGATTCAAATGTTCTAGAAAACAAATGAACTTTATGATTTATAGTAATTCTGATTATTCAATTGCTAGAATCGACGTCAAATTAAATAATCAAGAATTGCTTTTAAAAACAATAATTCATTTATAAATTTATTATGAACCCAAATCGAAATAAAATTTACAGTGTTATTTTGTGTAAATTCAGAACGGGATTATTTTTAAGAACTCACTAACTTAGTAATTTTTGACTCAATATAAAATATTCTTTCATTGAAAACCTTTCCATTATAATTATTTTTAGTGCCAAATTAATATGATAATTGTTTGGACAATCTATATATATACATATTATTAATTAAAGTCGCTTTTCGTATTTTTCTGTGTGACCGCATTGTTCTTCAAAACTACGCAACGAATTTTGACGCGGTTTTGACTACTATTTAGAGAATTTATTCCAAAAGGTTTATGTGTTTCATACATTAAGAAATTTACATAATATAATGAAGAAATCTCCATGTTTTTATAAAGTCCTAAAAACCGTGCGAAGCAGGAGCAAGTCACTAATATTATTAAAATCGGTTCTCTCAATCTTGCTACGAAAGCGTAGCCACGTAGCAGCGTAGCGGCAAGCTACGGCGTAGCATCAAACATTTCATTCAACATTACCAGATTGACTTAATTAATATGAAGCATTGCCCTATAAGTACCACATAGTATGTAATATCAAACACGATCTATGTGATGTGTGAACGTAGGTGTGTATGAAAGTTAAACAATATGACACAGGGGACAAAGCAAGTGGAGTGGTGGACCCTCCAGTTTCGAGACCGCCCTTTGTTCTATGACCCTGCCAGTGATGTTTCTTTTGTAAGTGGTGTATGTTACAAGCGGTCGGAGGGTTGAGTGGGGTATTTATTTTGAATTAACGTGTATTTTATTCTGTAATGATATGTCGATGAATGGGAGAGAGAGGTGAGGAGATTCAGGTGGGTATCCTATTTGAGTGGTCCAAATAATGATATTTTCGGAATCCTGCGGCCTTCACAAGATCATCGGTCCACCTTTTGGGAGGCCTTCCAACGCTATGTCTTTCGGTAAAAGTTCGGTTAATGTTCTTTTGTATTATAATGTAAATTTTTAACTGGATGATCTATCACAATAATTGGAAACAGTATTGTGTAATGATTGCGTTCCTTTTTTGGTTCTGATAGATTCTTTCTGAACGCGTTGAAATTTAGCGTACAAAATTCATATTTCTCACATTTTATATTTTTAATTTTACAACTGTACCTAAACAGAATAAATCATAGATACGAAAAGAAGAAGAAGCTTGTGTTGTTCCATTGTAGGCCAAAAACCGCTTTTTTCTTTGTGTTAATTTATAAATAAAATAATTGTTGCTACGGCGTAGCTGATGGATACACGGCTACGCTGTCGTAGCAGATAACCGAAGAGCTTTCATAAGCGCCAACAAAAAAAAAAAAAAACAACGGCGCTCCAGGAGTGCCGACAGAAGTGAAAACTTTTAAAAAAATCGGCTCCGCGGTAATCAACGCGTTGATGTCTTTTACTCCACGGTGTCGGTAACAGGTCGCGAAATAAATGGTTTAGTCCCATCTCAAAATGCCCAACGCGCCTAAAGAAGTTTTCATTTAAAAAATCGCTTCCTCCTATAAACTGCACCGCTCTCGCTTCCCGCCAGTCAGGAAGCAGTGTCTCTTTAAAGCAACCACACGAGATCGCTTTTGTGTACCGCTGACATGCCCCGCAGACATCGCGTGAACATTCTTTAATTCTACCCTCAAACCTCGTTATTCAATCAAATGGAAACATCCTATTGTCTGTACTTAATTGAAAATTTTCGTCCATGTTCGAAATATTTCGGATTTGGTTAACAGAAAATAAATCTATGTGTATAAATGTGAAAATGGATGATGGATGATATTAAATGTTTTTTTCTTTGCGTGACCATCTGTACATACCGAGACCCCTCCGTTTCTCGGAAAGCACGTTAAACCATTGGTCCCGGCTGTCATTCGTGGATCTTTGACAGTCGTTACGGGTCTATAGAAAGTCGAAAGTTTGACCAGTCTTAAGTACCAAGGGGTATCGTATTATTCAGTTACTGGATTTTGGAGGTCAGATAAGCAGTCGCTCCATTTTAAATAATGGTATTTAGCTGCATCTGGGTTGACTGTTACCGACCCCAAAATAGTTGGGAAAAGACTAGGCAGGAGATGAAACTTTAGTAAGTTGTCGTGCACAAGCCCGTAGAAAAAAAAACGGCTGTTTTGTTTTTTTTTTCAGTTTTTAGTAATTATACATCTTCAAAATTAAATACGTTTTATCGAAGCTAACTCAAAAACTACTCAAGTTAATTCATATGGGACCACCGTGCACCGGTCAAGCGTCCTCATACAAATGTTTTTTTTTTTTTCCAAAATTGGTCCACAATTGACAAAAATAACAATAACCTCCTCCTTTTTTTAGGTCGGTAAAAAAAAGTCAAAAACAAAGTCGCGTGCAACAGCTAGTAATATATTGTGTGAGTTCGAAGGTCGTTAGTTCGATATCCGATCAAGACAAATATTTGAACGACTCGGTAAAGTTTGTTAAACGTCTGGACTTTCATTTCTGCGATTTACATCATCGACAGACAGATAGATTTCTTGTAAATCAGATGGTTATTTATTATGATTCTGGTGTCCCTGCCCACCTCAATATTTTAGAAGATAGTGGTGCAGTAGCTCTGGGTTATTTAAACACCAAATATAGTTTTTCCGGCCACCTCCATTATCATGTCGGGAACTAGCAAAGTAAGTATGCTTTTGACAGGTTCATCATCACCATAATTTCAGCCAAAAGACGTCCACTGCTGGACATAGGCCTCCCCAAGCACAGCCACTTCGGCTGGTTTTATGCTTCCCACATCCAACGGATTCCTGCGGCCTTCACAAGGTCGTCGGTTCACTTTGTGGGAGGCCTTCCAACGCTACGTACGGGTATTTACAGTCTGATTATAAACATGTCTCAATTCCCATGCCCGACATGAGTATTTTTAGCAACAACTACACTAAATACAGTGTGCATGCGTGACGTTCTTTCGAATTAGCACTTCTGTACTGATTAACTAATTGTTAAAGGCGAACCTCTGTGCGACATTTCTATGCTAATGCATCGCGATTTACAAACAGACAGATGACTCTACTCCGGTAATTGTGTTAAGGGGATATACGTTTTGTGCTTTCATTTGATTTTTTTCTTTTATTTTAAATGTTTGAATATACGAATTTTTTTAGCATAGTACTAATAATGTACAGTACATTTTTAACTAACGAAGGGCGTCCCCGTCAACCCGCGATAGTATAGTATCCATATGATGATACGTAAAAGAAGCATTCTGTACACGCGCACTTGTCTTTCAACGGGGAAAGACAAGGACAAAGTGTTTTTTTACGTACCTATCATTTTTAATTAAAAATTGGCAGGGCACATTGCTCGCAGAACGGATGGACGATGGGGTCGAAAGGTTCTGGAGTGGCGACCATGTACCAGAAGACGTAGCGTTGGAAGACCTCCCACAAGATGGACCGATGACCTTGTGAAGGCCGCAGGAATCCGCTGGATGCGGAAAGCACAAAATCGGTCGAAGTGGCGGTGCTTGGGGAGGCCTATGTCCAGCAGTGGACGTCTTTCGGCTGAAATGATGATGAAGATGATGAAAGGTAATATACTGTATACAATAGGCCTGTGTACAAACATTTTTTTTTGTCCATCTCGTAGATTATTAAAAAATCTTGAAAACGTATTTGTTCTTTTTTGACGTAATCAAAAGATTACGTCAAAAAAGATAATGCAAAAAAATACCTAAGTGGTAAATTATTATTTTTTTTGACGTGACAACGTCTTATAAATTGGTTTGCCGGGTGACACTTCAAGAAACTGCGTTACGCTCCGCTCACGTTATGCGCTCACAATGAGAGCGAGTGAGAGGCACGCGTGCATGGTTAGCCCGCCTAAGAGCGAGAGAGACAGACATAAAAAGTGAAAGGCACGCGTCCCTTCCAATCGAGCACAGTTAGCCCGCCTAAGAGCGAGAGAGACAGAGCGAGAGAGAGAGAGTGAGAGAGATAGGCATACACACCGGTTCATGTGTATAAATAAATGTTTTAAATTGTTACTATTATTTCATCCTTCTTCCTACTATACGAATGAATATTCACATTAAAATTATTTTACCACTCAAAGTCGTTGTCACGTAAAACTTTCGCCCGTATACCGACTTTACAGGCAACCAATTTTTTTATATGATAGACGGACTAAATTGAATTTCTTTTTTTTTTACCTAGGCAACTACCGTATTCAAGTTGTGTTTGAACTTTAATAATATTATTAATTTGGTTTTTAAATTTAATTTTCTCAATTCCTGGAATTTTCAGAATATTCTTATTATTATTGTATGCAGAATAAGCACTCGGAGGGAGAAGGGGACTGCTTCGATGGTCTACTGGTCCCAACGCTAGCATGGGATCCTGACTAACCTAATATTTACATGTTATAAAACAAAGTCACTTTTCGTGTCTGGCTGTATGACCGCTTAGATAATTTAATCTACACAATTAATTTTGATGCGATTTCCACCTCCATTTAAAGCATTTAAACCGGAAGGATTAAGGTTGAAGTACCTATTAATATTTAATTTAGTTATGGCACAGAAATCTTAATATTTAGACATTTCGCCATTACACCCGTTTAGAGCAACCCGGATCACTAGCAATATAATATTTTTAGGCTTTGCATTGACATTGGTGCCAATTCCCTTGTTCACAAACTAAACTAAATTTAAGTTCAGTGCATCTTTTTCTTTCTATTTCATTAAGAAAAGGACAGAAGATAAGTTTTAGTTTAGTCCTGTCAAATTAATCAGCGCTTGACGTAAATTGACGTTTTTTTAGTAGGCAAGTTTTTAATCACGTCTAAACTTGTATGGAGTAGTGACAGGCGCTGATTAATTTGACAGGACTAAACTAAAACTTATCTTCTGTCCTTTTCTTAATGAAATAAAAAGAAAAAGATGCACTGAACTTAAATTTAGTTTAGTTTGTGAACAATGGAATCGGCACCATTGTTCTCTACTTAGGACTAAAGCCTAAAAATATTATATTGCAAGTGACCCGCCCGTATTTCTAAAGAAAAATATAGCCACATAACAAAAATTATTACCTATACTTAGGTATACCAAAATCCGCTGCAGTCGGGTGATTATAATCATGTTTAATAACTATGGTTTAAGAACTTTATTGTTATAATTCACTTACTGAGAAACTAAATCAGATAGCTCTAACTCAATCAATGTGCCTAGCCTTTTCCTAACTATGTTGGGGTTGGCTTCCAGTCTAACCGGATGCAGCTGAATACCAGTATTTTACATGGAGCGATTGGCTATCTAACCACCACAACCCAGTAACCCATCTAGCTCTATTTTACTATTTGTATTCATTTATGTTATGCTAATTGGAATGTATAATAATCTCTCAAAGTAAAAATAATAATACTTTTGTAGAAAAAACAAAGGCCTTGTTTGACACATTTCTTTTCTGTTTTTTTCTGACAAGTATGTGTTTAATTGCCACGAAACCGCCTATTATTATAAGTAACTATTTAACAACAGAGAATTATAAAATCCATATCAATTTATGTAATTAAATGTAAAATAGTCACTATTTTGGTCTTGAGCCTCTGAAAAAAACTGTAAAACGAATTGATCCCGGTGTCGGAAAACGTTATAGGAGTTTTAATAGAAGGCCGATAAAATTCATGTTATTAACTTAATTACAAACATACATAATTGGGTTACAATCTCATCTCAGTGAGTATCAATGTCCCTGTAAAATGTTTGTCAGATTGAGGTAAGAATATGAACTTTGATTTTGATTTTTGATTGAAGGGAATTGCTCCTCTTTTTTTTTGGGTAGGAAATTATCAAATAACTTCTCCCGCTCTGGGCGGAGCGAGAGGGCGTGTCAGACTCTTACTGACTAAAACCCACCCGTGTTCCTTCAGTTGCCCTGTTGCCGGGGGCCACGATCTTCCTTTTGGGATTTCTTCGCAACCCCGGCAGGCATCGGCCCTAGCGGACTCCGTCAGTTCTGCTGACATCTGTTTGAGGCGCGCGTGGAACACAACGCGCCGTCGACCCGGGCCTGGTCCTTGTCTGCTTCGCAGAAGGAGGTGACGGCCTCGCATGCCCTCTCGCTCGGTACAATGGCCTGAACAAGCCAAGCCAAGCCGGGCAGACCTCCACCGTATGCTCCACCGTATCCTGCGAACGAAGGAATTGCCCTTCTGAAGGACAATTTGAAAAATGTTGAAAATCTAATATATCTCTTCCCAGCAGAAATCAGTGTCAAAAACTTGTAATTTTTTTTGGTAAACTGGACAAGAGGTATTTTTGACAGATTGCATAATAAAGCATAATCAGCTTATAATTTTCCCACTGCTGGAACACAGGCCTCCTCTCGGTAAGAGTAGCTGGCATGTATATTTAAATGGCGTTGTTTATTTCGTGTTTTTCATGACACAAATATGCGATTGGTAATTTTTCTTCTTATTTTTTTAGTCTCGCCCTGCAAACAGATAAAAAATACTCTGACATCGGATGTGGTTCGTATTTTGTGGAATACGGTAGGTATCAGGCTTATCAGAACAATTTGTTTCGATGACGTCACATTAACAATAAGATAAGGATACGATCATTGAGCTATGCGAAAGGCGCCTAAATGTTGCTGTTACGGTATAAAAGTGATGCCTATATTCAGCAGTACCATAAAATAACGGATATTTAAATTGAAGAGTCTAGGTTTCTACTCGTACTTTTATTCGTATATCATATTTTCATAATCTATACTTATAATTGAAGTGAAAACTTCTTTAGGCGCGTTGGGCATTTTTGAGATAGGGAAAAACAATTGAATTCGTGACACCGTTACCAACACCTCATTTTTGGTAACGCGATTGTGATTTTTATTTATATTACGTTACGGATCAATGTTCTATGCAAGTGTTTTTACTTTAAAAGTTTTGGAAGTATTTTTTTTTTTTGTAAACGCGATTGTGCTCATTATTTAGATAAGTTTACGGACCAATGTTCTAAACGAGTATTTTTCTTCCACCAAGGCGATCTTGTTCAAGTTTTCATTTCTGTCGGCACTCCCGGAGTGCCACTGTTCTTTTTTTATACAATAATAAAAATATTATAAAGAGGTCAAATTAGTTTATTTGTTTGTAAGTTTGTATGTACGGGTTTAATCACCGGAACTAACAGTCAGGATAAAAAAAAAAAAATTGCAATTGATAGCCCAATTCTTTAGGAAGGTTAACTATAAGCTATTTAAAATTACGCTACGACCCTTAGGAGCCGAGCAAAACGAAATAAAACCGGCCAGAGGTAGCGGGCGTCGGTATCATGTGGAGACGTGAAACACAGGCCCAGATAGCTTGCAGCGGTAGGCCGCAGGTAGGCAGGCCTTCGTCAGACCTCGGTAGCGTGCGTGGCTAGTGTACAGCACAGCTACGCGTCAGCAGTAGGAGAGCGTGCAGCATTGGGCAATGGGTCCTGCCCTCAGCCTGTACAGAGAGCCACATGCGGCCGATCGCACGCCCATAATGGTCCTCATAGAACACTGCATACCACCTTTTTGGACACTGCAGACCCACTGTACCCCTGGCCGTACCTCTGGTGGTACGGTGGGTATTTTAAAGTTAAACAACACCACTGTGACTGTGACCGTAGTGCTGTGCTGATAGATATTAGGCGGACAGGAAATTATAACAGTTATATTGCATATTGTAAATTAAATTGAATTGAATTGTTGTTGAAAATAATACCCATAATGGACGATACTGAAATAGATTTCATCCAAGGATATGACTGTTCGAGCATCGACACAGTCCCAAAATATTATTTGAATTAAAATCACATTTAGACATGACTTCGTGGTTTACAAAGTTTTAGCAATAGTGGAGTCAGGTTAATTGACAGTTCTGCGTTTAGAAACTGACTATTTTCATTGATCCTGAAACTGCACTATTCAATGTATTAAATTTTACTATAGTTACAAAGTTTAAATTAACCCTTCAACCGTCATAACGATCTGGCAATCGATGCCATAATAATAGTACATGCCATAAATAAGTATTGTTGGCAAAAAATGCATTTTTTTTTAAAGGAGTTTTTAAGGAACTTAGCTGGTGGCGTTATGTCAAAAAGTCAAAAGTCAAATCATTTATTTCAAATAGGCCCATGTATGGCACTTTTGAACGTCGAAATTTACAAAATATTAAAAATGATTCTAGTCGCCCCTTCCAAAAGGTAGTTTTCGTATGGAGAAGAATGGGCAAGAAACTCCACCGTTACTCTTTTAAAATGTTTTACAATAGTTTGTATAGGTACGTACATTAGTTAAATAATTATATGTGAAGACGATGCACCTAGAATAAAATTACTATACCACAATAGGTAAAAAGAATTAAAAATGAAGCAACGACAGATAATTTAATATGTGATAGATACATGGTGCTCACATATTTACAAACATTGTAAAAGTAGACGATTTTCCTAAAATTTTGTAATTAATAAGTCTTACCCCCATGGGAAGAAGGCGTGATGTTTATGTATGTTTTTCTTTGATACCTATTTACTGTATGATTGATAAGTCTTCAAATAAACTTTGTAAAACAATAAAGTATCTGTATTAAACGCATTTTTTTTATTTTTCAGCTTCTGATTTTTTTCTGCCTACTGTGTAAAAAAGCATATAGTGATGTATGGTACCTATTCACTGAGTGATTGATAAGTCTTCAAATAGCCTTTGTAAAACAATAAAATGATTGCATTAAATGCATTTTTTTTATTAATCGTCTTGTGATTTTTTACTCTCTACTATGTTACAAAGTTTTGTAGTTTACCAAAATTATTTCTAATTTTCTGCCTCGTGGTCTAGTGGTCGCAAGCACTACTGCTGAGTATGAGGTCCTGGGTTCGATTCCCGGGTCAGGCAAAGTGTTGTTAGGGTTTTCCATGTGGAATTTCTCAGTAGCAGCCCGGAGTGCCCGGTTTTGTGTCCGGTTGATGGCAATAGGCTCGCCCCCTATTACATGGGACTTAAACATAACTGGCGAAATGTGGGTGTACTACTGGTACACCTCTACCTAACCCATCGGGGAATACAGATGTGAAATTATGTTATGTTTTTATTAATATTCCTATTTGACTAGAAATATATGAAAGAGAAATTATCAAGTCAGGTTGTAACTGGATAAAATCTCCTTTCTTTATCTATAGCACTTTTATTAATATAATTTACCATTTAACAAAACTAAAAATATAAACTAAAACTATTAGCAAATTAAAATATGGCGTCGTAAAATTCCTCCGCATCGCTGTTGACTGGTAATTTACACATTCAACTTGTGGTAAAAATCTTTGAAATAGCTTTTGTATCCCTATTTTCCTTTCGTCAGTAAACGTTTAAACACGTAAAAATTAAATTTTAAATACCGTTCCTATTTTCATAGCACAAAAAAGAAAAGTACGTTGGCACCGAGTGTACTTTTAAACGTTAGGCTTTTAGCGTTAAAGCTGGTAACCGGCGCTGATATGCCAGCGTTTGTCAGCGCTGACAAGCGCTGATTGTCAACGCTGGTCGCCGGCAGTTTTTATACCTTTTGCCAAATCAGTGCGAACCGGCGCGCGGCGCCTACTAATTTAGATAGGAACTTCTCGGCGCTTATTAGCGACGGTTCGCGCTGATTTACCAGTGAAAAGCTTCCTACATGAATACACTCTTCAACTTTATAACATGATGTGAAAAACTATAATTTATGAATCTCTTGAGTGGTTTCAATAACCTTACTTCTTCTTTCTTCAATTAACGTTTACACAGGCAAAAATTTAATTTAAAATAGTCTTTCTATTTTCATAGCACAAAAAAGAAAAGCATGTTGGCACCGAGTGTACTTTTAAACGTTGTTACAGGCGCGCACAAAACGCTTCCTCCACTCAACATTTTCTCGCATAATTATTTTTACTTCACAAGACTACATCTGCTAAATTAAAATAAACTCACCTTCATATTTCGGCATGCAAGCGATTTTTTTTTTAAGTCTTTTTATTTTTTTGACCGTGCTGTGCACCCTTAAAATTGGACATGGATGTAAGTTGGACGCTGGAAGGAACCTTATACAATTAAGTTTAACTTTAATAAATCTACTTAAAATGGGGTCCTAAATTCATCATGATAAAATCGGCACCAATGGCGAAACACAATTTTTATCACAATCCGAAATATTTTGAAGGAAATGGCTAATCCATTGCTTCATATGTTTGAAAAATTTGTCTGTTCAGTGACGTAAATAACGCAATGAATGTTGTTAAACTGTCAAAATTAAAGGCATTGCCTTTATACGTGCTCATGTGTTACATAGTTACCCCGTGGGTGTTCATAATTTTTTGGCAATCGTGCACTATCTTTGACCAAAATTCATCACTTAGCATCTAATTTGAATGAGATCAAACACAGACAGAACAAAACAAAATCTTTAGTTCCATTAAGCCAAGTTTACAAAAAAAAAAAGTCGAGAGAGTTAAACAGCTTTAAGAAGCACAGCTCAGCTATGGTGGATACCTACAAGCACTAAGACACCTACTTAGCATAGTTAATGGACTTCAATGTTTGTGCCCTGTAATCTGCTTTTACTTGAGTACGGTAAACATTAACCCACAGGCGGCACATAAAGGAACTTCGTACAATGCAGCTTGGATCAACCTCATTTATTCCCAAAGCAATAAGAAGACATTTTAATAAAGATGATAGTTTGGTAACTAGGCTCAAATATCACGAGTATGATAAGTTACGTTATATTTTTTTCTAATATTATTTGTCAAATAAAACTCTGGTTTAATTAGAAATACACTTATATTCATAAATATGCTGGCTTTCGATAGATTTATTGTATAAGTACATAGATTATCCAGTTAGTTTGATACGCTTTTCCGTAAATTTCTAGGAGCTAGAATTGAAATAAGACTCAAGTGTCTCATGTGACAAGCCACTTCCAGCTCCCACACACCATGGTCCACAACTAATTCCCTGTGTACAGAGTGTCGGAAATTAAATTAGAATAAACAAAATTAAACAGTTGGCCCCATTCGCTTCGACTTTCAAAATTACCGTATTTAGGGGATTAAATGCCGCCCCCAATGTTAATAATACAGGATTTTGGGGCTAAAAAGTATATTGTGCTTTTCGTATACCATGAGTAATTTTACTAATTATTTCATTAGCATAGTATTAATTCTTGGGTGGGAGTTCCTCGTATGCTTTGAAAGGGTCTAAATCTGTTTTGTAACATCGTGTTACTATATCAAGAATAAAATGCGGCGTTTTTTTGTTACAAAACGTGATTGTGGTAGATCTGTTTGCAGTCTTTGAAAGTACCAAAAATAATCTGCCTTTGCCTCCGTGGAGGTTATTTATGTTTTATTCTTTTTTAAGGAAATAAGTAAACAAACGCGGCCAGCAATTACCCATTACGGCCCTCCACACTGAAGCATCGTAACCCCTTTTAGATACTTGAAAATTTTCAAAGTTTAATTAAAAATGCCAATTTATAAGTAACAACCACAACATGGGTCGTCGAAGTTTGTTTGAAACTTATTAAAACGATCACAAAATATTCAGAGCGAGTACATTATCTTTTGTTCTCGCTTGAAGACAATATTTTTTACCTCTCACAATAAGAAATATAAAGGAATATTTCTCCCAATAACACAAACGGACGCTGACAAAGAAAATCTTTTGACTCAAAATTCACGTCGAATATTGCTAAACAAAGCGAGAAATTATTTTTCCAAATGTCATAATCTTTACGAGTGTATTGCTTTAGGTTTATACATTGCATTGTTTGTTCGTGTGCCCGAAGTTTCAGTTGTTATAGAGGCGGCAATGTTTTACAAGTGACGCGGTTTGAACAAGTAAGCTTTGCGCATGTATAAAACATAGTGCAACAGATAATTTTCCCGAGAGCGTCAAATTCAGTGTAGTTTGTGCCGTCGTGGGGGAGCTACGCGCCTCGATTCGGCTTCATGTGAAGTTTCCTTCGCCTATCGGTGTTACGAAATTTGAAAATCGAACGCTTTTGTTTTTAAGTGGCAGTTTTGTTTATGGACGAATGTTTCTGGGTTGTTTTTGAGGTGAGTTGATTTTTTATGGCTATTTTAATTTTTTATAGTATTTATCTGTAATTGTAATAAAGTTTTGGGTTAAAATAAGTAGATCGTGTTTACGTACAGCGGCTTTTTTTCTAAACCGATTATATTATGATGTTATTAGGATTTAAAAAAAAAACTTTGTGTATCACGACCTGTTCATTTACGCAAGTAAAATAATTACGTAACATATTTTGAGGTAACATTAATATGTAGGTAATTTAATTTTAAAGTTATGTAGGCCTGCCGAAAATTACACTTAATTTATTTTTAACGTTGGAAGCAGCAAAAAATATCTTCCAAAAATTAAAAGTACGTTTACCAACAAACCGTGACAAATTAAACCTGAAAACCTGAAACACTCGATTCAACCTGAAAACGGAACCAGTAATCCGCAGCTCAAGCCCCGAGACACATTAAGAGCCCTAGATTTATTATATAAGTAATTCCACGGGGTCGTTTTGACCGTCGCTTGATCTTAGCTTAGAGGGGGTAAAGAGGGAGCGAAATGGTCTCAGTGTGCTACATACCTATTGTGTAAGGAGATAGGTACTATATATAATTATGAACTATGATCGTATTAGCTGTAAAGATTGTGTGAGGAATAAGAAAGAGAAAAGAGTGAATGATAGCGTGACGGTTGACAGGGGAGAATGGAAGAAAAAAAGGTGGTGCGCCAACCCCACGTACAGGACAAGAGCAGGAAGATGATGATGATGCTATATTATCTGGATGAAACAATGACCAGAAGAATAGTGTATTAATGCGAGTGATTTTTAGAGACACATCGGAAAAAAAGATGGATGTGTGAAAGATGATGTGGCTGCGAAGAAAGTGGACACTGAAATGACGGTTGAAAGAGATGAATGGCTGAATAAGACAAGCAGCGTCGAGCCCTAATTCAATTATCGGCCGCACTTGGTGACGGTGCCCGCTAAGCATGACGGGCTGCACCAGTCGGGGGTGCGGCGAATTTACAAGTATCTTCCGGCCCCCCCGACTTATGGTAGTAGCAGGAATTGTGGGGTTTTAGTCAGTAGGAGTCCGACATCCCAAGACGGAGGGTATCCATGAGGATTTCCCAATGAAAAACAAAAAAGGAGGATGATGTTGGTATTGGCTGAATAGGAGGTCGGTAAAAGAATCCATTCAACTTTACCACTGTTGCCGTGCGCTACTGGACTGTACCCAAAAAGGGCGGTTATTAGGTTTGACTAACCACTATGGGACAACGCAGCAAGACATAGATTCTTGTTAGATATCAAGTTGGATTTCAATCCAACTTCCAATGCATGTATTGTGAGACTGTAGAGTTCTGTAGCGATTAATTTAATTGGTCAATGGAGAGAGAAGAAGTCACGGTATCCAGAACTTAACAGTGGTGGAGCTGGATACATGGTCAACGTGATGGCGCGACCTTATTGGCTACTTCTTTTATTTAACTTAGCTCGAAGTTGACAAAGACCAACATGGTTTTGTCGACAGACATATTGCGGGACTAATAGGTGTCTATATTATAGCCGAAATATACCCATACCTGGACTATATATTTATTATTATAAAATATTTCAGTAGATGATTTCCAGTTCAATCTGTCTAGCCTTTTCACAACTATGTTGGGCTCGGCTTCCAGTCTAACCAGATGCAGCTGAGTACCAGTATTTAACATGGAGTGACTGCCTATCTGACCTCCACAACCCAGTAACACAGCTAGTTCTAACTATTCTGGAGACCTAAACATAAGTAGAGTAAGCAAGTAATGAATGACGGAATCTTATATTTGCTTCAACGATTGTTATGAAGTGTGGGCAACGGAAGCAGTTTGTCAATTTGTTTTAGTTCTATCACCACCTACATTGTCTCTTAATCAAGATTAGTTGACATTCTTGAGGATTTGTCATCGAGGTCAAAGTTCAAGCAACGTTATTTTATTAAAATTGACATAATTATGTTCAAATAGTGTTATTAACTTTGACCGTTTCAACTAAATGTGTAAAGGCAGGTAGGTGTCTTAGATTATACGTCAAGCGGGCTATATTCAAATCAGTTTCTAACAGGACAACATGACGCTGTAGGAACCATTAACCATTACAATATGCTCAACAAAAACTATTATTTACTTCATAATTGAGTTCATTGCTGTAGCATTGTAAATAGCTCCTCTATTTTAAAATGAGTGAAAATAGAAAACTTATATTATTTATACAAAAATCGATAAAAATCCGTTGTCACTGTGTGTGAACGTAAAATGGAACAACCTAGGAGTGAAACTCATATATTTTTGTATAAACTCATTGTATAAACAAAAAATTAAATTCAAACCTGGACATATTTCATGACTCCTTTGGTGGTATTCGAAAAAAAACTTGACAATTATCATTTAGTCTCATAATTTTTGTTATACTAAAATTGTATTATGTATTTTAATGATTTGTGTTACGTTCATGCCCTTCATTGATTTGTATTCTGTTGTATTTTATTTTATTGCAGTTAATTATCTTTTTTTTTACTTTTAGTTTAGAAGCAGCAACTTTCTGTCCAATGTCTTTTTTAAATATTATGTATACCTTCAATTTGTGTATATATTAGCAGTAATACCTTTCCTTATTTTAAACCATTGTTGAATATATAATATGCTGCTGGTGTTCTTAATAAATAAATGGGATTTCTACCAACCAGCAGAAGCTGCTAAGCCCATGCATAGATGCGTTATTGAAAACGATATTACGAGCTAAAATGAAAAGGAAAGCTCTATCTTCTGAGCTCATAGTATGGAAGGAAACTGAATCTATACAAATATTTGAACGACCTACATCTCCCGTAAATCTCGAGTATGGATGCTTGTGTGTTAGCATCCAAACATGAAATAGCTACTAGGACTGCATATGTTATGCATGTAATTATTGTTGGTGTTAAACGGAATGTTTTGGGGCAAATATTTTGGCTAAACGCGAGCTAATAGGCGCGCGTAAATGATTGATTTGGGGAAGCTCAGAACATTTCGGCATTTGCAATTTAATGAGCGTAAACTACTAACTAGGACAAGCAGTGATGTTTGTAATCATTATAAATGTAGCTATTTTGTACATAATGTTATTTATTTAGTACTAGCTGCTCGTGCCCGGCTTCGCCTAGGGCGATATTTCAGACTTTTCCGGTGGATTTCCCAAAATTTTCTTTCATGTAAACCTACCTATTATATGTGTAGATAGCATGTTTTTATGTACTCAAAATAAGTTAAACGTGAATTCATGCAAGCCTAGTACTTTTTGTTAGGTTACTCTCAGAAATTGTGCACAACGTGACGTGAACATAATACCGTCTTGTATGACGATATTTTCTTTTACAACATCCGATTTTAATGAAACAAAGCCTATATTCTCTTCCAAATTAATCTCTGTCTAATTGTGAAAACTACATAAAAATCTGTTCAGTAGTTCCGGAGATGTGCGCGAACAAACAAATAGACAGACAGACAGACACCGGACTCGACGGTTTTATAATATGTATATAAGTATAGATAATGACATAATAATAATACGTCAAAATTGGGGTAATTCATGTAGCTTCATCAGTTTAGTTCGCGACTGTGCCGGGAGAAGAGCTTTGAGAATAACGGCTTCGACTGAGATCTGGAAACTAATTAAGGCTTTCTGGAATTTCTACGTGAGTAAAAACACGATGAATCATAAATTAATCACTATAATCAATATGCTGACCTTTTTTAAGTACTTATCTATTTGTTATTTTTATTTCTTTATTATATAGAACGACTTGGCAATCGCACACGGGAATAGAATCTACATTCTAAATACAACAAAATCTACCTAATATTAGCGCTGCACTTTATTTAATTAGGACTATTTAAAGTGGTAGATTATTCTTAGGTGATTATGTTGCTGTGCGATGACCAAGTCATTCTATTTAGTAAATAAATAAAGATGACAAATGGATGGGTACTGAATAAATTAACAGACTGGGTTTTACATTAGATCTCACATCTTTTTACGGTAGGTAGAAGAACTGCGTCGCAAGACTTGCATTTTTTACATATTATGTTTCTGATGGGATACAATAGATAACACAACAAAGTTAAACTAGGTACCAAATTAAAAACTTACTAAATTATTATGCAAATAAATACAAAACAAAAGGACACTAATTATAGTTTCATAAGCGATAGTTACCTAAAAGTACGAATAATGTGTAATTATCCTAGCTAGACTATTCAATAATTATTACCCAAACTAAGTCTAATATTTTGTTTGCCGTCGAAAGTAATTATAGTTTGATAGTACGTATATCATATAGTTTTCACACGGAGGCAGCCAGTTTACCTACGTAACATAATAATAACGTTTAATAAAAATACGTTTATTGTAATATACAAATTATTAGTTACGGTGGAGTTTCTTGCCCATTCTTCGCCATACGAAAACTACCTTTTGGAAGGGGCAATTATAATCAATTCTATTATTTTGTAAATTTTGACGTTCAAAAGTGCCGTGTTGAAGTAAATGATTTGACTTTGATTTTGAATTAGAAAAATATATAAAGTTAGTAATACACTAAACATGATTGTACAAGTAGTGGTTAAGAGCTGGTTGAATAGCTGTCTTCTGAACTAAGTAAAAACATACAAGTACAAGAGAGACAACACGAGAGATACAAGAGTGTGTGAGTGTCTTTTACGTCAACACGCACTCACACAAAAGATACAAGTATTTTTTTAACCAACTTCCAAAAGGAGGAGATTCGCAATTCGACTGTTAGTTTTTTTTTCTGTATGTTTGTTACGCGATAACTCCGCCAATTATGAATTAATTTTGATGTTTTTTTTTGTTTGATAGGTCATAGCTCAGAAAAGGTTCTATATAAATTTTATTAACTTTGCTTGGGCAGTTTTTGAGTTAGCTTCAATAATACGTATTTTTCCCCACTTAGTATGCGGATGATATGATAAGTTCCTGTTACTGTTATTTACATAGCAGGTAGTGGTATTCGAATTTGTGTAGGGTAGGTACCACATTTTTTTTTAAATAATTCAAAACAAAAGACATCGACTTCCGAAACTTAAGCAATTTTTCACTTTGTAGTGTTTTTTCTTTGGAAATCAGTTGTTTTTTTTTTTTTTTGTAAAAAGTTTTATTCATGTATTTTTTGTCACAACCAATGCTTATGAGACTGTCTCCTGAACCAAAGAGTCTTATAAACATTGATTAATAAAATAAAATAGCTTTATTTTTCTTTACACACATTATATCTTACCTATGTAAATGATACTAATGTAACATTAATAACAAAAAATGTACTATTTTTTTTTTAAATTTAATTATTGCAATGATGTACAAGGTCCGCTATCGATAGCGATAAAGGCCTCATCCAGCCGTTTCCAATCTGTTCTATCTTTGGCTATTCAGCTCGATGTTCCACCTGCTATTTTTGCAATATCGTCACATCTTTTGTGGTCTATTTTAATAACAACAACTTAAATGCATTCTTAAATCAAACATAAACGTGTTTGCCTTTTTATTATTTTACAAGCTTTTTCCGATATCACTGCCAACCAATACACTCAATCATACGACGATTAACTCCAAGGGACACCATTTACTACTCGTGTACTTCATAAAATGGCCCAAAAAGTATCGTATACACCTCGTAGAACCCTCATTCGTTCACTTGACTGAATCCAAGTGCTATCTTGACCCTAAGTTAATGAAGATGGACTGGATCGGGGATGGTGAACCTATTTACAAGAGTTTTTATTTATTTATTTTACCATTTATGCACACACATATAAACAGACAAGAAGAAAGGAACAGAAAAATACTTACAAAGGTGATGCTTATTTCTAAAGAAATCTCTTCGAGCATACCTGCGATAGGAAAGTATATAAAAAAATCAATTCAATGCCGTGATAAAATTTCCTGTCACGTGTTACCAGCGGGCTAATTGCGTACACACTTACAATGACACTGGCAGTGCCTTTCATTTTGACAGTTCAACAACATTGCGGTATTTATGTTGTTGAGTAGACAAATTTTTCAAACATATGAAGCGATGGATAAGCAATTACTTTCGGAATTTTTCGGATTGTGATTGTAAGTGTATTACGCAATTAATGTGCTCGTCTACGCGTGCCAAAGGTTTTCCGTCTCTGGACTAAAAGGTACCGGTCAATTGCCCTAACTTTGCCTCGCGTACTATGTTTAAATGAAAAAGATGTAATATCTTTTTCATTTTACTTGTATGGCAATCGAATAATACATTTTTAGAATATTAAAGTTTCTATTGCCATACAAGTAAAATGAAAAAGATATTACATATTTCTCATTATAGGCAAACATAGGACGCGAGGCAAAGTTAGGGCAGTTGACGGTACAAAATAAGGCAACGTTTCAGAAAAACCCAGATATCGAAAAGGGCATGATCCCATACCTTTTCTAAATACTGTAGTAAATTCTTAGTGTTATTCAACTGTTATTAAGTTCAATTGGTTCACGAGATAATTGCTTAGTTTGATTTTAGGTAATTAAATTACTAGGCCATTTGTATTCAACCTGGCAGAAGATTTAACTGGTATCTGTTTGTGTTAGACTCTAAAGTGAGCTTTGACTGAGAACTATTTCTAACTATGAAGGAATATTTCGTGGATGGTTGCGAGATTTAGAGCTCTAAGAATGGCATGTTTATGACAGCTTTTCTTAATACATATGAAAACAACTGTGAAAATATTTAATGCAAGACGTGGAACAGGATCCATAGCGTAATGTTCACTCTTCTTTGTCAAAATTACGAAAACTGTCACTGAAGTGGTTGATTAAGTTATAGAAACTGTGAAATGTTTTTGCCTCTCTTAATTGGTGATTAGCCCAGTTGCCTATGTTAAATCTGTCAGTTAAAATCAAGATTCAATACCGAGAAAATCTTATACAATTTAGGCTTTTTTAATAAATTTATGGACTAAATAAGGTAGATTGATTTGCCACTTTATTTTGTTTCGTAAAAAATATAATATTAATATTGTTGCGTTTTAGGGCCGTAGGTACATAAAAGTTACATTAAAATTTGTTACCAGGTCAATCCATCAGTGGACAACGGCGATCGCTTTTGTGTAAAACCTATTCATACAATATATTACCTTGTTCATAATGAACGGGCTATAAAATATCAAAGGCAATCTAGGCACGACCACACTAAATACCTTTTCGTCCTTTAGGCTATAGGTACACTGATGATGACCTGTCTGAATATTTGTTTAATATTGTAGGTACCTATTTAAATAGTTTTTACGAGTGGTAATCAAACTGTTGTTTTCGAGTTTTTCTTTGTAGGCCTTTTTAACTGTTTACTCAAAGTACAAAAATACTTTGTGTGGTCTCATTAACAAGTTTTTTGTTGGTTTTTATTTAATTTGAATCACAAAACATAAATTATGGCAGGTAGGTAGTCAGAAGAGTATGTAGAAATTACCGCTTCTGGACCACCAGGAAACCTGTATAAGAAGACCCCTGGTTTAGTACATGGTTGGTAGAAGCGGGCGGTCATTTTATATTAGTTTTAGTTAGAAAAAGGTTGAAGCAGGAAGTGGGAAAATAGATAAGAAGCTGACAATGTTGCAGTGAGACGACAATGTTGCATAGTTCCCACGTAGATGACAATGTTGCAGGAAGTGCGTATATAGATAAGACGCTGACAATGTTGCATTCGACAATGTTGCATAGTTCCCAAGCAGATAAGACAACAATGTTCCCACGCTGGGCCCCAGTGCGTGGGGGGTCAGCAGCGTTGAGATGGTTCTAGAAATTTCTAGTAGTGATGACGCTATCTTGGGTGATAAGGATTTAGAGGGGTTAGCGTTGAGTTGGTTCTGGTCGGCAGGACTGCCGGCTGGTGTCGGCGATAAGGATGCGTGGGTGGTGGCGTTGCTAGTAGCGGTGACGCTGTCTTTGGTGATAAGAATTTAGGGGGGTCAGCGTTGAGTTGGTTCTGGTCGCGGCGATTAGTTGAAGGACTGTCGGCTGGTGTCGGCGATAAGGATGCGTGGGTGGTGGCGTTGCTAATAGCGGTGACGCTGTCTTTGGTGATAGTATTTAGGGGGGTCAGCGTTGAGTTGGTTCTGGTTTGAATGTTCCTCTCACAGTGATCGATATATAGTTGCAGTTTTTTTGATAAGTAAAAGCATGATTTGTTGGATTTATGATGAGAGCATTATGTTTACATTCTGATCTCACCATTGCTGGGTGAAGGGTTGATTTTACTGTTATCTCTTTACGCTATTATTTTACAAAGTAAATACATTGTTAATTATTGTCTACAATACTCGATTCAACGAAATCAGATGTGGAGCCCAGTCGTGAAATTATTTTCAAGAATTTTAGTGGTGAGATAATATTTACTAAAAGTATGCGGAGTGCTCCGAAAATATCTAATTCAGACTCGTCAAAACGTCTGGACAATAATGATGCAAGTTGTACGGAAGATTCGGTGACGTCTAATATTGAAAACACACATTACCTTGTGTTCACGAGTGATGATGAGGTTACACATAGGTTACACAGTTTGAGTTAGCAGTATACAGAATGATAGTAATAAATGTAAAATAGTGGAAGGAAATGATGATTATGATTCTGAGGGAAGAGATGAGTGTGGTATTAGTTTATCACAGGTTAGCAGAACAATCACCTAATTGATGAATGAATATTCATTCACAAAAGAGACCACAAACCTCACTACCCACACTTCAGTTCAAAGAAAAAACGATTGCTCAGTTTCATAGACTGGCCTCTTCAGAAGCCGGAGGGTCTTGCTGATGCCGGTTTCTTTTGTAATGTTTATGGAGACAGAACCATGTGTTTCCATTATGGTGGAAGCATTAAAGATTGAGAAGATGATGATGATCCTTGGCAGCAAAATGTTCAGTGCTTTAGTCAGTGTGCTTACGTTAAGCTCAAAATTTGTGTAGTTAGTGTACAGTGTTTTAAGTTAGCAGTAAAAATAAAAGAGGTTAAAAAGAAATTTATAAAACTGTTTACATCAATATATTTTTATTTCATTTTATAATGCCCCCAAGCCAACATTTGCCGGTGGAATGTATGGGAGACGATGTACTTTCAACTACAATGTTAAGTTTGTTCTTGTGATAAATTCATCCCAACTACGGAACACTTCATTGTGCGTGGTTTGACACGCACTAAGTCAGTTTTTTATTATGAGGACACAGGATGTGGGATTGAGATAGCGATTATACAAATAAAGCAGTGTAATTACTATATTGTTATTTTAATAAGCATGAATAAAACAAGTACTCAGCTGCATAACATCTGATATTATGATCCACAATAGATGTACTATCATAAATGTTATCCACAAGAACAGCAGCTTCTTACAATGTTTTCACTTGACCAAGCTTAAATCGCTTTCTAACTTAGAATAATAACGCATTATTTTAAGCTTTCTAATGTAATTGATCCAGTTCTCATAGTAAAACTTTATCCTATATAACTGACTTAAATGTACATTGAAACAATAAAACAAAAAATCTGGTGGATGTCTTGAACACCTATCATCATCCGGAACAGCAACTGATAAAAATAGATCAGATGTAACGGGTCTGTTAGACCCAGTTGAAACTGGATCAGATGTAACAGGTCTGTTATCCGCAACAGATATGTTAAAAATCGGTAAAGGTTCATCTTTTGCTTATAATAATCGGTCAAATACAGATGTTTCTCTGTTTTAATGAAGAAATACATAGAGTTTAGTGTTGCTTTGTATTTTTAAAGTTTCGATTTTTAAGTATTAGCCGTAAGTTGATTTTTCAATTTATTTGGTGTGTGATTACAAACCACTATTGTATTGGAGTCATCCTGTAAAGATAGTGTGTAGTTTAAAAAACTTACTTAGTAAACTGTATTGAATTATACCCTAACATTCCACATCAGAATATGACGCATTTCCCATCTATCCTTTAATCTATTTCTTTTCGAATAAAGGATACATTGAATAATATGTCACACGTAATTTCCTACACGTGGGTAAAAAAATCTAGAACTAACCAACCCGCTCCGACCAAACCTGAACCAACTGAGCGCTGACCTACACCGAAGACAGCGTCACCGCTACTAGCAAGTTTACAGAACCATCTCAACGCCACCGCCACGCATCCTTATCGCCGACATCAGACAGCAGTCCTGCAACTAACCGCCCCGACCAGAACCAACTCAGCGCTGAGCCCCCACATCCTTATAACCAAAGCTAGCGTCACCGCTTCTAGAAACTTCCAGAACCATCTTGACGCCGCGCTGGCCCCGACGCACCGGATGACGCGCGCCAACATTGTCACCTTATCTGCGTGGGAACTACGCAACATTGTCGACTTCTTATCTATTACTCATTTCTTACTCTGCAACATTGTCAACTGCGTGGAAACTAAGCAACATTGTCGTCTTACTGCAACATTGTCTGCTTCTTATCTATATTCCCACTTCCTGCTTCAGTCTTTTTCTGACTAAAACCAACATAAAATTACCGCCCGCTTCAACCAACCATGTACTAAATCAGGGGTCTTCTTACACTGGTTTTCCAGAAGTCTAGAAGCGGTTATTCTTACCTACTCAGAAGAATACTAAGTAATCTATAAAATAACTATACTAATATTACAAAGAAGTAAAAATGCAGAGTTTTATGTATAGGGTTTGGAACTAAACTGATCCAATTCCGAAAATTCTTTTACTATTGGGAAGCGACAGTATTACCGAGTGTAATAGGATAATATATTTTATGCTACAATAAGAAATTTCACGCGGACGAATCGCGGGCAAAAGCTTTTTTATAATCATTTCTTGATCAGCAAGCTTAGCATGACCACAATAGAAACGGGATTTGTTGACGGAAGAATAGACAAAATGACAGTTAAAAAACCACAATGTGTCATTTTGTCTATTCTTCCGTCGACAAAACCCGTTTCTATGGTTGTCATATTACGCATGCAGCAAGCAAAACCGTAACTAACGCTAGCGTTAAAAATAAAATATAATAATAAAGGCAGTAATAGGCACGCTTTGAATACATTTTGGACTAAATAAATCTGTCAAAATACTTTGTTTATTACACACTGGTCTCGTATTGCCTTTCAGAATTTTAATTCAGACGACATTAGGGGTATACACCCTACAGCCCGGAAATTTAATTTCCTTTATGGAGACTAACATATAGATCATATTATATTTATAATATACTCAGTAGGCACTCATTCAATGGAACGTTTTCATCGAATACGTAAATAATTTTGTCAAATATCTCTTGGAGTACCTCGTTGGTCTAGTGGTCGTGAGCGCTACTGCTGAGCATGAGGTTCTGGGTTCGATTCCCCGGGTCGGGCAAAGTGATATTGGGTTTTTCCATTAGGAATTTCTCAGTAGCAGCCTGGAGTTTGGATTTGTGTCCGCTTGATGGCAATAGGCTCGCCCCCTATTACATGGGACTTAAACTTATCTGGCGATATGTGGGTATTTAGAGTATAATAAGAACCATCCTTACTCTAAAATAACTAATTTAATTCCGAATATAATTATTTAAACTCAAAATAGATATATTCCCCAAATGAATCTTAATTTAATTTCTCAGTAGCAGCCTGGATTCTGGATTTGTGCGCGATTGATGGCAATAGGCTCGCCCCCTATTACATGGGACTTAAACATAACTGGCGAAATGCGGGTGTTGCCATAGGTACTCCTCTGCCTAACCCTTCGGGGATTACAGGCGTGATGTTATGTGTTGAATCTTAAAGTCGTTACCCCAATATCATAATCTAAAACTGTTTAATAAAACTACATATTTACAATATTTCAGGGATAAGGAAATTAATATGAAACACCAAGATATTTTGTCATTCATTTATATTTCTTTGCCAACATCAAATTCAATATTCTACACCATACCATCACATCTTCACATAATATCACTATTTAATCAGTATTCTAATATTTACCATAAAACTAATAGGTTACCTTAATTTACAGTAGATCTCCAACCAATACCAAGCCAATCTATCTTTTTACCGACACAGCCACTAAGCACGTCTTACCGTCACGAGCTCCCGACCCAGAAGGCCGTTGCTTCCCCCATTTTGACATATTGAATCTTTGGTGGCCAGTACAATATGTTTACCTAGGACAAACTGTCCAGCTAGGTAGGTCCAACTTCGAGAAAGAGGTCAATCGTCGAATCCGACTCGGCTGGGCAGCGTTCGGGAAGCTACGCAATATCTTTTCGTCCCACATACCACAGTGTCTCAAGACGAAAGTCTTTGACCAGTGCGTGTTGCCAGTGATGACCTATGATACTGAAACGTGGTCGCTCACAATGGGCCTTATCAGAAGGCTAAAAGTCACCCAAAGGGCAATGGAGAGAGTTATGCTTGGAGTTTCCCTACGTGATCGAATCAGAAATGAGGAGATCCGCAGGAGAACCAAGGTAACCGACATATCCCGAAGAATTGCGAAACTTAAGTGGCAATGGGCAGGGCACATTGCTCGTAGAACGGATGGCCGATGGGGCCGAAAGGTTCTGGAGTGGCGACCGCGTACCGGAAGACGTAGCGTTGGAAGGCCTCCCACAAGATGGACCGATGACCTTGTGAAGGCCGCAGGAATCCGCTGGATGCGGAAAGCACAGAATCGGTCGAACTGGAGGTGCTTGGGGGAGGCCTATGTTCAGCAGTGGACGTCTTTCGGCTGAAATGATGATGATGATGATGATGACAATATCCAACAATTACGTATTAATAAATTGAAACCTAACAAGAGGTATGAGGAACAGGGTGTAAAGTTCACTCATCTTCTTTAGAAAAGGGAGGATCCTCCGACCAGACGGATGTCGTGTCTGGCGGGCAACTGCCCAATGACGGATGTTGGATAGTCGGATAGTCATTACATATTTCGTTCGCGCGGTAAACTCTAATTGCCCGATGCAGGATTTGTATGACATTTTTTTTTTAAATCTTTATTTCTTTAAGGGATTTTTGTACACATATGCGACGATTTCAATCCCATCGTGCTTTACAAATAACGACTAACTAAATTAACTAATCTTAGGGCCTGTTTCACCACCTCCGATTAGGTTCTCGTTAACTTACTTGGCAGATAATATCCTACAAATTCTGTTTCATTTTTGAATTTATTTGGTAAGTAGTAGCTATTTGGACATCGTGAAATAGGCCCTTAGTCACACAAAGCTTAGTCTAATTACTTATCTAAAAATTATATAATATTTTTGCTGCTTCAGACGTAGGCTTAGCTAAAATACCATGGAACATTCCAACATCCATTACCGACAATTTCATCGCGTTGAAAAGTGCGTTTCTTTTGCTTGTATACCGGACACATTCCACCAACACATGCTGTGTATCCTCTATTTTACCACACACCTCACAGTTAGGAGAGTCCGATTTTTTCATGAGATAAGCAAAGCTGTTTAGTGGAATATGTCCTGACCTCAAACGATGTGCTGCAACAATTTGACGGCGACTCAGTTTCGACCCAGAGAACCAGGGTATATGAGGAGGCTCACTCTGTATTATTTTATACCAAATTTCTTTCGCTTTTGATCTTTCGTCAAAATGTTCCTTCCAAGATAAATTATTCATATTTCTAAATTTACTTAATATTTCCGAATAACTTGGTAGTACACCCGGTTGTGTGACATCAGGTCTTTGATGCGTAGTTTGTATGTGGCAATGTAGATGGCGCCACATGTGTACCTGCTATAGGTAAACCTCTACCCAACTCTTGGGGAATTACAGGCGTAATCTTCGGAACTACTGATCCGATTCCGAAAGTTCTTTCACTAATGTGTCATAGGATATAATATATGTAGGAGAGGGGTATGTGACTTTCGGTATTATCAGCGATATTTTAACTACTGTGGGCGTAGTGTGGGTAGTGTTGGTTAATTCGCAATAGAAAAACCGTTTGCAGTTCAGATCACATTATAATTTACTATCAAATGAATCACACTAGCTAAATTATACACACACTGGGTGCGACGGCGTTTATTAAAATCACCAATTAATACAATGATCACAAAATTACAACTAACACAATAACTGAGCACTACGAATCGAGAACAGTTCCGTGACGTCTTCCCTCCGATGCGACCAGAGGGTGAATGCCCTCCTCGCCGTGGTCTTAAAACATCAAGACTCTATAGAAGCGCGCCTTTTCTGGTGTAGGTAGATCACTTTTGATGTCGCCAGTGGCGCGCTTGCGATTCGTTTCGTGTCCGTACTAATGACCGGATCTGACATATATTATATCTTAAAAAAAGAAACTATTTGTTACGATGTTACGTATTATTTCTTGGAGTTTCAGTCAATTTAGGCGAAGAGTGATCTTTCAACGAAGGGGTAAAATACTTGGGGCCATATACAATTTAGTTGATTAAATTAAACTATGCTTCACTGCGTTCTTTGTGATCAACCACAAAACAATTTCATTATTTTGTAGCTACAAAACTAAAAACTAAAACTATTTGATACTAAAAATTATTACTCGATCGTGTACTAGTTTGTGAAATATAGTTTCCGAACCACGTTATAATATTATTTTAACGTGAAAATGTTTTTGTTTTTTTAACATTTTGGAACTTTTATTGTTTTGGTGGCTTTTGTTTTTTTGTTAAACGATCATAGTTTATTCTAGTACCTAGTTACGTCAGCGTATCAGCATGTACTACTATATTGTCAATTTAGGTATTTGTACCTAAATATATATGTGAATTCTCTGATATAATGTTATAATGGATTGGTGTAAGCACAAAAACACTGTAATCACCCAAAAAAAAAAGAAACCGATTTTTATCGCAGAATATTTTATTAGTTAACATTTTAAAAGAGTAACTATGGAGTTTCCTGCCCATTCTTCTCCATACGAATTACCTTTTGAAAGGGGCAATTATGATTAATTTTATTTTCTTGTCAATTTTGACGTTCAAAGGTGTTTTTTATGCAAATATTTCAATCGTAAATTGGCGCTGCCTCGTCAAAAGATGGTCTCATTTCTGTTTAATTTTGACACCTCTGACACACCATGTCGCAGAGACTGACTCGATTGTCATGGAAACGCCATTATTATTCTGCAAACTCACTCTTCTCATATGGACACTTTTTCGCGCTGCTTAGTACGGTGAGGGCAAATCTACGATTTAAATCTTTGCTTTTATGTGCCTAATTGAAATAAATAATTTGACTTTGACGTACCTACTAAAATACAATATTACTCATAGTTTGAACCTATATAGTCATCTTGTTCACAACCCCAGCAAAGAGAGAGACGAACGTATTTTTGTGAAAACCGCAGACCTAAGTAAGTGGTCTCATATAAATAATTCTGTACAATTTGCCTCGCAACCGACCCTTAGTCCAAATCATTAACTCTAAAGAGTCTCGAATCTTAAAGACGCATTCAGAACCACTGATTTGAATATTCCTTGTTATTCATTAAAGTCTTTGGTTGAACAAGAGTTTTGCAAGACGCAGCAGCCATTAAGGGCGAGTGAATTTGAAGGCTGTTTATAATTCGTTGATGCCACAGAAACTGAATAAACATCGTTTTCATAAACCAGTCTTAATGTTACTGGATTCAGAATTGTTTATTATTTTAATTTGAAGTTAATTTAAGAGTCATGGCTTATTTTTGTCAGATTGCCTCGTACACTTATTGACGCGAACCCTGTAAAATTAACAACCCTATAATATGTAAATAACCCTAGTTGTTAGAAGAAGTAGTTGTTGCCAGGAGGCACACTGATCTAAGAGACATTTTGTAAACTACTACCGAAAATACCACAACGCAAAAAAAATACAGAAATAAACAGATTATATTATTTATATACGCAAGGTGTAGGTTTATTTCTATATTTATTCTTCTTTCTTTTAAAGAAGTGTCTACAGAAACGTTTAGGTTATTGAGCTATGATTTCTCTTATTTTTAATCTTACACAAGTGCTATAATTTATATACCAAACAAGACCATAATCCACGGGGTCAAACTGAAACCATTTATTTCAATTAAACCATTTACAAGCACTTTTGAATTGTCAGGGAATATGAAGCTAGTTGCCTATTCCAAAGCGTAGCAGGTACCTATGGTAGATAGTGATGCCGTGTTTCCTCTATAATTGTCATGAATACAATAGTTAAAACCCTACTAAATGTGATGTCATACTTTACACAGCAGGAAACCCCTTTGTTTAAGTTGTTCAGGTTCACATAGGAACTTCTTTAACTTCAAACTAAATTATCTATACGCGGATATATAGCACTTCTAAGAATATAACCCTTACAACTTAGCTGGACGTAAATCTGGAGTATACTAAGCATAAAATTTGTTGTATCCTTGGTCATTAATCTTGTAGGCAACTGTGTCTAATTCCTGGAGCTTCCGTTAATGTAATAAATCAACTAAGTAAGTACGACTGGTGTTGTGAGCAGCCTTCGTTTTCGGTTTCGTCATTTTGTTAACACTGGTTTATATTTAGATTTTCGTGTAATTTGTGTTTGTGAAGAAGTGTTTGTATTCTGTTCTCGGTAATCAGCTAGTCTGGTTTTAAATGTGGGTGTTGTGAAAAGTGGCTAGATTGTTATTTGTTTGGTAGATAAGTGGATTATTTGGTGCGGTGATATTTTTTTTATTTTTATGTGCTTATTATCAATCTATACTTTATTTAGGTAAACTTTAAATATGATCATTGAGGTCCAAGGTCTATAAACAACACAATAGGAATCCATATTTTTTTGAGTTTATGTGTAAGTTGTGGAGCGTGGAGATTGGCACAAGATAAGGGCCTCTCATATCTTGTGCCAATCCCCGGCAATCCAAAGTCGGGCTATGAATGATGATTATGTGTTATGTATATTATTATGTGGTCTGCAACTTTACTGATTTCATCGATAATTTTGTGTAAGTAGCGACTAAGCCTTGTTAAAAAAATGTGGTTAATTTTTTACCGAAAACTCAAGAAAATCCTAAAATATAAATTGGACGTCCCTATTCTATGCAGTCTTATAAAAGTAGGGGTCATGATTGATTGCTTGATGCAAAACAATGTTGTTTTCCGGTTTCCGATCGGTAAAACTTGTTAATTGATAGATTACAGGTATTGTTGATGTAAGAAGGGAGGTGTTTGTTGTTTACCGAATTTTACGCGGGCGGAGTCACAGGCACAGCTGGTAATACTTAAACGTAGCGTATTCGTTCGGTAGTTATTAAGTTCAGATTCAGGTGTGAAGCACTAGATGTATGGTTAATACAATTCTGAGGATATTTTTATATAACAAGTTCTTAGATTTCGTTTTGTGTCTTTACTGCAGCCAAATTCATATTGTTGGGTATTTAGACAGGCCGTGTAATTCCAAAGAATGCATAGCTCTGGAAAAAAAAACGTGTGGCACTCGGGGACTGCCGCGGAAAAGCTATTGCATAGCATTTGTAACTTCCATACTTCCTATTTGTCAACGCTACACTTGAGATGATGACATAAAACAAAAATTACGTTGTCATGGGAACGTAATTTTTGTTTTATGTCATCATCCGTCATTACATGGTAGGCGGAGTGGGGGGTGTTAGGTTTTTTTCGTTACGGAATTTCTTGATTCGGTCGCCGCGCTCAAAGCCCGCGATAAAAGCTATACAATAGCTTAAAAACTCCTCTTCTATTATGTGTTAACTTTAATTAAATACCTATTAATTAAAAACTTAATTGGGCCACTAATAACAATGAAATTAATTAATTAAACTTTAATCACACTTGAAACGCTTAATTTGAAACACGCCGAATAAAATAAACAGGTAAAATAAACAATCATGCTACCAGTTCATTCACGCACTATTGCCTCTGAAAAATACCCTTTGGCATATTCGCATAATTCGACGAATAATTCGAATGAGTTACATCACTATTACGTACGCAAATAGCCGCGCTCAGCCGGACTACAAAAGGATTTGTCGAAACAATTGTTTAAACTTTGTATTATGTTTACTGCGTAAACATGACGCATCGTGCGTAAAGGTCCTAATCCTTGAATAATAGTAATATATGGCACTAAATTAAAGGGGATTTTCACAAGTATTGTACCTAGTTTTATGTAGTTAAACAGCGTGTAACAGAAATGTGTGGTCATATTTAATAACCGATGAAACGTTCCCTAATGTAACGTTGTAACTGTCAAGCACCGCGGTTTGACATTGACACGCGTTCCACGTCACTTTCGAAATTTTTTAAAAAAAATCGGCAATTTTTTGAATAATTTAGTTCTAATTGACGGTAATATCCGTCAGGCCGTAGAGTGAAATAGCCCACAGACGATATTAGACCTTATTTAGCCGCGTGTACCAGCCGTGTACCGATGTACACGGTGGGGCTTTTTAAGGGTGGAGTACAGACCATCAAAACTTCAATACCTACTCGACCCAAATGTCCCATACATTTGTCACGGCTGATTATTTTTTCGCGATTACGATTTCGGTCCAATAGAGCAAGTTGTTCAGTTTTAGTAAGCTATTAGTAAGTCTGTTTTTAAACGTGGGTGTTCTGAAAAGTCTCAAGATTAGATTAGGAAGATGAACTGGCATTTTATGGTGCAGTGATTTTGTTTTATTTTATGTGAACTTTATTTATATATTTTTTAATAATAAGATCATAGAGCACAGAGGTCTTGAAGCAATAGCACGAGACGCGAATTGATGATTTTTTGAGTTTATAACTATCACTAAACAGCTTAACAGCTTTTTGGGGTTTCATTGATAATTTTTGTGTGGCTACTAAGCCTGGTTTAAAAATTGGCTTTTCATTGGGTAGTATTGTACTTTAGGAGCCTTTAGCCTGCATGTTTTTACCATGCAACCTTCATGAATCTTAATCCTAACTAATCCATCTATACCTAATATTATAAATTCGAAAGTAACTCTGTCCGTCTGTCTGTAGTTACCTTTTCATGGCTAAACCACTTAAAGGATTTCGATAAAATTTGGCAAAGAGATAGATGGCATCCAGAAAAAGGACATAGGGTACATTTTGTCTCAAAAATAATCCTAAAGGGGATGATATGTTTCGGAAATTCAGCATTGCTTAAGTTAGGGATAGGAAAATTAAAATTTATGCTTTTGATAAAAATTTAAGAATTATGTATTTCAGCGTTTTAAAATTATCCCCCAAAGGGGTAAAATAAGGGATGATTTTAAAATTCACATGTAATACTGATTTTTGTGTCTTGTTTTTAAGAGATTTCAGGGATTGGAAATACAGTCATAATCCGTATCTTGAATTAACATTTACTCTTTATTTCATTAAAATCGGCCAACTCTGTCAAAAGTTATTAGGTACAATAAAGTCCTTAAACCTTTCCAACATATGTGTTATTATGTGTTCAATTACGGCATTAGAGTAGGTATTACAAATTAATGATTATAGTAATGGTAAAATGAATAATTAGTATTTTAAGTAAGGCATTTAGAATCGTGACTGCCTCGTTGGTCTAGTGGTCGCAAGCGCTACTGCTGAGCATGAGGTCCTGGGTTCGATTCCTGGGTCGGGCAAAGTGTTATTGGATTTTTCTATCTGGAATTTCTCAGTAGCAGCCCGGAGTCTGGATTTGTGCCCGGTTGATGGCAATAGGCTCGCCCCCTATTACATGGGACTTAAACATAACTGGCGAAATGTGGGTGTACCTATACAGGTACACCTCTGCCCAACCCTTCGGGGAAAAAAGGCGTGATGTTGTTGTTGCATTTAGAATCATATAAATCAGTTTTTCCTTTTGAGTTAGTGTAGTGTAAAAAGTGTAGAAATAATAGTGCCAATGACACACATATAACACATGAACAAAGTGTTTATATTAAAATATCAGACTCTAAGAAAGTGGAACGAACTTGTGTAAAGTACAATCAACACTATTCTAATTTTTTAAATAATCACTACGTAAAAAATTAAGTTAGATTAAAATTGCTTATTAGTCTTATAGGCTAGATTGTAATTAATTATTAAGAACCAGGTTCTTTATAATAAAGGAAAAAAAAAAAAGTTTTTTTTTTACCCGACAAATGTGAGTAGAACTTGCGCCATAAGGATTCCGTCTCAAAGGTGTACTTGCTACAAACACCACAACACACTTGAACAAACATAATTATTCAATTGAAAAAGAACTTTTAATAAACTAAAAAAATAAATACAGAGTAAATGTTACTTCAAGATACGGCCTATGATTTTTTGATCCCAGATTGAAGACCAAACTTTACTTTGTAGATTTTCCTCTTTACTTGACTTTGCTTTTCGCCAAATTTTATGCTGTTGGGCTAACGGAAAGTACCAAATAGACTGGTTTATTTGCGAGTGTCAAAATATGCGGCATAAATGGCCGTATTTTTTTATTGCATTGACTTGGAAGTTTGATTTTCGTTACAGCTCCAAGAGACCGTAGATCTAAGTTTTTGATATCTATTTCAACTTGATGCCTCCACGCGTTCCTGAGAAAAAGGGTCTTGACAGACAACGAAGTCATCCTTTAAGGTTTCAATTTTTAATTTTGAGGTACGGAACCATTTTTTTTAGGGTGGGTTTTTATCAAATAACTTCTCCCGCTCTTCGTGTCAGATTCTTATTGACCCAGGGCGCCTCCTGCAGCGGTTAGGGGCGTGAGAGCGCAAACTTTTCCTCTCCCTCACGCGTTCCGCCTCCTCCTTCGCAAGCATTACTGCTTCGCAGAAGAAGGTAACGGCTTCCCATTCCCTCTCGCCGATTACCGCCGCCGATCGTCTCAACGAGGACACGGTGGTGTCCCGCCCAAGCGGGACAGACCTCCACCGTATGCTCCACCGTGTCCTCCGGGCGATCCACACAATGGTGACATCCGGGCGTTTCCTCCCGCCTTATCCAGAACAGGAACCTCCCGAAACAACCGTGTCCGGTGAGGACCTGTGTCAGGCGGAAGGTGAGGATGCCGTGGCGCCTCTCTAGCTACTTCTCAAAGAGGAGACTTATCGCCGCGATTGTGGCGTGCCCAGCACTGACTTGCGACATCGCACTCTCCATGACGCTATGAGATCCCGCTGGAGCTCTGTCCGCTGTGCCGTGATTTCTCGCGGCAGCGGAGTTACGCACATTTGGGAGTGGCGCGAAGAGGCGAAACGCCGTCGCACCACTCCCAAATGTACGCGAGGACGAGGTACGGAACCCTAAAACAGATTTATTATCTGCCTGATTGCCTGTTACCTTTCATTCGTAAGCATTCCTCCCTTAAGTATGACTCAAAATTGCTTCTAAATAAACGACGTAAAGACCTTGTTTGCCCTCCTGTCAGAATAAAAACTGCCCTGGCAAGTCGAAACTATTTGAGTTTGAGTGGCCGCCTTTATAATGTAATTAACAAAACATGTAACATTTATCCCCTTCCAAAATACAAGTGTAAGACCGTAGTAAGCGAATACATTCAGGATCTTACTTACAATGACACTGAAAGACTGTTTGCCAGGAATTCATAAATAATAAGCGCTAAAACACACATATAAACGCACCCCAACACACCCACAAACACACCCACACACACACACGCAAACGCACCCCAACACACACACACACCCCAACACTCTCACACACACCCTTGTTTGTACAGACACACTCACACACAGATTCACGTATTTCCTTGCATGCCTTAATATAAAAGTAAATAGCTTATTTTTCAATCCAATAATTACATTCAATTCAATTTTCAATTCAATTTTTTATTATTATTTTAATACTTGAAATGAGCGTAACTTAATTTGTACAAGGACTATTTTTGTATCATTATATTTGAAACGAATAGCAAATCATGATTGTAGGAGGAAGGCGCCGATGTCTGTCACACAGTTAATACTAGCACAGACATCGTCGTTAACTCTATCTTTAAAATGCTCTAAACTCTGTACATTGTGTTTTTGTTTAGGATAGATGAGTTGTATCAACATTATTGTTAATAAAAAATATTATAAAAAATATTATAATATTATTATGTCATAACAGCTGAACGGATTTAGATGAAAAGCATACAGATAGGCCATGACCTGGGTTAAAACATAGGATACGCTGAGTCCCGGTAGCACGTTCCTGTGGGATATTTTTCGATATCCGCGCGGGCGAAGCCGCAGGCAAAAGCTAGTATTATATTATTAATGTGAAAGTGAGTTTTTTTGTTACGATTTCACGCTAAAACGGCTTAACGGATTTGGATAAAATTTGGCACACGGGTAGACCATTACCTGGGTTAGGATATATAATACTTTTTATCCCGATATTCTTACGGAATCGAAACTTATGCAGGTGAAACCGCGGGGCGCAGCTAGCAGTTTATAAGTTGATGATGGCATAATTATGAAACAAGTACTTATTAAGAATGCAGATTTTTTATTAGAAGTGTTCTAGAAGAGTGAACCAGTGAATGTCATGATGTAAAAACGTAAAACGATTCCATGAACAATTTTTAAGTCCAAAGAATTATTTAATTGAAGTAGCATTTTAATTGAAGGACTTCTACAGTCCCTAGTTTTATACAGTTATATTTGGCATTGTGAATTTCAGTAACGATAATATATTGATGTAGCTTAAGATGAACTATCACTCTTTCAAAATGGCGCCATTTTACTGCTAATGGCAGCGTTCAGTGCGCGGATCATTTAACTAAAATCTTTTGAAGAAATATGTGTACGTCGAAAGTGCTTAACTTTCATGATATTTTCTTAATATTATTTCTGAGAGCAAAAATAATTTTCAAGTCGATTTACTCGGCTTTCTAAGATCTTAGGTTGTTAAGAGTGAAATTAATTGGGCTCGAGTTCTTGAAACTACTTTAGTGCTTATTGGTTGATAACTTTTTTCATAAAAACTTTTTCTAATGACTTATTCGTAAGTAGTACCGACCAACTAAATAAATAACATTTATATTTAGATATTCCCTTAGATTTGTATTTCTTACCATCATCAAAATTAGGCTAAGGTTACAAACAATACAACCTCATTTCTACGTTGTTTAATTAAATAAAATTTCTGTATTTGGGGGCGTTTGGAAAACAATTGAGACAGCTGGCTCCTTCCCACGCACCTTCGAATCATTTTGAAGGGTATAATAATAACCTAATATTTCTTGAAGATATAGTTACTATTTGAATACATAATATTTAGTAACGTCCCGTGTATACAACATGTAAAAAAACCGATCCGTGAGGGTGTTGTTAGGTATCGTACTGAGAGTATGGGGAAATTATCAGGAAAAAAGACAAAAAAAAATTAACACGTTTTTTTTCAATGGGGATTTTTACCGGGCTATTACATTGGGCGCAGCTTTCGTTTAGCGGGTATCTAAAAATCATAACGTATGACCCCTGTTGAAAATTTGAATTTTAAATAGCAATAATATTTTTATTTTCGATAACAATAAAATAAAAATCTTTTTGGTAATGTTATTGCAGTATCTATGTGCCACTTTCGGAAGGGACTGGTTTTAAAAAAAAATATTGTATTATTGCCATACATTTATAACATTTTATCGCCTAGAACCTACTTAGTAACTATTGGTAAGGTTATGCCTTTGTGTCGCGTCGCGTGTCGCGCTGGTCTGCACAAGCCTTAAGATTTAATAAATCATTAATTATAAGAGACCACACTACCACATTAGGTAATTAAACCTTTTTTTTTTTTTTTTTTGGGTGGGAAGTTATCAAATAACTTCTCCCACTCTGGGAGGGCGTGTCAGACTCTTACTGACTAAAACCCACCCGTGTTCCTTCAGTTGCCATGTTGCCGGGGGGCCACGATTTCCCTTTCGGCCCGTATTCGCAGCCCCGGCAGGGATTGGCCCTAGCGGACCCCGTCAATTCTGCTGACATCTCTTTGAGGCGCGCGTGGAACACAACGCGCCGTCGACCCGGGCTTGGTCCTTATCGGACGGCGAGCTACCCATTGCTCACCGTCCGCAAGCCGGCGCGTACGGTGGCCGGAAATCTGCCTGTGATTCCCGACGCCCAGGGCGTCTCCTCCTGCAGGTAATTAAACCTGGAATTATAGTTTTAACTGAGATAAATAACAACATAACATAACATCACGCCTGTAATCCCCGAAGGGTTAGGCAGAGGTGTACCTATAGTACACCCACATTTCGCCAGTTATGTTTTTAAGTCCCATATAATAGGGGGCGAGCCTATTGCCATCAACCGGGCACAAATCCAGACTCCGGACTGCTACTGAAAAATTCAAGATAGAAAAACCTAATAACACGTTGCCCGCCCCAGGAATCGAACCCAGGACCTCATGCTCAGCAATAGCACTTACGACCACTTGATAAATAAATAATTTAAATATTGAAATATTTATCAATCATAATAATAAAAATACCGACACCGGCGGACCTCTATTTTTTTATATTTTTAAATGTTTTTTTAATTCTTTTATTTTAAGAAATATTTAAAAATGTAATTTAATAAGAACCAAGATGAATAAACGAAAATAAATATATAATTTAAATATTGAAATATTTATCAATCATCATAATTTATCAATCAATCTGCCTAGCCTTTTCCCAACTATGTTGGGGTCGGCTTCCAGTCTAACCGGATGCAGCTGAATATCAGTATTTTATATGGAGCAACTGCCTATCTGACCTTCACAACCCAGTTACTTGGTACTACGATATCCCTTGGTAAGACTGGTTGTCAGACTTTCTCTTCTGACAACCCGTAACGACTGTCAAAGATCCACGAATAACTGCTGGGAAAAACGGCTTAAAGTGCTTTTCGAGGCACGGAGGAATCTCGGTATGTAAATATGGTCACCCATCTACGGAAGAACCCTGGCAAGCGTAGCTTAACCTGATGAATCGACAGTATGGCTGTTATTACTTAGCCACGAACTCCTTCTTTTTGGAACTATAATACGTTTCAGTATTTTTAGCCTGAAATTGAATAAAACAAAACATAACCGAATTAAACAAACAAAATATCAAGTTGTTTTTCATTCTTCTAACCAGCCAAATTATCTAACTTTCAATTCTCTGTATCCGAAAAAGTAATTTCAAACAAAGTCCAATTCTGGCTCACACATCATTGCACACATAGAACAAAATACAGAATATTACATAAGACAAACAATGAGAATTTTACAAAGGAGTGTACCTACATGAAAACTTGATCCTGTACTAAGGCAGCATAAAAGCCAGAGGAGTAACAACACATTCATTTTCTATCCTGTCACTTACTAAGCTCGTGACGTCACCGAGGTAGCGGTGCCGCGACCTAATCTAACCTGACCGCACGCTGTATAACTAGCAATAAAAGTAGTAATAGCCCATTGAGGTTACTTCAAGGGCCTTTTATTGAAGTTCATAAAGTAATTGTACTGGTTCAGCAAGTTAGTAAGTAGATTGGATTGTTTTAACTACCTCTTCGGACGTCTGCATACTTAGTGGTGGTATTAAACATACTGCTTTTAATTTACAAGAAAGGTGGCTATCCATTGGACATGAAGAAGTGAAATGGACTTTTTTTATTTTAATTTTATAAGAATGGTTAGTGTTTAATGTTAGAGGAGCTCGTGGCTAAGTAATAACCGCACGGGTCTATCAATCAGGTTAAGCTACGCTTGCCGGGGTTGGTCCGTGGATGGGTGACCATCTTTACATGCCGAGACTCCTCCGTGCCTCGGAAAGCACGTTAAACCGTTGGTGCCGGCTGTCATTCGTGGATCTTTGACACTCGTTACGGGTCTTCAGAAGCCCGAAAGTCTGACAACCAGTCTTACCAAGGGGTATCGTGTTACCCAGTTACTGGGTTGTGGAGGTCAGATAGGCAGTCGCTCCATGTAAAATACTGGTATTCAGCTGCATCCGGTTAGACTGGAAGCCAAGCCCAATATAGTTGGGAAAAGGCTGGGCAGATTGAAGAATGGTTAGTGTTTCTTAAGGTGAACTCACACTTATCCGAGCCGAACGCGTCGATCAAACCGAACGAAACGAATTTTAGAATTCTTTATTTGAAATTCTATGAAACCTTGCACCTCTGTCCGCGACGTATCGTCCGAATCTGGAAGACCGTTCCTAGCGTTCTCGTTGACTTCATTCTTTCGACGCGTTCGGCTCGGGTAAGTTATTATCCTTTCCAAAATTGACACTGAACTACGGTCACATATCGAGGTGTCTATGTCAATTCCTACTGACATTTGTTTGCAACGGTCAATCACGACGCTGACAGAATAGTCGACATCGGCTCAGTTGCCAAAGAAAAAAAAATATGCCAGTGGTACTCCGGGAGTGCCGATAATAGTGAAAACGTGAACAAGATCGCCTTAAAAGATTTATTTTTGTATAGAACATTGGTCCGTAACCTTACCTAAATAAAGAGCACAATCGCGTTTACAAAAAAAAAAAAAACACTTCCGAAACCTTTAAAGTAAAAATGCTTGCATAGAATTTTTTTCCGTAACGAAATATAAATAAAGCGCACAATCGCGTTTACAAAAATGAGGTGCCGTCATAGTGTCGCGAAATCAATGGTTTAGTCCCATCTCAAAAATGCCCAACGCACCTAAAGAAGTTTTCACTTTAAAAAAATGACGACAAATCGAACAGTGATAGCTTGCAGATTACCGACGATGAAAATGATGATGATGATGACGAAAGATTTTATACAGAAAAATAACAATAGTTGATATTTGCCCTAATCGAAGAAGCTTACAAACCTAATAATACTGCTTATATACTTTCCTCTATACTTAAGAAGCCATATCATATCACTCGGTCACTCAGCCAAGTAAAAGATTAACTGAAAGGATTTATGAGGCAAATGTAAGTGGAAGCCCGACAGGACACCCAAGAGACACGTTAACCGTTAATGATGTCCTTCAAAACAATTTAGTGCGTAGTTTCTACTCACAGCTGATGGGAAAAGGTAGGTAGGTATGTTGTGTTCTGTTTACCTTGGCAGGTTACTTGGTGCTACTTGCAAACAATATAACAGTTTCAGTTGGTAGATTTGAATACAGGGTGGCCGGGACATCGATGTGAAAACTTTTACCATGGATTCAGTACATGATTCTGAACCCCCCTGCGTTTAAATTTTTCGTCGGTTATTAAAAAAAAAAATCGTGTGGCACTCGGGGACTGCCGCGGTAAAGCTATTGCATAGCATTTGTAACCTACATACTTCCTATTTGTCAACGCTACACTTGGGATGATGACGGATGATGACATGAAATAAAAATTACGTTCCCATGACAATATCACGTTGTCATGGGAACGTAGTTCCCAATCTGCTGTTTCATAGAAAAGTGCAATACCTACGAAGTCAAAACACATTTAAGGAACAGCAGATTTTTAAGCTATTGCATAGCTTTTATCGCGGGCTTTGAGCGCGGCGACTGAATCAAGAAATTCCGTAACGAAAATAAAACCTAACACCCCCCACTCCGCCTACCATGTAATGACGGATGATGACATAAAACAAAAATTGCGTTCCCATGACAACATCACGTTGTCATGGGAACTCTTTACCGCGGCAGTCCCCCAGTACCACACGTTTTTTTTTAAATAACCGACGAAAAATTTCAACTCAAGGGGGTTCAGAATCATGTACTGAATACAAGGTAACAGTTTTCGCATCGATGTCCCGACCACCCTGTATAGTTAAACTACTACAAGGATGTTTTGGCGTTCGATTGTCGTTGATAGGGGGGCGCTGCTGGTAAAACGTTTCTGAAATTGTTTTGTGGAATTTACTGAATAACAAGATGGCGACGTTAGTTCCAATTTTGTCCACGTGCCAAAACAACTTTGTAAAACCAAGCACTACATGCCAATTCCGACACCTGCTATGATTTGTGGGCATGCAGAACAGAAATGGGGAAGAAACAAATGGGTTTACGGTTGCAATCGTAGATTGTTTGTAATGCGTGGCCTGCTTTTGTTTTTAGGGTTCCGTATCTCAAAAGGAAAAAACGGATCACTCGTGTGTCTGTCTGTCTGTCCGTTAGTCACTGCCAATTTGCTCCGAATCTAATGGACCTATTAAGTTGAAATTTGGTACACATATGTATTTCTGTGACCCAAACACGGACGTGTATCGTAAACATTATAATATGAATTTTGAATACGGGGGTCACTTTTGGGGGGCAAATAAGAAAATTTAAAAAAAAGTTTTCATACTGTATTGTGTGACATATCAAATGAAAGGGCTTGTTGCGAAGATTTTAATTATATTTTTTTATAATTTTAAAATAAAAAGGTTCAAAGATATTTAAGAAAATAGATGAAAATTGACCATTCCTTATCTCCAAAACTACTGAGCCTAAAATTTTGAAAAAAATACGGAGAATGGTTCTTCACTTATAGATTACAGGAAAACCTATATAAAGTTTTTGATCTTCAAATAACACGATAAATCTCTCAATATTGTGCATACAAACTTACGTTTGCAGTTGGAATGTATTGGAGACCATGTATTACAACTACAATTTTAAATTTTTCATCATCATCATCATCATCGGCCTATAAATGTTCCCACTGCTGGGACACAGGCCTCCTCTCAGTGAGAGGGAGTGGGCCGTAATCCACCACGCGGGCCCAGTGCGGGTTGGTAGATGTCACATGTTTTCGAATTTTCGGTTCTAGGACATGCCAGTTTCCTCACGATGTTTTCCTTCACCGTTTTGAGAGCAGTGGTGATGAAATAATTTACACATAATTAATTTACAAATTTTTATTTGGGATAAATTCATCCCAACTACGGAACCCTACATTGTGCGTAGTCCAACACGCACTTGGCCGGTTTTTTTAAATTCTTTGTTTTCTTTACACCGTGTCTGCGTGTGAGTGCTTGCAAAGTAGGTACAGTCACGAGCAATATCTCACACTTCAAGATTCAAAAGCAATTTTTTCCTAAAATATTGATCGATATTTTACGGTGTTACAAATACAGTCTTCTCGAAACCATACAATTATAAAATAGGTATTTTCTTAAAGATCCAATTTGTTTTGACGAGAAAAAAGAAAAACACTTTTGAATTTCGTATCTGTAAACTTTGCAGTTACACAAAGAAAGCGTTTTTTTTACAGTGTAAGGTATATTTACACTCGAGACTGAACATTATATCGTTCGGTCTTTAAAAACCGTACACGTGTGTGTTTGTACTCGTGTCTGAACAAATGAATGACAAATATGATCGGATTATTTTCCATAGAGTTTATGAAATGTTTTCCTAGACTCACTAAGCTTTTTCAAATGTGTTTGTCGTTGGTTTTTCTTAAGAATTTTGAGAAATAAGCATAATATTTTGGTTGTAAAGTTCTTCAATGGAACCTAGCAACATGCTAGAATTACACAACAAAATTCTTCGTATAGAAATGGTACCTACATCAAAAACGAAAAACATTTTATATGAACTAAAAATCACAGATACTGATACCAGTACTTTTTAAATTCGCCCTGTATATACAAATTTGCGCTACTGGAAACTTTATTGTATTCTACATTCTGTATACCGTCATGCGAATATCTATGTCAGTCGTCACGGCCAGACAGCACCCTGAAAGCCTGTTAGGTTTTCGGTATATCTACTAGTTGAGTTTTCGAAGTTAAACCATCGGTATCGTATTCAGTTGCATTTGGTTTATAAAGAGTAAGAATAGGAGATTAACCATAACAAAACGTAGATATCGGTTTATTTCATTTTAAGTATGTTCATAAAAGAATTCACGTTGTGTTTCATCATCAGCCTATAGCAGTCCACTGCTGGACATAGGCCTCTCCAATTGCACGCCATTCAGCTCGATTCTCGGCAACTTTCATCCAGCTGCTATCAGCCACCCTGCGAAAATCGTCGCTCCACCTATCCTGAGGGCGTCCTACCTTACGTTTGCCGATTCGCGGTGTCCACTCAAGAACACGTGTACCCCAACGGTCATCGGTTCTACGGCTAATATTGCCGGCCCATTGCCACTTCATCTTGCATATTCTGTGAGCTATGTCGACAACATTGGTTATCTGCCGGATCACCTCGTTCCGGATTTGATCTCTCAGAGCATAGCCCGCTCCATAACTCGCTGAGCAACCTTGAATTTATGGACCAGTTGTACCGTGAGTGTTCAATTGAAGACCTTCGTCTTTAGGCTCTGTGGAATAAGTGACGAGAAGACTCGATAAAGCTTCCCAAACGCTGCCCAGCCCAGCTGAATTCTTCTGTTAGCGTTGTGTTTGAACTTTACATAATATTATTATTATTATTGCATGCAGGACTCTGAGAGAGAAGAGGATTGCCTCGTTGATCTACTGGTCCCAATGCTACTGCTGAGCATGGGGTCCTGGGTTCGATTCCCGGGTCGGGTCGAATAAAGTGTTATTGGGTTTTTCCATCTGGAATTTCTTAGTGAGTCTAGATTTTTTCCCGGTTGATAGCAATAGGCTCGCCCCCTATGACATAAACATAACTGGCGAAATGTGGGTGTACTATATGTACACCTCTGACTAACCCTCCAGGGAATACAGGCGTGATGTTATGTTATGAATAAGGACTTAACTTGATTAGTAGGGATAATAGAACGAAAGGAATGGAGACGACGAAAAGCCTTTAGAAACTTACGTTATATCATCATCATTTGCCTAGCCTATTCCCAACTATGTTGGGGTCGGCTTCCAGTCTAACTGGATGCAGCTAAATACCAGTATTTTACATGGAGCGACTGCCTATCTGACTTCCACAACCCAGTAACTGGGTAACACGATACCCCTTGGTAAGACTCACGTTACATATTAGTGAACAAATTGAAACAAGGTGCGTTTATCTTTTTCTTCTAAGCATTGCATTGCAATTTTACATAATTTTTAACATTAATAATGACAGATTTTTTTTAAGAGATGCGCTTTAAACGAGTAGGTTATGATAATTAATAATGTAATAAACAATGATACAAAGTAATTTCCCTAAAATTAATCAAATACTCGATCAAAACGTTTTGTTATTGTAAATAATAAACCAAAACAAAATTTCATCAAAACAATATTCGAGCAAAACATCGACAAATAAACGGCAAACAATACATCAACATCAAAAGATAATTAGTGACGCTCAACTTTGCTAAATTATGGACATTAGCTATCAGAATGCTGAGCAATGCCCGAAACTGGAGCGTGTGCCAAAGGGCCTTACCTACCACCACGTAATATGCAAAGCAGACCCCACAGTGGACATTAAATATTTACCATACACTGTGAGAGGACGTCTTAAGAATTTACACATGCCACACAACACAAGGGGAGCTCACCTAAGTTTTTGCTGAAAACACATGGCTATGTATGTAGTTACTTTGTAAGAAGCTGTTATCTCGATCTGTTGCTTGTAAAAGGGGTTGAAGTAAGTAGCGGGGAGATAAAGAAGTTGGGATCGTTCAGGGAGCGCAGATTGGCTGTTGTGTGACCATTAATAGCTGGATAATTTAATTGTTTTATTTAATACGAGATAGAGCAAAGTAATAAATCAATGCTGGTCCAGTGAAAACGGCCCCGACTTAGTGCTCGGTGACACAACGCCGTCGCCGCGCCGCCACCGCGCCTAGCTGTGTATATGCAAGGTCGGCACCCCGCTGCCGCACCGCCACCGCCACGGATTGTAGAGTGATATGGCAAAACAAAGCAGCGAGGGCGCGGCGGTGGCGCGGTGGCGGCGCGGCGACGGCGCGGTGGCGGCGCGGCGACGCGACGGCGTTGTGTCGCCGAGCACTAAGTCGGGGCCGTTTTCACTCGACCTGCATTGATTTATTACTTTGCTCTATCTCGTATTAAATAAAACAATAAAATTATACAGCTATTAATGGTCACACAACAGCCAATCTGCGCTCCCTGAACGATCCCAACTTCTTTATCTCCCCGCTACTTACTTCAACCCCTTTTACAAGCGACAGATCGAGATAACAGCTTCTTACAAAGTAACTGTGTTACGAGTCTGTGTTACGAGTGATAGGTCGTGAGTTTTACCCAGGCACATTACTTCGTGATTTATATCATCACAACTGCTCTCAAAACGGTGAAGGAAAACAGTGTGAGGAAAACGCTATGTCCTAGAACCAAAAATTAGAAGACATCTAACATCCATAAATCCGCACTGGGCCCGCGTGGAGAATTACGGCCCACTCCCTTTCACAGAGAGGCTTGTTATAATCTGTTGAATTTAGTAATAGAAATAATATTGACTGTGTATCGTATAACATCAATAAATGTTAAAAATAAACTTCCAATAGACTAGCTAAATGTACCTTTAATTATAGGTTTAATAGGACGCAAGCAATATAACATGCATAAATGAATACTTTAGTGTTTCCTACGTTGTATTCGTATGCGATCAAATCATTTGATAACAGATATTTGTACGACACCGTTGTTCGACGAGTAATTTAAATCCAATTAGAAGCCGATATGTTGAATAATTCAATGTTCCTGTCTACTGTAGTGTGTATCAATACAGATAGGTTTATATGTAGGAATAAAACACGCAGGCACACAGGCTTACCTCAAAGGTAAGCATTAAACTAAGTAATTATTTCAGCCAGCTAAAAGCTACATTTAAAAAGTAAGTCAGTATTTGCTTTATCAATAACTTGAAAGGCAAGAATGTAATATTCCGTAGATTAGGTAGTATGTTTTAATAGGTACCTTTGTTTCCCTCGAAGAAAAAAATAAAAAGAAAGAACCTTCATTTTGTCACAGACTGCCAGTTATTAAATTATGGATCGTATTTGAAAATATACCTAATAGAATTTTAATCAATATTCCTACAGCCGGACTATTTAATAATTCAGGAAAATTTATAAACAAGCTGTGACCGCGTGTCTTTTAATCTTAAAAAAAAAATGTGTTTGCTGGAAAAAAAGGTTATGCGGCCTGTCAAAACTTTGTTATTTATTTATCCGTGGCGCATACTTAATTAACTTAAAAAATACGGCCCCAGGCCGGCTGTGTGTAAAGTCACGTAGAATATCGTCAACAGCTGTCAAGAATAGAGTTTATAATAAACGGAGTATGGCTAAGGGTCGCTATCCCTTATTTTAATGAAGTTCTCAAGTAATGTAATATAATTAAACTCGTAAACAAACAAGTAAGTATAGTTAACGAACAATATATTATGAGTAGTTTGGTAATGAATATAAGGAGCCGACATTACCTTGATCCCTTGAGCAGAATTTTCATTTAATTTTGGCGAGCAAACGCTGACGGAATCCTGATTTTTCACGTAAAACTTTTTTGTTCTTTACATTTCATCAATCTGTCTGCCTAAATAAATGTTTAGGCAGACAGGGCGAGACAGGGCGATATGGTTTCAAGCTTTATTGCGAATTTAACAAAAAATAATCGTCTTTCCAATGTAGCTTTACATTTTATGACGAGACGGTCGCCTAATGTTTTTGGCCAATCCAAAATCACAGAGTAAATATTTCGCAGAAAATTAATATTTTACTCATTCCAGCTCGTCCAAACACAAATAAACGAGATTACTTTTTTATTAGTACTGAGTTGAAACTAGTGGGCGATGCTGATTAAAGCTTGTTAGAACTATTTAGAATAACTTTAATGTAAATAAGTTTTTAATTACACCGAAGCTAAAACATAAAAGTTTTAGGAATACGACGAGCTCGTGGCTAAGTAATAACAGCCGCACGGGTCAATCCATCAGGTTAACCTACGCTTGCCAGGGTTGGTCCGTGGATGGGTGACCGACCATCTACGTTACATACCGAGACTCCTCCGTGCCTCGGAAAGCACGTTTTTAGCCGTTGGTCCCAGCTGTCCTTCGTGGATCTTTGACAGTCGTTCCGAGTCGTCAGAAGCCCGAAAGTCTGACAACTAGTCTTACCAAGGGTATTACCCAGTTACTGGGTTATGGAGGTCAGATAGGCAGTCGCTCCATGTAAAATACTGGTATTTAGCTGCATCCGGTTAGACTGGAAATCGACCCCAACATAGTTGGGAAAAGGCTAGGCAGATTGATTGATTTAAAAAAAACATCATGTCTGTATGACAAAATCGAGAATTGCAGTAAATCATTATAATAGATTATTTCCAAAATCAAAATAATCCTCCAGTGAGCGCTACATTCAAGTTGATCGCAGCTATTTGGTATTTTTATAGAACCTCAAAATAGGAATTATTTGAGGTTCACAAAAAGAAGCGCAATAATTATATTAATAGGCCCTTTGTACACGGCACGGTTTCTTTAAGATACGGCGTATAAACCACGCCGTAGAAGAAACGTCAACAAGCTTCCATAGTGATCCATATTACACTGACGACCATGCCTACACACGGCGAATAAACCGTAGTTTTTCACGGCAAGAAAAACGTATGTTTACATAGGACCTCAGACAGAGTGTTTAATGATATTATTAGGAAAACTAAATGGGAATAATTTGGGTTTGATGAAATACATGCCTTTCCAAAATTAATATCGAATCAATGTCTCGATAACTATTGTGGCCAATTATGATCAATTGAACTAACGAAGTCAAGACCAATGGACCAGCCGAAGTTATTAATTGTCCTGGCGACTCCTTGTTGGTTTAACAAATCAAACACTCATCGTACAATAAATTATTACTAATTGTATTTGCTCTGACTTACGGTAAAGGAAAATAGTGGAAAGACAATCCAAGAGAATCCTTGACATTATAGGCTGAAATTGCGCATTGCAGCGTTGCTGTTTTTTGAACCGACTTCCAAAAAGGAGGAGGTTATATGTTCGTAGTCTTTCTTGTTTTTCTTTTTTTATGTATATCCACCAATTTCTCCGTCAATTATGGACCAATTTTGAAAATTATTTTTTGTTTGAAAGGGTATGCTGTCAAGGTGGTCGCATATAAATCGTATTAACTTTGCTTGGATAGTTTTTGAGTTGGGTTCAATAATACGTAGTTTTTTCCCACTTTGTATATGGATGATATTATGATAAGTTCCTGTCACTGTTATTTACATAGCAAGTAGTGGTATCCGAATTTGTTTGGGGTAGGTACTACAACAAAAACTGTAAAATAAAAATTAAAAAAAAAATATAATTTCGGAAATTGGTGGCAAAAAACAAAAATTCAGACACCGACTTCCGAAATTAAGTTATTGTTCGCTTTTTAGTGTTTCTTTTTTTAAGTCGGTTGATTCTAATTTTGTAAAAAGTTTTTTGGTTCATCTGCCTAGGCGTTTCCCAAATACGAGTATGTTTGGGTCGGCCTCCAGTCTTATCGGATGCAGCTGAATACCAGTATTTTACATGGAGCGACTGCCTATACGACCTCCACAACCCAGTTACTGGGTAATACGATACCCCTTGGTAAGACTGGTTGTCAGACTTTCAGACAATACTAGGCATTAGAAGCAAAAATTGCGCATTGCAGCATTGCTGTGTTTCAGTTTAAAGGGTATGCCGGTGTAATTACCTACAAGCACATGACACATTAGATTATGATTTATTCGTATCTAATATACTACCATATTGTACCATATATATTCAATATTTTTATAGATATTGATTCAATTATCTGTGCGTGCAGCCCTGTATATGACGGCTTGTCAATGTCCAATTTTCCTTCGTGTGAAATGCGTCTTCTTATTACACACACACTAGACACTGTGTCCGTATAAACGCGCACACATTTGGAAATAAACTCAAAAAAAAAAAAAAAAAAATTGAGATATTTTCTTAGGCAACGTATTTTCCTAGAATTGACCACGTTCCTTTAGTAGTCGGGTTTTTTTTAAATTAATAATTAATAAGAGAAGTTTATCTCAAGAGTTTCCTTAGGCCCAGTGGAATTCTAGAACATAGTTCAAGCATAAATCTCGATTTAATTATGTTAGTTGACAGATTTCATACTAATCTCTAGATAAGCCCAGGTACGGGAGATTTTTTTTCGCGCACTGAATTTTCAACGCACTGCTTAGCGCCGAGAGTTGAAAATCCAACAGCGTGTGTTTTTTTGACACGGCGGTATGCGCTCTGTTGTATTCTCACCGCTCAACTTGAGTTGAGCGCTGGAATTTCAACTCTCGGTATTGATCCCGAGAGTTGAAATTCCAGCGCGCTATAAAAAATCGTCGCGTTAAAAAATTGCCTGTGTGTATTGGGCTAGATCAATTTTTATCACATTTATTCCAAAAGAGCTAGTTTATTCTTCATAAACAGGGACCAAAATACCTTTTTAATCCCTAGGAACTAAAAGTGATTCGAATTTGGAATGTGGATATTGTTAGTAAAAGTTCCAATCACTAAAGAGATCAATCACGAACATTGTATAAACAAGTAACAGGCTGTAGGATAAAGTAAGGCGCTAGCGAGCCAAAATAAAAAAAAAGTTTGCGAAAATATAAGAAAACGCGAAGTTTTCACTCAAATTCGGATTTTACTTATTTTTATAAATAAAATGAGTATGTCTTCCAAGTAGTGAGAATGAAATAAATAAACGTAGGTACTGTTCTTATTCATAAGTCTCATTTATTTATTTTTTCATAGAGGGTGATAAAAACTAGTGTCCACCTCAGGAGCAACAATATTTGCTCGAGTGACGTACTTTGAATCCCTCGCTGCGCTCTGGATTCAAAGAAACACTCTCGCTTTTAAAATGGATGTTTACTCCTTCGGCAAACAAACTACTATTTAAATCGAGATCCGGGCCCTAAATTAGATATGGAGCAAACAAGAAGTGTACGGAATTTAACTGTACAAGTACCTACTTCAAGACTAAAAGTAGGTTTAGAGGGAAAAGGTTTTAGTGGCCATAAACAAAAGACTGCCAACCCGACAAAGTATTCGTTATTTAAAATCAAATGGCATCTATGCATTGGCTGAATAGTGCCGAGGGCCAGAATTTATGTTTTGCACTATAACACGTGTGTGAAAATCTATATCTTCCATAACAATATAATACCTATACATATACAACGCGTTCCTTTTGATAACCCATAACTACCGTAGGGTATTTATGAGAAAATGTCAAAAAATCAACTGGCATATGAATCATTTTTCATATTTTTTTATTCGTTTTCATTTTTCATACAAAAGAATTCGACAGCGTCACGATTATTTATGTAAAACACCTTTACTTAAAATATGACATGACGTTACATTTTCTTAGCTTTATATGAATGATTTGGTTTGAAATGATTTACTGGTACTTATCAATGAAACAAACCTTTTTTACAGTCCGTTCAACCGATTCTGACTTCTATACCGTAGGCATAAGGATGGCATTAAAAGCAAAAAAGTGGTTACAATACCAACTGTTTACTGCAGCTGCCATTTGTCATGTCTCCAACGAATAGAATTCAAAATGGGTTGAACGGACTGTAAAAAAGGTTTAGTTAAATGTCTGATCTTATTTGAAATGGAGTATAGATACACACATCGAGAGTTTAGTGCTATGTTATCTTCGAAACTATGTTGGTACTTTTGGAACACTCATTCTAGGACTTTTTGTATTATTTTTACTTGTAGCGTATAACCCTAGAGTTCTAGTACATCAAAAGGAACACGTTGTATATCCAACGTGTAACGTTAAATGCGCAAAACCTGAAAATAGTTTGATCAGAATAACGAGCAGAATCAATTGAACCACTTTTTAATATAGGTCACATTTTTCAAAAAATCTTCATTAAAAACGTTGCCGTGTCTATTTATTAATAGGTCAAGCCATCACATGCGCAAACCCGCCAAAATAGGTAAACAAACACAATTAATTTAAATGTTCTCATACGCAGGATAATAATAGCTTTTATTTCAATGCAAATACGAATCTTACGAACTAAAACAGCACATAAAACCTTTACAATTTTTTTAATGATTAATTTTCTTTCTGAAATAGGTCAATTGAATTAAAAATCAGTTGGGGTGTCTGAGGTTTTGCGCATTTAACGTTACACGTATATCTATACAGTTTGCGTCTTTATAATGTGCACATATCGAAATGAGGGGGAATGCTTAATTTTATCGACAAAAAAAATTATAAAAAAACTCTTTTTTTTCTGTTTTGCGTCTTATTGAGAAGTTTTACGAGTATTGTAAAAATTTATGAAAAAAAATTATTTTTTTACAAAAAAAACATGTTTATTTTCAATTGAGGGTAGTTTTTTTCCACAAATTTCATTTTATGAAGGCGCCTAATTACTGCCAATCATTATGGAGATTGTTTTATCGCGATAGATCATTTAGTTTAAACGTTACGCCGTTTTGTTATTTTGTTTTTTTAACTTCCATAAAAAATTAAAAAATAAATTTAGATTTTTTTGATAAAATTAAGCATAGATTCCGGGATCATTTCGATTAGTGTCTGTCTGTGTGACCACGTTGTTCTTCTAAACTAAAGAACAGATTTTGATGCGGCTGTCACCATCATTGAGACAATTTATTTCGGAAATTTTACGTGTATAATATATAAACATTAAACTTACATAATATAATAAAGAAATCACTATGTTTTATGAAGTCGTAAAAACCTTAGGAAGCAAGAGCGGGTCGTTAGTAAACAGCATAAAACAAAGTCACTTTTCGAGTCTGTTTGTGTGTCCGTTTAGATTTCCTAAACTACACAATGGATTTTAATCCGGTTTTTACCATTTAAATCATTTATCTCGGAAGGTGGATGCGGGAAGCACAGAACCGGTCCAAGTGGCGGTGCTTGGGGGACGCCTATGTCCAGCAGTGGACGTCTTTCGGCTGAAATGATGATGATGATCCCGAAAGGTTTATTTAAATAAGATAGAGCACAGAAATTTTGATGTTTTGCCATATCGCTATGGCACCTCTGCAAAGTAGGAGCAGGTCACTAGTATATTATGAAGACATTTTAAAATCTATATCGTATAGCTCTAATAATTCGTCTTTCCACAATTTTTTACATCGATTCCGAAGTATTCAGTAGGTACCTACCCTACAATCGCGACTATTCTGGACAGCTTCTGAAACCCGGATCACACTATCGGAAAAGCAAATCAGAAAAAAGGGCTCGGGCGAAATAATGGAAAAAAATCCCCTTTGTAACGCGCGAAAATTCCGCCTGTTTTGACGGGACGAGCTTATTAAAAAAGTAACTTGACGTAACGTCTCTTCTAGTAACATTTTCGTCCCAACTGATATATATCTTTTCAGAAAAGATAAATAATAAATTGCACTAGATATGATTGCCTCAAGATCGATCTAACCTAAATCGAAATTCTGGGCACGAAGGGAATTGATTCCATACTTCCCTCTGGATATCTCAAGAACGCATTGGTTCATTTAATGAATTGTGTCAGTATTTTTGTCTGAATTTTTATCTGCTTCTAAGAACTCGATAAGGTGCTGTAATTTATTTACGGTGTTTTCACCTCAACAATTATTAATATTGGTATTACGGGATTATTGATTATCCGGAAACTTGTATGTCTCCTGTCATCCGAGATCGATGAGAACGATGAAAACACTATATCAATTGTCATTGTGAATATGTTTTGTACAAAGCTTGTGTTTCTTTTCCTAACCACACAACCTGGTTCCAAATATACTTCAAGTACTTTACGACATGTTTATTTATTTCGTAAATGCTATTTAGAATAGTCCTTTTTCTAGACAAGAAAATCTTAATAAACACCATCTCCTGACAAAATTTTCATCCTAAAAAATAAACTTATCTCGCAAAAGACCCTTGAAGGCAAAGATTATCCCTCTAAACCTAGTTATCCTTGAAGATAAGCCCAGAAATCCTGAGAGTTAGTAAATAAACAGCGTGATAACTTATATAAGGGATAAGGTGCTAATAATGTCGGCGAGAGGGCTCACCGTGACGTCATCAGCCTTTATCTCGGGGGATAGCACTCGGAGGATGGCGGTTTACACGTTGCAGAAATGTTGTCTAGGGGATGCGGGGTGTACGGGAGTGGATTGTGACTGGAATAGTTTATAGTTTTAAGCCCTCTTGCATCACAAATCACAAAATGCACTTAGCACTAAACGAATTTAAAAACATCTGTTTCTGCCAACCGCAAGGACAGAATGTTGTTTTAAATATGTTAAGTGTTATACAACGTGTTCCTTTTGATGTCCCTTTAACTCGAAGGTGTAAATAAAAATAATACAAAAGGTTCTAGAACGTGTTCCAAAAATACATAGTTTCGAAGAAAACATGCACACTAGACTCGATGTGTGTTTCTAAGTTTCATTGATAAGTACGATTAAATCATTTTCATTCAAACCTGATTGGTTTCATATCTAAAGCCAAGAAAATGCGACGTTGCCTTTTCTGTTTTTTTTTTAAATGTATGTGTATGTTTCACGTAAGGGTGTTTTTTATAAAATAATCGTGACTTTATCGAAATTGTATGAAAAAAAAACAGTGGCACTCCGGGAGTGCCAACCGAAGTGAAAACTTGAACAAGATCGCCTTGGTGGAAGAAAAATACTTATATAGAACATTGGTCCGTAACCTTATCTAAATAAAGAGCACAATCGCGTTTACAAAAAAAATACTTCCAAAACCTTTAAACTAAAAATACTTGCATAGAACATTGATCCATAATGTAATTAATATAAATAAAGAGCACAATCACGTTTACAAAAATGAGGTGTCGGAAACGGTGTCGCAAGTTCAATTGTTTTTTCCCACAGCCGTATAAAGAGTAGCAGACCAAACATTCGCAAAAAATTGCGTAGCCATTACGCACACATATGGAATGTTGTCAATACAGGGCCGGACTAGGGCCGGTTGCCGGTATTATCTAACGATATTGAAACAACCGATATAGGTACTTACTGAAAATCCGCGAAAATTGATATTCTCTGGGTATAAGAAGTGTAAATTACTTAGCAATAAAGTCAATCAATTAATTATTACCTGCCAAATGAAATTTCAAAGTTCTTTGACATGGGGACGATACCTTAATCACCAATCATGGCGGATATAAATCTAGATTTTTCTTGATATCAAGTAGTGGCTTTTTCATGTTGATACAAAGTGGCTAATTCTAAGCAAATTCAGAATATCGTTGTAGTATTTTTGTACTCCAGTTGTGGATGAAAGCTGTGCTGTGGCAAAAACTGCAGTGGGTACGTTTTGCAGTCCAACACTGTTTCTAACTCACAGGGTTTTTATGACATTTTACGATGGAAGTAGAGTTGTATATCCATGATACTACTGCAGCAGCTCCATTAAGCAAGACAAAACAACCTCAAAATTTTTAATAACCGAATATACGCTCGTCTTCCTCATACTAAGTTGATTGATCTAACATTTGACCCAACTTCCTCGTGTACGAATTTCAATTCCCAATCAAACTTTCGTCTACCACACAACGTTGCCAGACGTCTCGATTTTGGCGGGTTGTCACGATTTTTTGCCCAAAATTAAATGTCCCACGCGGGACAGGCTCAGTCCCGATTTTCGCGGATAGAAAAATATATAAGTAATGTATAACGTCTTATTTAATATTATATTTATCTGAAGATTTAACTGCCTTACAGGGCAAACTAATCGTTATTGGTTATTACTATAGTAAAGTAACGTATTTTCATTAAAATTAATTTTCTACTGCTTTATATCATCATTGTAAACTTAATTTGAAACACAAATGAAAGGATAAGTAGTAAAAAATAATACAAATAAATAATAATATAATTTACGTTTTCTTATTATGTCCAGCTTTCGATGACAGAATCCTGCTTTTTTACTCAAAAGGGTTCAAAATCCCGGATTGCCCAAAAAAAAATCTGGCAACACTGACCACATCTGTGGTCGTCGTAAGGTTGATTGGCCCAACGTTTGACCCAACATTTGAGCCAAATTTCTCGTCTACGTTCACAACTTGCGCCGTCCGTCATGTCTGTTCTCACTGCGGGCCGTTTATTCATTATTCACTTCGTCGACGTTCCGTTAAACTCGTTACTCGTTTGTGACACTATACCGTTTGGCTGGCACCACCAAATAGGTTAGGCAGAAGGGTTAATTTTCTTTATCAAGACAACTGGCGCAAGTAATCTAGTTAATTTGTTGAACACAAAATTGTGGATGAATTTAGAGCAGTGTGTTCATAAGCTTCCTTTGGCAAAATGAGTCAACCATAGTTCATAACACGTAGAGATTAAACGGTCGGTTGTGATCTCATGCGAAAGACATCATATTCAAGTTACTGCTGTGTTTCGGAGGTTTGAAGCAATCGTTCCTTATAGTACAATACCTACCTACTAGTAGATATTCAGCAACTTAATGCTCAGATGAGGAGCTGACGGAAAACTTCAAATCAATAATATGAAAAGGTTGGACTGTTTAAAATTACAGTCATCTTCACTTGGTTGACGGTATGTACACAGATCACAAAACCAAATTAGTTTAGTCGGTCAACAGCGTTGTATCCTTCGTCAAGTTAAAATAAAAACTGAAGAGTCTTGATTCTTCTGCGAGTCTGCATTTCTCTCCATTTAGTGGAAGCACGTCCCGTGTCACAGTACCAACTTATTGCATCCTGACGTCAGATGTCATTGAGAAAAATGGCCACAGCTGGGCAAGATATTGCGGAAGTAAGTAACATCAGTTCCTGCATGCAAATGAGGATAGTTTGTTTAGAGTATTTTTAACCGACTTCAGAAAAAAAGGAGGTTATTATGTTTGACTGTATTTTTTTTAGCTAGTAGGTGGAATTGTGAGCTTTGCGGATCAACAGAAAATAACATATTTAAAAAATATAGCTTGGATTTGGCTTTTCTAACATGGCTGTACTGAACACAGTTTTTTTTTTAAATTTCGTTGAAAGTGGCTATCGTTAGACTGCCGTCAAAACCTTTTTTAACATCGTAAATTTAAAAAAATACAATAGACGTGGATATATTTAGTAACTTGTTCTGTCTTGTCTTTTTTATATAAATTAATAAATTTACGATAATTAATTGATTCAGGCGTGACCTTGCGGAAATCCATTATAAAATACAATAGACGTGGATATATTTAGTAACTTGTTCCGCTTAGCTATTTCTTAAGAGCCATAAAAAACTCCTGAAAGAAATCTATCTTGATTTATTTCAGGAGTTTTTTATGGCTCTTTAGAAATAGCTAAGCGAATAAGAGCCATAAAAATCTCCTGAAAGAAATCTATCTTGATTTCTTTCAGGAGTTTTTTATGGCTCTTTAGAAATAGCTAAGCGGAACAAGTTACTAAATATATCCACGTCTATTGTATTTTATAATGGATTTCCGCAAGGTCACGCCTGAATCAATTAATTATCGTAAATTTATTATTTTATATAAAAAAAAGACCCAAGTGATAAACTATTCAACTTAATTCAACATGAGCTCCAATCCATTCAATTAATTTTATAAGATAAAAAAGACCCAAGTGATAAACTATTCAACTTAATTCAACATGAGCTCCAATCCATTCAATTAATTTTATAAAACATCATCAACATACAGTTAATTCGCATTGCCACTCCGTCTATAGCATTTCACTGAGTCGAGAACCCAGCTACATCGGCAATTTAGTGTGAATTGAGCCTAATTGAATTACAATACGTTGCTGCTATGGACGAATTCAAGCAGGCAGGCAACGGTACCTAGACAATTGTCAATGTATTACAAAGCTCAGCTCAACCCACAAGGGAACTGTCCTGAAAACTTGGAAATAAATGTGAAGTACAAGTGACATTCAGCTCTAATACAGGCTAATAAAATGAGAAAGACTGTCTGGCTTCAAGTGGAGGTACATTATGTCTGGGTGAAAGATTCTACAACAATTTTATTCAATGTGTAGTCCCTATAGAATACGGGCCGCATAGTAAAAAAATAGTAAAGATGTTAAAGGCGAAAACGTTAGAGTAGCCTACGAAATTCAAATTTTTTAGTTACTCCGTTTATCCACCCCAAAAATTTCACCCTAAGGTGGATACTCGGAAACGTATGTCCGAAAATCCACCTGACACTGACCTGCAAATTGCAAAAAAAAATTTTTTTTATTATTTTGCGGCCTGTCTTAGGGCATCCCCCTTAATGCGCCCTACTCCACGTACGTAATTGGTTGTTTTTGAACATACTATGAAGTTTCTTGCTCATTCTTCTCCATACAAAACTAGCTTTTGGAAGGGGCAAATTCAATTCTTTTTTCTTGTAAATTTTGACGTAAAAAAGTGTCTTTTATATGCCTACTTACTTGAAATAAATTTACTTTTGACAGAGCACCTACCCCTTTTGTCACACTACAAAGCTTAGAACTTATTCAAGTTCCCAGGTACAAAAAGATCAATTCTATTGAAAAGTTTCATTTATTACAATCCCTACAAAAAATCGACAATTCAATCGGTAAATTGATGGGTGTTATGTACTAAAAACTCCGCTCACATTCAATATTATTTTACTTTGTAACAAAAATAAAAAGCAAAACAATCCATTACTTCAAAATACGGGATGATGGATCGTTCTCTTTGTAACCTCAAAGTTCAGATCCCTCTGACCAAGTAATGGCCTCAGAGGAAATTTCATTCCAATTTTTGCGGACATTCCCTATTCCTACACAATTTAATAACCAATGAGGGCAGAGTTTGGGGATGACGTCACAGCCTCACAATACATGGTCTTAACTAACAAGGTTTGGTCTCAAAGTAAAGACAAGCGCGGCACTCCCCTAGCGAAATAAGTTATCGATAACTCGCTCTTTGGGCGGGCGTAATATCGATACATTATCGATGAAGCAGGTTTGCGTACTTAGCATTAATTTATAATATTCAGCGACGGCTGAAATTAGTTTCAGGTACTCTATTTCAGGTATCGATTTCGAAATTTCGGGAGTAAATAATTGATTTATACGCATTATTTGTTTTTGATAATGTTTTTGTTGTGTTTTGAACAATGAATCTTCTAAAGTTCTAAACAATATTCTTTGAACAAAGCTACGTAAATTCATCTTTCAAATAAAAACTTGCTTGTTACCGGTTCGAATATCCCGACGTAGTGGAACCGCCAATCGATAGTTACATCATCGATAAACCCAACTCTACGCCGCACATCGGAGACAATTTCGAGTAGATTGGCAAATCGGTCACGTTTACGATATAATAGCTTTTAATGCATGACAAGGAGTAATGAAGCGTTGAAGCAATCTCTTGCTCGTACAGCATCTTCTGTTGATCATTATCCCCTTTACAAGATGGATTTACTCCAACGAAGTATGCTAATGCTGTGATAAATAATCGCTTGCTTAGAATTGGAAAACGCTTTAAGTACTTTGAGCCTCTAAGACGATTTCGATAAATCGAGTTCGATTAATCGGATGGAAAATCGAATAAATAAACTCGAGTGATAATTATGTTGGTTAGAGGATCTGTAATTAATTTTCTGACTAGGCTGACTCGGTATTGCTTACGAATAGGGCTTAATTATTTTTTAATCTTAAATAAGATTTCAGACGGGCTTACAGATTTTGTGAGGATTTAGTTAAAAGCTTTTCATTAAATTCTTTCTAAACATTTTATTTCAAGTCTAAAAAGAAATTACGAAAACATTTCGTAAAATTGAAAATATCATGCGTTTTCAGTAACATGTCTACAAGAAAATAGCCTATAAAAACGATGTTTATTCAACAAACATGACAAAGCCTAATACGAATTTGTTTTCTGATTTATTCTGTCCCTGTGTAAGTCTTGTTGAAATTAAATAAGTTGCTTGAAATAAATTCTTGTTGAACGTTTCGGTAAAAAAATATAAATAACAAAAAATACGATGCGGGACCCCTGACAAAGTTCCCACACCACTCACCTACATGAAATATATGAAGAAAGTTTGTGATGTCGAACAAAAATTTATAGCGAGCGCCTTAAAAATTCTTCGAAGTGATAAATTGAGAAAATATTGCTTTTCATATACAAATAAGGGAACCTAGCTTGGGTTCACTTAACAAGGCTTTTATCTTTAAACCTTGTGCTATAAAGAATGTGAACTTCAAATAGATAGACGGGATAGAATACTCTTTATTTTAAGTCTATCTTTAGTTTTTTTAATAGAAAAAATCCAAAATAGGCCTGTGTTAAAAAATACACGTAGTTTTTTCTTTTTTGACGTAATCAAAAGATTACGGCGATACATTGAGTTAAAATGTGGCATGACGTCATGCCTTGCTAGATTTAATACGACGTTGTGACGTAACGAGCCCCCACTCCCCAACTTTAATGCGTGTTTTCTGTTATTTTTGATTAATATGATAAAGCAAAAAATACGTGTTTAATATTTTTTTATTATCTGAAAGATGGACTAAATAGAATTTCATTTTTTTACCTAAGCATCTACCGTATTGCTTTAGGTTGATGGATCTGGCTTTTGGTTAAACTTAAGTAAACAATAATATTTATGTAAATGTTTGCATTCCAAATGGTGAAATATCATCATCATCATTTCAGCTGAAAGACGTCCACTGCTGGACATAGGCCTCCCCCAAGCACCTCCACTTCCGCATCCAGCGGATTCCTGCGGCCTTCACAAGGTCATCGGTCCATGGTGTCCAACGCTACGTCTTCCGGTACGCGGTCGCCACTCCAGAACCTTTCGGCCCCATCGGCCATCCATTCTGCGAGCAATGTGCCCATTGCCACTTAAGTTTGACAATTCTTCGGGCTATGTCACTTACCTTGGTTCTCCTGCGGATCTCTTCATTTCTGATTCGATCACGTAGGGAAACTCCAAGCATAGCCCTCTTCCCCCCCTTTGGGTGACTTTTAGCCTTCTGATAAGGCCCATTGTGAGCGAACACTTTTCAGTATATGGTGAAATATGGCTGAGCTTTAATGTATCATCATAATACCTATTATGCATTACCCATATTTGTAAAATAAATGTCTATTCTATTCCAATTATTATATACACGATAAAAATTTGTAACCGATAAAACGTATAATGAATGGTTTTGCTCGAAACATAATTGGTAAACAAGCTGTTACAGTGGTATAACTACTAAAATATACAGCAATTATGAGCAGAACAATTAAAGCAACACATTAGACATTCTAATCGATACTAACAGAGGCTAATTATGGTGAAAATTGTTACTTAATAGCTACAGCGGCTTGGAAAGAAAAACAAATGAATGTATTAAATTATAAATTGTATTGGGTACTAGCGACCCAACCCTTCGCACGGTTTCTACGACTTGTCAAAACATTTAGATTTCTTTATAATATTGTTTATTTATTATATTAATGTATTATATATAAAAACATTCCGGAAGACAATAAATTTTCAAAATAATGGCGAAAACCGCATCAAAATCCGTTGGGTAGTTTAGAAGAACAACGCGGTCTCTCAGACAGACACGAAAAGCGACTTCGATTCATAATAATTACGTATGTCACGCAGTAAGATGGGTATAGCCGTGATACAGTTATGTCCCTAGGGATATAGCTATATGCCGTAATATAGTTATATGAAAGCAGTTCGAGTGCCCTAATTTTGTTACTGCGACCAATTTCGACGTAGTGTTCGACGGCCGCTGCCGCGGCACCGCTTGGCTCGCGCTTAGTTGGTTACAGTTCTAACCTAACCTAACATATTTGGTATCGTGCTCGTATCATAGTTATATTCCTAGTAAGATAGTTATGAACCGCTCTCATATAACTATATTACGGCATATTGCTATATCCCTAGGGATATAACTATATCACAGTTATAACCATCTTACTGCGACATATACATATAAATGAAACGTGTAAAGTGTACAATATTGGGGTGCTATTACTCATGAATTTGTTGAAGTACATAACTTCTTTCAATATGAGAACAAATCCGAAATAGGTACCTAAAAAACATCACCTGCCCAGCCTTTTCCCAATTATGTTGGGGTCGCCTTCCAATCGAACCGAATTCAGCTAAATACAAGTATTTTACATGGAGCGACTGCCTATGTGACCTTCACAACCCAGTTACTGGGTAATACGATACCCCTTGGCAAAACTGGTTGTCAGACTTTGGGGCTTCTGACTACCCGTTATGACTGTCAAAGATCAAGGAATGACAGCCGGGACCAACTGCTTAACGTACTTTCCAAGGCACGGAGTGATCTCGGTATGTAATTTATGGTCACCCATCCACGGAACGACCTCGACAAGCGTTGCTTAACCTTGAATATCGACCCGTGCGGCTGTTATTATTTAGCCACGAGCCCCTCAAATGTAAAAAACACTTCTGTATAAATTTTTGACGTGGCAAACAATTCGCGGCGCATGCGTCGCGGTGTTTGTAAGCGGCTTTGGACCTTTTAGCCTTTTAAGAACCATCAACATTTTTGCGGGAACATATTATCTTCTTTTTTTTATGAAGAGCATCTCGCAGATCAACCTAGGAGGTTGTCACCTAACAGGAACCCGAGACGGTGGCGGGTACCTAGTATTCCAGTCGCGCTACTATTGGACTTCGCGGGGAGAGTCTTACACCTCACTCCCCACGCGGGCCTGATTTGGCCCGCAAAGGCGGCCGGCACTATTCGGGGATCGTGGAAGGTGCACAAGTTCCCATCCCCGGGGAGCACTTGGACTGTGGGAACACAGGGGTGGTTTTTGTCAGCAGGGCGGACTACATCCATGAGAATTTATCACCACGGAACAAAAAATAAACCGGTCAAGAGCGAGTCGGGCACGCGCACCGAGGGTTCCATACCATTTAAAATTTTCATCGGCGAGGCCTACATTCGTCAGAAAATTTTAACACTGCGGTGTAGAATATTGCAGTTTTCGAGCAGCGCCATCTCTTGACCGATAGTGAAAGTAATGTAATTTTTGTTGATGATTTCTGAAAAAGTGTGCTATAGAGACATCCTTTTATTTTTCCTGTCTCTTTATCTTTACATAAACCGCTATCACATAAAATAATTTCAGATTTTTCTCTATGCAAACTTCGGAGATAAGGAACGGTATTTTTTTCGAAGTAGAAAGCTATGCGGCATAAAAAAAAATGTTTGAGAATGTGAAAAAATGCCATTTCTGACATGTCTTTATGTACGTAGGGACCGTCGATATGATACCCCACTTCCCTAGTAGCCCGACTTCGAATTTTTAAGACCCCGTTCAGACCCTGTTGCAAAAAAAAAAATACATGTATTTCTTTCTTATTTGCAAAATAGTTGGTCAAACAACATCTAAAAGTATTCCAAATTTCTAGTTGAAAGCATTAGTAGTTCTTGAGATATTCAGCTGTGACAGACAGATGGACAGACTGAGTCGCACCATAATGGTTCCTTTTTACCATTTTGATACGGAACCCTAAGAAGGAGGTTGTCGGCTGCCGAACCAGGCTACAAGCTATACTGTACTACTACTATACTGCACAACTGGAGGGGCGTCCACTAGGGCCGATGCCTACCGGGGTTGCAGGTTTGTCCGAAAGGGTTACCGTGGCCCCTGGTAAGAGAAATAGGCAACTGAAGGAACACGGGTTGGTTTCAGTCAGTAAGAGTCTGACACGCCCTCCCGCTCCGCCCAGAGCGGGAGAAGTTATTTGGTAATTTCCCACCCAAGAAAAGGCGCAACAGGCTATCCCGTAGATGCCTTATAAATAAATCTAACATTTATAGACTTGTACTACAATGTTACGATGCATTGTGCATTAGCACCTGTAAGTTCACTTCTAAACTTATATATATTTAGAGCGGCTCCCAGTCTAACAAGGCTGCTGAATATTCACATTACGGCAAACTTGCACCGTCGATACCAAATTCAGTGTTCTCTGTACAACGTGACGAAACAATTCTAAGGGCGTATTTCACAAATGAAACTGAATGCGTTCAGCACATCTAAACCGCGTCCAAAGCTGTCAATGTCAGTATTCCATAACAATTTTGACACTGACAGTTCTTGAACTCAGTTTTGATATGCTGGTGAAATCCGTAGTTAATAGGCCTGCGACAAATCGAGATGTTTGCAAAATTCAATTCCAAGCACGTTGCGCTAGTGAGAGTGTCTGTTGGAGCGATATACGCCTACAGTGAGCAATACTACCACGCACACATTGACAATTATTACATGTGCGAACATACGATCTTCATTGACTGTTGACTTGATTATTAGTGTCAATGCACGATTTACCATGTAGCTAGACCAAGATCGATACTCATATATCTACTCATTTCATACTATCTCAAATCTAGACATGATTGAGAACATTTGTAGAATACAGAACAAAAACAAATAAGTATAACATAGGACAAAAACGCGCGCTGTGGCAACAATCTACACCTACCCTAATAAACAAAAACAGCTGCCTTATATCAGCGTAGCATGTGTTCCGTAACATGCATAAGTTCGCTTCGTCGCTTCGTCGGAGCTCGGCGGGGCTCGGCGGGGCTCGGCGGGGAGACTAAGGGATTACGCCGGAGAGACGGCCAGCATCCGGCTATTAACTAATAACATTATACCCGGTCACCACACTGGCTGTCAAGCGTGGCGAATATGGCAGAATTTTCCCCATATGAACCGCCATCTTGGATCTCCAGAATTAATGTGATCAAGTTGTATTTGCGAAGTTTTTGTTGTTTTATCTCGTCACTTAAGTGTAATAATTAAGTAATATACTTAGGAACAGTTATTTTTCATTTTAAATGTATTTATTTAAAAGACAAATTTGAAAAAAATCTTCCTTATTTCCTTATAGAACTTTTGTGCAAAATTTTATGCTGCGAGATCCAGCAGTTTTAGGCTGTGTATTATCTGTCAGTGTATTTAAGATTTTTACTAAATATTTAGATTTATTCCCACTGCTGATTAAGGTCCTCCCCAAGTTCTCCACCGCAAAACAGGACCCGCGGAATCAGCTTTAATTAATTTATCACTCAACTCAGCTTTTCCACTATTAAACCTTATATGCTCGTTGATTGCCTCCATGTTTTAGTACCAAACCTAATATTTGTGTAGCCTTTTGCCTACACATATACCGCCTATTAATTGCTAGCCTCGATATATTATATTATTATTTAGGATAAGTAACTTAACCTAATTTAAATCTCAAGGATACAAGAGCCCTTTGTTCGAAGTGTACCAAAGGTGAAATTCAATTCCATAATGTAGCCCTTAAAATACAAATATATTTCCGAACCAACGAAGAATACAAAAAAAAACCTTTTTTCAATCGATTTGTTTCATCTAGGGTACGCTACATTTAGAATGAAAACTTAGCGATGCGGTAGTTGAAAAGTTTTTCCGTAGTGACACAGGTTGGGTACTATTAATAAGCCTTAGCTGGTCAATGGCCGTGCGAACCTTAAATAAATTAAGGTCATATCGTCTATTTGAAACTCATTCATCTTTCATGGGACATGGCTTGTTCCGTATCGTCCATGTGCGTGTTTCATGGTGTGTTCGTATCGTATGTATTACTTAGTTTGCTGAGTCAGAAGGTGATTTGCTAAATCAAAAGCCCCACGCGGTGAACTAGTCACTTAATTATGACTAAAAGTGACTAAGAATAAAATGAGAATTACGAGCACGGTTCAAAAAAGTTAACTTCCAATAGAAGGGTTATAAGTAACATTACCTACGATTTACGGCATTTTCATTGTAGATTCGCTTCCTTCGCGTGTCAAAGTCAAGTCAAAGCATTTATTTCAATTAAAACATTTACAAACACTTTTGAATCACTAAAGAGTCGGTCAGTTAGTCAGAAAGTTGAAGCTAGTTGCCTTTTCCAACTCGTACATCTCTCTGAAAAAGAACAGGCAACATTCAACGGAAACCATTAAAAAAATATATAAATACATTTTTATTATTATAACGAAAAAGCATAAAACTGTTGGTATTTTTTCAAGATAATATTAACATAATTTAAAAACTTACAAACTTAAAATAAGAATAATAATATGTACAAGTATATTAAAAATAGGCCTATTTTTTGGCCAAAGAATCAGCATTGCCATACAACGAGGCAATACTGCCAACCTTTTGGGCACTTTTCCTGTTGACAGCGATATGGACGAGATTTTTGATGCCCTATGATTATTTTCCCTCCTTTTTTTATAAAGGTACTTTAAAAATTAAGATATTACAATATTATTACTTTTGATCCTTTAGGATTTCTTAGTAATAAATTATGTACATGAAACTCGTAAACTGATTTAAATTTAGTCGGAAATATATCTTGCTAAGACCGTTGCTCTACTTAGCCTAAGAGCAGAAATAATGTTGACTCATATGAATATAAGACTAAATATAATATTCTCGTGTTTTGCGTGGTAACTGAAGTAAATGTTAGATCCTTTTGGTTTATTCCTCTGAATATCTCGTTTCCACTGTAATCTAGATTGGCTGGGAACCTACATTTTGAACATTAAGTCTGACTTTAAAACACTTTGATTCAAATGGGGTTTTACTTAAGACTGCAATTTCTGAAATACGAACCTAAGTACCTCTTTCTTATGGGATTTTATTTTTATGGAGCTATTACTAAACTACAAGCTTTCAATGCATTGGAAGTAGATATTTTTGATGGTAGGTAACGGATCTGATCTTAAAAGCCGTTGTTTTTCACACAAACCGTGTGAAAAACAACGGCTTTTAAGATCAGATAAGATGTGGATGGCTATACTAATTTGCTAAAGGAAATGACTTTTGAGTCATACACCATACTGTTATTTAATGATAACCAGGGTGCACTTAAGCTGTCTTCAAAAGATAGTTTTATAAAATAATTAAGCACATTGATATACGCTACCATTTTTGTAAAGAATGTGTTTCTAATGGAATTGCAGATTTGAAATATTTGAAAACAGCTCAAATGCCAGCAGACCTGTTAACAAAAGGTTTCAGTAGTGCCAAGCATTATCATTTTATGAAGTTATTAGGTGCGCAAGAGATAAAAAAAAAAGTGTGGCACTCGGGGACTGCCGCGGTAAAGCTATTGCATAGCATTTGTAACCTCCATACTTCCTATTTGTCGACGCTACTCTTGGGATGATGACGTGATGATATAAAACAAAAATTACGTTAAATAAAACCTAACACCCCCCACTCCGCCTACCATGTAATGACGGTTCCCATGACAACATCACGTTGTCTTACCGTCATTACATGGTAGGCGGAGTGGGGGGTGTTAGGTTTTATTTTCGTTACGTTACGGAATTTCTTGATTCGGTCGCCGCGCTCAAAGCCCGCGATAAAAGCTATGCAATAGCTTAAAATTTAGTATGATATTTTTGTGTGAATTGGTATCTAGATTATTTTGATAATTAGGGTCAGTTTTATATCAAAATAAAATACAAGTAACGCCATCTATTTGTTCTGATTTGTTCTTGTTCTAAATATACATTCGTTTGTTCAATCCTGAAAAACTAGTTTGATTTATAATACGAGTAGGGGAAGACCAAAGGAACGGTGGATGGACTGTGTGATATGGGTAAAAAGGGGGTGACTACCGAGATGATGACTAATATAGAAGTATGGAAGAAAAAGACATGTTGCGCCGACCACAAATAAATTGGGATGAGAGAAGGAGAATGATGATGATGTCGATGAAGATCACCATCATCATCATCATCATTTCAGCCGAAAGACGTCCACTGCTGGACATAGGCCTCCCCCAAGCACCTCCACTTCGACCGATTCTGTGCTTTCCGCATCAAGCGGATTCCTGCGGCCTTCACAAGGTAATCGGTCCATCTTGTGGAAACTCTTCCAACGCTACGTCTTCCGGTACGCGGTCGCCACTCCAGAACCTTTCGGCCCCATCGGCCATCCGTTCTACGAGCAATGTGCCCTGTCCATTGCCACTTAAGTTTTGCAATTCTTCGGGTAATTCTTGAAGATCAGATAAGATCATTTCGCTGTCCCCGGCGAATAAAATCGTAATCGTAAAAACTAAATATTACAGGAAAAATAAAAAACAGTTTTTTGTGAATATCTTATTAACTAATATACCTTCATAGTGGAATTGTTCAAATACCAAAAGAAAAGTGATTTTTTTACATTCATTACAATACAATTTAAAATCTCGTAACTTTTGAAATAACCGTAGAAAATGAATGAAAAAAATTTACAGAGTGTAATCGGACCTCTAAATATCGAATATGCAATAAAGTTCAAACTATCGTAATAGCACATTACCATTTTATTCGCCGGGGACAGCGAATTATTTGTCCAAAACATGAGTATACACACATGCCATGCCCGATGTTACATTAAATTAGCACAGTCATGTAAAAATATTTATTTAAGTTTTCATGCACGAAATTGCAGAATATAATCCCAAGGCGTTGTACCGAACAATTAATTTACAAACTAAAAAGTGACACACATACGTACAGTAAGCGCTCAAAAGGCACGCTAAGAGTCGTATTGCTGTGAACACGCGGTATAGTCCGTACATTTGTATGTGTAAACAGTCAGACGTCTGTGGTGTGAGTGCCGTACACACACCACAGAGAACGCAGTTTTGAACTACACACTATCGTATCGTCACGGTTCGCGGGCGCCGCACTTATATTTCCATAACTTTTGTTAGCACGCATCATACTCGTACGCGTGACCTTGGCCAGTGTATTGCATTGCTAAAATTCGAAAATAAATTATATGTGCAGATAGCAGAAGGCGTTAAGCGTTGGTCTTAGATTCAAGATGGCTAAGGTTCTAATCTCGTAAATCACAGCGCTGTTTTTGCAAATATTATTATTTTTGTTTGCAATAATAATATTTTTAAATATCCTGCCTATTTATTAATGTTGTTATTGCAATACAGGGTTTAGAATAAAAAATGCGTGATATGTTATAATAAAAAATAAATAATATTTATTCGTTATGTTTATTTTACTTAAGTATAGTTATCAAACTGCTACAATTATTTATCATTACTTCACCTGAATAATATGTGAAATAGATGTCTAGAAACTTAGAAGCAATTTGTATTATTTTGACATATTTAAATTTTGAAATGTTTTAAATTTTAAATGGATTTTTTTGCACCATAAATATAAAGCTTTGATCATGGTCTAAGTAATTAAGCAATAAATAAGAATATTAGACTACTTAAAATGTAAAAAAATCTACTGACAAAATTGTTGATATTAAGGTTAAAGGCAGTTGTTCATATTAATTATTTTAAACTTTATTTGGCTTTAGTAAATATTGGTTGGTATTGAGGTTATAGCTTAAGTATTCATTTTCTTTACGAAAAGAAGATTGAAACTAAACCTCAAATTTTAATCCTAAAATAATACTATTACTAAAATAATATTAAACAATGTCGGTATATCTGCAAGAAATACGACAAACACCCTATTGAAACGTGCTTAAAAAATTCGTTACCATAAATTCATGCAATAACGAATCTGTTGTTTATTAAGTTGGTACGGTTAATATTTTAAGGTCAAAAACGGTTTTCTAGCTGGTCTTCAGTGATGCAAGCCTTCAGAGTGCACGGCGAACGGTTCATAATGACGTGTTTTTAATAATTCAGCAAAATATCTCGTTGGTATGAAACCATTTGTTTCATTCACCATTTGACGTCGCTGCTACTCGATAATAAGCCCCTTCCTCATATCTCTTAACCGTCACAGTATTTCTCTAGAACAAAGAAAAACATTGTTTTTATTACACATAATACCTAATTATTTATTATTCACTAATCGAAATAAACCTCACAATGAATTTAAAACTTTAAAGGCATCTTCTGTCTCAACAATACCTCTGTTCTATCAACAATACCCTTGATTAAGATTTATGTTTAGTAAAATATGAAATATATAAATGATAACACTCACACTTAGTCCGGTTTTATTAGATATTCACTTCACTTTTACGCAGCGCAATAATATTCTCTGATCTGATCTGATCTCTTCAATATAGTTTATGCCTGCTTTTTGATAATAATAACCACAACACTGCGCTAAATGCTCGTCACCAATATTATCACGGCACGAACCAACAAAGTTCTATTAATTGAATACTTGTAACAAACTGCATCTACCCCACAGAAATCGAAATAATTTACTTAGTTTTTTGTGGTCTACCTGCTAAACTTTAATATTTATGTGAACAAGACGAATGAAACTAAAAACGAATGATGATTATCGAACTAGTCATTGGTTGCAGACAAAGTGAGTGTGTGTGTGTAATGTGCGTGTCTACAGTATTGTAACAACTTATAGAAGAAGGTCGTAAGTCAAACCGAAGCGTCAGTCTATTGCTTTGTGAGATTGCTTATGGACTTTTGGTCGGTACTGTACGTAAGTAGGTTAGGAAAAATTCAAATGGAACATTGGTAAAACGCGTCTACAAAAAAAAAAAAAAAAATACTTCCAAAACGTAAAAATACTTGCATGGAACATTGATCCGTAACGTAATATAAACAAAGAGCTCAATCGCGTTTACAAAAATGAGGTATTGGTAACGGTGTCACGAGTTCAATTGTTTTTTCCCATCTCAAAAATGCCCAATGCGCCTAAAGAAGTTTTCACTTTCGTTATTATCAGCCTTATTTTAACTAACTACTAGCAAATCCTTCGATCAATATTATTGATCGAAGAGCAAATCACTTAAATGTCTCACTGATGGTGGCGAGTGTGTTGGATCATTCGGTTCCCTACAAAATCGTTGAGCTGGATGGTGCTGATCCACGCGTCATGTTCGTGAACGGGCGCCGCGCCGTCAGTTGAGACTGGTCATCTCTTATCTGCCAGGGCTTATTTTTAATCTTATATTTTCAATTGCTTTGATTATTTTTTGTACATTGTTCTCATTTATAGAAGCAACAAGAATAATGTACCCAGAATTTTGTAATATCTATATTTAAAAGAGTGGCCTTGGAGTTTCTTCCCCGTTCTTCTCCATAGATATCTACGTTTTGGAATGGGCAACTAGTTTCAACTTTCTGACTAACTGACCGATTCTTTGACAATTCAAAAGTGCCTGTAAATGGTTTAATTAAAATAAGTGCTTTGAGTTTGACACACTTTAGGTACACACGGCTACACATCAAGCTATACATTTCCAGTATAAGCTGACCTCGCATTGTACGGAAATCCTATACGATGCGAGATCAGTATAAACTGGAATTGTATAGCTTGATGTGTAGCCGTGTGTTCACGACACAACTATACGGATCGCGCGACAGTTTCTAAACGTGTTCTCTGCTTGACCGCCACCGATGAATTCTGCTCAGCTCCGGCCAGTCCGAGCATTATGCTGTAGAATCTGTCGAGCGCTGCTAGGCGGCGCTGTCATCCCGGTTAGTCAACTCAGTAACGTATTTCCGACATTATATATAAATCTGGAAATAACTAACCTGACCTTTCCTTTTCAAATCAATCTATATTAATAAATTCCTAACATTTCCTATACACCGTGAAATTTTAATCACAGTTTTGCTAGAACAAACGTTGTTCAGACCATGGTCTACTACCATTCTACAGCATACAATAAAAAAAAAAACATAATTGGTTTTTGAAAAAATACAAAAAAACAAAGTTTAAAATATCAAGATTATCGTTACTCCCTACAACACAGATACCACGCATGGGACACAGCATTTTTTACAGGGAAATGTACCTCCATAAACGAAATTTAGTAAGCAGTAGATAATCTTGACATTTTAAACTTTGTCTTTTTTATGTTTTTTCAAAAACCAATTATGTTTTTTTTTATTGGATGCTGTAGAATGGTAGTAGACCATGGTCTGAATAACGTTTGTTCTAGTAAAACTGTGATTCAAATTTCACGGTGTATAAGTAAGTACCTACATAGGTATCGTTAACGTATAGTTGTACATACCTGCCAATCCTATTTCTAGGTAAAAATTTATGGTTGTCAAAAATCCTTTGTATAAAATTTCCACAAAAACCAAGAATGAAAATATCACGTAACTGCTGAAATTCTGAATCCTAAAATTACATTTTCCACCTATTTTATATTAAGGTGCCGTATTATTTACGCGAAACAAGGTATGTTGATACGGGTTGCGCGGTTGCTCAAAGCGACAGCTTGACGTTCCACGTTCGGTAACCACTCGGGAGCGATTACGTGTCTCCCAACATAACCGTTTATTTTATAAACGCTTTATTCTTTATCTTTTGGGAATCAGCCTTTTGGGCTGTTCAAGTTAATATTAATGATAATTACTTGGCAGGAATTATGCTTAACTGTTACCGTTATTGGTGCGTGGTCGAGATATCGATGGCAATCGTTTTTTGCGCACGTGGAAGCAATTTCTGAATGGACACTGATAATAATGAATGAAACTGTGAGTTAAGTACCTACTTACTTATACAAGGTGTTTAGTGGAAAGACCGACAAAATTTTCTTAGAGAACGTCATATCCTAGTTTTCGCCCATAAAACCTATGTGTAAGTGTCACGGTCGCAGTAGGACGATAATTTTTGATGTTATTTACAATGTTTTTTTTTTCACTAGCATTCGCCCGCGGCTTCGCCCACGTGAAAGTCGGAAATTATCGTACGGGAACGTAAGTACTACCGGGATAAAAAGTTATAAACTCTCTGTGTGCCAAATTCCTTCCAAATCCGTTCAGCCGTTTTTGCGTAATTGAGTAACAAACACACAAACATGCAAACTTTCATATTTATGATATTCGTAGGATTGTTTCTAGAAAATGACTTCAGTGCTTCCAGTCTTAAAATTGTGTTAAGATACGAAAACATTTAATTTTGAATTTCGTTAATAAAAACAAAAGCAAGCAATAATACTTTGTGGTAGCAAATGCCTCAAAAATTGTACCTTCTACCAAGTAAGTACCCTGTATACCTGTTTCCACTCTCATTTCACGAAAACCACCTCTAGGAGTAACGGTTCTTAAATACACAAAAATATGACGCACCCTGTAGCCATGACACAAGCTATTCTCATACAGTTCAAGAGTAGAACCCACTAAAGCCGCGGTGAAAAGTTAGCTCGCGCCACTAACCGTGTTAATCAAGGAAGGGTTTCATGAATATTATGCGTGCAAACTCGCGGCCAAACTGTGAGGTGTAGGAGTTACGTAATACCCGTAACCTCATCAAGATTAAAGGCGTAATCGTGTTAGCTAACACCTTCGTACTTCGTTGAAAAGGATGAATTTTCAGAGTCGAAAACCTAACCCATAAAAAAATTGGACCCCTAGCTAAATAAAATCTGCCAAACCTTTTCCTAACTATAGCTAATTTAATTGCTCAATGGAGAGAGAAAAAGTCAGGGCGTCCAGAACTAAACAGTGGCAGAGTTTGATATTGACAAAGACCAACAAGGTTTTGTCAACAGACATATTGCCGGACTAAAAAGTATCTAAATAGAAAGAAAGAAAAAACGATTATTTGCGGTAAACATGACACAAAAAATAGTTTAGAACACAAAAATGAGAAAAAGTTGGGGGACGCATGCGTCACATCCACGCAAATCGGCTATCGCTCAGCATTATGCTACGACCCTATGCAAGACAGAGCCCCAGCGCTGGTTTTCAGCGACAGCCGGCGCCGACGTAATGACGTCGTCCGGTGCAGCAAACAAATATTAAGACGCTGTACCAGTACAGCGTATAAATAGGCCCATAGCTAGACTATGTATTAAATCTTATAAAATATTATTTCAGTAGATGACTTCTAATTCAATCTGCCTGGCCTTTTCACAACTATGTTGGGCTCGTACTAACCAGATGCAGCTAAATACCAGTATTTTACATGGAGCGACTGTCTATCTGACCTCCACAACCCAGTTACAGCGTAACACGTTACCCCATGGTAAGGTTAGACTTTCAATGGAGCTAAAGTTAGGCAAATTAATTGTTTACCAAATTGACTACCAATTTAAACTGTCCGGCTATTCAAATCACAACTGTAATTTTTTGACAGTTCTATGAAATGGCTATGACACGGTAAATTGACGTAGTTTGTCAATTTGATAAAAAAATCATTTCCTTGACTGTAACATCGTGGAAGTCCATAACTAACCGCTTTGAAAACAAAATCCCGTGTACACGATGACCACATCTGTTACCGCCCCGGTTCTAAAGCGGCCGAGTGCTGCAAGCAAGAATAGTCCTTACGGTGGTTAGTTATGGCTTTCCGCGATGGTACATACTTCACGCCTGAATACACCGAACGGATGGACAGAAGTTTGTTTATTATACTTGCCCACGAGTCTAGAAAACACGCAACCCGGTACTTACAAATTCCTGATGGGAAAACCCAGTAACACTTTACCCTACCCGCGAATTGAACCTAAGACCTTACGCTCAGCAACTGTGATTGCGACAACTAGATCAAAGTCTTAGTGCTTTTTGAAGTGAAAACTTCTTTAGGCGCGTTGGGCATTTTTGAGATGGGACTAAACCATTGATTTTGCGACACTGTTACCGAGTTTACCGACACCATGGAGTAAAAACTTCAACGCGTTGATTACCTCGGTGCGTGGAGTACAAAAAAACATCAACGCGTTGATTACCGCGGTGCCGATTTTTTTTCAAGTTTTCACTTTTGTCGGCACTCCCGGAGTGCCACTGTTTTTTTTTATGACATGTCATTAGCCTATGTACCAGGTAGGCACCTTCAATCTTGAGAAAATTGCCATCCCTGAAGAATAGAGACTAGCTGCACTCAGGATTGATGTCAGACGTCAATTTTATTCCTCAGATAAAATCTGACGTTGGAAAACCAAGCCCTCGGTATCATTATTCCAATATTATTATTACAGAAATAACGCACACTAAAACCTTTTCTCCAGAAAACTATACACCAGGCAAACAGACAACCTATCTCTCAAATTCAGAAATTAACATAGAATACGCAGAGCATGTAGCACAGTTGCTAATTTGCGAACGTGTTGATTAGATACTGTGCTCATTCCGTTCACTCTGCAGTATTACAAGTCTGAACCTACGAGCTGTGCTGGGAGCGAATCAAATTACATAGAGAAATAAGGCTAGGATCAATCAAGTACCTATCTTTTCAACTTTTCAAGACCTTGCTGTTATTTTCTCAGACACATAGAAAATCAACTGGTTAGGGTTGGCGCAGAAAAATCCGCTGTCCAGCGGGGTAATTGTGTCACTTACTCCGACAGTCCTCCTACCTTACAGTTCAACAACATTCATTACGTGATTTACGTTGTCGAGCAGACGAATTTTTCAAACATATGAAGCAATGGATTAGCAATTTCCTTCAAAATCCTTTGGATTGTGATTGAAAGTGTGTTACGCGATTGGGGTGCTGGTCTGAGACCCGATTTCTAAAAACAGTACTTAAATCAGAATCTAAAAATAACTTGACTGCCATAATCTCAGCTAAAAAGGTCCACTGATAATAAGGTCTTTCCCTAGGGTCCAGGAACAAGGCAAGACTTGAAATTGGTCTTCGAATGAACATGTCAAAGACCAAACTCATGACTAACAGCGTCAAACAAACACAGTAGGTAGAGGGTATGGAGATTGCATGTGTCCCAGAATACATTTACCTCGGCCAAATAGTCTCCTTCCAGGCGGGACAAGAAAAATAAATTGCTCGCCGCACCAAAAACGCCTGAAAAGCTATTGGTCGATGAAAACCCTTATGAAAGGAGATCTTCCAATTTGCCATATAAATGCAAATTAATGGACATGTGCATTGTCCCTATCCTTACATACGGCGCTCAAATCTGGTCTTTGACAGTTCAACAGAGGACCAGGCTTGACGTTTGCCAGCGAGCGATGGAGCGTAGCATCTTTGGAGGTTGACTTACCGACCGGATACAGAACACGATACTGCGCTCTAAGACACAAATCGCTGACGTCACCCAAAAAGCAGCCAAGCTCAAGTGGGACTGGGCCGGACACGTTTGCCACATGTCGGATGCATTCTGGGCTAAGACCACTACAACATGGATTTCTGAAAACGTCCAGCGGCATCGTGGAAGTCCCAGGTGTAGATGGCAGGACGAACTTGAGGGATTGGTCCATATTGGCTCAGGATCGAGTAGAATGGAAAAAGGAAAGGGAGGCCTTTGCCCTGTAGTGGGAAAATAGGGGCTGATTATTATTATTATTATTCCCTAGGGTCATCACGCCACTAACCAATTATGGTTGACACAAAAACAATGACAAAAGTACCGATTTTATACTTTTTTGTAGTGCCCTTATTATAAGAGGTTAAATATATTATGCTTGTATCTACCCTTTCGTGTTATTGGCGTGATGTCACACATTAATGAAGCTGTTCACGCGACACCGCACGTTTTCATTAAGAAATTGGAAACTCGAATCGAATGTCATTAGATCGTACTCAATCTTATACTCGGTGTACTCCTAACGTCACACAGTCAGCGATCGACCTTTTGAATCAGAACTCCAGCTAAAGTTTTGTCGACGAAGCGTATTGGAATGTTTTAGATTTCTCTAGAAGTTCACAAGGACTGTAGTTGCAAGATAAGACACTGACTGTTTTAATAATGAGGATTGTTTGAAGTAGTGGTCATGGATTTTGTGGCGAGCAGTACACTATAGCGATTTCGATTTAGTTTGAAATGTTCTTTAACACGTCAACTGTCCAGTGTACTGAATACAGTACACGCCGCGTGGGTCCATCACGTCCGTGTACCGTAAACGGTACACGCACCCCTGTCTCGTTCTATGAGCTCTAACTTCATGGACGTGTGAGTCAAGTTGCTCTATTTGTCAGGACTTGTCAACAGGACATAGAGACAAAATAATTTAAAAAAAAAATTGGACATATGGAGTTATCTAAAAATGTTGTATGGGGACAGTTAACGTGTTAAAAAAAGGAATACAAGTTTCCGAACATATTATGGCCTTTGAAGAAAAGTGTTCATAAATACTTCCTTAAAACTACGGCAACGGTTCCTAGACTGCTGTCCATCAAACAAAATGTCAAAAACACTGCTTTGATTGCTTAGTAACTGCAATACTATAAACCACCCAGACTATACACAAAAAATATCCGTTCTGCGGTTTGCAAACCATCACGCGATTCTTTTTGGCCTTCCACTATCTACCTCTATTTTACGCTAACTGGCGGTTCCAAACCACAAAAAAAACCATCAACTTTTTGGAGAGAAAAAACAAATAAGTTCCAAATTCGAACAATACAATTCACAGTACCAAATAAATAAAGCTCTCCCTTGAGCTAATTGAGTTGAGCTACACGATTACTGACAAATGCGTGCACTAACTGGACAGGTCCACTCAAATCTATTGACCTCACATGATCTGATCAAGATTATGTCTGGACTTTAAAAGAGACTGTGACCTCTGAGTTTGTTTCGGTCTTTCTTCTCAGAGAAGTCAAATGGGGAACACCGAACTCATGGTTTATAAAAAACCTAATTTATTTTTGTCGTGTAAAAGTGTTTGTACAAACTTACTAAAATCTTTTATCATTTAAATCAAAACAGAACTTGAAATCTTAGTTAAGGGGGATGCGCCAGGGTAGCCGGCGAAATTAAATTTTTCCCGCGTTTTTGCAATTTGCAGATCAGTGTCAGATTGCATCTTGATTCAAATATGATCCACGACCGTAATAAATATGGCTTTACAGAATTATAATCATTAGAATTATATGTCAAAATAAACTTAAATGTCATGATTTCATGAAATAGTCATTCAATAGGATTATATGAACTTAGAGAGTTGTATTGATGATTATTATGATTATAATTCTATAAATATGGCGGATCCGGTCATCAGTACGGACACGAAACGAATCGCAAGCGCGACACTGGCGACATCAAGAGTGATCTACCTACACCAAAAAAGGCGCGCTTCTACAGAGTCGTGATGTTTTAAAGCTACGGCGAGGAGGGCATTCAGCCTCTGGTCGCATCGGAGTTAAGACGTCGCGGAACTGTTCTCGATTCGTGGTGCTCAGTTATTGTGTTAGTTGTAATTTGTAATCATTGTGTTAATTGGTGATTTTAATAAACGCCGTCGCACCCAGTGTGTGTATAATTTAGCTAGTGTGATTCATTTGATAGTAAATTATAATGCCCAACCCTTCGGGGAAACAAGGCGTGATGTTATGTGTGTTATGTTATAATGTGATCTGAACTGCAAACTGTTTTTCTATTGCGCATTAACCAACACTACCCACACTACGCCCACAGTAGTTAAAATATCGCTGATAATAACAAAGGTCACATACCCGTCTCCGACAAATAAATATTTGATACGGCCGCGAATCATATTTAGATCAACATACATCCTGATACTGACCTGCAAATAGCAAAAACGTAAGAAAATTTGAATTTTGCGGGCTACCCTGACGCTTTCGCCTTTAAGGGGGAAGCGTCAGGGTAGCCCGCGACATCAGAGGATCGTGCAACATTTCTAACTAAACAATAACCGCTGGCTACAAGATGTAAACGCCACATTAAACAAAGGACTACGTAATTCCAACGTTCAGACGTATGTTTGTACAAACAACGTAGAATTGAAAGCACTATACTGTTCTCTATGATTTCACTAGAATATGATTATAGTACTTGTATTTAAGTTAATGGACCGACGGTTGGTTGGCATTGTTTTGGTAACGGTAAACCAATGCAAAATTGTTCTTGGTTTACCCAACTGCTAATATACCCTTATGTGTTCTCAAGTACACATTCCCTCTTTTCTTACTCCTGATAGTCAGAAATTTAAAGTAATAATCCACAATTTTTTTTGCGAAGCCAAAAACGGAGGGGTTATGTGTTTGACCTGTATGTATGTATAATTGTGAATTTTGGTATCATAAGTCATAAGTCATTTATTTCGTAAGAAAATACATTGTGGTGAAAATATTACAGTGATGATAAACAAAATAATAACAAACAAAGTAAAGAAACATTACATTCATATTTAAAATTAATTATGCATTATCGCAGGCGGAGGTGTCTAACAAAAGTTACATCATAATTCAGGTTATTGGTTTGTTCCCGATACCTTCCAAAATTCTATAAATTATAATGCATGTTTTTCTCTTTTCAGTGTGTTTTTGCAGACGGGTTTTTTAGGCGCGTTGAGCGATTTTCGGTAGGGGGTAAACTTTTGGATTTGCGTCACCGATGCACCGTAGTGCTAAAATATTGATGGCGCTAATTAAATCTCAGTTTTAAGTTTTTAGTTCACTTCTGTCGGCAGTCCTTGTCCATTAACCGCTCAAGGCCCGCGGGCGGTCCGCGCCGTGACAGATTTACGACCGCACTTAAATAAACAATTACTCGGGTTTCATTATAACGTCTCAAGTAGTATTGTTTATGTTTTTTGCTACTCGAATAGATTAGGAATACGTTTCAAATGGTTGCAGTCTTTGTAAATAACGTTCACTTATCTTTATTACCCGCTTTTGTTATTATTTCTTTTGTTCTTTGTAATAACGATTTCTGATAAAACTAGCGTACCAATTCACACGAAATTTTGCAGGGTACATTATGGATAGTTATGTTATCTAACAAAAGCGTTTTTAGAGACAAACATTGAAAATAAAAAATGATAAAAATCTAGAATTTTTAATATCTAGAATTTCTAGTGCTTACATAATTTTCTCCGTTTCAAAAAAATATTTTTTTGCCGTATTTAGGTGAAAAAACATGCTAAAATTATTAGAAATCTAATATTTTGTATAAAAAATGAGACTTACACATAAAATATCGACGATCACACACCAAAATACCACAAAATCACAGCACGGTCACGTTTTCATTCAAATGTTTGTTTACACTTTTTGTTTGGGTCAAAATAGGTATAACATGATGTTATTTATATCTAAAACGATGTAATATTTACTTCAAAATGAAAATATCACCACTTTCCGACGATTTACACACAAAAACCATTAAAAAACGAATTATTACAGCGAACGGGAGTGACGTTTGACTGACATTTTACCGCGCGGGAACGTGATTTTCAACATTTTTTTAAAATGTTGCCTATTAATATTTTTGCTTTTAGTCGATTTATTTCACAGACAATAATAGCCATTACAGCGAATACAAATAGAGTTGTAAGCCGCGTGGGTACTTGAACGCACCGGTGCGTCCGCGGTCCTTTAGCGGTATCACGCCGACAAAGTAAAATAAAATCATGAAAAATATTTTTTTTTAGGGAACTTCTCCTACACGTAAAGTGGGGATGTTTTTTTTTCTCATCATTCCCATATCGTTGGAAAGGTCGTCCAAAAATATTGTGTGAAAATGTGTTTTTGTATTCAGGGATCTATTTGCAAAATATTAAGCTTTAAAGTAAAAATTTTTGTTAGAGTCAAGTGACGTCCCACCGCCACCCTGTCAGCTAAATGGTTGGTTTTAGATATGTGAAAAAGTTCACGGCAGTACTAATACAGGATTGTTGGTCATACATCGGCAACCCGTTAAGGGGATGTAGGAGAGGTTATTTGCAACCAAATGACCCCTGATGACCCCTATGCCAATGTCAGCCATTTTCGAGTGTTACATGAATACAAGTTTAGTTCTAGTATAATAATTACTGAAAATCCCAATAACTGTTTAATTTTTTTTTTTAATCCACACGTCTGCGGAGTTATGCTAGCTAATTTTATTTGGCCCTATATATGTAGGTATGTTTCAACAATAGTCTATTCCCAATAGGTTTCTGTCAGTCGTTTTGTCTTCACCCAAACTAAGATGAACAGCTCCAATTTCGTCCCACAATTTCGAATACATCTTCTATAATAAAGCCTGTCAAGAACAAGTTTCTAGGTGAACAAGCTAAAACTAAAAGACGAGAGGAATAAGGGAAATTGGAGTAGGGATTTCATCAATATCTGTGAATGTGGGTATTGTCTAATACATTTGGAGCTAAGGAATGTTGAATAAATGGAGCAAGAGAACAGCTGAATACGTGACGGAAATTAAACATGCCTACAATACTTTTTAATACGCTTTTATTAGCTTCATTTGTAGGTAACAAATAATGTAATCAAAACTTGGAAGTCAATTTTCACCTACTTCTAATTGTCGTGAAAGTAAATGTAAAAGTAATTGTAGTTCGGATGTTTTTTTTTTTTACTGCTTAAAGAAACTCGCAGTTTTGACCACGAAGGTCATGGCTGCTTAACCGGACTTTCCTGTGGGTGCCTTAAGCTACTACACTTAAGCTTCCAGCCAGGGGCAAAAACTACTAAATTAAAACTAAGCGAGTGCTCGCTAAGGGCAACCTCTGTGGGGTACGAACCTCGGCTTAGGGCATCACTGGGGGAAGGACAGCAAGAAGGGACAGGCTGGATCAGACTTTGATTTTCATCATGATTATTATGCGGGGTATTTAAAGCTACGTGCTCAGCTGCAACAACGTTTTCGAGCAAGGGTCGGGTTCAATATAATGATAATATTCAATTTATATATGACTTGGTATCTTGGAGCTGATCTAATGATGTAGCTAGGAGGTGGATAGTGGAACTCTTCAGTTTTAGTGCTGTGGAGCTCGAAATATCTCACCTAAGCCAAGGTGAGAAACGTGACAATTTTTACATAGCTTTTGTCGTGATTTCTGCGCTGACTTACGTGAAAGTTTCATTTGTGGTTGGGCCACCGCGCGAACTTCCTCTACAAAATGTATAAATTTTATTAACTTTACTATATTAGTTTTTGAGTTAGCTTCAATGATACATATTTAATTCACTTTATATATATTGATTGATCACGTAACAACTTCCTGTTACTGTTATTGACATAGCAAGTAGTGTATGTAGTGCATATGTAAGTACCACACCCGAAAAGTTAAAAATAAAAGCGTTTTTTACAAAAAGATCAAGAGTTCCAAAAAAGTGGCACTCCGGCAGTGCCGACAGAAGTGAAAACTTGAACAATTTTACTGTGCAGGAAATACTTTTCTTTTTGAAGTCTGTAAAAAAAAGGGAAATTTCAATCATGTCGTTATCATGTCTCAATGTTTGGAATAGCATTAATCCCAAAGAAAAAGTATCGCGCGTTGATGTTTTTTAATGGCCAAAAGCTGGTGTCGGTAACAGTGTCGCGAGCTCAATTGTTTTTTCCCCATCTCAAAAATGCCCAACGCGCCTAAAGAAGTTTTCACAAAAAAAAAACACTACAAAGTAATTTTTTTTTTGATTTCAGAAGTCGGTGTCTTTGGTTTTATATTTCCAGCATTTACCACCGACTTCCGGATTTATGGTTATTTTCACATTTTCTTTATTTTTTTTCTTGAAGACTTCTGTATGTTTTTGTATTTTTTTAATCCTCTATTAGAGGACTTGCCGATTAATTGCTGTAGGTTTAAATCTAAGCAATTAAGGTTTATAAAGACAAAGTGATTGGAATGTACAGACGCCTGCTTTGATTGGGTTTCCTTCAAGCATACAAATACCAAATGGAGAGCCAATTAAAACAGGCGTTCATGCGTTGAAAATCTAAAATGAGGGATCTGACGCAGTATGTCCCATTCGCAAAAAGTCCCATTGGTGCAAAATGTCCCATTTGAGAATCCTTTTGAGAATGGGACCTTCTGAGAACGGTACCTTTTGAGAATGAGACATTTTGCGAATAGGACATTCGTTTTCACGGTGACTTTTTGCTAATGGGACATTTTGCGTCAGATCCCAAATGAGTTGTGTTTTCATGAGAGAGTTTGATCATCTGCAAGTACGACAGACAGTTGGCAGTTTGGTGCGACTGCTTCTAAGATTTACTCACGAATTCGTGAACTTGATCGACATCAATAAAAAATCGTCCAAAAGAAAGTTTTACAGAATTGAAGTAATACAAGAATTGACAACTTACATTCCGGAGATACTAAAAACATCTTTAACATAATTTTTTACACAAGTCAATTTGAAAAGAACCTAATGTGAAATTATTCACATACTAACCAGAGAAGATACGTGACATATTCTAATTATAAAATCCCAAAGAAACCGTTTAGTTTTTTCACAAATTCGTGTTTAGGGCTCGGGCCTCATTTTCTGTCGGTATATGCACGAGTATTATGTCTTATCGAATTTAAAAAAGCCTAGGCATTTTGTACACGGCACGGTTTCTTAACGGAACGATATATAAACCGCGCCGTAGAAATGTCTGTCAAAAAGCTTCCATAGTGACCCATACAACACCGACGACCATGCCTACATACGGCGTATAAACCCCGCCGTAGAAAATACGTGTCTGTCAACAAGCTTCCATATTGATTCATACAACTACGACCGTTTGACACGGCGAAAAAACAGTAGTTTTTCACGGCAAGAAAAACGTGTGTAGAATAGCCCGCTTTTATTAACCGACTTCCAAAAAGGAGGAGGTTATATGTTCGACGCGTATGTTTGTTTTTTTTTTTTTTTTATGTATGTCCACCGATTTCTCCGTCATTTGTGGACCGATTTTCAAAATTCTTTTTTTGTTTGAAAGGGTATGCTCCCAAATTGGTCCCATATAAATTTTATTAAGTTTGCTTGGGTACTTTTTGAGTTAGCTACGAAATACGTATTTTTTTCCCCACTTAGTATGTAGATGATATTATTATGATAAGTTCCTGTCACTGGTAGCGGTAGTGGTATTCGAATGTGTGTGGGGTAGGTACCGCAACTAAAAAGTGAAAAATAAAAACTTTTTACAAAAAAAAAACAACCGACTTCCAAAATAAAACACTACAAAGTGAAAAATATCTTTAATTTCGGAAGTCGGTGGCAAAAAACGAAAACACAAAACCCAAGACACCGACTTCCGAAATTAAAGTTATTTTTCACTTTGTAGTGTTTTATTTTGGAAGTCGGTTGTTTTTTTTTTGTAAAAAGTTTTAATATAATCAGTAAGGAATTCAACAAGATTATAATATTGCTTAGATGCTGTTATTGTCACAGAGCTTGGCAGGATGCTTCTACCAAGTTAATAACTTTGTGGATTTTAATTTAATCTTTACTCCTGCAGGACTGGCGCATTCTTATTCTTATTAGGGTTCCGTACCTCAAAAGGAAAAAACGGAACCCTTATAGGATCACTCGTGTGTCTGTCTGTCTGTCTGTCTGTCTGTCTGTCTGTCCGTCTGTCACAGCCAATTTACTCCGAATCTAATGGACCGATTAAGTTGAAATTTGGTACACATATGTATTTCTGTGACCCAAACACGAATGTGTAACGTAAATAATTTAATTTTGAATATAGGGTTAACTTTTGGGGCGCAAACAAGAAAATTAAAAAAAAAAGTTTTGCTAACAGTACCGTGTGACATATCAAATGAAAGGGCTTGTTGCGAGGATCTTAAATATATTTTTTATATAATTTTAAAATAAATACTTTTAAAGATATTTAATAAATTCAACGAAAATTGACCATTCCCCCCCCCTTATCTCCGAAACTACTGGACCAAAAATTTTGAAAAAAATACATAGTATGGTTCTTTACTCATAGATTACAGGAAAACCTATAAGAAGTCTATGGTCTTAAAATAACATGGTAAATCTCTCAATATTGTGCGTAAAAACTTACATTTCGTCGCTCGGCATCCAAAAGGCCCATCTCTCTAGCTACTATAATATCAAAATATCAAAAGTGTTTGACCGTCTGCTTAATACACAAATAAATAAAACAGTAAATGTTCATGACAACCAATTCAGGTTTCGGCGTGGTTTGACAACAGAAAGTGCAGTGTTGTGCCTTAAGCATACTATCACATACTTACTATACACAGCGTGGGATGCCGATTTATGCTAGGTTCATCGATTTATTCAAGGTTTCTGATCTGGTTGCTTATGACGTATTGTGGAGAAAGATGGAGCAGGATAGGTTGCCAACGGAGCAAACATCTTTAAATAGTGGTATGGTAACCAGATCAATAGGTTGGAATGCGGCGTGAGGCAGGATTGGCGAGCTCAGCAGCACCAGAGTGGGTTGCTATATAGATGGTATTTGTGTAAATAATATTAGCTATGCAGATGATATGGTGCTTCTGAGCACGTCAATCTGTGGTCTCAGAAAGTAATTGGTCGCCAAATGTGAGCAGTATGCCAAAACACATGGTTTGGTGTATAACTCCAATAGGTCGGAGATCATGGTCTTTGAGGCTGGGGGCAGACCGGGTTATGTACCACCTGTATTACTCAATGGGACTCCACTACAAAGAGTATTTACGTTTAAATATCTTGGTCATATATTGACCCCTGACCTCAATGACGGACTCGATATTGAGCGGGAGCAAAGGGCGTTGTCGGTAAGGGCAAACATGCTGGCTCGCAGGTTTGCACGCTGCTCACTTAAAAAGCCAAAATTACTCTGTTTCGAGCTTATTGTACAACGTTTTACACGTGCAGCCTGTGGGCTAGATATACCTAAAGGTCATGCAACGCCCTTCGAGTCCAATACAACAACGCTTTCAGGGTATTGGTGGGGCTGCCCCGTTTTTGTAGCGCATCGGGAATATTCGCGGACGCACATATTAATTGCTTTTACGTAACGATGCGAATGAGGTGTGCATCCCTGGTACGCAGAGTACGGGCCAGTTCCAACAATATCGCTAGCAGTCTGGATTGCATGTACATCAATCACTGCAGTGCCATCTCCCATGGGGTGAAATAAATTTAAACTAGATTACGTGGGGCACTCAGAAAGTTTTGTGATACTAGAAAAAAATATACTACAGGTTATAATTTTTTTTATTATATCTTTTGAAAGAACTCTCCATTGGCGTCTATACACAGTTTTATACGTCTAAACAAATTTTCATAACACATTTTCCAGTCCGCATCAGACACCTCTCCAATCTCCTTGTCAAATGCACCCAGTGCATCTTCAGGTGATGAAAACTGTTTTCCTTTGAGTTGATTTTTTATTTTGGGGAACAAGAAAAAGTCGCACGGAGCCAAATCGGGACGGTAAGGAGGATGACCTATAAATTTGACCGGTGTGCTGTCCAGAAAGTCCCTTGTTTTGAGCGCCGAGTGAGCCAGCGCGTTGTCGTGGTGAAGCAGTAGCCCACGGAGGCCAGTGTTCGGTCGCTTGCTGCTTGCAGTAGTAAAAACTTCTGGCAAACATTTGGTAACATACCATTCAGCATTGATGCTTCTTTGATCTCGTCAGGGTACTGACACCAGATAACCTGGTAGAAAAAAAAAAAACTTGCGGTCAACATTTTGCCTGCACTTCTGGCTCACTTCACTTTGGTAGGCGTTGGTTCATTTTGGTTCAACAGCCACACGGTCGACTGACGCTTCATTTCTGGATCATATTGAAAAATCCAAGATTCATCACCCGTAATGATATCTTAAACGCGCCGAGACGAGCCTGCTACCAATTTTGCTATCATGTCTCGGCACCATTCTACCCGAACCTCCTTCTGACCCTGCGTTAGATTTTACGGTACCAGCGTGAAACTATCTTTCATAACCGAAGATGCCTGTGTAGAATTTCATGCAGTGTGCACACTTCCCGATCCAAACGGCAGTATACATCTATTTATCTTGACATTTTAAACTTTGCTTTTTTTGTGTTTTTTCAAAAACTAATTATGTTTTTTTTTTATTGGATGCTGTATAATGGTAGTAGACCATGGTCTGAACAACGTTTGTTCTAGCAAAACTGTGATTCAAATTTCACGGTGTATGCTGAACCTCTTCATATGTAATTCGCCTATTCTCTTGAATTACATTTTTCACAGCCAGCACTTTTTGTTATGTAACAACCGTCATAGGGCGGCCACTTCTTTCTTTGTCCGCCAAAATTACTAGACCACCCATAAATTCGTTGAACCAGCGAAAAACAGTCGCTTTGGAAGGGCTTTTTTCTATGAACACCATTCGAAGTCTTTCAAACGATTCTTCTGGTTTTAGTCGACATTTGAAATCGTACAAAATCATTGCGCGAAAATGTTCTCGTTATAAATCCAGTTTTCAGTAAGACAGAGTATTTTGATTTTGCTCGTAAAAAAATGTGGAGGGAATTTCGAATTTGGAATGTTATGTTTTTTTGTAATAAGTAGTCATCGTTTTAATTGACATCAAAACCAGCCAATATTCTACAAGTAGACAAAAACTGTTAGTCACAAAACTTTCTAAGTGACCTCGTAAAATAAGTTAACATAGTTCATAAGTTTACTAACACAATGAGTCCTTGTTACTTGAATAAAGAAAAATATCTGGATGATATTTTTTTTTTGAACGACGTTTTCTAAAAATGAAAAAAAAAACAAAAACCAAATCAAATCAAACTTTATTTGTGAACATAGGGGTACAGAAAGGTCTTAAAAATATACATTTTAGCGTGATCTCACCTAGCTAGATCGATTTATCGCTCCTGAAAGCCCCCTGCATACTAAATTTAATAAGAATTCTTGGAGCCGTTTCCGAGATTCAGATTATATATACATAGGTATATACAAGAATTGCTGGTTTAAAGGTATTATTATTATATTAATACCGCGAATGTGGTTTTTTTTTTTGAAAATCTGATTTTTGTTTTATGTCATTCTACACGTTCAAATAAGTGACACTGCAATTTAATAAAAATTTTTTAATGTCACATTCGCGGTATTGGATGCCGAGCGACGATTTGCAGTTGGAATGTATGGGAGAACATGTGTTTCAACTACAATGTTAAGTTTGTTCTTGGGATAAATAAATTCATCTCAACTACGGAACCCTTCATTGTGCGTAGTCCGACACGCACTTGGCCGGTTTTTTATTAATGAGTGAGTTTATGTACTTTGCATTTTTTTCTCCATCTGTATTTTTGTGTCACTGTCTAAAAATACACCTTCAAATGAAATGTAATTAACGCCGCTCAATGTGAGGCTCAGAAACTTTAATGAGTTTTCATAGTTAAATGGTTTGTGCTACAATCGGCCTAAAACAAGTCGATATTTTTTTTCAAATCGTTATAATTGACCGAGCTTGATATCCGATAAGGAAAAAAAAATTCCAGAAGACGTTATTTTCTAAACGTTTTTTGATCTCGTTCAACCTTAAGCTTGTCTTTAAAATTAATTGAAAGGAATCATATAATTTATTTACTTTCAAAATCAACCAAACAAACTCATTCAAACTGTTTATTTAACATGAGTGGCATATTTCCGTTGCATATCGACCGACCTCATTAGCAGCTCGAAACTAATACAACTTTATAGTATCACATACTAATAACATTACAAAATCAGAGCTCGAGTGCGCTTTCCTTTGATATTAATTTGTGCAAGTTGGCAACATCACCTATCCTTAACTTCTTCTTGGTAAGGCACTTCCAGTGTATATAACAAACTTAGCTCTATGCTCCATAACGTTACATAATGATTTTATGAATTACTAGCTTCTGTAATTAGCCGGCTTCAGGGTTAGGCAGAGGTGTCCATATTAGTACACCCACATGTCGCCAAAATAAGAGACGAGTAATGTACTTAGCACGAGGAGATCGTGGCTAAGTAATAAAAGCCGCATGGGTCGATCCATCAGGTTAAGCTATGCTTGCCGGGGTTAGTCCGTGGATGAGTGACCATCTTTACATACCGAGACTCCTCCGTATCTCGAAAAGCACGTTAAGCCATTCCCGGCTGTCATTCGTGGCTCTTTGACAGTCGCCATGCCAAATTACACTATTTACTAATTAATTACATTATTAATAATGGTAATTACATTATTGTTCGTGACGGTAGTTACGGGTCGTCAGAAGCCCGACAGCCTGGCAACCAGTCTTACCAAGGGTATTGTATTACCCAGTTTAAACTGGGTGTGGAGGTCAGATAGGCACTCGCTCCATGTAAAATACTGATATTCAGCTGTATCCAGTTAGACTGGAAGCCGACCCCAATATAGTTGGGAAAAGGCTAGGCAGGTTGATTTTAATAGGGGGCGAGCCTATTGCCAATGATCGGGCACAAGTCCAGACGACCGGGCTGATACTGAGAAATACCAAATGGAATAACCCAATAACACTTTGCCCGACCCGGGAATCGAACCCAGGACCTCATACTCAGCAGTAGCGCTTGCGACCACTAGACCAACGAGGCAGTAAAAAATCTACTAAAGAATCTGGTTTGTGTAGAACTCGTAACAGGTGTGCGTGTATGACCAGAGGCCCTAATGTGAGTTTTTTTTAACCATCTCGATTTTACGCATCGACCACGTTCGGCGCTCCGAGCGCCAAACGCGGTCGCTGCGTACAGTCGAGATGTCACATCTGGGCACACACACTTGGGCACTCACATTTGGGCCTCAGACGTATGAACGTAAACATTTTTTTTTTTGGTGGGTTATTTTCAAATAAATTTTCCCGCTCTGGTTGGTACGGGAGGGCGTGTCAGACTCTTACTGACTAAAACCCACCCGTGTTCCTTCAGTTGCCATGTTGCCGGGAGCCACGATTTCCCTTTCGGCCTTATTCGCAATCCCGGCAGGCATCGGCTCTAGCGGACCCCGTCAATTCTGCTGACATCTCTTTGAGGCGCGCGTGGAACACAACGCGCCTCGACCCGGGCTTGGTCCTTATCGGGCGGCGAGCTACCTATTGCTCACCGTCCGCAAGCCTGCGCCTACGCGCTCGATTCCCGACGCCCTGGGCATCTCCTCCTGCGGCGTGCGGCGATTAGGGGCGTGAGGGCACGAATTTTGCCTCTCCCTCACGCGTTCCGCCTCATCCTTCGCAAGCATTACTGCTTCGCAGAAGGAGGTGACGGCCTCCCATTTCCTCTCGCTCCGTACCATGGCCCGAATCAGGTCCGGACTCGAGAGATCACCGACGCCGATCGCCTCCACGAGGACACGGCGATGCTCCGCCCAAGCCGGGCAGACCTCCACCGTATGCTCCACCGTGTCCTCCGGGCGACCCACACAGTGGTGACACCCGGGCGTTTTCTCCCACCTTATCCTGAACAGGAACCTCCCGAAACAATGGGAAGACCCCAGAGTTTATGTATGTATGAATCTATTTTGCGTCGCGTCAAACTAATCCGTCTACGATAACTAAAACTGTTTTGTCTCTGATGCGTCCATAAGTCCCATAAGTCCACCTGCACCTTAAGTCTTAAGTTGTGTCCAAGCATCGAGCGGAAATCGTGCGCGGCAGCCGCGCGCGGACCGCCGCGCTGTGTTCGGACAACTGCCGCGCGCGAACGTTTCTGTTTTCTGTCCGCGCACAACATTTCTAGGAAACATTCGTAACTAATTGTGCCTGAACGTTTTCTGCGGACGTATTAAAGGCTAGGCAGATTAATATTATCTACTGAAGCGCGCGGCGTGTCATATTTGTGCCGCGCAGTACTGCCATGCAAACATTCGTCGGTTTAGTCCTAACTACAGTGCGGCCGGAAAACGTAGCGTTATAGAAGGCCTCCCACAAGTTGGACCAATGACCTGGTGAAGACCGCAGCAATCCGCTGGATGCGAAAAGCACAGAACCGGTCGAAGTGGTGGTGCTTGGAGGAGGCCTATGTCCAGTAGTGGACATCTTTCGGCTGAAATGATGACATCCTCCCTCAGATAAGCGCGACGCGACTCCAGTAGGACAATTTCTATGAAGTTTTCATAGAAATTGTTCCGCCAAATTCCAGTCGCGCCTGTCTGTGGGATCTTTATATGTTTCATTTATTTATTGAGTTTCAGAATAAGTATTTATAAGACCGCCCATTGTATCATCCTTTTCATACAATTTATTTGTTTTTCCTTTATTCGATGTTTGATAAGGAGTTTCCCATCTATCAATTCCAAAGGCGATAAAGTTCATGGCGGGCTGCGAGTGAAATCCGTGCTCAAATAATTTTCCTTAATCCTACTTCAATCTTTTTTCATCCTCACGTTTCTTGGCCAGCGGCCAAGATTCGCTTAAGGAACTGCTCGTGCGATTATTGACAAGCACAGAATCTTTTCATGCATGATATTATGGTGGACGGTGGCGATTTTACGGAGAGCGACTTACGACTTCAAAGAGGTAGGTATCTGATATAGTCGGCCTATGATTTATAAAAACCTTAAACATGCTTAGAACCATGTCATGTGATTTACATCCGTAAGACGTACTCGTAACATAAGGTTCAGTTGAAAACCAGCGTCAGGTACTAGTTGTCTGGCATTTATGCTGACCTGGGCCTATTTATCGCAGCCGTGAGGCACACATTACTGTTTTAAACTTTCTTTGTTTTTTGTTTTTTAAAACTGTGTGCCTTAACCTGTGTCAAATTAATTTATTTTCTTTCTTTCTTTCTTTTCTTTCTTTCATATTTTTAGTCTATCCTACTAATATTAAAACGCGAAAGTTTGTGAGGATGAATGAATGGATGTCTGTTACTCTTTCACGCAAAAACTACTGCACGGATTTAGATGGGCACACATATAGTTTATAAACTGGATTAACACATAGGATACTTATTATCCCGATATTCTTACGGAATCGAGAGTTATGCGGGTGAAACCGCGGGGTGCTGCTAGTATTTTATAATTTTCTATTATCCGGGATGGCCCCAGGCTAGTTATATAATCATAATCAGCCTATAATGTTCCCACTACTGGGTTACAACCCTCTTATAGAGGGAGTGGGCCATAATCCACCACGCGGGCCCAGTGTGGGTTGGTGGACGTCACATGGCCCCAAATGTTTGGTTCTACGACATGCCGGTTTCCTCCTCCTTCCTAGCTAGCTAGCTTTACTTTCCAGTTTGTAGGGTAGCTAAAATTAGATCTGTCATATTCAGATAGTTGCGAAAATAATATCTTCAGGATATCAAACCGTTACCGACATCTTCAGTGAACGCTCAAAGGGGGAATTGCTAGATGTTATTCACATGCCATACAGGTGAATCGGTATTGTCTGCATACAATATGTAAAAAAAAACCCGTTTGATCCAAAAGGAACACAATAGGTAGGTACTGCAATAACATTACCAAAAGTTTTTTAAGCTATTGCATAGCTTTTATCGCGGGCCTTGAGCGCGGCGACCGAATCAAGAAATTCCGGAACGTAACGAAAATAAAACCTAACACCCCCCACTCCGCCTACTATGTAATTACGGTTCCCATGACAACGTGATGTTGTCATGGGAACGTAACTTTTGTTTTATGTCATCACGTCATCATCCCAAGTGTAGCGTTGACAAATAGGAACTATGGAGGTTACAAATGCTATGCAATAGCTTTACCGCGGCAGTCCCCGAGTGCCACACGTTTTTTTTTTAAATTATTATTGAAATTATAAAAGTTATCGCTATTTAAAATTTACATTTTTAGTACCAAAATTACCCTAAATCCATAAAAAAAATTTCAACAGCGGTCATAAGTTATAATTTGTAGACACCCGCTATATGGCGCCCCATGTAATAAAGCGGTAAAATTCCCGATTGAATAAAAATGTGGCGATTTTTTTTTTTCTGGATATCACCATTTAAATAGACTCTCAGTAAGATACCTAACAACACCCTCACGGATCGGGCAGGGTTTTTTTACTTTGTTTAATCCCTTCAAACTCAAAGCATATTTCAATTAAACCAATTACAGGCAGTTTTGAATTGTCAAGGAGTCGGTCAGTCATTAATAAAAAGCTAGTTGCCATTACAAAGCGTAGTAGGTACCTATGGAGACGAACGGCAAGAAACTCCATGGACACTCTCGCCTTAGCGGTGTTTTACGATACCCACGCAGATAAGCGATAGATACTACCCACACAACGCCAAGAACCACAAGCACGAAATGAGTTTCTATCAAGTACGAAAAAACAAATGCCAACACAACAGTAGCGTTTTGTTGTCACCACGAAAAGTTACTCGTACCTATAGGCACCGCAAATTCATACGTTCCTATAAATTAATTACCCGAAGCAAACGCAATAGTAAGAACATAAATCATAACGAAGAAACAAGCTAGAACAAAGAAAATGGCGCTTAATATTACTGTCACTGATAGGGCGATATTAATGTTTTTGAAAAAAACCACGTGAATACCGCTATTCTTACTGTTGTTCTGTATTTATCAGTACAGTAGCTTCTGCCCGCGAATTAATTCGCATGGAAGTCATTAGACACCACAATAACCTATACTAAAATAGGAGCCATATTTGCAGCCCGTTATTTACATACTTTGTTTTTCCTTCGCGTTCTTTCTGACTTTTTACTTTTTGCTCGGCTCCTCACGGTCGTAACGGGATGATATATCAAGAGTTGTGCTATCATGTCCAAAAACAATTTTTTAAATCCGACTTGCAGTTTCAGAGATTATCGCGTTCAAACAAACAACAAAAAAAACAAACTCTTCAGCTTTATTATATTAATATATAATATATATGTATTACATACTAGCTTCCGCCAGCAGCTTCGCCCGCGTGATATCTTTATAAATTATAGCCTATGTTACTCAGTGATAATATAGCATTCTACTGGTGAAAGAATTTTTTAAATCGATCCATAGTTTTTGAGTTTATCCATTACAAACAAATATACAAAAAACTTTTTACAAAAAAAAAACAACCGACTTCCAAAAAAAAACACTACAAAGTGAAAAATAACTTTAATTTCGGAAGTCGGTGTCTTGGGTTTTGTGTTTTCGTTTTTTGCCACCGACTTCCGAAATTAAAGTTATTTTTCACTTTGTAGTGTTTTTTTTTGGAAGTCGGTTGTTTTTTTTTTGTAAAAAGTTTTTATTTTTCACTTTTTAGTTGTGGTACCTACCCCACACACATTCGAATACCACTACCTGCTACCAGTGACAGGAACTCATCATATCATCTAGAAGTCGGTTAAAAATCAAATCTTTTTTCTTTATTATAAAGACAAAAGATTTGATTTTTTGTATGTTTAAATTATTTGTATAGATTGGTAATGGACAGAACGGGAGAAGTAATTTCATAATTTCCAAACCAAAAAAGAAAAAGGACAAATTTTAATGAAATCAAAGGTTACGAATAATATTGTTGCTAGGTTTTTATTTGCCTTGTATGCAGAATGAAAGAAAAAAGAAGACAAACAATTGAGGTCCATTATTAGGGTAATAATAACGAGACAGTGTTTGTCCGGTCATTTATTTTTGTACATCAAACTATGCTAGATAAATGTCTAACAAAATAATGCAAAACAAACTCGTAGAATGTATAAATATGAATTTAATTCTCAATACAGACGGTGGTACCGACAGCATACACAACTTTAGCAATTTCGTTCAAAATTCCATCTAACATTTCCAAAGCGATATGACATATTTTTGCAGAGTTCGTGCAAAGTTGTGCAAAAATATGTCATCCCATCTCCTACGATTATCCAAGTTCCCTTGTTAGCATTCAGTACGTGTCTCATTCGGAATCAACTTTTAAAGTATTCTTAGCGGGATCTAAAATCCCGGTCACACAAATCCGATTTTAGCGGAACACAAAAATCGTTGATAAAAACTTTCATCCGCGTTAAAAATGCATTTTAAACCCTGGAAGCACTACTTTTAATCCGCTTGCGAAAAAGTTTAAAGACCAAAAGCAACTTTTGGTTAAAAACCAAAAGCAACTTTATAGTTTTAAAATCCTAAAAGCCGAAGGCTGACAAAACTCGTAGAGACATTGAATACAGTATATTATTATTATTATACTAGTAAAATATGGAGATTTCTTTATTATATTTAAATTTAGCGCTACTACTGAGCATGAGGTCCTGGGTTCGATTCTCGGGTCAGGCAAAGTGATATTGGGTTTTTCCATCTGGAATTTCTCAGTAATAGCCTGGAGTCTGGATTTGTGCCCGGTTGATGGCAATAGGCTCGCCCCCTATTACATGGGACTAAAATATAACTGGCGGAATGTGAGTGTATTGTAGGTACACTTCTGCCTAACCCATAGAAATATGAAAAACAGGAGAAGTGGCATGGGGGCGTGTCTGTGTCCGCGCGTAATGATCAAAGTGCTCATTGCATACGAAAATGGCCGTATCCGCGAACTAGTGTGCTTTCGGCCGTGATCGGGACAATTTATAAGAATGCCGTGTTGTTCAGTGGTTTCTTGTAAAAACCGAAGTCAAAACAAAAACTTTGTGAATCATGGAATCACTTACCATATGTAAGTACAAGTATTTTACTATATTTGTCTTTAAAATAATGAAAAACAACAAATCGTAAAATATTTATTGCTTTTACTACGTTATTTTTGTTTCCAAATATCACAGCGACTGTACTATTTTTGCACTACATACATTGCTCGTTAACCACTACCTAAATATGTCGCTCAGTGACTCAACAAGCAATGTAAACATCACAAAACGATACTGTGGACTGCGGATGCATCGCGCAGTACGGCCGCTGTGTCTGGCGACGAGCTAGTGATGTAGTTGTGCAGATCCACTAACGTAGGCTATCGACAACAATGTCGTTTGGCGAATGAATTTATTGCTATTATACTTTATTCTTCAATTTGTCAACGGTTTTACCCGGGTGGAAGATCGATGTGAAATAATGTGTTTTACTTATTTTGATTATTTTACAGCGTGGTAGAGAAATGCGTAACCAACGGTCGTAAAGTAAGTTAGTAAAATTTTAGGTGGAGTGTTTTAGGTTTGAATTATAGGATTAGATCTCTTTGATAATATTAAGTTTCACCAATTTGAGCAGTCTCCGATGAATAATCACATAATATTTCTAATTAAAGCAGTCATGGAAAAATATATTAATTTAAGATTACACTATTTGACAAAAAATGCCACTCCAGTAATATTAAAGCGTCAAGTGCTGCACAAATACCTCCACTTTACAGGACAGTGAGTAAACATCATAGCAGGGTTCAACAATACCTACTGTTTCAATAAACTATGACAGGTTAAACCAACGTAACTGGATTTTTTAATTGTTTAAATTTTTTGCTTATTATTTATTTTTATTAAAATATTTTCTGGACTTATCGTTTTTATTTATTTTATTTTCAGGACACCAAATTTTTTAAAGTATAACGACGGTGAAGTATCAATATCTAATAACTACAAAAACATGGTTTTACAGGAGGAGAAAAAAACGTTTAATTTCCATAGTTTTTGATCATTTGAAGTAAACATTAAACTCAAACTCAAAGCATTTATTTCAATTAAACCATTTACAGGCACTTTTGAATTGTCAAGGAATCGGTCAGTCAGAAATAGGTATGAAGCTAGTTGCCCATTTCAAAGCGTAGTAGGTACCTATGGAGAAGAACGGGCAAGAAACTCCACGGACACTCTTTTAAATAAAAAATTGTTACAAAATATTGGTTACATCATTCATGTTGAAATTATACATGTGAGAACAATGTAGAAAGACGTGCACGTTAGAAGCGTCCGTAATAAAAAGATAAAACAAAGAACAATTCAAAAAATTAAAATAAGCCCTAATAATTAGTAAGTGAAAACCGCCAAAATGTTAGTTATTAGATATTGATACTTCACCGTCGATAATATTAAATGGAAGAATCGATACCTTTCCGATTTGGTCAATCACTAGCGTATATGTAAAATAAATTGTTTCTGTACAGAACAACGATAGAAATTATGTTTTCGTGTGAGTGAGTTGTACGGTGCATGGTAAATGCACGCTGTGTTTGATGGGATAAGGTTTATAATTGATTGTGTAGTACGTTCTGATTTATGTATTGCAAGAGTGAGCGCAGTCTCATACCTATTTCTGCATGTGTAGTAGTGGCGAGGTGGTGGGGACAAAGTGGAGACATTGGGTTTCGATACATTTTCAACTACCGGGCATATCTCCTTCTTTCTTATATCTATGGCCTAACCCTTCGGGGAGCACAGGCGTGATGTTATGTGGTGAAAACAGCTTCAAAACCCATTGCGTAGTTTAAAATAGAATTGAATATAGCATTGTTTGTTGTTGCTGCAGGTGGTTAGTTTAGAAGAACTTATTGGTCACACAGACAAACACGAAGAGCGACCTTATTTTTAACCGACTTCCAATAGGAAAACTTCTTTAGGCGCGGTTGATTTTTGAGATGGGAAAAAACAATTGAACTCGCGACACCGTTACCGATACCTCATTTTTGTAAACGCGATTGTGCTCTTTATTTAGATAAGGTTACGGACCAATGTTCTATGCAAGTATTTTTCTTCCACTAAGGTGATCTTATTTTCACTTCTGTTGGCACTCCCGGAGTGCCACAGTTTTTTTTTTGTATGTTTATTACGCGATTACTCCGCCAATTATGAATTGATTTTGATGATTCTTTTTTTGTTTGGTAGGTCATACTTCAGAGATGGTCCCATATAAATTTTTATTAACTTTGCTGTTGTAGTTTTTGAGTTAGCTTCAATAATACGTATTTTTTCCCACTTAGTATGTGGATGATATGATAAGTTCCTGTCACTGTTATTTACATAGCAGGTAGGCGGTATTCGAATTTGTGTGGGGTGGTACCACAACTAAAAAGTGAAAAATAAACCTTTTTACAGAGAAAAAAGAATTAAAAAAAAAACACTACAAAGTGAAAAATAATTTTAATTTCGGAAGTCGGTGGCAAAAAACGAGAATTCAAAACCAAAGACACCTACTTCCGAAATTAAAGTTATAACTTTGTAGTGGTTTTTTTGGAAGACGGTTTTTTTTTTGTAAAAGTTTTTATGTTTATAGCTTATTTATTAGCCTTCACTTTTAATTAGGTTAAAACAGTAACTGTTAATGGAAGAAATTTTTTTGCCTTTTCGTGACCTGGCAATGTGTGAAACCGAATATTTAGGGTTATTTATTATGGCAATATTTCAAAGGTTGACCTTGCCCTTCGTGGGATGCCTATATTGTTGTATGAAAAAGAATATTTTGCGTTTATCTGCGACGCGGCTCCTGTACGTGTAATTACACTGTATCGCAATATATCCTATTTAGGGGCCCCGGGCGACAGTTTTGGTATTGAATCGATATTAATACGAGTCGTGTTTATTACCTTCAATTTTATTTGTTCGACACATGTTTTATTCTGTGCGACGAACGAACAATGTGGTTTGTCTCTATTTATATTCACTGTGTGTTTTCTTTCAGTTTACTTATCATCTTAAATACCTTTTATTAGTTACGGATGTTTTAGATACGTGTTTTATTCTTCGTCTAGTTTAATCTCAGCAAACTGTGGTGTCGTTTTCGTTTTACTTGTACTTAAATTAAATTCTTCAAGCTGCAAAATATAAAAGGCCTGTAAATCTTGGTCGACTTCTATTATAATTTTCGCCCATTTCCTCAAGCTTTCAAGATTTATGGGAAAAGATTTCTGATAGCATTTTTTTTTCTAACATTCTCTAACAGTATGGAAGTTACTTCAACTACTATCAAATTAGTTATAGAGTATCATTTCTTATCGCAACCTATTAAACTAAAGCAGTTAAGAAAGCTTTTAGAACACTATTATTACCTTCATATTATCCTATCTTAGTAATATATAACAAAGAATGGATTTTCCAATAATGTTTGAATAATTTTCTATGCAAAACTTTTATCGCAATAGAAGCGGAAAGTTGTGAATTAGATGATAAATGATTTTGAAACTAAGCACGATCTAAAAGACTATTTTCTTTGTTCCAGATATCTTTACTACAATAATGGAACAAATCACCAAATACTTGATCATCATCGCGTCATTAATGACAGTCAAGTTCACAGTGACGGGAAGTGTGAATAAAGATACGCAACCAAAAATGGAGAGACTTTATTACTCACCTGTCTTTATAAACGTTTGCGACATTGTCGACCGGCGCTCTAAAGTGCACTGTTATTGTGACAGTAACAAGCCAAAAATGGCGACCAGAGCCGATTGTTGGGTATTTAGTGGAGGTATAACTGAAGAAGACCTCATCTGGCCAAGTTTTTCATCGCAGTCCGAAATAGAACATCTAATGTTTAACGTGAGATCGGATGACGCGCTGACATTTATTCCTGCAAAGGCTATAGTAAGACTGGACAAACTGAAACATATTTCTATACAATTTGGAACTATCAAAAGAATCCCACCGTACGCATTCACGAATTCTTCAACAGTCAGGCAAATCGTCTTGAAATCGAATAAGATCAGCACATTAGAGAAGCACTCGTTCTCACAAATGATGATGCTATCGAACTTAAGCTTGGACGAAAACCAAATATCAGAATTGAAGAGAGACGTGTTTTTTGGATTACCGAACCTTCACGTTTTACACTTATCAAATAACAATCTAAGTTTAATACACGAAGGTTGTTTTAAACACTTGAATAACTTAGTAGAACTAAATTTGGACTATAATTACATATCAGTAGTGACTAGGGAAATGTTGGAGGGACTTGAGAATCTTTCCCGATTAAATATGAGAAATAATAAACTGACTATGGTTGGGAACCTGGCTTTTAGTGAGCTATGGGGATTGAAAGAGCTGATGTTAGATAACAACGCAATAGAGTACATATCAGAAAGGGCGTTCGGCGGTCTCACGCAGCTGAGAAAATTGACGTTGTCCGGTAACAAGCTGACAACATTCTACGAAGATATATTGGAGGATATAAGGAGCCTAGTCGTATTAGATCTGAGGTACAATATGCTGGAAGTGATATCGTACGAAACTGTTCGACCGGTGGTGGAGAATGACAAATCTGCTTCAACTGCAGTTTATTTGGAAGGTGAGTTAGAACTTTTGTTATTTATGGCCCTAATACCGACTATTAAACCGAATATACGAGCGGTTACGTCACATGACTTTCCATCCGTGAACACCCGGTGCGTATTGGGTTTTGAATATTTTATTCTCTGAATACCTACCGTTTAATGCAAAATCCGATTACTTTGGTAAGTACCTTTCTCTTTGTTTTTATTCAAATCTCTTTGTGAATAAGAAAATATACATCGAGTTCCTTTTGATATCCTATAACTCTGGGGTATTTACTAGACTATGTCAAAGAATCAACTGGCATAATATGAATTATGAATCAATTATGTTTTTTATTGTTTTTTTTACAAAGTAATTCGACAAAGTCACGATTATTTATGTAAAACACCCTTACCAGAAATATATTAAAAAAAAATACATTTAATTCAGATTATTTTAGTCCATAAAAAATATCGTTTATTCTTAGCTTTAAATATGAATGACTGGACTGGATCGAATGAAAATGATTTACTCATACTTATCAATGAAACTTAGATACACATATCGAGATTCTAATGTAATTTTATCTTCAAAACAATGTTCTAGGACATTTTGAATTATTTTTACTTATAACCTTTTACCTTAGAGATGGGACATCAAAAGGATCACGTTGTATAGAAGTGGGTTGATGTATATTATTTATGAGGTTTCTAAGTTAAATAATATCATCCTGGGAGTATGAACTAGCACGTATAGATAAAAAAATATGAATACGTAGAAACACACACCGATGACACTATCACTTTTTGTGTGACACATTTGACACAAATAACAAAAAAAAAATACAATCGACGCGGATATATTTAGTAACCTGTTCCGCTTAGCTATTTCTAAAGAGCCATAAAAAACTCCTGAAAGAAATCGACACGTGTTTCACCTCTCAACGAGGCATCCTCAGGATGACGATGGACTTATCGCGAACCCGAACACGGCGTGTTGCCACGCCGAGCGCCGAGCGCAAACTTAGACTCAGACTATTGTATTTTATAATGGATTTCCGCAAGGTCACGCCTGAATCATTAACAAATAACAACTTCATCATTAGTCGAATCATTGTTCAGTATTCTCCTTGAGTGACGTTAAATCAATCGTGTGTTTAACGAAAATAAAGAAAAACATGAAAACAATTATTATAACAATCGTAAATCCATTACAAGGCATGATCTAGATTCTAAACTAAAACCAATGAAATACTTAAAAATAATAATAAAATTGAAAGCTTTTTAGGCGATCTACTGATACCTGTAATGTTAGTGTTTTACCTAAATTTAGTTTAGGCAGTTCCAATGAATTCTATGAATCATCATCTGCCCAGCCTTTTCCCAACTATGTTGGGGTCGGCTTCCAGTCTAACCGGATGCAACTGAATACCAGTATTTTACATGGAGCGACTGCCTGACTGACCTCCACAACCTAGTTACTAGGTAACACAATACCCCTTGGTAAGACTGGTTGTCAGACTTTTTGGGCTTCTAACTACCCGTAACGACTGTCAAAGATCTACAAATGACAGCCGGGACCTACGACTTAACGTGCTTTCCGAAGCACGGAGGGGTCTTGGTATATAAAAATGGTCACTCATCCACAGACCAACCGCGGCAAGCGTAGCTTAACCTGATCGATCGACCCGTGCAGCTGTTGTTACTTAGCCACAAGCCCCTCACTGAATTCTATGAATACAGGCACGAAATAAAACAGCCATATGAAAACAAAGAAAATACCTTGGTTTTTACTAAAAAATATACGTGTTTAAGATGAATTTTAAGGATAAATGGTGTCGAAAATAGAGAATCATTGTACCTATAAATTTCACTGTCGCAAAACGGAGTAAAATCAATACGAATACTTTGATCTTGGTTGGTGGATATGGAAGATAGTTTACGTAATCTTTAAATGTAGGTATTTGTTAAAGCGTGAAACGTGAAATAAAGAAAACCACCAATCTTCAAACAGCGCTCACAACCTACTATGCATATGCTTATGCATGGCTAAGCTATGGTGTTACCCTTTGGGGAAATAGCACAGATGCACCCTCACTATTTATCCTTCAAAAAAAATTAGTTAGAATTCTGGCAAATATTAATCAAACCGACAGCTGCAAACCTCACTTCCAAAATTATAATATCTTAACACTCCCCAGTATATACATATTAGAAACCTGCAAATTTGTTCATAAATATCAAGAGTTTTACACAAAGCGCGAAGATATACAATCACGTTTCATACTCCGACACAAATCAAGATTAAACATTCCGCAATCTCGACTAAAAATACACTCAACAAGCCCCTATGTAATGTCTATAAAAATATATAATAAACTACCTGAAATAATAAAAAAAGAAAAAAAATTAAACATGTTTATAAAAAAACTAAAACAATTTTTAACAGAAAAATGCTATTATAACATTAATGAATATTTAAACGATAAAATATAATTTAATAATATATAAAATTTCTATGTATATTTATAAAGAATTCTTATTATGGTATTATTGGATTTATTTTAGATATATTATTATTTTTCATTTTTTTTTTTTTTTTTTTTGTTGTATTTTTAAAGCTTCCTCTCTCCTACTATATCTTTGTCTTTTGCTGTGCCCGACAGGGTCCATAATGATCTCATTTTTAATTTACCACCTAAGTACACATTATGGAATGCAAATAAAGTTTGAGTATTGAGTATTGAGTATTGAAAGCTTTGATTAAAATTAATTGCTAACGTCGCGTCGTTTACATTTATCAGACTTAGATAACATTTTGTTTTCTGATTTTGTGCCTACTTCTGTAACACCGTACTTTTTGTTAGAGAAAAGTCACTTTTCTGTGAGAGAATTCTACAGTACCTACTTGTACTTAGGTACAAAAAAAGTCGTTGAAATATATATTCAGTCATTTACGTGAGTGTTTCTCGCGAAAATTGTAAAAGCTTGCTGTAATATATATGAAGATACAGAAGAATATAGCTAAAGAAAATGATGTAAGAATGGGGATATTTTTGCTCAAAGGAAAGTTCTCATGACTAGTTCCTTTTAGACCATCAAACTGGGATATTTCTAAAATAAAATCAATTAGATATAAACTGTCATGAGCCCAAGAATCGTTCAAGTTTTCATTTCTAATGCAGAACCAGAAATAAATTTTAGCGGAATTGAAATTGAATCTATTTCTCAGCCATCCGGTAATTATGATGGACGTAACAATCGAGTCCGTTGAAATGATAAAGGCGTCCAGCTCCAAATATAGAACCTTTGTTCCTTCACCAATATTTTATATCTATTTAGTGTAGGTACGTGTGCCCGCGGTAACTTATAACTACCAATTCAATTTCGTAAGGGTCGGCCTGATCTGCGTGGTCATCGGAAACGTGTGAGCTCTAGAGGCCAACTTGGCCCCGCAAACGATTTGAATCGATTATTGATTCAATTCTTTATTGCTAAATGCGGGATTTCGCCAAAGGAAATATAAATAGAAGGCTCCTTCGGGTGTTGGATGAAATTTAAATAATCAAATAAGTAGCGTTAGCAGAAATCGCCTATATTTGTTTTTGGTGTTTCCTTCAGACAGGTCTTATTGGAGCTAAAACTAAATTGTAGTCGTAAGCAAAGAATACAGGTCGTACGTGTTTTCACCAAGTACCTAGCCTCGGTAAATTAAGAGCTCACATTTACACGTAAGATGTTAAGACCTTTTTCTAAGTTTCAGAAACAGCAAAAAAAGATTACATTCCACGAACCTACATTTCTTTAAGTGCTCCTAAAAATTGCTACAGGTCAAAACACTCTCCACTTTGAGCATAATAGAATTGTCCTGAAATAGCATCGCAAAGAGTATCAATAAGGGTAACAACGTGTGCACAGCTCTCGAAGCGTCAGCGGCGCCAAATATATCGGCGGGTGACACTTGCAAACGACACTTATATCTCAATCGCATTTGATACACAATTTCGACTCCGAAAGATACACAAATCCTTTTATTTCTTGCGTTTCATAGACATCGCGTACGTAAATCACCTTTCCACCGTTGGCAGGATTGCACCTATATTTCGCCGAGCGACCCGATAAATTTGGCCCGTCCCACCATCGGGAAATAGCTTTTTATTCGCAAACCCGTTTGTTTATTACGTGTTTTGTGTGTTGTATCGGATACAGGTCGCTTATTTTATTATTCACGAGTGGGTTTTTGTGACTTATTTGTTTATTTTTTATATTACTTTTCTCGTTCCGCTAGCGAGTTTTATATTCTTTTTACTCTGAATAATAAGTTGCGAATGGTACATTAAAATTTTCGGGACTTACGCCGTCGTAAAGAGGGGAAAGTTTTCGGGGATGTTGTCTTTCTTTTGTAATAATACGAGTTTTATTCGATGCGAAAATTCTTAATTTATTTTACTTTTAGGGTTTCAATATAACGAAAATATTACGCGTTCAGAAATCTCAAAAGTTTTTTTCTTTTATGGCTTATTGTCTTATAAAAATAAAACACAAAAGAAGTTTGTTTAGTTTCGGTCGACCGCTGAAAGGCTTTGTTAGACGAATATTTTTATTAATTCAATTAAGGGTCTAACGGTTGACCTTATAGTTAATTTAATTCAATTAACCGCATCAAAGAAACTCTTAATTCTAATAACTCACCTTCAAAACAATTTTACAAATTCACTTCCAAGAGAACGATCCTCCGTCGAGTTTCATTTTCTCAATTAAATTTTGGGAATTAGAGGAACGGAACTTGAGCATTTCTTAACTAACTGTGGAATAGGGGGCTAACCCGTTTGCCGGCACTCGGTTAAGCTAAGCGGCTGTCCGCAGGATTATTGTGGAAGCGAACGCTTGAAGAACAATATCGAAAACAGTTTTTCGTTTCAAGTTATCTGAGCTTTCTGCATTTGTTCTGGCTTGTCGATCTAGTTTTTAACTTAGTTTCGGTTCGGCGATGTTTCTAAAGTTTCGGGCGTAACAAAATTCGTTTTTCAAGAAAAAAACTGTGTTATAATTTAGGATTTAATAATGTGCTTTTAAAAATGCGATAGGGCTATCTTCTATGTCTCATTTAGACAAAGAAAAAAATGTTATTTATTTTTGTACCCCAAAGTAAGTTCCGAGTATTTCGATTTCAACCTGCATCATTATTAAGTGACTTACCCACGGCGATATTTCAACTTTTGACATTTACAACTAAACCTATCAAAGAGTAAATGTTTAGTTTAGGTAAACAATTCTACATAAGCCTTTACTAAACAAACTTCCCTTATGTAATTATTAGCGGATGTAATATTCCAGTATCGTGACGTTGGACCCGAAAATGGGGGACGGGAGGAACTCTGGGTACTTCTAGTCCCCCATTAAGATTCATCTCAGCTTGACGGGAACTATACGGATGGTGATACAGGCACGTCACTTTGATAAACTAATTTCGGCTGATTATACACGTAGCTTTATGTAATGGGTTCGTCTTAGGGCGATAACACATTGTATCGAATGCCAAAACTGGTCTCAAGCAACCCGATAACATGATTCGGTGTTTAGATGGCAATGAATTTGTCGTACGTATCTCTTACTTGTAGCTTCGCATTCAACGCTGTTTATACAAGTACAGACGCCAGCACATCCGGCTACTACAATCTGTCAAATTTATTTAATAGATTTTCACCTTTATCGCTGAAGCATAAGGTTCAAAGTTGATTGGGAAAATTTGACAGTTTCGGGTAGATTGATGTGCTGGCGTCTGTACAATACTTTGAAAGGTAACAATATAATTTGGTTTTGTATGAAAACTGACGAGACTCACCCTTTTAGTTCACTTAATCTTCATAAGATCCACATGCCATGTATTTTACTCCTTATTACTAAGCACCCAAAAACGTTTTCTGCCTGTAACATAGGCACCATATTTCTGTAGTTCGTTCGCTTACTTCACCTATCGGCTTTGCTAGCGACTATTTGTCCAGAATACCCCTCCAGCGGGGCGTGCCATCCCGATCGCCATTTTTCTTCCGCTAGCTATCTGGCGGAGGCAGGGCGCTGCGTCGGCTACTCTGATAAATCCTCCACGGAATGCAAATAAAATAGATCACTGACACAAATAAAATTATTTTCCTGAATAAAAGGTTCGAATAATTATTTTTGTTTGTCTTGCTATCCGTACCAACAGTGAGTTTTTATGTGAATGTATTGTATTCTGGGTCCAGGAAAGGTGTTAATTGGAAATTATGGAGCTTGAAGTTACTGGGGACATTATAAATTAGAAACTTTTTCGTTTTTTGTTCGGCTTCGTTCGTTGTTTTTGTGGGTTTAATGTGACGTAAATCATATCTACTGTAACGTAGTTAAAGCTTCAAATACAAAATAATTGGACTCACATCTGAAAATATAACAGTACCTATGTACATTGAAATTTTAAATACAGTCTAGTTTGTGACAATAATAAAGAAAAAAACAGTGGCACTCCGGGAGTACCGACAGAAGTGAAAACTTAAAAAAATCGGCATCGCGGTAATCAACGCGTTGATGTCTTTTACTCCACGGTGTCGGTAAATTGCGTTACAGTGTCGCGAAATCAATGGTTTACGCGTCTAAAGAAGTTTTCACTTCAAAAAGAAAGTTAATGTATTCAATTTCACGGATTAAAACAAATTGAGCTTTGCATGTCGATACCCAGCCACCGAAAATAATTGTCTAACTAACCGAATGAAAAAATAAAATATATGGTATTTTTTCAGATTATATCATACGCATAAATTCCAACATTGTAATTTGACACTAAATCTATCCACAGCAAAAAAATACACAACATGTGCGTCATGAAAAACTGCTAGCAGTATGTTTTCTTTTTTATTTTCGGAGTTGCCATGAAATATACCTACCATCGAGATATTTTGTTTTTTTTTTTCAATACTGTTAGTGGCGTGGCGGTCCGATTAGTGTTCGGTTTTTAAATTGCTCGTTACTCAACACTGTTTCCGCGAATTGTCGGTTTTGTTAAATTGGATACCAATATTCCTATTCAGTGAGGAGGATTTTTAATTTGTAAGTAAATATTCTTGCTTCGGCTGCTACCCTTTTAACAACTTAATACAATATTGTGTGTGTGTTTGTTTGACGTTAACAAGTATTGTTATAATTAGATTGTATAAATAAATATATAATGTAAGTATAGGTAGGTACATTTTTGTAGTTGAGAGACATTTTCTAAGCGAGATAAAAACGCATTCCATAGTATCAGCCTATAGTACAAACATTTTTGAGTGCATGGAAAAAGCAAGCAACAGCCTCGCTTGTCAACTGCGAGTAGAAAATTGTGCACCAAATTTTTTTTCTTCAGGTTTCCTCAAGATAATTTCCTTAACCGATAATCAGTGGAAACCATATTCTTTTTTTTTTCTCTTGTATAGTGGTGCAATACAAAACGCCGGTTAGGTACTAACCTATACTTTATTTTTGCGTCAGGCACTCGGTAGCTGTCCAATGCTAAACAATTATTTTTTGGAACTAATTTCTTTAACGTGGCTTGCGGTAGGAGTTGACTGGTAGAAATCGTCACGTAACGAAAAAGCGTTATGTCGGAAAAATTCAGTTTCAAGGTCTCCAGTTTCAAGTGTCAAAAGTTTTAGTTTTTTAATACAGAGCCATTTAGTTTATTTTTTTAGCTTCTAAAACTTATACTAGATGTCTCTGTATTAATACATAATATACAGCGAAAGGAACTTCGTTCCAATTGGGTGTCTCACGTTACCTCTCGACTTTTTTCTACAATTAATTAAAATTAGACCGATTTTTTTTTTGGCCAATTTCAAATTCATAAGTCATTTATTCAAAGTAGGCTGAGAATCAGCACTTTTCGAATGTAAAAATTACATAAGACAGTCTCCCAAAAACGCCCGCCCTTCACCATTTCCTAGTGCTTTAGCTGGGAAGAAGACGTGGCACAACAAACTCCCCAGCAGCACAGCTGTCTGTTCAGTTAGAAAAACTTGATTCTATACAATAGTACTTATGCAAAATAATTTACAATACGCAACACAAAATATTAAATTTAATTATTTGCTAAATGTCAGCTAGCCGAAAAGTAACACGAAATTCGGACTAATTTGAAGGAAAAGAAATGCAGTGTCTGTCTTTTAATCATTAATCTTTTTTTTGTCTTTTAATCTTTTAATCATTATTAAATCACTTATACTTTTGCAAATACGTACATAATTATTAATAATCAAACTTTATGATGTTATAACATAAGCGATAAAAGCATTTCTTTTTGCATTTTGACAGATGTGCTTTTAGATTTTGTAAATATTAATTTTCTCTGAATAAATTATTGAAAGTTTTGATGTGCGGCACTTAATTTTCGGAATTCGGTAGGACTCTAGATGTAAAGTACCAAATTTTTTTTTACATTATCATCATAATTTCAGCCGAAAGACGTCCACTGCTGGACATAGGCCTCCCCCAAGCACTTCGACCGGTTCTGGTATAAATAAAAACTAATTTTGTTACTTACCAAGGAATCAGATACTTAGACGAGAATGAGGGTAAGAAATTGCTTATAGAACCTACCTTCCTCCTAAGTACCTATAGAAATGAGCTATTATTTAGCCCCTCCCTGTCGTGGCCTTAATTTCAGCAAGGGTGTAGGAACGGTATGTGTCCTATCGTGTCTCCGCAGTTTGCTAAATACGGGTTTAAATCCGATTTGGGTAGAAAGCGTACCTAACGCTATTTACCACGTAGGTTCACAGGGACAGTGTAAATCTAAAGGTTATTCGTTACATTTTTGTTTCATACATTTTAAAATATAAAATGTTAAATTATAAAATTACTTAAAAATGGTTACGTATAACCATTAACCCTGTATATCAGGGTGATTGGGTACATTTTATGTTTTTACTTCATATATGTATTTAAAAAACCGGCCAAGTGCGAGTCGGACTCGTGCATGAAGGGTTCCGTACCATTATCTATAAAAACGGCAAAAAAATCACGTTTGTTGTATGGTTAAAATAAAATAAATATTTAAGGGGGGCTCCCCCTTAAATATTTATTTTATTTTAATTTTATTATTAAATTAAAAATACAACAGAGTATTTTGTGAATATTTCAAGTGCCTACTTATTGCCATTATTGATATCGAGCAAAAAAGGGAAAAAAATCGCGTTTGTTGTATGGGACCCCCCCTTAAATATTGATTTTATTTTGTTTTTAGTATTTGTTGTTATAGCGGCAACAGAAATACATAATTAGTAAAAATTTCAACTGTCTATCTATCACGGTTCTTGAGATACAGGTGACAGACAGACGGATGGACAGACGAACGGACAGACAGCGAAGTCTTAGTAATAGGGTCCCGTTTTTACTCTTTGGGTACGGAACACTAAAAAGAAAGTCAAATTACGCGGTTGATACCAGTATCAACCGCGTAATTTGACCTTCTTTTTTGACCTAATAGTAATTTGGTTGCAAATTACGGGTTACTGTTACGGGTGCGAATTACTTAAGAGGTGTACCCATAGTACACCCGCATTTAACTAGACCAACAAGGCAGTCTGTTGTGCGTATCATATATACCACAAAATTTTGCCCGCGGCTTAGCTCGCGTGGAAGTCGAAAATTATCCCATGGAAACGTACTACTGTGATAAAAAGTATCCTATGTGTTAATCTAGGTTACAAACTATCTGTCTGCCTCATCTTAATCCAATTAGTAGCATAACATAATGATTTAACACTATCGTGAATTCATGCAAGCCTAGTACTTTTTGTTAGGTTACTGCTCAGAAATTGTGCACAATGTCTAATGATTGATCTTGAATTCTTGTAAGCCTAGTACCCGCTTTTTGTGCCAAATTTCAAGTTATTACTCAATGAACAAGATTTTTCATACAAACGAAATCCCCCTCTTTTCGTGGAATTTTCAAAAACCCCTTCTAAGTGCTCGCCTACATTATAAAATAAAGCTGTGTGCAAAATTTCACGTTCCTAGTCCCAGTAGGTTCGACTCTGCGTTGATGCGTCAGTCAATCAATCAGTTTATCCCGTATATAGATAGACTAGCTTTTTCTTGCGGCTGAGCAGCACACGTGGAAATACCCCCTTTTCACCCCCTTAAGGGGGAAGCTTCAGGGTAGCTCGCGAAATTCAAATGTTCTTACGTTTATTGCATTTTGCAGGTCAGTGTCAGGTTTTATGTTGATTAAAATATGATTCGCGGTCGTAACAAATATGGCTTTACTCAATTATAATCATTACAATCAGCAATACAACTCCATAAGTTAGCAAAGGTGTCAAATGTCATGATTTCAGGAAATCATGACATTTGAGACCTTTATCTTCTTTTTAATCACTATTGCTGATTATTATGATTATATTTGAGTAAAGCAATATTTGTTGCGACCGTGAATCAAATTTCAATCAACATAAAACCTGACACTGACCTGCAAAATGCAAAAAACGTAAGAAAATTTGAATTTCGCGGGCTACCCTGACGCTTCCCCCTTAAAGGTGAAGTTTTCAAAAATCATTCTTAGTGCTCCCCTACATTATAAAAGGAAGCTGTGTACAAAATTTCACGTTCCTAGTCCCAGTAGTTTCGGCTCTGCGTTGATATGTCAGTCAGTGAATCAGTTCCTCCTTTTATATATATATAGGTAGAAGAACAGAAGGCCTGCATAATCAGCCTATAATGTTCCCACTGCTGGGACGCATGCCTCGTCTCAATGAGGGGTGGGCCTTAATCCACCACGCGGGCTCAGTGCGGGTTGGTAGATGTCACATATCTTCGAATTTTTGGTTCTAGAACATGCCGGTTTCCTCACGATGTTTTCCTTCACCGTTTTGAGGGCAGTGGTGACGAAATAATTTACACAAAGTAAAGCGCCTATTGGGGTTGAACCTAAAACCTAGAACTCGTTAGGCGCAGTTGTTACCACTGGGTCACCATTGCTCTTTCACTGGGACACTACTACTCTTGAGCCACGACTGCTCTTAACTGCTCAACAGAAGGCCTGGTTTTGCATAAAATAATATAATAGTATGCATCTTGAAATAAATTACAAACTTATCATTAAAAAAAAAAAAATAGTGGCACTCCAGAAGTGCCAACAGAAGTAAAAACTTGAACAAGATCGCCTTGGTGGAACAAAAATACTCGTATAGAACATTGGTCTGTAACTTTATCTAAATAAAAAGCACAATCGCGTTTACAAAAAAAATACTTCCAAAACCTTTAAAGTAAAAATACTTGCATAGAACATTGATCCGTAACTAAATATAAATAAAAAACACAATCACGTTTGTAAAAATGAGGTGTCGGTAACGGTGTCGCGAGTTCAATTGTTTTTTCCCATCTCAAAAATGCCCAAACGCGCCTAAAGAAGTTTTCACTTCAAAAAAACTGTATTGTTCAAGAAAGCAGTACAAATTCAAATAGTACTAGCCTCCACACTAGGATTCCCTATGATGTCGTGGAGACTAGTCTCCTTCGTCTTACAACTCTAATACAAAGTGCACTTAATGTTATTCCAATACAATAAATTCAACTAAACATATTGTAACAAAGTTAGATGCATTTAATTTAAACGTGTTTAGTGTATTGTATACGTGTGTAGTGTGAGTGTGTGATGAATGAGTGAGTTAAGGTGGGTTTGTACCAAACGAAGATTGAACCAGGGCAAGGATAAGAACAATTCCTTTCCTGACATCCCTAATTCATCTTCATTGTTCACAACAATCAATCTGCCTAGCCTTTTCCCAACTATGTTGGGGTCGGCTTCCAGTCTAACCTAATGCAGCTGAATACCAGTATTTTACATGGAGCGACTGCCTATCTGACCTCCACAACCTAGTAACTGGGTAATACGATACCCCTTGGTAAGACTGGTTGTCAGACTTTCGGCTTCTGACGACCCGTAACGACTGTCAAAGATCCACGAATGACAGCCGGGACCAACGGCTTAATGTGCTTTCCGAGGCACGGAAGAGTCTCGGTATCTAAAGATGGTCACCCATCCACGGACCAACCCCGGCAAGCGTAGCTTAACATGTTGGATCGACCCGTGCGTCTGTTATTATAGCCACGAGCTCCTCCTTCATTGTTCACAACATCTGTACCTAATTAAGTAACAATTGAAACAATTACTATAGTGAACTAACCATTCATAATAAGTTTCCATTAAAACACAACAAACAAACTAAGCTCTACCTATATAAATTCCGAGATATAATCCATTCATTGTCTAGAACAAACAGCACGTAATTATAACTATATCCAGAGCAAAATATTTGAATTACCTTCCCTGTTACCACGGCTGAAATTAACAATTACAAAACGGCCTTCCTGAGCCAAAAGGTAAATTAAAGAATATAACATAACAATAAGCAATTAACATTAAAATTGTTATTATACCTCAACGAACTGTTTTCATAATCGCTTAAAAATTACTTTCAGAATAATCTTCTTTGGAATGAACAGGCTCATCTAATATTACTATGGCCTTATAGCCAAGATATTCTGTTACAAATTGGCTACAACACCGCCCACACTACGCTAGATTACTCAAATAAAATTTAAGCACTACAAAACTGCGTCGTAAAGGTTTACGTGGCTAAGAGCCCAGCCCTTGAAATTGAGCCGCGTTTTCGCCAGGCGTGAAAGGGGTGGCTAAACACGGTGCCGGTAGTCGGTCTGCGATATTAAATGGCGAGGCAACAGCCATAATGTACACTTGCCAGTCTTTTTACATAAATTTCCCTGATTAATAAATATTAAAAAAAAAACAGTGGCACTCCAGGAGTGCCGACAGAAGTGAAAACTTGAAAAAAATTGGCACCGCGGTAATCAACGCGTTGATGTCTTTTACTCTACGGTGTCGGTAAATTCCGTTACAGTGTCGCGAAATTAATGGTTTACTCCTATCTCAAAAATGCCCAACGCCGTAAAGAAGTTTTCACTTAAAAAAAAATACATAATCGACCTGCGATTCGAATAAAATTGTAACTCGAAAATGAGGATTTACAGGAGAGCCAAAAAACGTTTTCGTGCACTTTGAATCGCGATAAAAGGGGTATCTGTTAGACTTTCAGGTTTAAAAAAAAAAACAGAAACATACATTTTTCAATCCTCATCCATGTTATAATTCTTTTTTCGGTAACTAGCCTAACAAAGATTTTTAGTACAAAATATCTGTGAAAGAAAGTTGTAACTTCGCACACAATATTATAAGCTACTTTTAGTACTTTGTTTCTTGTACGAAGAATAACGTAACAATTGATACCGAAGATATCCTAGTTTTTTTAAGTGAAAAGAAAACGTACCTTTCTATCTGTTGTGACAATATCTCGGTGAAATTATAATGTAAGAAAGTTTCTATAAGCCACAAGCGTGATTCAGTTGGTGAAAGAACATTGTAAGTTGATATAGGTTTCGGTTTCACTGAGATTCTTGGTAGGCGCTTGAAAACTACTGTGATTTTTTAGTGTAACTCTAAATACGTTTTTCTTTCGCTAACACGTTCATTAATTGGAGTCTAATTGTAAAAAGTTACAATACTATAATACTTTTTATTACAAAAAACTTTTTTTTGTAATAAAAAAATAAAAATGTTTGCATACATCGATGTAGTTACTTTGACAGGTACCAGGATTGAAAAATCTCGTAATAGTGTATCAAGACTTAACATTTTCTTCGAATCAAGGGTCGAATATATTGATAAATTCAACATTTATAATGTGCTTAACTGACTGAAACTACTTCACGATCTTGGAACTATTTAATGTAAAAGAGTTTCCATGGAGTTTTTTGTCCTTCTTCTCCATAGGAACCTACAACGATTTGGAATGGGCAACTAGCTTCATCTTTCTATCTGACCGACTCCTTTGACAATTCAAAAGTCTGTAGTTCCTGTGAATAGTTTAATTGAAATAAATCATCTGAGCCTTTTCCCAACTCTGCTGGGGTCGGCTTCCAGTCTATCCGGATGCAGCTGGATACTATTATTTTACCCTTCACAATCCAGTTACTGGGTAACACGATACCACTCTTGGTAAGACTAGTTGTCAGACTTTCGGGCTTCTGACTACCCGTTACGACTGTCAAAGATCTACAAATGACAGCGGGACCATGCTTAACGTGCTTTCCGAAGCACGAAATAAATGCTTTGTGCGAAGTAATGCGAGTTTAGTATGAAAGAAAGAGAAAAAAAAAATTTGGGACGCGCACAGGAAATACAAACAGTAAAAAAGGAGCTTTTAAATCTAAAAAAAACTAACATAATATTTTTCGAATAAACGAAAATAAAAGCACGGGCTTGATGATAAAGTTTAACCCATCACGATAACCATAGAAAAAAAATTATTTGAACGAAGCTTTTGACCACACCACTATGGAGGAAAAAACATCAAATCATCTTTCTTAAGAGGTATTAATAACATATCACGTCACACAAGACGAGTCACAGTACATTTTTTTTATGAGATTAAATAATTTATTATTTAATACGTAAAATATATTTTATAAAAATAAAATTTCGGGGAAACCGTACATAGCTAACCCTCAATGACCTAATTAATTCCGTAAACGTTGGGTGGGCATTCAATATTTTTGGCTTAGCAACCAAAAGGTTAAAAGTCGATTTAAGACACTATTTCATTTGTTGGCAACAACAAAAGTACCACAGTATAAATAAGTAATAGTAATATGCCTCGGCAGTGACCTTGAAATAATTACCTACGACGACGCTGAAGGTCCGTGCCCTTCCGCGTACTGAGATTTCGAATTGCGTCGTTTCGGCGTTTTCTATGAAGATATTATTCTGTTACTTATTAATACTGTGCAAGTACATTGACATACCAATTTCAAAATACAACGTAGCCGCATAATATTTTCCTGCCATCTGTACTGAGCTTTAGCTAGAGTAGTTTATGTTGTTGCATTTCAATCATTGTAATTTATACCTTCTGTCAGTGGCTATAAAAGTCACATGACTTGCGGTCGTGACTTGCAACGGTGATAACCCGAGGCTTGGCTCTGTCTCATGAGTTAACTTGATTGTTACAAACTCGTGTAGCATCGAATGTGAAACAGTGCAACATGTTATGTAACATGGACTTTTGTAATCAAAAGGTACTGTCGGCCAATGAGATTTATGAAGCCAGCTCACGGCATTTTGATAAAATTGTTGAAACGTTTTTATGTAGCCATGTCATAAGGTCACCATCAATAATTTATAAGGGGTACTACACACATGCTCGACTCGGTATGATTCGACACAGCCGGGCGGTGAAATCGAACAATTATAATTATGTAGAAATATTTTGTTCCGGAAAAAGCCGCTCGGCTTTGGTCGCATTGTGACGAGCCGACCTGTGCCGTACAAAGTTTGCAGATCTGCACGAGCCGAATGAAAGACGAATATGTGTAGTAAAAGGTCTGTGTAAAAAAAAAACCCCTTTTGTAGATTATAAAAAAAATATTGAACACATATTTTTTTCTTTTTTGACGTAACCAAAAGATTACGGCGATACATTGAGTTAAAATGTAGCATGACGTCACGCCTTGCTAGATTTAATACTGCGTTGTGACGTAGCGAGCCCCCACTCCCCAACTTGAATGCATGTCTTCTAAGTTATTTTTGATTAATATGATAAAACAAAACATACATGTCTAATATTTTTTTATTATCTGAAAGCCAAGACGGACTGTATGGTTTTTTTTTTTACCAAGGCAACTACCCTATTGCTTGGGGTCGGCTTTGTTGTTCAACAAATACTGCCAAATCGAATGTATGTAGGTAGGTACCTACTACAGTACCGGGTCGAATGATTATAATGCCCCGGCGGCATCTGCGTCTATCGTGACAGAGCAATACGTGCCGAAGCTTCGTTTGTTTTGCTCGCTAATAAGTAATCATGGTAATGCGGTGGTCACTTTAGCAGCTTCCTAATTTTAACGAATTATCGTGCAATAATCTAAGATGGCTCTCCATTATTTCGACAGAGTGATAGTCGAAATGACCAATGCCAGTCCGACCACGCGCCATGCTTAATATGTACCGCCACTCGGGCGATAAGTGCTACGCAGCCCAAACTATCGCGATGATAACCGATAATGGTTGGTCACATCTACGTGTATCGTATCACCGTGCGAAGTTTCGTCACGATAGACGCAGATGCGGCCCCAGCATTAGACATTTTAGTATTAATCTCGTAATTATTTCTATTAAATCAAACTATACTTATTTTACATGATGACGCGCTCTGTCAGCTCTTCAAGCTGAGCCTCTATTATTTTATATCTTCTAAATATGAAAATAGTGTTAAATACTCGCGGAGATAGCATAGAAATGCCAAGCAGGCTGAAGCCTCTACAGTACTGTAGAGGCTGTAACCTGACATGCTATTACCATGAAGCCTCCGCGAGTTTAAATTGATGGCATGAATACAAGACAAGCATTTAATATATATTTAGAAAAGAAGAAAAGATTTGGCAGTCAGTCCCGAAGAGTACTCCAATAGATCGTCGACCGTCCGAACTGACAAGCACATAACATAATAATAATAAAATATTGTCTTGTTGGGAGGTTCCTCTCTCAGGAGCCCTGACCACCGGTATCTTGGACTCTGTTCCCGACACCGGTGGGCTACTATTTTTTTAAATGTATTTTTTTCTTTTGTTTTTATAAGAATTTTAAAAAATGTTAATAATATGTTTAAAAATGAAATAAAGGATAAAATAATTATTTTACAGTTCTTAACACAGCTAACTATTTACAGTAGATACTAAATTAAAAGACTAACTAACTATCTGTATAAATAAAAATAATAAAAACAAAACGACACTTAGGCGTCGAAGTATTCGTCCGCATCGCTGTCATCTGGAAACGTGCCCAGAAGACTGGCAGCATTGCCACGTTGAATGGCAATGCTAATTCTTTGGCCAAAGAACGAGCCAGCCCTCTGGTCACGTGAAGTGTCGACCAGTCGACGAGAAATTTCCTTAAAAAGGAGACGTGCACTCGGACCCCATGATCCGAGCGTTTCGACCCCAAACGGCTCAAAACTGTAGTTACCCATAAAGTTACAGTATTTGCGCAGCAGCGGCGCCAGCACAGCCCGCCGTGCTAGGAACAAGGATAAAATATTAGTTATTTATGCAACTATTGTATAATAAGGGGTATTAAAACACGAATGTGGGTTTATCACACGAGGCGAAGCTCGGCTTCGAGTGTTTTAATACCTAATTATAACAGTTGCATACAATACTTTATCTACACCCATGATATGAATCCTCTATAAAAGATTCAGTACAACTGCATGTATGTACGTCGCCTGCAGCAGCACATCACACACACATGCGTGCAGCGGGTGCTGCTGTCCCCCGCTTGAACGTTCAAACGAGTTGCGTAATGAAATTTAGTACAACATTGTATCACTCATTGGGATGAGATAATGGTTACTATGACACTGGTTGTTTTAATGACGGCAATAAGCTAACTGCTTCTGAAACTTTTATAGAGGTTTTATAGCATGGGTGTAGATAAAATAATGTAAAAACTAAAATATTCCAAATATGTATTCGAGTTATATCACTAACAAGTATTTTATTTATCCTGGTATCGTCAGCGCACCGCCGAAACTTGACAGTAAACTCTGATTCAAACTTAATGGCGACTCGGATCATGAGGCGAGTCGCTGCGCAGTAACGAATTCATGTACTCCGCAGCGAGTAGCGCACTTCCGAGCCGCCATTAAGTTTGAATCGAACTTTACTATCTATATTATTATTTATTCATTCAGTAACAATTCACATTGTGTTCGAATATAATTCAACATGAAACATAAGCATACACAAAAATTATTATTAAAATACATGCAATTCATTTTAATTTAGGAAATAATAATTAGATTAAAAAAAAAAGAAATGTAAAATACCATGCAAACAATTAATTATAAAACCTTGTCAAATATCAACAGCAAAGTAAAAAGCAAACAATATTTAAAAAGTAAAATATGACTACAATAATGATAACCCATTTTTTTAACAGAATAGGACTATAAATCATCTAATGAATAGAGACATCTTTCCAACAGGAATGCCTTGAGCCTTGCCTTAAATGAGCCTGCTTTTTAACTCAAGCGATAATTTATTAAATATTTTAACTGCCTGATACTGTGGACTATGTCTAACTATTCCAAAAGCCGGGATGATTTTGTTTCCAAAATCTTTCCTTCGCGTATTTTCCCTTACCATTCTGTCCTCGTCAGTTTCATAGTCATATTTTTTTTTTTTATTGTTTAACACTACTACCACATAAAGGCTAGATACTGTGAGAATACTAAGTTCTTTAAAACATGGTCGACAGGTGTATCGTTGAGAAATACGGACAATGGTTTGGATCGCTCTTTTTTGGAGAATAAAGGCCCTATGCCAGTTGTAATGGTAGCTGTTTCCCTAAAACTGTATGCTGTACCTCAATTTGGGCTCAATCAGCGCATAGTATACCATTTCATAGAAACCACTTTTTTTGGTTTGGAAATTATCAACTAACTTCTCCCGCTCTGGGCGGAGCAGGAGGGCGTGTCAGAGACTTATTGACTAAAACCCACCCGTGTTCTTCCAGTTGCCTGTATGTTGCCAGGGGTCACAGTATCCCTTTCGGACTTTTCCGCGACCCCGGCAGGCATCGGCCCTTGCGGATACCTTCAGTTGTGCTGACATCTCATTCAAGCATGCGTGGAATACAACGCGCCGTCGACCCGGGCCTGGTCACTATCGGACGGCGAGCTAACCTATAGCACCCCTTTTTTGCAAACTTTGCCTCTCTCTCACGTGTTCCGCCTCCTCCTTAGCGAGCATTACTGCTTCGCAGAAGGAGAAGGTGACGGCTTCCCATGCCCTCTCACTCCATACCATGGCCTGGACCTGTGCCGGACGCGAGAGATCAACGCCGCCGATTTATCAAACAACTTCTCCCGCTCTGGGCGGAGTGGGAGGGTGTGTCAGACTCTTACTGACTAAAATCCAACCGTGTTCCTTCGGTTGCCCTGTTGCCGGGGGCCACGATCTCCCTTTCGATTTTCTTCGCAACCTCGGCAGGCATCGGCCCTAGCGGACCCCGTCAATTCTGCTGACATCTCTTTGAGGCGCGCGTGGAACACAACGCGCTGTCGACCCGGGCCTGGTCCTTATCGGACGGCGAGCTACCCATTGCTCACCGTCCGGAAGCCCGCGCCTACGGTGGCTAGAAATCGGCCTACCATTCCCGACGCCCAGGGCGTCTCCTCCTGCTGCGCTTAGGGGCGTGAGGGCGCGAAATTTGCCTCTCCTTCACGCGTTCCGCCTCCTCCTTCGCGAGCATTACTGCTTCGCAGAAGGAAAAGGTGGCCTCCCATTTTTTCTCGCTCCGTACCATGGCCTGAACCAGGGCCGGATGCGAAAGATCACCGCCGCACCTATGGCACCTCTTTTTTTTTTGTTTGGTAAATTATCAAATAACTTCTCCCGCTCTGGGTGGAGCGGGAGGGCGTGTCAGACTCTTACTGACTAAAACCTACCCGTGTTCCTTCGGTTGCCCTGTTGCTGGGGGCCACGATGTCCCTTTCGGCCCTTATTCGCAGCCCCGGCAGGCATTGGCCCTAGCGGACCCCGTCAATTCTGCTGACATCTCTTTGAGGCGCGCGTGGAACACAACGCGCCGTCGACCCGGATCTGATCCTTATCGGACGGCGAGCTACCCATTGCTCACAGTCCGCAAGCCCGCGCCTACGGTGCCCGGAAATCGGCTCGCGATTCCCGCCCAAGGCGTCTCCTCCTGCGGCGGTTAAGGCGTGAGGGCGTGAAATCTGCCTCTCCCTCACGCGTTCCGCCTCCTCCTTCGCGAGCATTACCTCTTCGCAGAAGGAGGTGACGGCCTGCCATTTCCTCTCGCTCCGTACCAAGGCCTGAACCAGAGCCGGACGTGAGAGATCACCGCCGCCGATCGCCTCCACGAGGACACGGCGATGCTCTGCCCAAGCCGGGCAGACCTCCACCGTATGCTCCACCGTGTCCTCCGGGCAATCCAATGGTGACACCCGGGCGTTTCCTCCCGCCTTATCCTGAACAGGAACCTGCCGAAATAGCCGTGTCCGGTGAGGACCTACGTCAGGCGGAAGGTGAGGACGCCGTGGCGCCTCTCAAGCCACTCCTTAAACAGGGGTCTTATCGCCGCAATTGTGGCGTGCCCAACGCTGGGTTGCAACAATCGCACTCTCCATGGCGCCATGAGATCCCGCCGGATCTCATAGCACCCCTTTTTTTTTTTTTTTAAGAATGTAGTTAATCGTCTCTCATATTTAAGATAGGTACCTTGAACTAAGATATTACTTTGATAACTCTTGCGGCATCGCAAGAGTTATCAAAGTAATATCTTGTAAAATCTCACTTGTTTAATAAACTAAACCGATATTAACAAATGTATAAAATTAAGACGTGTTCCATTTTGACAGCGCTTCTTGAAATTTTGATCTCAAAACCTTTTACTACTAAAGATATGCGTTAAATGTTAGCTAGTCATTTAGTTTCTTTACATAACATGAATAATTACTGCTTTAAACTTAGACGCTCAATATTACACTAAAATCGTTTTTTAAAGGATATCTTTAGAATTCATTCTTCGTGGAAAGTCCCGATATTACATTAAATTATTAGTCAGCCCCGATACTACATTAATTATTAGTTAGTTGACTAAATCAAAAAGAATACCACTTGCCTTCGTAGTGCAGAAATCCACTTTGCACACCTAACATATTCGAGGCGTGTACTTCATCATAACATTTTCTCGACCTATTGCCTCGGTTTCCTTTACTGAAAGGAACTGGGTCCCTCCATTTTCTACGCACAACGTAGTTAACTTCCGTACGACCTTTGCCACCCTTACACATAGAAAACTAGATTTATATACGGTTTTGTCAATGTAGGTACGGTTGAATGCTACACTGATTTAATGTTACATCTTAAACCATGAGTAGAGTTGGGTAGCCTTTTGTTAGGAAACCGTATTAATTTAATTAATTAAAATGATAAGAAAAACCCTTATTTTATAAAATTATTTGATACGGGAATTAAAATAATGATAGCCATAAAATTGGGAGCCTCTTCTATTTTATTCCACACATACGGCATAAATAATTCTTTCGAAAATTAATTAACCTTCAGCTAACGTAAGTAACACGCTTATTTTGATAAACAGACAAGTATTATTATCGTATAATAAGGTTAAAGACAAAAAAAAATCTGATTCTAGTACTTAAATACTGCCCTGAAATCTTGTCACCATGTTGATGTTTCTAGCACTTATAAGAGCTGTTCCAAGTGAATTTGACAAAACAAACAATTTAAAGTAATAATACAGTATTTTCAAATGCCTCGTTAATCTAGTGGTCGCAAGCGCTACTGCTGAGCATGAGGTCATCATGGGTTCGATTCCCGGGTCGGGCAAAGTGTTACTGGGTTTTTCTATCTGAAATTTCTCAGTAGCAGCTCGGAGTTTGGATTTGTGCCCGGTTGATGGCAATAGGCTCGCCCCCTATTACATGGGACTTGAACATAACTGGCGAAATGTGGGTGTACCTGATACAGGGACACGTCTGCCCAACCCTTTGGGGAAACAAGGCGTGATGTTATGTTATAACGTAAACAATAGTGGCATATAATATGCTTCCTAATGAGTGATATAAACAGCGTAACGTTACAGTCTCATTAATTAACCATAATTATAGCTATGGGAAATTTCGACGCCATGCATAATGCATAATAGGTACCCAATATGTATTACGAATACTTACTTAAGGATTATTAGTCCCTACCTTTCAATAAATCTATAACGTTTTATGTGACGCTGTAATGTACTTTAAACATGCAATACATTACGGCAATCCCCCCTAAAAGTATACCTACTCGCAATCTTCAAGTATGTTTGTCGATTATCGATAACAGATCTCTTCAGACCCAGCTCACGACAATCGAATCTATTTAAAGACAAATGAGCCGTTTATATTCAAATTGGCGTAAATATCGTATGAGAAAATAAACCTGTTCGTAAAACAAACACGTTAACAGGCTCTCTGTTTACAGGTAACCCACTCAGCTGTAATTGCCGCCTTTCTTGGATCTACGCGTTACGCAACGAAACACGAGACAACACGCTGAGAAACGCCCTGGAGAAAGTATCATGTGTCACCGAACTTACCCCCGACAGACACTTAAACGACCAGGAAGATAACGAAAACGTCAAAGATAATGCCGTACCCGACGACACTTATGACTATTATGATAAAAATGAGGACTACGTTGAAAGAAAATTCACGAAAAAGGCAACCAAACTGACCGATATTCCCCTAGAAACACTCCCGTGCCCGAAAGAACTGATGCAAACTGAGGAATACGGACACCCTGTACAAAATGAAATCAGACTCAAAGCTTTCTCGAATGTCGAGAAAATTTCTCCGTGCTTAATTTTAGTTCTATTCATGCTGTTGTGTTAATTTTAAGTATGAGACAAAGATATTTGTGATATTAGACGTTAATTAGTGTATTTCTCGTGTACAGAATTTATATTTGTTGTTCTGGATGTAGCTGTTGTAATCGCCGTTTTGAATTTTAAAGCGTGCGGTGGATGCCCCAATTCTTGGACGAAGTAATGATATTGTTCAATTCATTAATTGAAAAGTTGTGCTGTTTTTGTATTATGTGTTTTTATGTACAAGGCTAAAGTAAATACTTTCAATCCATTAACCATATTAGTTTTGCTTGTAAAAAGGCAATACGTTTCGTCAGTCGCCTTTAAAAAAGTCTGATCAGATTATATTACAAATATTTTATGAACCTAAGTTACATTGAAGACTTTTGATAATTACTTTGAGTATTTTATTTACCTAAAAGCTTTTAGAGTTTTGGTTTAATCTAAAAAAGCAATGATACTAAATATTTTTGTACCTACTGATACTTTATGTCCAGAATTTTAAGAAAACATTATTCAACTTGATTTCGAAGGACATAATATCTAATTATATCAAGTACTTACGTTACTTTGATGTGTGTCAATAATTTTCTGCCAGTAATGAGGACCAACACCGCACGCTTTTATTAAAAAAAAAATGTTCTTTTTTTGTCAAGGGTGTCATAGAGTGTACGGGCAAAAAAAAAAACATTCCGTTAAAAGAGATTCCCTAAGGGATTAACCCGATGTGTGATTCGGGAAACATTCCGAATACGAGCTTCGTAAGCCGGGACGCTTAAAATTATCTAGCTTTCGGGAATTTTAGCAAGGGTTACTCTATTAGGTAGGAATATATTTTTAGAGCGTAAACGAAAATTCGCTCTCAATTTAAGCTGGATTTGATGTAAATAGTTAGCCTGTTATTGTTGATCGAGTACAGGAATGCTGGGATTATTTTTGTTTTTAATTGCTATAATATTTTGTTTTAAATAATCATGAATTCGAATATTCGAATTTGAGTGGCGCTCAGTTAGGAGATTAAAATTGTTGTTCAATAGTGAAGAGTGTTCACATCACATACCTACATTCCGCTTTACATTTGTTTTATCATTGTTGAAACATTCATCATTTAAGGGGTTAAGTCTGCATGTCATTGCCTATAGTGTGTAGCAACAAAGATAAATTAACAGGCTGTTTTGGGTCAAGCATTATACCTACTAATAACAATAGGTACCTCAGTGGTTGTCGTCATTGTGTCAACGCAGTGTCGCTAAAATCAGCGCTGAAGCGCTACTATGAACATTATGCTTCTGCATTATGCTGAGTCTTTTGAGTTTTGCAATATGAGAGATCCTTTGAGTTTTGCACTAAAATGATCCCATTCTCTTTGGCTTTGATTTTTAAATCATTAATATTTGCATTCAAAGATACACTTACTGATCAAGATACACTTGATAAACTCTCAAAAGAGAAAAGAAAAAGAAAATAAAGAAAAATTGTTTATTCTGCGCAAAATAAACGCAAATTACATTTTTTTTTTAAATATCTCTTTTACAAATTAGCCAAAAGCCACGTATTCAATATTCAAAACGAATAAAAGTTTGACAAATTTTGTCTATTGCTTGATATCAGGGGATTTCATTAGTTAAGCAACGGAAACTGACTATTTAACAAGCTCTCTAAAGCAATAAGGGTCCTCAATTAGTAAAAAGCGGTTTCCTATGCACAGATATGATTCATTTATTACCCATTGACCATTGATTGACCACAGAATCAGATATCAACTCACAAACAATTTAGTTATTTTATATCACTAATTCATCTGCATGGTCAGTGAGATAAATAAGTTTTAGTCATGAAAATTAGTTAAAATCTAAAGTGTAATGTAGGCCACACACGTTACGATTTACTTGCGCAAAATTGGACTTGCACAAGTATGACGTGTGATGTGTGCAATGAATTAGTAAATTAATATTCGAGTCAAGGCTCGTACAGACCAGCGCGATATCGCGCTGGTCTGCACGAGCCTTCATTCGGTATCACGCAGACTTGTCCTAGTCTAAACTTGTGCAAGTATATCGTAACGTGTATGGCTACCATAACTTTCTTATAAAAAGGTTTTAGTCATGAAAATAAAATAAAGTGCGATGATTTATCACAAATATCCGAGCCATTCGGTATCACGCAGACTTGTGCAAGTATATCGTAACGAGTATGGCTACCACAACTTTCTTCACTTGAGTAAAAACATGTGGCGTAAGCACATAATAAAAATATTGATTTTCAGAAGTTAAACTCACACCTAATGTGTGTAAATGTCTTTTGTTATAAATTCATACAGACTGTTTCTTACTGAGATCGAGACGTCCACACACAACTTAGTCAGATGCGGAAACTCGTAATTTTCCTGCAGTGTTTGTTACCAAATAAAACAGGTAGATAAGTAAGAAACAACAAACAATAGCAGTGGAACTGTCGTACTATTGATAGTTTATAATAGCACAGTATAATAAAGTAACAGTATTATGTCTTAGCAGTGACCTTGAATTAATATTAACTTGCATTGCCAATGGACTATTATCACAGTATAAATGAGTAACAGTATTATGTCTTCATTCATAGAAAACGGCCGAAACAACGCGCTTCGACATCTCAGTGTATATCAGTGCGCGGCAGTTCCGCACGGACGCGGAAGGTTTTTAGGTAATTATCCGGCTATCTCTCAGAGACGGCTCACCCACGCGACTTATATCTCTATTTTAGTGTCACGTTAAATTGCTACACGTATCATGAATTAATAATTAATATCGATTTCGTATCAATTCGAACACATAATAATTATTTCGGTCGAGGAACCACAAAATAGTAGTTTATGAAACTGTTGCATAATGAGAGGTATTAAAACATGAGTGTGTGTTTAAAAACCGAGCCGTAGGCGAGGTTTTTAATAGTATCACACGAATGTTTTAATACCTAGTTTTGTGCAGTTTCATACACTACTTTATCTACTCTCATACATTGGGATTGAATCTAATAATAAATAAAAGATTAAAGTTAAAGATCAAGAATAAATTTTAAAAATCCCACGAAATTCAGTACAACAAAACAAATGAATGTCGTCTGCACCAGCACATCACCGCACAAATGCGCTACAGCGGGTGCTGCTGTCCCCCGTTTAAACGTTCCAATGCAAAAGTTGATGGAAACTCCTTGGTGATATTAACTTCTTGGAATAGCCCTGTATCGTAATAGAAAAAAAAATGTTTCATTGCATTATTTTGTTAGAGAAAAAATGTTATAATATGATTCTATTTTTAAATTTCGGTATTGTGTTCATAAAGTATGTCAATATAAACTCGTTTTGAATTTTATAATTCGAATATTACGCTATGAGAGTAGATAAAAATATATAATGCATACTTCATGAAAGAAAGTGTTTACATGTTTGAGAGTTCAGTATCTTTTCGGGGCATAGGAAAATACATTTATTTAAATCATTTATCAACGACCACAGGCCACTTACACAAATTAAAATACAACTAGGACAACAGACTACAGACCAACGAGACAGTTACTGTCTCATTGATCTAGTGGTCGCAAGTGCTACTTCTAAGCATGAGGACCTGAGTTCGATTCCCGGTTCGGGCACAATTGGGTTCTTGTCAGTAGCAGTTCGGAGTCTGGATTTTTGCCCGGTTGATGGCAATAAGCTCGCCCCCTATTACATGGGACTTAAACATAACTGGCGAAATGTGGGTGTACTATAGATATACCTCTGTCTTACCCATATATATTATGTTAGGACACAGACTGCTCAAAATACTCCAGATACACCGACAATATATGTAAGACTTGTAAATTTTCCTATAACTACTATCAGTTTTAGGCCTGAAAACCGATCTTGCAGGTAATACCTACAGAAAGGACGACTATACACACATCTTGTATAAAAAACAGTGGCACTCCGGGAATGCCGACAGAAGTGAAAACTTGAAGAATTTTATTGTGCAGGAAATACTTTTAATGAGGTGTCGGTAACAGTGTGGCGAGTTCAATTGTTTTTTCCCATCTCAAAAATGCCCAACGCGCCTAAAGAAGTTTTCACTTCAAAAATTTATGGTCATATTAAAGAGTGTGGTACAGACCATCAAACTGAACAACTTTCTCCATGGGACCAACATCGTAATCGAGAAAAAAAAATTGCTGTCCCGTACAAAATTTCAATACGTACTCGACCGATGATCGTACTTGACCAACGATATTGGTCCATGGAGAAGTTTTTCAGTTTGGTGGTGTGTACCACACCTTCCTTTTAATATGATCACACATTTCTGAAACACGCAGTATAAAATACCCAGAATTTCCTTCCTCCTCACTACAAGATAATTATAATTAGACGACTCGTACAAAAGAATTTCATGTCTAATTTAAGTTTGATCCCGCGTAACGATATTACCATCTTTATCAAGATTATAGCCCATTTTATCCTTTAATTATACATGAGTCTAACGCTACTGAGCAAAACAAAATGGCCGCGAAATTTTATTAAATATCCTGTACTAGTGACCCGCCCCTGAGTCGCACCGTTTTTAAGACTTGACAAAGCATAGCGATTTCTTTATTAAAGGTAAGTTTAATATTAATGTTTTATACACATAAACCTTCTGGAATAAATTTTCTAAATGATGGTGAAAACCGTATTAAAATCCATTGCGTAGTCACACAGGCAGGCACGAAAAGCGACTTTAATGTATAGTATATAGAGCAGTGAACGTGAACTGAATTTTTATTTTTCTTTTGCTGAGGTCGCGTCATAACTATCTACATTAACTCTTGGAAAATGTACTGCGAGTGTGTGTTTGTTTTATTGTTATAATATTCTTAAGTGGTACAATTTGGTCTGTAATATTTCTTGTCTATACTGCCTCTTTCCGTGTCATTTAAAAAACAATGCCTCGTCTAGACTTTTATCATGCTTTGTTGGAATTCGTTTCTGAATTAAACTTGTAACGATGGTTGTGCAAGGACGGTATGGAATAAATTTGCTTTTTAATTAATGTAACAGCGGACTACATGTTTTTTTTTTTTTGAGTGAAATCTTCTTTAAGCGCGGTGGGCATTTTTGACATGGGAAAAACAATTGAACTCGCGACACCGTTACCGACCGTTACCACATTTTTGAAAACGCAATTATGCTCTTTATTTATGTTTTGGAAGTATTTTTTTTTTATTGTTCATGTTTTCACTTCTGTCTCCCGGAGTGCCACTGTTTTATTTTTTTGTGTCTCCCCTTTTTCCTTCCAAATCTCTCTGTTTTCTGCGATTTCTGGCCATGTTAGCCCCGCAAACACATGATTAGATCTTAACACCACCTTCGCCGCGATCTACCTCGATAGCGATGTCCTCCTTCAGGCGTCCAGTGAGGGCCCACTGCCATCCAAGCATTTTCTCCAACATCCGTGGTATTTCTAATGCGGTCTGTTCGCTTGACACCTATTATGCTGCGCTCCATTGCCCGCTGGCAAATCTTGAGTTTGGACTTCTGTTGTTCAGTAAGTGACCAACTTTGTGCACCATAGGTTAGGACGGGCAGGATGCACATGTCGATGAGTTTTCTTTTCAATGTTATAGTTTCCTTTCATCCTTTTAAAAGCCCAGTAGGCCTTCCAAGCATTTTGAACTCGTTTTTCGACTTCTTTATCTTGCCTGTTCGTGAAAGACACTATCTAGCCCAAGTATGTATACTCATCGACATATTGGAATACATGCCCGTCTAACTCAACCTACGTTATTAATTAGTCATTTAATTAGTTGTTTAAAATATTCAGTTCTATTAGGGTTGACGCACATTTGGGCGAGCCGCACCACTACGTAAAAATCCTCACATCACTTTCACACATTTAGTATAAACCATCGGACACAGAGCAGTGGTGGCCCAGTGGTAACGGCCGCGACTTACGAGTTGTACGTCGTAGGTTCGTACCCAGACAGGCGCTTTACTTTGTGTAAATTATTTCATCACCACTGCTCTCAAAACGGTGAAGGAAAACATCTTGAGGAAACCGGCATGTCCTAGAACCGAAAATTCGAAGACATGTGACCTCTACCAACCCGCACTGGGCCCGCGTGGTGGATTACGGCCCACTCCCTCTCACAGAGAGGAGGCCTGTGTCCCAGCAGTGGGAACATTATAGGCTGATGATGATGATCGGACACTACAGGTGGGCCGTACCGCACTTTTTTGTATTGAAATGCGAAGCGCTGCTGCGGCTTGATGCGAATATAATGTGTGTTTGCCATAAGACCGCATTTCAAATCGGACAAATCTCTGCAAGTAATGTCAGACACGTCCTAGAGTACTAACTAGCAAGTATACTGTCAACTGCGTAGCAAATGTATGTTTATACTTGCAAGTGACTATCCGATAATCATTTGGGTATTTCAAAGACACGGAAATTTTCGTGCATGTAATTATGCGGCCATTTAACAATACATGTTGTATCAGTCTGTATTTTAACTGTATGATTTTTCACATCCATTGGTATTGATATTGGAAAACAGGCTTTCTATTTTCTCATGTCAATGATATCACTGAAAATTAGGAACCTATAATTCAATCTTCATAAGCACATACAACCCTATATTTATCAAATGTAAGAAGAGAAAACGAAATTTCCGAAAATTGTTACGTAAAATAAGCTTAAATTTATCAAAACCTCTGTTAGCATAAATCACAATTTATTGCATTGTTCTAACAAGTTCAACATTTAAATTGGCCTGTATTTGTAATGTTAACTTAAAATGTTTAAGATCAAATTCATAGATTTTCATCGTTGAAATATTAAAATTAATTGTACAAAATGTATTCCTGTTAAAGATATCGTGTATATTGTAATTATTAGGTTGTGTATAGTCTTCATTCTGTTGTAATAAATATTTCTACCCGTGCTGTGAGAGTTTTATTTATAAATACCTTTTTTCTGATATCAGTTAATTTTATTTTGTAGCTATAGAAGGAAAAAAATGAGGTTGCCTGTTAACTGTGACGTCGACACGGCCTCGGATGTTGAGCATAACAACGTCTAGAATAAAGGAAATAAAAAACATTTTACATTTTCTGTTTAGTAACACTGGGTCTTCAAGTACATTATAATATACTAGTTTTAGCCCGGGGCTTCGTGGCCTGTGTGGGTGGATGTCGGAAAAGAACCTTGTAAAATCATCTCCATACAAAAATAATACCTACAATTATGTGGCAACTTTCATAATGATCGACTACACGGTGTTGGAGTTTATCAATCTCTTAAACTGGGTTATTGATTATTATGTCAGCAATCCATTAAGGGGATGTAGGAGAGGTCATTTACAACTAAATGACCTTTAACTCAGGAGTTAAAGGTCATTTGGTTGTAAATGACCCGGAGGAAAATTGTTGACATTTGAATAGGCAAATAAATGTCAACAATTTTCGAGTCATTTGATAATTTTATTTCATTCATTTTAAAATATAAAATGTCTTGAAAATGGTCGACATTGGGTCATGAGGGGTCATTTGGTTGCAAATAACCTCTCCTACATCCCCTTAAAGAATTACCAACATTCCAATAACCCTGTATACCAACACACATTTTTATATGTATTTTTAGGCGCAAAATTGACCATACCTGAGACCAAAGATGTCATCATTACGTCAATATGCCTAGCAATGAAACTTGAGCTTTGCATACAAGTAGGTTCCAGAACTCATTCAAAGTTTGAGGATGCGATGTCATACATATGCAAGTTGTCTAAGTGCAGCAGCACTCATACTGTATAAAGCTTGTCCACTTTGAAATGACGCGCCCCACTACCGCTTTTTACGCACACGGTAATGCTGTAATTCAAATTCAAATAAAAAAAAAAAAAAAAAAAACAATTATCTTATCTTAACAAAACTTAACTTAAAATATTTTATTTCACATAAACAAAAAAAAAAAAAAAATTCAATTATCTTATCTTATCTTAAAATATTTTATTTCACATAAACCTACAAGGGCACTTATGAAACGTCAGAAGCTAGGTGCACGGTTCCAATTGGTCGCTTCCTACGGAGAAGAGCCGGCAAGAAACTCCACGGTTAGGTACTCTTTTAAAAATAAATGGTTTCTACAACGTTTTCAAATTACAGTGTTAGTATGAGAGGACAGTGTAGGCCTATCAACCAGTACCAGTACCCTAATTGCGTAACTTATTTTCGTAAACAATTATGCCTAATTTGTTTCATTTTGACAGTTCAACAACATTCATTGCGTTATTTACGTTGTTGATCAGATTTTTTTTTCCAACTTATGAAGCAATGGATTAGCAATCTGTTTCAAATCGAAAGAGATTGTGATTGTGTTGTATTACGCAATTAGGGTACAGGTACTTAGTAAAATAGAAAATGGTCCACAAGTATACAGCCTACAAACAACGTTCTAACATTCACAAAATCTAAAAGAAAATAATCTATATAAAAGATAAATAAAATAATGAAAATAAGGACCTAGTTAAACCAAATGACATGATTGCCACTACAGTTGTAACAAATCTAATTTGATAAAAAATATTGAAAATTGTAGGTATATAATTTGGTAGAGGGGCACGTTATTTCAGACTGGACAAGCAATACCTACATACATATAATCTAAATCACTAGTATGATGTATGATACAGCCTCATTGGTCTAGCGGTCGCAAGCGCTACTCCTGCGCATAAGGTCCTGGATCCGATTCCCGGGTCGGGCAAAATGTAATTGGGTTTTTCCATCCCGAATTTCTCAGGATCAACCTGGAGTCTGGATTTGAGCCCGGTTCATGGCAATAGGCTCGCCCCCTATTTATTACATGAAACTTAAACATAACTGGCGAAATGTGGGTGTACTATAGGTACACCTCTGCCTAACTCTTTGGGGAGTACTGGCCTGATGTTAGGTATTTCTAGCTTCTTCCACAAAGAGGGTGACAGTTTGATGCAGTGTCTACACTATGAAGACCGATGCAGACTGGGCAGTCAGCTCCGTTATCCTGCACGAGACAAGTTGGTAGAAGATTACGAAAGTAAAAAAAAAATTATTTTTTGTAAGTATCATTACCTCCTTTATTACATTTTCATACATTTAAATTACTGTTTTTAAATATTTTTATGATAAAGAAATAAAAAACAGTAAAAACAGTGGCCCATCGGCATCAGTAACAGGGTCCAAGCTGCTGGTGGTCAGGTCTCTAGAGAGAGGAACCACCTGACGATGCGTGCCGTGTCTAGGAATACTGCTTTTCGAGTCAAGCCCTTGACCGAGCCGCGCAGTGAGAGCCTCCTTTTTGTTGCCGGGGGCCACGATTTCCCTATCGGTTTTCTTCGCACCCCCGGCAGGTCTTCGCACCCCTGGCAGGAGTGAGAGCCTCCTGAGTTGTTGGTCGAGGCTCTCCGCTATTAGGCCATTAATCGAAACGATTATCAGTACAATGATTGCTGAGTCAACGTCCCACATGTCGACAACCTCGTGTGCTAAGTCTAGATACTTGATTTTTAAGTATCATTATTATCATCATCTTCCTGCTCTTGTCCCATGTTACGTGGGGTTGGCGCACACGTTTTCTGCTTCAATTCTCCCCTGTCAACCGTCACGCTATCATTCACTACCTTCTCTTTCATATCATTCCTCACACAATCCATTCATCTTTTCTTTGGCCTTCCCTCACCATCCATCAACATTTTACATATCACTATTTTGTGTGTATCACAGAGCAAAATGTAAACGTTAAGTAATCTTAGCGCTGATTTTTCAATAAATAAGTTTGTTAAAAGTACTGTGTATCATTTCATAAGCATTTCTATTCTATTTTTAATAAACGGCATGTAAAACTAATGTCGACTATTCTGCCAAGTAAAAAGCAGTTATATTGACATTGCAAACATAAATTTCAATTTTATTTATCTGGATTTATGTAGTACTAGCTTCCACCCACGACTTCGTCCGCGAAACTATAACCTTTCTCAAGAATTTGGCTAGTCAATGCAAAAAGAATTTTTCATATCTGACTGGAGATTACCCCCTACATAACAAACAAACAAAATTTTACCGTTTTATAATATTAGTAGGCATAGATGTATGGATGAGATAAAATCTGCTCTCAAAATAATCATATTGCTACGTAGCTACTGTGATTGGTCGACCAAAATCAAAACAACAAACAGTCATAATTACATCGACGTGAAATTTGACAACCTAATAAATTAAATCAGCTTTCAGAAGCCAGGGCTTAAAATAATAACGTCGAACATTTTGGAATGTTTTCAATGTCACACAATAAAATAAATTCAGCTGTCTAGACGCTTAGAATGGTGAATATAAATCCCCTGTACAAAAATGTGGTAAACTGGTATTATAACCACATTTTATTTAATTGGAGGGGTTGAACGCAGTTATTATTCATAAAATACACAATAGCACCGATTTCGTAGACTATATTTTCACTTTTTCAGTAGGTACGGTCAGCAACTAAAGTCGATTAACACTTCAGTTTTTTTTCTTAACTGGCGACCCGCCACATTTTTTTTTTTTTGTGGTAAATTATCAAATAACTTCTTCTGCTGTAGGTGGAGCAGGAGGGCGTGTCAGGCTCTTACTGACTAAAACCCACCCGTGTTCCTTCAGTTGCCATGTTGCCGGGGGCCACGATTTCCCTTTCGGCCTTTTCGATTTCCGATTTCCCTTTCGGCTTTGCACGAGTGCAATGACAACATGTCAAAACATTGAGATTTCTGAGCCATATATAAGTTAGATATTAATATATTAAATACGTGCAACGTGTTTAATGTATTAATACATATAAACCTTCCGAGTAAATGCTCTAAGTGATGGTGAAAACAGCATCAAATCCAGTGTGTAATTTAGAAGATCAAAACGGTCACACAGACAGACACCAAAAGTGACTTTGTTTTACTGAACAAATTATTCATTAAAAAATCTGAACTGATATAAAACTTAAGGAGTTTTAACTATTAGCTATTACAAGAAATATTGAAAAGCAATGTATCAAATTATTTTGTATCAATTTAGATTATAGGTAGGTAAAATTAACAGTGTTAATCGAGTTTTGTTACTGACTGTACTAAAAAGTCACAAAGTACTTATTCTGCGCCACGAGTTTATACAAAAAACCCCGTCTTGTTATCAAAACAAACGGTCGACTGAAAATTATACTCGTAGAACTTGAACAAAAACAGATTTCAAGCTTCTAGGTAATGTGTCGGTACATTGCCTACTATGTCGTGTTGTGTCGTGACGCGGGATTCACCAATCAGACGAATCTGCTCAGGACTACGTCAAATAACAACGAGTTTTGACGACACGACACAACACATATGAATCCGTCTCAATTTAATGAGTTCGGTCAAAAACCACATTAGGACTTCAAATTTAAGTCGAATTTTTTTTTGCGAGAGAAGCCATCCTTTCTAATTAGAAATGAAAGTCATAGATATCAAGCGTCGTTTCTAGAAATTCAAAGAACGACTATTAAAATGGAAGGAGAAATATTTTCGTAATTACTGTGAGTAGTTTAGCTTTTGAAGCGAAAAGCCAACATGAGATACTGGTCACAGTTAGGTAATTAATTTCTTTGACTAATGGTCTGCATAACAGCATTTACATAAAAGTCCTAGTTATGAATACAAAGAGCTTAGTTTATACATGAAGTTTAATTTGCCTTTGCTCAATTTCTTCATATTTTTTTATTTCCCTAATGAAAACACCGTAGTTGGTCGATTTCACTTTTAACACTTGTTCACACAATTAAAAGTGAAAGTTAACGGAAAATTACCTATCTAATTACCGAATCTATTAAACTGTTTAATCTCTTTTGCCTTAACACGAAATATTTATTTTAATGGCATGTATTTAATCGAACCTCTAATAATTCCCATTTTGCGCTCCTAAACTTTTATCCTCCTAAATTATTGAACTCTAATTATAATAGTTGCGCCTCTTTTTGTGAAAACTCAAATTATTTATTTAACCATTTATGTACACAATTTATAAAACACAGACAAGACAAAAGGGTTCCAAAAATACTAAATAGTCAAGTAACTGCGACCTACTTGGATGCAGCGCTCGCTCGGCTCGCGCGTGATTGGTCAGGTTTGGTCAGGTTAGGCCCAAAGCTATGTTAGTTACTGCGACAAACTGTGAAAAAAAAAATCTGCCTTGCCTTTTCCCAATTATATTGGGGTCGGCTTCCAGTCTAACCGGATGCAGCTGAATACCAGTATTTTACATGGAGGGACTGCCTATCTGACCTCCACAATCCAGTAACTGGGTAATACGAAACCCCTTGGTACGACTGGTTGTCAGAATTTCGGGCTCTGGACGACCCGTAATGACTATCAAAGAATTACGAATGACAGCTGGGATCAACAGCTTAACGTGCTTTCCGAGGCACGGAGGAGTCTCGGTATGAAAAGATGGTCACCCATCCGTTGACCAACCCCGGCAAGCGTAGCTTAACCTGCTGGATCGACCCATGCGGCTGATATTACTTAGCCACGAGCTCTTGTGAAAAAATGCAGCAAAATTAAAAAGACAAAAAATATTTCATCGTTAGAAGCGCAAAAAGTTTTTAGAGGTTCATGAATTTTAAAAAGTGTCCAGGATCAGTTAAATATTTCCCTATTTTATTTATAAACCATTTTCTCTTGGTTATCAATGGGCACAGGCACAAGGCTCAATGACGTAAACCTAAGACGTTGCCATCGCTTTTTCTTTCATATTTCTTCCACAAATGTATCTATTAGCTGAAGGTTCTGTACAAACGGAATTCTTGATTCGTCACTAAAGATTGGGGGCGAAACAGTTGCTCTTTGTCTTTGAATTTAATATATTTGCGCAGCTACTTTTGGGGAAATGGAAAACAATCGTTTATAGAATCTATTTGTTAACCGTTTAAGAACATAAAAACATAATATCACGCCTGTAATCCCCGAAGGGTTAGGCAAAGGTGTACCTATAGTACACACACATTTCGTTAGTTATGTTTAAGTCCCATGTAATAGGGGGCGAGCCTATTGCCATCAACCGGTCACAAATCCAGACTCCGGACTGCTACTGAGAAATTTCAGATGGAAGAACATTGCATTGCCCAACCCAGGACCTCACACTCAGAAATTTAAAAACCATTTAAACCCAGTTTACCCTGAGTTTGTAGGTAATAGATATTGATGTGTGTTTTAGTTTTTCGAAGTCTTTTGGCATTGACTAGTTTTGACATTTATTTTCTCGTGGTGGTACTCTAGTAACTACAAATAGGTACCACTCGACAACACTTTTGGACACGCCAGTACGAGGATTGGTCAAGTGTGAACTTTACAAATAATTGAATTTTATATTTTGGGGATGTTGGGAATTAATGTATGATAAATCATTTTGGGGAACTTGGAACTTGGGGAGATTGGGCATCACCCGGATAAAACAAAAACAAAAAAATATTCAACCATGTTTTATTAATGAGCAAAATCAATCTGCCTAGCCTTATCCCAACTATGTTGGGGTCGGCTTCTAGTCCAACCGGATGCAGCTGAATACCAACATTTTACATGGAGCGACTATCTAGGCTATCTGACCACTACAAACCAGTAACAGACTCAGACTTTTGGGCTTCTGACTACCCGTAACGAGTGTCAAAGATCTACGAATGACAGCCGAGATCAACGCCTTTTTTTTTTGGTGTTCCTTCAGTTGCCTGTATGTTGCCAGGGGCCAAGGTATCCTATTCGGACTTTTCCGCGATCCCGGCAGGAATCGACCCTAGCGGACCCCGTCAGTTCTGCTGAAATCTCTTTGAGGCGCGCGTGTAACACAACGCGCCGTCGACCCGGACCTGGACCAACGGCTTAAGGTACTTTCCGAGGCACATATATTAACAGAATCATTCACTACAAATACTTTAGCTTACATTCCAGTCAGTCAGGCATTATAGTAATCAAGTTAGGCATTTGTTTTCAATTAAAACTTGTAGCTCATTCCTCTTCCAATAGACTGAGAGTCAAGCTCCTACCGTTATCATTTGGGAACTGGCGGCAAAATAACTTCGGCACTCTTAAGCTTTGTTTACATTGGTCGAGTAAGTACTGTACCGGGATTATCAATGAAAGGCGTATTTATTTATCATAATTATACTAACACTACACACAACACACACACCCCCACACAACACACACACATACTAGTTATATTATTATTTTTATTTTGTTTGTTTATTTTTTGTGGGTGTACTATATAATATACCTCTGCCTTTTCCCGTTCCTAGTCTAGTGTGAGCGGTTGATTACTAATACCATTGCCAGCCTGGTAGAAATTCATCAAGCAATTACCTCATGTTGGCAGTTCTAGTTATTAAAATCTATTTACCATGGTTGTTAAGGATACTGTTGATACAATAGTATAGTACATAAAAACACAACTAGCCAATTTAAATGATGAAATATAAGACCTTTTGTGAAACAAGTTCTTTTTCAAGTAAAAAGAATGAATGAGGATTTGGATAGGATTTCAGCATGGTCAGTGAGAAACTCTCTGGTTCTAAACCCAGTTAAGTCCAAGTACATTCTTATGGGATCAAGAGATTTTCTAAATAAAATGTTAGGGTACAATCTGGACTTAAAGATTGATGGGTGTTCTATTGATAGGGTGCAAGAAACCCGTAATCTTGGGGTGGTATTTGACGAGCACCTGCATTTTGAGACACACATCTTAACATGGTGCGTGCATTCTCGGTAGAAGTGAAAAGTTGATCCAGCGTGTACAGAATGCTTGTGCGAGATTTTGTTTCAATGTCCCTCCTCGATCTCACATAACTCCATTTTTAAATAAGGGTAATTTGATGAGAATGTCAGATCGCAGAAAGCTTCATCTGGCTACCCTACTCTTTGGCACCATTCTCACAAAAAGTCCAGAATATCTATATAGGAAATTAACTTGGTCACGTGACATAAATAAAGTTAAAACAAGAGCACCTTCTTACCTTCTGTTGGCTTCAACGCATAGAACTGCTGCATTCCGCGGAAGCTTTAAATTCGCTGCCTCTCGCTGCTGGAACGACTTGCCACCTCCTTTCCGTGCTATAAAAACAGTTGGAACTTTTAGTACTAAATATAAGCAATATTTGTTAAGAGTACAAAAGGAAACCAGTTTCTAAACTCACCCTGGGACTGCACGCAGTTGGTATTGGTGACCTTAAGCAGAGTCCTATTTCTTAGCAGCACGATTTTGCTCAATCGTTTCGTTTTGCTCGGTAACTGAATCTCTTTCTTCCGATTTACACAACAGAACACAGTCAGTCACACACAACACAACGACACTTTATAATTATTATTTATATGCACCACTTTCTTGCCATATTTTATGTTATACACTCACTGCTTTATTTATATTAATACCTCTTGAAAAGAGTAGGTCCTTAAATTCTTTGATCAATAATATATCATTTCTATAATTACTCCAAAAATACTTTGCACAAATAAATTGACAGCCGATTGCATCCACAGAGTACTTAATGCATCACACTTCACAGAGTATATAATACAGATACACTCCTGCGCGCGTCCCTTCGCTTGTCACCATGCATGGACAAGTGTTGTTGGAACGTCGTATCGGGTGTGCGTCGATTTTTTTACTTTATTTTTTATTTTTTGTACAATAGTTTTGATTTTTTATATTATTATTGTTATCGTTTTATTTTGTAATCCCCTAGTGGGATTTATTTGTCCGTAGGTATGTCCGTGGCATCACAGCGGGCCCTATCAGAATACCAGCGCTGCGATATTTATTTATTTTTAAATATCGCAGCATCGTGCTGAGATAGGAGCCTTTTTGGCCTCGCACAGGTCGTTATTAATTTTGTTTGTTAGTTTTTAAAATGCTCCTTTTTTATATTTGTTAATTATTTTTTTATCTTTTATTACTGTTTTGTATTTCCTGTGCGTGTCCCAAATAAAATATTTTTCTTTCTTTTCTTTCTTTCTTTCTTTCTTTATTTCATTTTGAACTACAGACATCATTATTTTGAACTACCTTTGAGCTAAGAAGATTTTTATTTAAAAAGCTCATACAACTATCATCACAGGCTTACCTAATACAATAGTGTAGTATAGTTATATTTATAGTAGCTTACAAAGATTAGACTTACAATTAAATAATTATAAACAACCAAGAGTAATTTTACTAAATGTGGCCCGTGTGAATTCACTCAGAGTACAATTGAAGCAGTCAATCTATTGTGACACCATATTGAGTGTATGCAGGGCGCGCGTCAGCGGCGCGTACTGCAGCAGGTTGGTGCGAGCGAGCGGGCGGCACCCACAGCAGCGGCCGGCGGTCACCTCCGTCGCCCCACGTGGACATCAGGCGTCATCGTGGGCATCTTAGCACTCTCCCGCCAATACTGGTCTACTTACTCGACCAACGTAAACGAGGCTTATCGCGACTTTGTCCCACAGACGATCTCGAGCGAGAAGATAAAAAATTATTAGCTTTGAAACTCTGAAACAAAGTCGTAAAGTTTGAGAAAGTTTGCAAAAATTTCGTCGTTCCATCTTAACCTTGGTTTCTTTATCCTGCCCGAGATGATGGATTCCACTGATTTATTGAACAGATGTACGTAGGTATTATCTAACAGGGAAACAGAAAATCTTGTCAGCTGGTTGCTATGTATATTTAGACTAACAATAAAGCTGAAGAGTTTGTTATTCTGTTTTATTGAACGCGCTTATATCTGAACTCTCAGTTGGATTTGAAAAATGTTTTTGCATTTGATAGCCCAATTCTTGAGGAAGGCTATAATAACATCACGCTAAGACCCTTAGGAGCCGAGCAAAAAGAAAAATAGTCAGAAAGATCGCTAAGCAAAAAAACTTTTTACAAAAAAAATCAACCGACTTCTAAAAAAAACACTTTAATTTCGGAAGTCGGTGTCTTTAGTTTTGAATTTTCGTTTTTTGCCACCAACTTCCGAAATTAAAGTTATTTTTCGCTTTGTAGTTGTTTTTTTAGGGTTCCGTACCTCAAAAGGAAAAAACGGAACCCTTATAGGATCACTCGTGTGTCTGTCTGTCTGTCTGTCTGTCTGTCGGTCTGTCTGTCTGTCTGTCTGTCTGTCTGTCTGTCTGTCTGTCTGTCTGTCCGTCTGTCACAGCCAATTTACTCCGAATCTAATAGACCGATTAAGTTGAAATTTGGTACACATATGTATTTCTGTGACCCAAACACGAATGTGTAACGCAAATAATTTACTTTTGAATATAGGTGTCACTTTTGGGGCGCAAACAAGAAAATTAAAAAAAAAAGTTTTGCTAACAGTACCGTGTGACATATCAAATGAAAGAGCTTGTTGCGAGGATCTTAAATATATTTTTTATATAATTTTAAAATAAATACTTTTAAAGATATTTAATAAATTCAATGAAAATTGACCATTCCCCCCCCCTTATCTCCGAAACTACTGGACCAAAAATTTTGAAAAAATTACATAGTATGGTTCTTTACTCATAGATTACAGGAAAACCTATAAGAAGTCTATGGTCTTAAAATAACATGGTAAATCTCTCAATATTGTGCGTAAAAACTTACATTTCGTCGCTCGGCATCCAAAAGGCCCATCTCTCTAGCTACTATAATATCAAAATATCAAAAGTGTTTGACCGTCTGCTTAATACACAAATAAATAAAACTGTAAATGTTCATGACAACCAATTCGGGTTTCGGCGTGGTTTGTCAACAGAAAGTGCAGTGTTGTGCATTAAGCATACTATCACATACTTACTATACACAGCGTGGGATGCCGATTTATGCTAGGTTCATCGATTTATTCAAGGTTTCTGATCTGGTTGCTTATGACGTATTGTGGAGAAAGATGGAGAAGGATAGGTTGCCAACGGAGCAAACATCTTTAAATAGTGGTATGGTAACCAGATCAATAGTGTACGATGGGCTGGAACTTTTTCCAAGCCATACAGGTTGGAATGCGGGGTGAGGCAGGATTGGCGAGCTCAGCAGCGCCAGAGTGGGTTGCTATATAGATGGTATTTGTGTAAATAATATTAGCTATGCAGATGATATGGTGCTTCTGAGCGCGTCAATCTGTGGTCTCAGAAAGTAATTGGTCGCCAAATGTGAGCAGTATGCCAAAACACATGGTTTGATGTTATAACTCCAATAGGTCGGAGATCATGGTCTTTGAGGCTGGGGGCAGACCGGGTTATGTACCACCTGTATTACTCAATGGGACTCCACTACAAAGAGTATTTACGTTTAAATATCTTGGTCATATATTGACCCCTGACCTCAATGACGGACTCGATATTGAGCGGGAGCGAAGGGCGTTGTCGGTAAGGGCAAACATGCTGGCTCGCAGGTTTGCACGCTGCTCACTTAAAAAGCCAAAATTACTCTGTTTCGAGCTTATTGTACAACGTTTTACACGTGCAGCCTGTGGGCTAGATATACCCAAAGGTCATGCAACGCCCTTCGTGTCCAATACAACAACGCTTTCAGGGTATTGGTGGGGCTGCCCCGTTTTTGTAGCGCATCGGGAATATTCGCGGACGCACATATTAATTGCTTTTACGTAACGATGCGAATGAGGTGTGCATCCCTGGTACGCAGAGTACGGGCCAGCTCCAACAATATCGCTAGCAGTCTGGATTGCATGTACATCAATCACTGCAGTGCCATCTCCCATGGGGTGAAATAAATTTAAAATAGATTACGTGGGGCACTCAGAAAGTTTTGTGATACTAGAAAAAAATATACTACAGGTTATAATTTTTTTTATTATATCTTTTGAAAGAACTCTCCATTGGCGTCTATACACAGTTTTATACGTCTAAACAAATTTTCATAACACATTTTCCAGTCCGCATCAGACACCTCTCCAATCTCCTTCTCAAATGCACCCAGTGCATCTTCAGGTGATGAAAACTGTTTTCCTTTGAGTTGATTTTTTATTTTGGGGAACAAGAAAAAGTCGCACGGAGCCAAATCGGGACTGTAAGGAGGATGACCTATAAATTTGACCGGTGTGCTGTCCAGAAAGTCCCTTGTTTTGAGCGCCGAGTGAGCCAGCGCGTTGTCGTGGTGAAGCAGTAGCCCACGGAGGCCAGTGTTCGGTCGCTTGCTGCTTGCAGTAGTAAAAACTTCTGGCAAACATTTGGTAACATACCATTCAGCATTGATGCTTCTTTGATCTCGTCAGGGTACTGACACCAGATAACCTGGTAGAAAAAAAAAAAAAACTTGCGGTCAACATTTTGCCTGCACTTCTGGCTCGCTTCACTTTGGTAGGCGTTGGTTCATTTTGGTTCAACAGCCACACGGTCGACTGACGCTTCATTTCTGGATCATATTGAAAAATCCAAGATTCATCACCCGTAATGATATCTTAAACGCGCCGAGACGAGCCTGCTACCAATTTTGCTATCATGTCTCGGCACCATTCTACCCGAACCTCCTTCTGATCCTGCGTTAGATTTTACGGTACCAGCGTGAAACTATCTTTCATAACCGAAGATGCCTGTGTAGAATTTTATGCACACTTCCCGATCCAATCGGCAGTATACATCTATATATCTTGACATTTTAAACTTACCTTTTTTTGTGTTTTTTCAAAAACTAATTATGTTTTTTTTTTATTGGATGCTGTAGAATGGTAGTAGACCATGGTCTGAACAACGTTTGTTCTAGCAAAACTGTGATTAAAATTTCACGGTGTATGCTGAACCTCTTCATATGTAATTCGCCTATTCTCTTGAATTTAATTTTTCACAGCCAGCACTTTTTGTTATGTAACAACCGTCATAGGGCGGCCACTTCTTTCTTTGTCTGCCAAAATTACTAGACCACCCATAAATTCGTTGAACCAGCGAAAAACAGTCGCTTTAGAAGGGCTTTTTTCTATGAACAGCATTCGAAGTCTTTCAAACGATTCTTCTGGTTTTAGTCGACATTTGAAATCGTACAAAATCATCGCGCGAAAATGTTCTCGTTATAAATCCAGTTTTCAGTAAGACAGATTATTTTGATTTTGCTCGTAAAAAAATGTGGAGGGAATTTCGAATTTGGAATGTTATGTTTTTTTGTAATAAGTGGTCATCGTTTTAATTGACATCAAAACCAGCCAATATTCTATAGACAAAAACTGTTATTCGCAAAACTTTCTAAGTGACCTCGTAAAATAAGTTAACATAGTTCATAAGTTTACTAACACAATGAGTCCTTGAATACTGAGTTACTTGAATAAAGAAAAATATCTGGATGATATTTTTTTTTTGAACGACGTTTTCAAAAAAAAAAAAATCAAAAGCCAAATCAAATCAAACTTTATTTGTGAACATAGGGGTACAGAAAGGTCTTAAAAATATAAATTTTAGCGTGATCTCACCTAGCTAGAACGATTTATCGCTCCTGAAACCCCCCTGCATACTAAATTTAATAAAAATTCTTGGAGCCGTTTCCGAGATTCAGATTATATATACATAGGTATATACAAGAATTGCTGGTTTAAAGGTAGTATTATTATATTTATCGCAAATGTGAATTTTTTTACGAAAATCTGATTTTTGTTTTATGTCATTCTACACGTTCAAATAAGTGACACTGCAATTTTTTTTTTTTTTTTAAATGTCACTTTCGCGGTATTGGATGCCGAGCGACGATTTGCAGTTGGAATGTATGGGAGAACATGTTTTTCAACTACAATGTTAAGTTTGTTCTTGGGATAAATAAATTCATCTCAACTACGGAACCCTTCATTGTGCGTAGTCCGACACGCACTTGGCCGGTTTTTTTTGGAAGTCGGTTGTTTTTTTTTTAAAAAAAGTTTTTATTTTTCAGTTTTTAGTTGTGGTACCTACCCCACACAAATTCGAATACCACTACTTGCTATTTAAATAACAGTGACAGGAAGAAATCATCCGTATAAGGGTGAGTGGGAAAAAAATACGTATTATTGAACCCAACTCAAAAACAATGGAAGCAAAGGTAATAAAAGTTATATGGGACCACACGGAAAGCACCAGCTTTCAAATAAAAAAAGAATCATCAAAATCGGTTCACCCAGTTGAAAGTTCTCAGGTAACAAATAAAATAAAAAACAGTCGAATTGAGAACCTCCTCCTTTTTTTGAAGTCGGTTAAAAACGAAGTAAGCCGACGACATTGGTACGGACGTAATAAAATCGCGGCGGGATTTTATCGCGCACTGGGTTTTCAACACTCGGCGCTGAGCAGAACGTTGAGAATCAAGTGCACAAAAATTATTGACATGAGCCCTCCAGGAGGGTTCCCGACATTGAACGTGTTAAAGCTTAATATTACGCTAACGGATCCCTGAATAGAAAAATGTTTTTCACGTACCCGTAATATTTTTGAATGGCCTACCCTATAACTCGACCTACCAAAAATTTAACAACTGTTCAACTGTTTTTTTCAGAGGGCCTCGCAAAATGTACCTCGCCCACATTAAATTTTGATCTTGCCCCGCTACTGGTCGAGGGAACAAGACATTTCAAGCGGAAGAAGTCGCAAGCAGAAACTAGTTTTGTAATATTAAGAAGAAATTCCGGGTTAATATGCTAGTATTTTATTATTAGTACATTACTGTTGCGGCCAGCAATTAGGGTATTGATGGACGATCGAGCCGAGGCACACATATGTGAGTCCATCAATGCCTGGTTGCGGCCAAGGCTTGTACCTATAGTACTTTTCTCAAACAATGCGCAGAAATTCAAATTATGTAAATTAATTATACATTCCAGAATCAATGACGAACAAAGACAATTTTTCACGCGCCTTTATATTCATTTGTTTCTTTTAAACAGCTCTATTTGCTAGCCAGTTCGAAATTTAAATAAAATCTTTGTTATGTTACCTCCTTGGTTGCCATGTGTTGAAGTAAAAAGTTAGTTCCATTTTTAAATAACACGACTAGTAATTTATTTGGCCGCTAAACATGACAAATATGGATTTTCATAGTAACAAGGCCAGCCGCCTACTCGCTTGGTTTTGACCAGTACAGCAATTTCGATTTATCTTGAAAAAGGTTGTCAAAATAATGTTCGAATTTCCAAGCATGTTTGAGAAAAATACTTTTACCACCAGTCCCTCTTTTAGTTTACTTAAACCTTCGTTTATGAGAGTTATCCGTCTTCCCTCTATGGTCAAATAATTCCGATAGAAATAGACGTGAGAAGTATAGACTTTGGGTGCAGTCACACTCGGCCAAAACAGCACTTCTAAGTAAAAGTGTTGTATGCATGGCCCCGTTAATATACAATAACATTCCGAATGACATTAAGCAATTGAATTTTAATTTATTTAAGAAAACTCTTAAAAACTGCTTACTGATAAGTGCTACTATAATATTGTTGACGTTTTAAATGACAAATTTTTAATTTTACTATTTATTTGATTTTATTATGACATATTTTGTCTGTAAATATTGACTACCTACTTTTTGTACTGACTCCAATTGTATATTTAATTATTGACTATATTTTTGCACTCGACTCTAATTTTATATAATAAACTGTCATTAATAATTAATTTATAATTGCCTATTTAATTAACAACATATAAATATTTTGTACGCCGAGTGAGGCAAAACATGTTGGACCGGTAAAACTATTTTTCCATTTATATGTGCATATTCATGTATCATGTTACACATATTTGAACTAAAAACTTTTTACAAAAAAAAAAACAAACGACTTCCAAAAAACACTACAAAGTGAAAAATCGGTTGTTTTTTTTTTTTTTTAAACTTTTTATTTTTCACTTTTTAGTTGGGCTAGGTACCACACAAATTCGAAAACCACTACCTGCTATGTAAATAACAGTGACAGGAACTTATCATATCATCCACATACTAAGTGGGAAAAAGTACGTGTTATTGAAGCTAACTCAAAAACTATCGAAGCAAAGTTAATAAAATTTATATGGGACCACTTCGAGAGCATACCCTTTCAAACAAAAAAAAATTTTCAAAATCGGTCCACAATTGACGGAGAAATCGGTGGACATACATAAAAAAAAAAAAAAAAGAATAAACATACGCGACGAACATATAACCTCCTCCTTTTTGGAAGTCGGTTAATAAATTAATCTTTATCTTTAAATGTAGGTATATCTCCATGTACTATCTCGAACACGCATATTTGAACACCGCCGTAAGAACTATTCCTGTTTGAAGCACTCGACCGCTATAGTAACGCTCACCTACGAAAAAAGAAGGGCGTGTCACAATCTGTTTCATTTTGACAGTTCAACAACATTTATTGCGTTATTTACGTTGCTGAGCAGACAAACTGGAACATATTATGAAGCAATGGATTAGCAATATCCTTCAAAATGATGATCGTGTGTTACGCAATTATGGTGCCAATTGAAGTGGCGGTGCTTGTGTGGAATAGGTCTTCCCCAAGCTCCGCTACTTCAACTGGTCTAGCAGTGGACGTTTTTCAGCTAAAATTATGAGTTTAATGGTAGGTATTCCAGTTAGGTATATTTAGTAGTAATTGGAGTTAAAAGAAGAGACAAGGTGAGATTACAAAATATAAGGAGCAAAACTAAATTTAAAAATATACATACCGTATACAAACGCTTGAAATGGCGATGGACAGGACACATACTAAGGGAAGGGACAGAGAAGTGGACGAGTGTGTATTAGTAATGGAATCGTACCCACGTGATAGTAAAAGGAACAAAATTAGATAAACTAAACGTTTGGAAAACGACATGAACAAATTATTTTAAAAAACAAAAAACCCTTTTTTTAGTTATGTGTGTTTTGCAGTCGGGTTTTTTGTTTTTTTACATAAATTGTTTTATTTCAAACTTTTTAGTTTTATTAATATGTATATATATAAATATTTGGAATTGACTCATTACTAGCTTTTGTTTGATACCAATAAAGTTTTTTTTTTATCAATATATAAATATTATATAGCCCATGTCACTCCTACTATTAAGACGAATCTAACGACACCTCATATGTTAAAATCCATCAAGCCGAAATAGACATACATACATACATACTCCCGAAAAACATTACCCTCCTTCTGGGGCAGTCGGGTACAAATATAGCTGGTCCAGAATGGACACGCACTGCAAAGGACAGGATAAAATGAAAAGCTTTAGAGGCCTTTGTCGAAAAACAAACTATAAAAGGAAAACCGGCTGCCATTATAATTAGCTAAAAGTTAAATTGTTAAATAGAATTAAGTAAAAATTTATTTTATGCATGTTATTAAGTTACAGCAATAAAGGCTTATTTTATTTATTCCAACAAAGAATATCTCTGATAGATACCAGCGTCACTTCGCTTAAGGACATCTTTGGTCACTCTTAACTCAAAGCCCCGACCTGCTGCTATAGAGATAAATCTGTACCCTTTGTTGCCCAGCCAATAGTTTCTAGACTTCAGTTAAGGTATTTAATATCAAAGTTTAAGTTGGTCATTAGTTCAATATAAATAGAAGGTGTCTGGATGCTCTAAAATTAGTTGTCTGGATAGGCGATGAATAGCATTGATCGCAACAATATTCTGCGAAGTAGTAATGCTCGCGAAGGAGGAGGCGGAACACGTGAGGGACAGGCAAATTTCGCTCCCTCACGCCCCTAACTGCCGTGGGCGTCGGGAGTCGCAGGCCGATTCCCGGCCACCGTAGGCGCGAGCTTTCGGACGGTGAGCAATGGGTAGCTCACCGTTCGATAAGGACCAGGCCCGGGTCGAAGGCGTGTTGTGTTCCACGCGCGCCTCAGAGATATCAGCAGAATGCGGTTATTATCCGAAAGGGTTACCGTGGCTCCTGGCAATATAGGCAACTGAAGGAACACGGGTGGGTTTCAGTCAGTAAGAGTCTGAGACGCTCTCAGTTATTTGATAATATACCAAGCGAAAAAAAAATCGTGTTGGAGTTAAATTAAAGATGGGTGGACTGTATAACATGAAGATTTATGCAAATAAGGAAAATACAAACGGTGTCGGTTAAAAAGCAAACATGAAATTAGGACGTTCATAAAACGCGTAAGCGCAGCCGTGCGTGAAGGCGTGCAACAGCTTAGGCTTGCAGAAAATTGTTCGATATATCGATATTTTTTGTTCGATATTGTAGTAGCTAGTATAGCTACACAATATTAAAATGGTATTTGGCTCGCCTACGCACCACCACGTGCTTGCGGGCTGGCGGTTGGGCATAGAATGACCCCCACTCAACCCGCACCTTTTGACGTATGCGCTCGAGACAAATCTTAAGTTTATCTGTATACACTTCAGATATATCGATATTTTTTTTTCGATATATGGATATTTTTAGACGATATTTATTATTTCGATATAAAATATCAAGTATCGAAATGTATCAAATTCGATTTATTTCCAATAGCAATATCGTTGTCGCCACTGACTAAAACCGCTGGGAATCAGAGCCACAGATAATAAAAAAAATAGACTTTTTTTAATTCTTCGACCATTTTAATAAAAAAGTAGACTTTTTTATTATCTGTGGCGTGACTTTGCTTGCTTTGCTCGGAAAAAAAGAAAATATCAACAAGTGAGTGGACTAAATAAATATGCTAACACAGTAAAAACAAACACAATTGAATTTCATAAAGAAAGTTTTTTTTTGTTTGACATTGTCGATAAAATTAAGCATAGATTCCCTCATTTCGATATGTGCACATTATAAAGACTGTATAGTACACCATATTTCCAGTTATGTTTAAAGAGACTACAGAACCTAAATGTGCCTAATAGGTAATGCCTAAAAGCATTATGATCAACAGCAGTAAACAAAATCAGAAATATATATGAAATTCTTCAGGATATATGCTAGTTCTATGTGTTGAAAACATAATAGAACTAATTTCATACGATAGAAAAAAATCACGAAGATACCTCTAAAAATTTCTTTTAACGATTTAAAATGATGTTAATGTACAGTGAACAAACTTTACGCATGCTCAGTTAAAAAAATATTTCTGCGGCAGCGCAGCTACAACACCCCTTCTTGGTTTCGCCCAATTAGAGACAATATGCATAATACAGGGCGTCTAACAAAAAATTTGCGAACGTATTTTATGGCCCTTCTATTAAGTCGTCTTATTGTTTAACCGGATTTTACGACATTCCTACTAAATAACAATGGTACTTACATAGTAAACTTATTTTTATTACAGTTGCAAAAGTTGCGACGGCAAGAAACAAAAAACATTGTATGAACTACCGTGCCCATTAAAATATCATCTCACAAACAAGTGAACATAGTACGCGCCTATTGTGAGTGTACCTACTTAATATCTGGATGACCGAGCTTCGTACGGTTTCAGTTTTTGAACGACGTTTTTAAAAAATTTAACATAGCTAGATCGATTTATCGCCCCCGAAACCCCCTGCATATAAAATCGTTGGAGCCATTTCCGAGATTCAGATTATATACACCGTGACATTTTAGTCGTCTTACAAAAGCAGCCCACTTCATGTATCCAATGACTACTAAACATTCATTTAAAAAAATATATTTAATGTAACAATTTTTTAATTGCTCCTAGAGGTATTTTATGTCGGGTACATTGAGTGGCCCTTTGTAATACGACTAAAATGTCACGGTGTACATCATTTTTTTTTAAATGAATGTTTAGTAGTCATTGCATACTTGAAGTGGGCTGCTTTTGTAAGACGACTAAAATGTCACGGTGTATATACATATATACAAGAATTGCTCGTTTAAAGGTAAGATTAGATATTAATACGAACACGACTAAATACGCTTCGTGCATCCTATTGATCAAAACACATGCATCGGGCGATCGAGTCGTGAGCCGTGCTATACGATTATCGCCTTAAAGGTGAGCTTGCGGAGGACTGGCCCATTGTACATGTAATCATTCTGATTTTTTAACGTTATTCTACAAGAACCCTTTTTTTATTTTTTCAATTAGTAGATTTTTTTGTAAATAGATAATTGCTTCATATTTTGCAAAAAATTACCAGCGTTTTATTTCATCGCGCTTCTCTTTCTTTTCTATGCTGTCCGACAGTGACCGCGCTATAGCTCTTAAGTCCCATGTAATAGGGGGCAAGCCCAGGTTCTTTTAAATCTTTGGGAATAACAACTCCTACTTTAATGCCTTTCAAAAACTTTAAATCACAGGTATAAAAACAAAATAAAAGGAAGTTTTGAAACTAAAACTTGTCTTGCTGCACCAGACATAAATGTGAACGAAATGAGACCTCTGATGGCATCGTTAACTGTTCTTTAAACATTTCAGTGATAACTTCTGCGATTTTAGAGTCGTTTTAGAGCACATTAATGTGTGAAGATAGTGCTTCGATATCGGTAATTTGTTCCAACCCATTACTAGATTTCATTTGTGCCAACTTCACATTTCTATATTTTTAATATACTGTTTAAGAAGCTCGTGAGGAGCTCGTGGCTAAGTAATAACAGCCGCACGGGTCGATCCATCAGGTTAAGCTACGCTTGCCGGGGTTGGTCCGCGGATGTGTGACTGTCTTTACATACCGAGACTCCTCCGTGCTTCGGAAAGCACGTTAAGCTGTTGGTCCCGGCTGTCATTCGTGGTTCTTTGACAGTCGTTACGGGTCGTTAGAAGCCCGAAATTCTGACAACCAGTCTTACCAAGGGGTATCGTATTACCCAGTTACTGGGTTGTGGAGGTCAGATAGGCAGTCGCTCCATGTAAAATACTTATATTCAGCTGCATCTGGTTAGACTGGAAGCCGACCCCAACATAGTTAGGAAAAGGCTAGGCAGATTGATTGGTTTAAGAATTAGTTTCGTTCAAGAATAACAATAATATAACCCTTTTTTATAATAATTTCAACAATGTACATAAAATAACGCCTGTGCTTCCCGAAGGGTTGGGCAGAGGCGTACCTATAATACACCCACATTTCGCCAGTTATGTTTAAGTCCCATGTAATAGGGGCAAGCCTATTGCCATCAACTGGGCACAAATCCTGGCGCCTGGCTGCTACTATGAAATTTCAGATGGAAAACCCAATAACACTGTGCCCATCCGGTAATCGAACCCAGGACCTCATGCTCAGTAGCGCTTGCGACCACTAGACCAACGAGGCAGACATCTACAGTGTAATGTGTATTAATATCTTATTTTTAAGCTTTTAGCCTAGACGTAGCCTGTATACAACATTATTTTATTTCCATATCCTATACTATTAAACGAGCAATATTTGTATATATATATTTGTAATCACGTTCTCGAAAACGGCTCTAAAGATTTTGATGAAAGTTACAATATAGGGTTCGGGGGGATTACGGGGTTTACGGGGGCAAAATATTGATCTAGACTGGTCTCATATCTGGGAAAATTCGTTTTGTCCATATTTTCACTCGAGCAGAGCTCGGTCGCCCAAAGCTTAGAACAAGACGGCTACATTAGAATAATGACTTGGCAGCATGGAATTAGTAAGTACCTACTAACATGGTAGCATGGAATTAGTAAACTTTCCTATACCTACTATTAAATGAGCATTCTCTATTATCACCAGAGCAGAGCTAGCTCGCCCAGATACTATTTACTATTCCCCAACGTAAAAACATAAAGTAATAAGTACGAAAACGAAAAAACATTACACATAATACCACATTTTTCATAAAAGTAACAAAAAGTAAACACAAACACAAATGATAACCACACGTTTCCGCCGTAAAAGGAATATTTAACTTCCAAAAACATACCTGAAGGCTATACACACGTAGTATACCACATGTTATTCACAGTAGGTATGTCGCAATGACAATTTCAATTTGCCGCAAAATACAGTTGTTTATAGATTTCCAAAATATACAGTCCCCATTTTGATAGTTTCACAGAATATTACAAAGAGGAAACACAAAATAAATAAGCTTTCAGAGGAATGAAAGGCCCATACATCTCGCAGTGCCAACACGGAAATATTAAAAAAATATCTTTTGAATCGAACGTGCTATTTACAGGTGTAAGGAAATTGGACCGCGGGATAACGTAATGGCTGTATTTCCTCGACCTTTCATTTATTTCAGTTGAAAAACCCGCCACAGCTGGAGCATATTTGGCCCAAATTATCTGTAAGGATTCCAACTAAAGCCACATGGCAATAATCTGAACGAGATCCTGATTAGAAATCCGCCTAGGTAGGGACGACCCTTATTTGAATTGTCATTCGTACCTACAAATTCTTATCTGATCATACTTGATATAATTCGGATGGGTTTATTCATTTTCAATTCAATGAAAACGTCAGCCTATTCTGTGATTGCGAATTCCGTTTTTCGAGTAGCTCGCCGTTTCTAAAGGAGATATTTTATAAAGAGCCATTCCGAATTGATAATTTACTTCACTGTATCAAATCAGCAATTTTGTTAAAGCACCGTAAGTGCTGCAGAAAATTTCCCAAGTGGAATTCTTGCCAGTTAAACTTATTTGAGTTTCGCAATGTACGTTATGGCAAATATTTAAGTTGGTATAGGTCCCCGAAGGCGGCATATCGTATACACGCGATATTCCATATTCTAGTTTTCCAAAGTGTTACATAAAGATTTTTAAGCTGTAACTGGCAGTCTAATAAACAAAGTTAGATTAGAACTGTTACTAATGTTCGATAAAAAAGTCGAGATCGGCGAGGTATCCAAATTGCCGAATATGCTGCCAAGCTGGAACGGTTCCAAAATCAAGTTTCAACTTCAGCATTAATCTGACACTGTAAATTGGTAGGATTATAGTTAAATACAAAATTATATGGGTACACAGGTGCTTTACATAATAAGAACATAGTGAGCAGAAGGGGTTATTATAAAATATAATGCGGGGTATTGGAGTGGAATGAAAATTACAAAGTTTGTAGTAATGCGAACTGAAAGTTACATGAGGATGTAAAGGACTTGTCAAATATTGCTAATGGCTTTCGAGATTAACTTGTAATAGTTGATGAAAGAGTTCTCCAGAGAACAACTACTACATATTAGCGGTGAGCTTTTTGATGGATTAGGGATATTACGTATTGTTGTTTGGTTTCTTTGTGGTAAGTAAATACAATAGCCTATAATGTGTGTGTAGGTGAACATGCTATTTCGATTCCTGTATATATCCAACAGTAATTTGATTGCAGTTTTATAATCTGAAGGGGTTCGAGAATTTTAATATGCTGGATACTGTAATAATTATTGAGAACGCTTACACGTTTTTATACCCCAGCGACAAAAATCGATTACCTACTTAATTTTAGTTTTTCTAAACTTAATTATTGAGCTAGATATTTAATTAAAATCGGAACAGAAGTAAAATTAAAAGAATATTAACTCTTATTAAATGCTGAAATACAACAAAAAATTTGTGTCATTTTAAGTGACGTAGAAAAAAGTAGCAATGTTAACCCATTCTTGACTACTGTACCAATTTAATAACCTGCTTTGGGTATTTTATTATAAAGGTGACAACTGTTATACAATAGGTGTATGAGTACAGAAATGACACATGATTGTTACACAGCCAAAAAGTGCCGACAGAAGTGAAAACTTGAACAAGATCGCCTTGGTGGAAGAAAAATACTTGTATAGAACATTGTACCGTAACCTTTTCTAAATAAAGAGCAAATTCGCGTTTAAAAAAACGACTTCCAAACCCTTTAAAGTAAAAATACTTGCATAGAACATTGATCCGTAACGTAATATAAATAAACAGCACAATCACGTCTACAAAAATGAGTGTCGGTAACGATGTCGCGAGTTCAATTGTTTTTTTCCATCTCAAAAATGCCCACCGCGCCTAAAAAAGTTTTCGCTTAAAAAAACACATGAACAAACACATTTATATTCGTGTTATCCTTCCTACATTATTCAAATCTTTTACAGACATAAACAGATAAAGCCGCCATCATTTCCTCTATTTTCATATTTCCACTCGCGCTTAATGTCATTTGCCAACGTTCCTGTCACGGCTCGGGAAGGGTTGGAAAAAGTGTCAATTGAATAATGTTACAAAAGACTTCACTTGAGCGAGTTTTCAATGATAAGTAAATAAGAAGATTTATTTCAAAAGTAGGTAGAGTTTTAATGGTTGACTCACTTTTTAGTAAAAAAGTAATATTCAGCTGCATCCGGTTAGACTGGAAGCCGACCCTAACGTAGTTGGGAAAAGGCTAGGCAGATTTTGATGACTGTCTTGTTTGTCTAATGTTTGCAAATGCGACTGGTCTATCTTGGTTTTAATTTCTAGGTTGAGTACAGTGTAATTGAGTTTTTCCGTCAGGAACTTCTCAGTAGCAACCCGGAGTCCGTATAATTAGGTGGCGATATATTGTCCAAACTAAATACGTCTGTTTGTCCCTTCATATAAATGTGATGTTACCCTATACTATTAAACGAGCAATATTTGTATAATATTTGTTATAATCGGCTCTAACTATTTCGATGAAAGTTGCAATATAGGGGTTTACGGGGGCGAAAAGTCGATCTAGTTAGGTCTCATATCTGGGAAAAATAGCTTTCTCCTTATATTCACCCGAGCAGAACTCGGTTGCCCAAAGTTTAGAACAAGATGGCTACCTTAGAATAATGACATGACAGCATGGAATTAGTAAGTACCCTACCATCATGGCAGCATGGAATTCGTAAATACCTACTATAATGGCAGTATGGAATTAGTAGGTACTATCCTATACTATTAAATGAGCATTTTCAATTTTCACCAGAGCAGAGCTCGGTCGCCCAGGTACTGTTATATAGTATTTACCTAAATACTTAACACATTAAAGACTCTAACCACAGAAAAAACCGACTGGCTTTTGTCCTCAGTGATTGCAAATATAATTTTCGCTGACAAATCGATACCTTTGAGCTCAAAGGTCGTAAAGGACAGGTAACGCTAATGCCCCTTACGCCCTTTGAGCCCCTAAATGGATGACCTATAGATATCTGCTCCGAATCTGGATGTTTACATGCCTATGTAAATATTTTACGTAGGCACCCACGACATGAATAAATAGGGTTGGGAAAGCGACGGGTAAAATATATCTTTAAATCTTTTACCCTAACAAAAATATGAAGCGTTTATTACGATAACAATCAAAAGAAACAAGTACTATCAAGATCTGTAACAAAGTTAGTATCTCGTCTCCATAAAAAACACTTTTCAGCTGACTCGTCTCAGCGACCATTATCTTTACTTCCCTCAATTTTCCGGGGCTCAATTTATCTTTTAACCACTCAAAATCCAACTGGCATTCAGCCAGAGTTCAGGAAGATTTGAGCGATAACGCTGGCAAGATTCTGCATTTACATAAAAACGCTGTTAATGCGGTACTTACTGCTGCATTTCGTAATGGAGATGTTGATACTGATATTTCGGAAATATTTGCTACAGGGAAAATAGCTCAGTCATGTAATTTGGCTAATTGCTGTGAGGTATCAAATAGGTCAGTTTCTAGTTATTGAAAAGGAGACAAGCTTCTCTGGTAACAACTATAATGTTTCGTGTTGCTTTATTTGTAGATCTAAATAATTATAATGTGGTTATTTTGTAAAAACTAAAATATCTTTTACGAATCTTAGTTTACTAAAAGTTTTTTTTTTAGGGTTATCTCAAAAGGAAAAAAACGGAACCCTTATAGGATCACTTTGTGGTCCGTCTGTCTGTCTGACAAGACCCTTTATTTCGGGAACGCGTGGAGGTATCGAGTTGAAATTAAAACCATATACTCAGGTCTACAGTCTCATGAAGCTGTAAAAAATCAAACTTCTAAGTTAACGTAAAAAAAAGATACAGCCGTTTATGCCGCAAAAAACGTATATTTCGACATTCTCAAGGGAACCAAAATTTATAGGGTACTTTCCGTTGACCTAGAACTATGAAATTTGGCAAGTAATATCGTCTTATACTATAAATGCAGGGAAAAGTCTGAAAACTATACATTTGTAATAAAATCCTAAAAAAATAGTCTTTATTAAATAGGACTACGTAAAAAAACAACTTTGATTAGGTTATCTAACTAATTTAGGTATGAACTTATATTATTGTGTTTTATAAGTGAAATTGTGGTAATACCACAATTTCACTTATAAAACACAATAATATAAGTAATTATAGGTTTTGGAAATTGAATTTCGGGAAAAGCTCGTAAAAAACTGCGAGACTCGATTCCTGAACTATTTATAATATGTATCTACAAATTTGTATGGAACCCTCGGTGGGCGAGTCGGACTTGCACTTGTTCGGTGTTTGTTTTTTACCTGTCGTCTGGTTATGTACCTAACTAATCTAAATCTTCAACCAAACCGATGCGGTCCTTTAGGTCGAAGACATTTTCTCTTCATTTACACAAAAAAATATAATTATAACAACATAACATAATTTCACGCCTGTAATCCCCGAAGGGTAAGGCAGAGGTGTACCTATAATACACCCACATTTCGCCAGTTATGTTTAAGTCCCATGGGGTCCCATTAGGGGGCGAGCCTATTGCCATCAACCGGGCACAAATCCAGACTCCGAGCTGAGAAATTCCAGATGGAAAACCCAATAACACTTTGCCTGACCTGGGAATCGAACCCGGGACCTCATGCTCAGCAGTAGCGCTTGCGACCACTACCCCGACGAGGCAATTATACTCCTTACTTATTTCTCATGACAGACTTGTCTCGTAAAAGCTAATATCAATAAAAGAAGATAGATAGATAAATCGTTTATTTAGTGCACACAAAAGACAGCACAACATACAATAGCACAGGGTTTCTCTAACTGTGCGTCGCGACGCCCTGGGGTGTCACGGCACTATCCAAGGGGCGTCCTGTGTCCTGTGACTCCAGCCTTAAGCTCCAATACTGCAAAGACAAACTGGTTGAATTTTTGGAGCTCAGTTTCTCAATGTAGAGAAAGAGATGAGAGTGGCGATTTCTAAACTTGAGCCCGGTTTTGAGAGGCTATGCTCAGAAAAGCAAGCACATCCTTCTCACAAAGTAAAATAAATACCTCTTTTAATTTTTATTCTTATGATTTGTTTTTGTTCTTATTTTTTAATAAAAATTAAGTATAACTATTATTTGGAGTTTTTCTGATAACTAGGCGCTAGAACTACAACTGGTAGGTACTTTTTGCCAAGAAGCGTCGCAAAAAATGGCAAATTCCCAAGGGCGTCACAGTAAAAATAAGTTTGGGAAGCCTGCAATAGCACGATTAAAAAATAACTAATTAGCTATTAGGAAAAAGCCACAAGGTGCCACTATACAAACAAACAAAAGAAAGAAAACAAGACATTGTGATGACACTATTGGCTATGACACACTTTAAAATAATAAGATAAAGAAAGTAAGATAAATAGTGATATGTTGCTGCTTTTGTATGTTCACAACAAAAATTATATTATAAGTCTAAACGTGAAGACTTGTAATTGGCTTTCTGTCGACTATTGTATCCTTTTTTGTTGTTTTTTAGCTGTAAGTCTTCCATGCTGTAATAAATAAATAAATAAATACTAAACATTTCTTGACATTAAAGAATGCTTACAAGAATTAATATCTCTAACTCTGATATCTTTCATTCGGAAAAAGATAAATAAATTCTAAGAGACTAGAGATTTCCTATTTCCTTTGTCTAAGTACTTCCTTGATTGGAGTAAAAGATAAACAGTTCTTTGATGTTTAGCTATCTGATTTTTATTAAAGTAATGTTAACTTGTTAAAGCTTTATTTTTATTTTTAGGGTTCCGTACGTCAAAAGGAAAAAACGGAATCCTTATAGGATCACTCGTGTGTCTGTCTGTCTGTCCGTCTGTTACAGCCAATTTGCTCCGAATCTAATGGACCGATTAAGTTGAAATTTGGTATACATATATCAATTTCTGTGACACAAACACGAACGTGTAACGTAAATAATCAATCAATCATAAATTTAATTTCAGATCATACAATCCACTTTGTTAGTAATTAAATACACATCTTAAACACTAGTGTTATTACATTATAATATTTGGCAAATTTAGGTCATAAATTACTAGTAATGTCAAAACAATTAATAATAATGTCAAAATCATAACCAAAATGTCAAAATCACCATTAATAATGTCAAAATCATAACTATAACGTCAAAATCACCATTAACAAAGTCAACATCACTAATAAGACAACCAATTATGCAATAATTAATTAAACATAATTTCAAGGCACGATTTGACGGTAATACCTGTGTCCTGGTCCAGTGCCTGAGTATTAGACCTTCCACCCTATCGGCTACAGTGACCATGAGCCTGTTGGCACTGTCCCGCACCCGCCACATCAGGGAGGCGACACGCTTTCGCATGATTGCATAAAAGTCGATACGTGCCTCTGCGAACATCCCTGATGCGCTACAGTGTCGTGGCAACCGCAACTGTGCCCTGTATGCGTTGTTGTACTGGATACGTAAGGCGCTGTAAGCCTTTTGCGTGTAATCGACCCATAGACTGCAGGTGTAAAAAGATTGGCAATATGCCCTAAATAGAGTAGTTTTAACACGAGGTCGTGCACTTTGCAAACCTATGGATCAGCATATTACTATGAACTTTGAATACCCCTATTCAAAATCACTTTTCGAGGGCAAATTATAAAATTTAAAAAAAAGTTTTGCAAACTGTACTATTTGACATATAATGAAATGAAAGGGTTTGTTGTGGGGGGACTCAATTTTCTTTTTCCATAATTTTAAAATAAATACTTTTAAATAAAATTAACATTAAAACTACTGAACCAAAAATGTTGTAGAAAATACAGAAAATTGTTCTATACTTATAAATTACAGGAAAGCCTTTAAGAAGTCTATGGTCTTAAAATAACATGGTAAATCTCCCAATATTGTGCGTACAAACCTACATTTGCAGTTGGAATGTGTGAGAGAACATGTTTTTCAATTACAATATTAAGTTTCTACTTCGGATAAATTCATCCCAACTACGAAACCCTTCATTGTGCGTAGTCCGACTTGGCCGGTTTTTTAATTTATTATTCGTCTTTGAAAGCCTTAATATTATTATTTCGTTTATTTACGCTTTGCATTTAATGGGGCCACTTACATCCCTTCCCGAGGGCGTTGTAAAAAGCCTCGCGAGGTTTTTATGAGGAGAAAGAGCACTAATCAATCTGTAAGTAAGCATAATAAGTAATAACATGATGCCGTCCTACGCCAAACGAAGTTTATCTCATAATATTAAACCATCAAAATATATATGTCGGAAATACGTTACTTGAGTTGACTAATCGGGACGCCAGCGCCACCTAGAGGCGTTCGACAGAGTCTACAACATGACGCTCGGACCGGAGCTGAGCAGAGTTCATCGGTGGCGGTCAAGCAGTGAACACGTTTAGAAACTGTCGCGCATTCCGAACATTCGTGTCATGTACCTGCAGTATGTGAATTGCTAGTGTGATTAATTTGATAGTAAATTATAATGTGATCTGAACTGCAAATGGTTTTTCTATTGCGCACTAACCAACACTACCCACAGTACGCCCACAGTAGTTAAAAATGCGACTTTCACTTGCATATTACTGATAATTTAAGGAATAACTTAGGCTACTTTTATTTTATAAAAAGAATAAGGGTCCACGCGAGCGAAACCGTGGGCAGCAGCTAGTTATTATTATTATATATTACTAATAATAAAATAATAAAAATACCGAAACCACTCAATAATAATATGCGTGAAATACGGAGGACCATGCTAAATCATTGACATTAACCGTTTGAAAACGTAGACCAGTACATCAACAAAACAACACTTTTCTTCTTCTATCGTGCATGTCTAAAAATACTGGAGGTTGATAGAGGTAAATAAAGGAGATTTTTAACGAAGGACCACTTCCTTAACGCCATTAGGGTCTCGCCAATTTCTCATTCAAAGTTCTCGCTCCCCCTTCAAACTCCTACTTGACATACTGACAACGCGCCGACAAGGACCAATCTTTTACCCGGCCCACGTCAAAATTACTGTCCTATTAACCACAACTCATTCTTCCGAGCAAAAGTCACGGAAATGGGTTACCAATGTTATTTAAAAAGTCTTTTAACATAATTTCCTGAGGCGCATTCCAAGAGGTGGAAGTTAATTTATTTACTCCATCAAATTCAATTTGCTTGCTAAATAAACAGCTGGTTACGGTGGTATTTTTCATAGCTTCGTACTTAAACAAAATTGTTATTAATATAACTATTTATTGTTATTCTATTTTCTGGTAAAATTTCGACAGACTCAGGATAGAATACTAAATTATATCCATGATATTTTAACCTTCTGTTTGTTGCTTCGAAAGATAATTTGTGTATTATGGAGATTGATAACTCATAGCTCGTTGGTAAGTGTATCAACCAGGGAGGTTGCGGATGCAGATTTTTTAACATCTGCGGATAAGCGCCACGAAAATCGAAAGATGTGGAGTTTTTTTCTCAAGTTTTTTTAAGGGATCCGTCAAGACGGTATAGCGAAATTTAAAATTTCTTACGTTTTTTTGCAAATTTCAGCGCTGTTTTGTTATATGTTGATCATAATTCTATTTGCAGCAATTATAATAAAATAATTACTAAATTATAATCACTTCAAAATCTATCTATCTCTCAAAATTTTATGTTTGGTGGATATAAGACTATTTCGTGAAAATGTGACGATTTAGAGCTTTATTGATGATTTATGATTATAATTTCCATTTTTTTGATTATGATTTTACTTATATTCACCCTTTTCCACCTACATCTGCATCCGCACGAGCTCCGCATTGGTTAATGCGGATGCGGAGGTCTAAATAAATGCGGGAGCTCCGAAATCGCGGATGCGGATGCGAATATCCGCAACATCCCTGGTATCAACATGGCAAAAAGGATGAGTCTTTTACTTTATTGCAAAGTAACTTAAATAGCAATAAAAACCGGCCAAATACGAGTCGGACTCGCACACGAAGGGTACCGTATTAAGATTAAGCAAAAAACACCGAAGAAAACACGTTTCTTGTGGGTATCCCCTTTGTTTTTTTTTTTTTGTTATGACGGCAACAGGAATACACATTATTGTATGTGAAGATTTCAACTGTTTAACAATTACGGTTCATGAGATACAGCCCGCTGATAGACATACTGACAGCGGAGGCTTAGTAATAGAGTTCCGTACCCTAAAATGAAAGAAATTGTTGCCAAGTCTAAACTAATAAATTATAAAGAGAAAAGATTTGATTTTTTATATGTTTGTATATTTGTATGTTTGTTTGTAATGGATAAACTCGAAAAATACTTAACCGATTTAAAAATCTTTCACCTGTAGCAAGCTATATTATCAGTAAGTAACATGCGGGTACGTTATTTTTCAAAAAAAAAATTGAAGTCCCTACGAAAATTGCCATAATGTAACCCAAGGTATAAAAAGTTAGGACCAGGCCCGGGTCGACGGCGCGTTGTGTTCCACGCTCGCCTCAAATAGATGTCAGCAGAATTGACGGGGTCCACTAGGGCCGATGCCTGCCGGGGTTGCGAATAAAGCCGAAAGGGAAATCGTGGCCCCGGCAACAGATATGGCAATCGAAGGAACACGGGTGGGTTTTAGTCAGTAAGAGTCTGACACATCCCGCTCCGTCCAGAGCGGGAGAAGTCATTTGATAATTTCCCACGCAAAAAAAAAAAAAAAGTTTGCCTATAAAAGTCATTATTTGGCGTGCGCTGCGAAAACTATTGATGATACATAATAGTAGATTGTTATACGAGGGGCTAAACTGGCCGCATGACGGCCTTTTTGAGCAAGAGGAGTGAAAAATAATTTACTACATGTTTACAGTACTTATCATTTCCCATAAAAAAGTCCAGAAGGATGTGTCTAACTATTATAGTTAAGTCACAATAACCGCATTTTGTTCAAATGAGTCAATCAAAACACAGGTAGAATCGAAAGATGATGATATTCGTATGATGATATTAATCCGTATCCAACTAAACAGTTTCATAATCAAGGTTGATTATCATCGCGCTATGACCCTTAGGAGCTGAGCAAAAAGTTAGAAATAACGCTAAGCGAAAACGAAGGAACAGCGCATTCGGACGATGCGAAGGAACAAGAAATTTCACGCGGACGAAGTCGCGGCCAGAAGCTAGTACTTGATATAACAAGTGGTTCTTGATGGCTAGGTCCTTGACGTCATCCTTACATATTATAAACAAAATCCCCCGCCACGTCTGTCTGTCTGTCTGAACGCGATAAATTAAAAAACTACCGAACGGATTTTCAAACGGTTTTCATCAATGGACGGAGTGATTCCTGCGAAAGGTTTTAGTGTATAATTCATTAGGGTTTTGTGTAAATTGGCTTACATTTGACGATTATAGTTGAAGATAACGGACAAAATGATGCCGACTGGGAGCTTTATTGGCGTGCGCCGCGGAAATCGTAAAAGTTATATAAAATTTATGTTCTACAGTATTGTTCATCTTAAAAATATTAACAAAAAATTTGCAATGGCATATTATGTCTATCTTCTAAGGATGACCCACAATAACCATTTTTATCTTTCAGAATTTGATGAAAATTTCATTGTTATTTTCGAAGCTTTTTTGACAGGTTTCATATTAATCCTTATCCAATAAAATATGTTATTTAAATTGGGCATTTAATTTAGATTAAAATGTGCCTTGCAATCATATCGTTTCAATTAACAGTTTAAAAAAATTCACATTTTTTAAATTACGCGTGATAAAGTAATTACGGTTGACGGCAACGCGGGCCCAGCGGTAGTAGTCAATGACCTCTTCCTCGGCTATTAGAAATCCCGGTAGTACGTTCCCGTGGGATATTTTCCGACATCCACGCGGGCGAAGCCGCGGGCAAAAGCTAGTTGATAATAATAATAGGACCACATTCACTGCTGTTACCATCATTACGATAATATTCTTACGAAATTCCACCATCTTTTTTTCGTGATTTAATTTGTGCAAATATGAAAAATGTTATTTCAATTTTAAATAAGCAGTAGGCGACTGAATGAAAATTGGGTTGACTCGGGACCCGCAACGAATTTAATGAGAAAAAATATTACGAATGTACCTATTTTTTATGTTTCTCTTCACAACTGATCGTAAAGATATATTTTTGTTTGTTTATTTTACTTCCGTAATAATCTTAATCTGTTGTAGGAATGTAAAGGTTTTTGGAAAGATCTTCAGTAACAGATTGTTCGGTAACTACACATCGACCATAATGATTTTATACTCAATCAGACATGAGTGATATAGTTATACCTATGCAGATCGTGTGAATATGTTTTACCTACACACTGACACAATTTTAGAGGTATGAGGAACAGGGTGTAGAGTTCAATCATCCTCTATAGAAAAGGGAGGATCCTCCGACCAGACGGGTGCCGTGTCTGGCGGGCAATTGCCAAACGGTTGAAGTCGGGATCTTGTATTATACATGTCACGTAAGGCCGCAATATTGTTAAGGGTGTGACAATACATGAAAATATATGATAAGTTGAGGAAGTTGCTAAGACCTACAAGCCTAACAGTCTTTACGACTCTAAGGCCCGTATTACAGAACGTCACTCAATACTCAAGCATTACTTAAAACTAAATTCAAGCCATTTGATTGGTTTAAACTAGTTTTAAGTAATGCTTGAGTATTGAGTGACGTTCTGTAATACGGGCCTAAGCCCCATAACCCTAACCTATCATATACTCGTACCTAGTATGATAGATAAATATATAAATAAGTTCAGGATGTCTGTACCATGTCTGTTGGATCATTCGATGGTGGCGAGTGTGTTGGATCATTCGGTTCCCTACAAAATGGTTGAGCTGGATGGTGCTGATCCACGCGTCATGTTCGTGAACGGGCGCCGTCAGTTGAGACTGGTCATCTCTTATCTGCCAGGGCTTATTTTTAATCATATATTTGCAACTGCTTTGATTATTTTTTGTACATTGTTCTCACATATAGAAGCAACAAGAATAATGTACCCAGAATTTTGTAATATCTATATTTAAAAGAGTGGCCTTGGAGTTTCTTGCCCGTTCTTCTCCATAGAGATCTACGTTTTGGAATGGGCAACTAGCTTCAACTTTCTGACTAACTGTGTGTTCTGCTGTTGATGATCGTTGGTTGCCGTACAGTTGGCGCAGTGTTTCTTCTTGCTGCAATGATGGCTCGAATTTGATTCAACAGCTGTGGACCGAAGTAAATTAAAATACATGCTAAAGTTATAATTACAAGTGAAGTACTGATTCTAGCTATGTATGTGTTAGACTTTAATTGTTTCCAAATATAACTGAATTTGTTAGTTTGTTTCGGATGTGACTAAATGATCGAAAACTCCTTTTGACCTGTCTAATACTTTATTAAATTCATTAAATTCTTTTAAATTCTTTATTTCACCAAAAGCCATCACAGTACAAGAACCAAAAACTTAGAGCATATAAGGCTTATAACTAGGTCACAATACTTTTAATTCCCTGACTCCTAAACTAGGTGTATGTGCCTGTGTTTTAGGAGTCAGTGATTCTCCGTAAAACAAGACAAAGCCACAATATAATAAAACGGGACGTTACAACAATAAGCAAATGGTGTAAAAGAAAAACAGGATATAAACTATGAAAAGAAAACACAAAATGAAAAACGTTTAACTTTGTGGTGAGGTGAATAAATGTAGGGTCCGAGTGCGTGCGTGTGTGTGTGTAGTGAGTAAGTGTAGGATGTATTATACTATATAATATTATACTAATTCTTCTTTGGATATATCTTTTATGTTTGTTAGTAAAATCGTTGTATTAAGGGACAAGTTCGTTGTTTTGGAATAAGAAGCTAGCACTGTCATAGTTGATGTTCTTTTTGCGGCAAGTATTAAGTGTTTTAATGACCCAATTCTCGGAGATATGTAGAACTCCGACATCTTGAATCGTAATTTATTTTCTTTGACCGTCACACACAATTGATATGGCTACCGGTTTTGTTATAATGAAGAACCAAGTGTTTTGCATGAATAATTGTTTCTATACAACATCTGTCGATATTTTGTAGGTCTTTGATGTGCATTGGGTTTGGGTGTAGTTCTCAGTTCTGAAGAGTTGTTCAACTAGGCAATTTTTATTTAATTGCATGTTCTTGACAGCTACAGGATAGCAGACAAACTCTGTAGTACTACGAAGACAGTCTTAAAATTATTCTTGACTTAGTTCAAAGTAACGCTCGTTGTTGTAATATAAACCCATGAATATCTGCTGAATGGTCAAACAGTCGAATGATCCATCTGTTTTTCGCTCTGAAATAGGCGTAACGTGTATCAGAGTATATTTTGTTACATCGTGTATTGTGTATATGTACACTCTTATGTGCGTAGTACATATTTACGTTCATCTCAGTTTGTATTATTTGACCTGAATAATTTTTAAGTTTGATGGTAGCTTTTGATTAGCCATTTTTATTATGTTGCTGATGTGTCTTGGTGTTAATATACTATATACATATACAGTTGCTTTTTGTACATCAATTTCAAGTATCCCTGTATAGTAGTCCATAATTTCATTTAAATAATTGTTTGCTAACTCGTAGGCTTGCATTACTTGTATCTTAATATGATTTTTGTCAATTGATTTATACCAAACATTGTTTCCATTCATGAACGAAATTGCTTCATTCAATTTTGCTTGGAACTTCTCTAACTTTTTTTGGATTTGCTCTTCAGTTTGGTTTTACACCTGTGATAGTAGATATCATTATCTTTGTTTGATGATTGGCAGCGTCTATAAGTTTCTTCTGATTGTTATTTAATGTTATTATGTCTCTGTATACTTCATCATTAACTCCGAACACCGATATTAAGAGTTGTCCCAAGATACCTCTTTTCTCCCTAACACTTTTTATCTCTATTAGGTATTACTTTGTTTTCTCAAAATTTACTTTTTCTTCGTTTAAATGGTGATAAAATTCATTGCAATGCGTATCCTTCATGATGTCTTGAGTTTCCTTGCAAAGTTGTTGAAATTGTGATGTTTTTTTTCTATCCTTTTTTTGTCTAGTTCCAAGTTTTGACTCTCGTAATCTGTTTCAATTCTAAACGTTCCTCAATTAATAGTTGTGGTTCCTATTTTTTTAACATATAGTCCTGGATTTATATTTTTTAATGTGTATGTACTCGACACGGTGCTAAATTAATAGAATAATTATTGTATGTAATAGTTATCCCTTTATCCAATTTTTTGGTGATCGTATACCTTTTTTGTTTATTGTGATATGTTACATTGCGTAGACGTTTGTCTGTCTTTCCTCGTTGTACCAATTTCTTTGTTTTCGTTCACAGGGAGCGAGATCGACGTATTAATTGATCTTTTCTGACAAGCGCCTGTTGATTTTTGAAGAATTACCACTCCTGGAAGTCGGTTTAAAAACCACCCCTTATTGCTACGGCATAAAAACTCTGGGTTACGTAGACGTGCGGTTTACTGTATTTCTAAAGTTCTAAGTCACCACAAACTATAATAAGAATACCTGAACTTAATGCTCTAAATAAAAGTCAACACATCTGTGAACAAGCGTAAAGACAAAGGTTTTTACTGGAACAATTACAATTACAGACTGATATACGTAACTACCTTTATTTCATCTTATACTAAAACAAAAGATAACGTAGGTAATAGAGACATGAAAATGAGGTTTCATTTGCAAAAGGTCAAGGAAAGCTGTTGCCAAGAATAATTATTTGAGACTGGCTGTGCCCGCGGTGCCAAGTAAGTTTCAATTTTCTGAGATCAAAAGAGCCGATGTCCTTCTTCAGGTCTGTTTACATTAATTTGAAGAACGTATATTAAATCTGATTAGAATCATAATTATACTTAATGTCTGCTCGTCTGTCTATTTTTTACGTTTCTGCGACTTTAGTAATTTGGATAAGTGGGCCACTTGGTTGTGTTGTGCGCTCGCTTTGCTCGGTCATCGCTTGAGTAAGCACGCTCTGCTAATTCGTGCCATTTATATGGGCTCACTTCGCTCGCTCGTCACGAAACTGTGCTGTGAAGTGACTCGCTTGAGAGATGGAATTGGATTTCTGCAAGGATATGATTTGTATCCAGAATTTTTTTAAGCTGTTTAAGTGGGCGGCAAACATACATAACTTGTGTAAGGTATATATGGGCGCCAAACCATTTGATTTTAAGCCTATTTTGATTATTTTGTACTTAATCTGACTTCCATGTTATTTCTTGAATTAATATTTGTATTTCCGGTCGAATTTATAAGTTTCTATTATGTTACCTACTTCCTTTTGATTTATTTAAAATATTGTAATTTCCTTTGGAATTTATAAAAGTTTCTATTATGTTATCTACTTCTTTTGATTTATTTAAAATATTGTGGTTTCCGTTTGAATTTTGAAATACTTTCTATATTGGTATTAAGAATTTATCTTGACATCCGCTTGAATTATTTAAAATGTATAGAGTTAATACTATTAAGGATTTATCTTGACATCCGCTTTAGTTATTTAAAATATAGTTTCCTTTAGAGTTTATGTTATTAAGAACTTATTTTGACTTACATTTCCGCCTCCGCCATTTTTGACTGCCTCGTTGGTCTAGTGGTCGCAAGCGCTACTGCTGAGCATGAGGTCCTGGGTACGATTCCCGGGTCGGGCAAAGTGTTATTGGGTTTTTCTATCTGAAATTTCTCAGTAGCAGCCCGGAATCTGGATTTGTGCCCGGTTGATGGCAATAGGCTCGCCCTCTATTACATGGGACTTAAACATAACTGGCGAAATGTGGGTGTACCTGCTACAGGGACACCTCTGCCCAACCCTTCGGGAAAACAAGGCGTGATGTTATGTGTGTACATTTCCGCTTGATTTATATAAATTACTTTTAGCGGTAAAGATCGCGGCAAAGTTTGGCGGTTATTTTGTGCATAAAAACTGTTGTAATACGAATGGAAAGACATTCTTTGTGCGCTGCTCGTGAAATAAACACCCTGAAGTGTATGTGTATGTTCTTTGTACTCTCTTTAACATTGTCCCGCTATTTCCTATTGCTGTGTATTTGTGTAATATATTGGTGCAAACCAATATGTGTGACTCCGGCAACGTCGGCGATAATGCTCCGACATATACAAAATAGCTAGTTCTGATTTCCTGACCTTTATCATTACGCAACTACCTTGAAAAAGCTCTGGAAACCAGTTTCTCAAACATCTCCTTTCTCCTTAGAGAAATGAAGTAAAAACGAATTTAAATAAATGTTGAACTGAGAATTCTTAGCATTTTATTCCTAGAACTTACTTATTATTCACTTCATTGTTTTACCTGCTAGAGTCCGCTTTGCTTAATCAATAAATTAGCCGACGAACTACTTCTTCGTCTAGATTTAGCTACGCTGAACCTGCAGCGTCTGCTTAAATGGTCTGTTCTAAAATGTAAATTTTTAAACATTAGTTTTAATCTGCTTTACGTATAGGGCTTCCGCACTTCTGCAGCGCTTCGCAGATGTTCGCGGAAGCCCGTGTTGACGATTTTCATGGTATTATGAGGAAGAGAACAGCGTCAATAATGGCTAAGTTGCGCGGTAGCTCCAACAGCATACTAAAAACATTATTAAACAAAATGGACAGTCCCTTTATAAGGCACTGGGTACGGAGGCACGTGCCAACGTGTGTTGGGCCACGTCAGTTTTAGTTGTTTTAGTTTGTAAAAGTTTACTAACATAGTTTTTAAGTCATTGTTACTAACACTATATGGATTGTGTGTACTTGTATTATTTATTGAAAGGTTATTTAGAAGATATTCTTAATAGTAGCTTAGTAATAATCTTAAGTAAGCTTTTTATAAATATTTTATTGCATCAATTATAACAGAATATTTATAAGATTAGACACAACAATTCTTGATACTTGATACTTATTTATATTTACTCAGTCCAGTCAGCCATTTATTTCAAATAAACAATTTTGGGTGTTATTTTTTATAGTCCTGAAATAAGAATTTAGAATCTGTGTACACGGGTATCGTATTACCCAAGATCTGGTAAAAAATAAAACAATTGAAACTACGGTGTGTGATTTTATTTAGATTTTTTTTGTAGGTGCTGATGAAAACCTTAACTATAACCATAATACATCATCATCATCATCATCAGCCTATAAATGTTCCCAATGCTAGGACACAGGTCTCCTCTCTGTGAGAGGAAGTGGGTCGTAATCCACTACGCGGGCCCAGTGCGGGTTGGTAGATGTCACATATCTTCGAATTTTCGGTTCTAGGACATGCCGGTTTCCTTACGATGTTTTCCTTCACCGTTTTGAGAGCAGTGGTAATGAAATAATTTACACAAAGTAAAGCGCCAGCCAGGGCTAAAAACCCACGACCTACAACTCAAAGTCGCGGCCGTTACCACTAGACCACCACTGGGCCATCACTGCCCTGCTCTAAGGGCAAACTATTATTGTTATGATTTTCAACCGGTATGAAATAACTGGTTCAAACTAACGCCATGTTACTACAAGTATTATGTAATGTATTTAAATGTTAAGTACCTAGGCGACCGAGCTCTGCTTTGATGAAAATAGAGAATACTCATTTAATAGTACAGGATAGTTCTTACTAATTCCATTCTGTCATGATAGTAGGTACTTTCAAATTCCATGCTGCCGTGATAGTAGGTACCTACATACTAATTCCATGCCGCTTTTCATTATTCTAAGGTAGCCATCTTGTTCTAAACTTTGGAGACCGAGCTCTGTTCGGGTTAAAATACGGAGAAAACGAATCTTCCCAGATATGAGACCTAGCTAGTTTGATTTTTCGCCCTGTAAACCCCTATATTGCAACTTTCATCGAAATCGTTAGAGCCGTTTTCGAGAAAGTGATTGTAAATACATTTAATATATATACAAATATTGCTTGTTTGATAGTATAGGATCGGATGTGATCGGTACATACCTACAGGTGCCTATAAAATACCAATATAATTACGTACGTAGGTGTCAAACTTACTAAACAAGCCTAAAAAGTATCAAAGAAAATGTTGACTTTGTCACAAAAACAAATTTTTAGAGCCACGGAAAGACATAAATAACCGTATATTTTTAACCTAGTCTTGAATGGTGAATTGATACAAATAAACAGGCTTATGTTAAACCCAGCTACCTTTTGAAGCCCATACAAAGAACGTATATATATTTGTTATACACATAAACGGCTTAAAGCGTCCCAAGACAAAAAGTAGAAAATATAAAAATAATACAAAAAACACAAATGTTACAAAGAAAAGTCTATAGATATTTTTCTATCGGATAAGCCATGTCCACCGTTTCCAAGTTTTCTAGAGCACGTTGCTTAGGCCGGTTATAGAACTGCGCACAATATTTCCGGAAAATATGCTTTGTTTCTGAAGCCAATTAAATTAATATCATTATAGATTCAAGCTTCAAAGCTGCAGCTGCAACGACGTAAATAAAGCCAACTGGATTCTGCCCGCGACTTCGTCCGCGTTAAATTTCTTGTTTTATCATAAAATACACACATGACAATGCTGTAGCTTCCCATAGTATAATAGCATAATCAGACTTAATGTTCCCACTGCTGGGACACAGAACTCTCTTCGAGAGGGAGTGGGTTGTAATCTACTACGCGGGCCCAGTGCGGGTTGGTAGATATCACATGTCTTCGAATTTTCGGTTCTAGGACATGCCGGTTTCCTCACGATATTTTCCTTCACCGTTTTGAGAGCAGTGGTGATGAAATTATTTACACAAAGTAAAGCTTCCCATAAGTGAACGATTTTTCGGAATCGGATCTGCAGTTACGAAGGTTATTCCGTACATACAAGCTCAAAAATTTTACCTCTTTATTATATTAGTATAGATCAATCAATCCTCTACCTCCAGGAATGCGGATTCTTTCCATCCTTTGCCTTTTTTCCCAACTGCGTGACAGCAAAGACAGGGTTCAAACCTCAGACCAAATAAAAAACCAAGACAGCGCTATCGTTGTCGCTAGCGCTGTTTGATTGTTATGGTTGTAAATGTGTGCGTGTGAGCGTGTATGCACAGAGCGGAGGTGTAGTTTTGGCATGCTTCACTGTATTGTTCGCTATGTTTTGTTTTTTATTTGGTCTGAAGTTCAGACAGTCGGGATCCATAGACAGGGAGGCGACGTATGTTTTCGGTTAGTGAGTTTGCGAATTACATAATTATTCTTAGCAAGCCTCCAACTCCATAGTTAACTCCATAAAAGCATGATTTATTTATCCCCTATACATAATCTTGTTAGCATCTGTTTTGTTCGCTTCTTAAGGTGTTGTTTTGTTTTTTTGTAGTTGTTTCTTTGGCGTAAGGAACGTCCCATGCTACGCTTGGCTTGCTGGCTTTCTGTCTGATGTGGTAACAGTAACTTAAAATAAGTTATGGAATCAGGCGGGAAATCCATGATGAAATCCATCATCCATGGTGATTCCATGATGGATTTTACATTTATAACCTAAACATCTTGTTTTAGGGTTCATGTATTACCAGCTTTACATAAACATGTAACTATTTGACAAACAACAAACAATACATTTAGACAACTGATGTACACTATTACGTTTACGTAGATGACTCCATTTACTTTCATGTGATCCTAGTACTCGTGAAACAACTAAAGATGACTATTACTCGTAATGTGAGAGATAAGTTACATTTTATTCGTGACATAAAATTACGTCACACCACGCCTGTATGTCTTCAAGGGATAGGCAGAGGTCTATAGTACCTACATATTTCTTTAGATATGTTTAAGTTCCCTTTAACAGGAGGTGAACCTATGGCCATTAGGTACTCGAAGGCCTATTATGAACGCGCGGAGTAAACGTAACGTAAATTAGGACGATTCGCACATAATTATTTAGTCCGAAGACTTATACACATCTATGGGTACCTAATACTAATTGAGTTGTACTAATTGTGAGGGACTTGTGGCAGCCACACGGGTCGATCGATCAGGTTAAGCTACACTTGCTGCGGTTGGTCCGTGGAGTCCGTGGTGACCATCTTTACATACCGAGACTCCTACGTGCCTCGGTAAGCACGTTAAACCGTTGGTCCCGGCTGTCATTCGTGGATTTTTGACATTACGGGTCGGCAGAAGCCCGAAAGTCTGACAAACAGTCTTACTAAGGGGTATCGTATTACCCAATAACTGGGTTGTGGAGGTCAGATAGGCAGTCGCTCCATGTAAAATACTGGTATTCAGCTGCATCCGATTGACTGGAAGCCGACCTCAACATAGTTGGGAAAAGGCTAGACAGATGATGATGGGTAAGACTTACTGACTAAAACTAAAACCCACCCGTGTTCCTTCGGTTGCCCTGTTGCCGGGGGCCGAGTCTGACCCACCTTCTAAAAAAATATAGGTATTACTGTCTTGTTCTTAAAAAGAAATGAGTTTCTTCGTCAAAGCCGATTAGCGAAAGACTTTGAAGATTTAAATGTACTTAAAGTAATTAGAAATGGGATTAAAGCTGAAAGTAACATGACGTTTCAATTTGAAGTTTAATCTATTTTTTCAATCGTTCAAGACATTCCGAAAACAAACTGATTCGATTCGATTACTTACAAATTATTGTCGTGGAAAAATACTAATGTATCCATTGCCATGATTTATAAAAAGTAGTTTGAAAATAGTATTAAAAAAAGTAGTGCCGACAGAAGTGATAACTTGAACAAGATTGCCTTGGTGGAAGAGAAATACTGGTATAGAACATTGGTCCGTAACCTTATCTAAATAAAGAGCACAATCACGTTTACAAAAAATAAAATACTTCCGTAACCTTTAAAGTAAAAATACTTGCATAGAACATTGATCCGTACTGTAATATAAATAAAGAGCACAATCGCGTTTACAAAAATGAGGTGTCGTCACAGTGTCGCGAAATCAATGGTTTAGTCCCACATCTCAAAAATGCCCTACGCGCCTAAAGAAGTTTTCACTTCAAAAATTATACTTAAACATAACATAACATCACGCCTTGTTTCCCCGAAGGGTTGGGCAGAGGTGACCCTGTAGCAGGTACACCCACATTTCGCCAGTTATGTTTAAGTAACGAAAAGAAAAAAAAAAAGAAAAAAAGAAATGAAAAAGAAAAAAAAAAGAAGAAAGAAAGAAGAAAGATATATTAATAAGAATTTCTTGGAACTGTGAACGCTTAAATCTCACTCACATATATCTTCTAGATTAATTGGTGGTATTTATAGTTTCAATATTGTTTCAAGGAACCTATAAAATAAAATTTGGCAAGAAACAAGGTCTCACAGCAAAAGTAAAAGAAAAAGTCCGAAAATCGGTAATTTTTAGTTTTATTACTTTTTTTTTGCGATTACAAATTTACATTTGCAATTGGAGAATTGACCATGACGTATATCGATGTATAGGAGAACATGCTTTTCAACTACAATGTTAAGTTTGTTTTTGGGATAAATTCATCACAACTACGGAACCCGTCATTGTGTGTGGTCCGACACGCACTTAGTCAGTTTTTGAAGTGAAAACTTCTTTAGGCGCGTTGGGCATTTTTGAGAGCGGACTAAACCATTGATTTCACGACCTGTTACCGACACCGTGGAGTAAAAGATATCAACGCGTTGATCACTGCGGTGCGTGCAGTAAAAGACATCAACGCGTTGATTACCGCGATGGCGATTTTTTTCAAGTTTACACTTCTGTCGGCACTCCCGGAGTGCCATTTTTTTTATCTTGGTACTACGTTCTCGCGGAATGACTTCCAACCTCCAAATGGGCGACGCCATGGGCAAAAGCTACTCGTTCATAAATAAACAATTCAAAAGTTTTAGGATACGCAGATCGTAACACCCAATACGCTTAAACATACTTAACCAATCTCATAAAATATTGGTACCGATTGATACTTTAAGTATGAGTAAAGCCTACAGAACAAAATAAAAGCCTCTAATGTAACTTCCGAACAAACCAGGTAAAGCTCCTGACATTGAACTTTCAACAACATTCACTGTACTTACGGACACTCCCCCACATTTATAATAGAGCAACACTTTGGCAAGCGAACTCAAACTTTATTTAATGAAGGAGTGAGTTGAAAATAGCTTGAGAGTAATTTAGTTTTGTGACACAGTATTGAAAACACTTCATTTAGCTGGCAGTATGGTCACATGCCAAAGTCCACTTTTGTAGGTTTAGAGTTTTGACAGCGTTGTTGAAAATCCTCTCTGTAACAGATTTATAAGTCTTATCTATTGAGCCATACTTCGACGGCTACTTAAAGTTTGGTAAGTAAAGGATAATAGATTATTATTTTGGTGAAAATAACCTTAGTAGTTAAGGCGAACGCGTCAGGATAACCCGCGAAATTTAAATTTTCTTGCGTTTTTTGCTATTTGCAGGTGACTACCAGGTTTTATGTTGATCTAAGTATGATTCACGGCCGTATGAAATATTTATTTATAAAATATAAATCCTAAGAATCATAAATACAACTCTTTAAGCTCATATAATCCTATTGAATGACTATTTCATGAAATTATGACATTTTAGGATTGTTCTAAGGAGTTGTATTGCTGATTCTAATGATTATACTACTACAAAAGAAATATTGTTGTAATACCTACAAATATTGTTGTTGATGTATTTTTTTTTATTTTAATAGAGTCTAAATGTATTTTTATGTCTAAGTGTTTTGTATTGTTATTAGAGTATAAGTATTATATGAATGAGGTTTTATGACCATGTAAATGTAAATATTCGTATTTTTAGCGGCGGATGTGTCCTGAACATAATTATACCTTACCAACTTTTTATGTAACATATCCAACGAATAAATGTCTTTGTCTTTCTTTATAATTCTGTAAAGCCATATTTGTTACGGTCGCGAATCATGTTTTATTCAAGATACAACATCACGCGGACCTGCAAATTGCAAAAAACGTAAGATAATTTTAATTTCGCGGGCTACCTTACTTAGCGCATTTTTAGTGGCATGAGGAACAGGGTGTAAAGTTCACTCATCCACCATAGAAAAGGGAGGATCCTCCGACCAGACGGGTGTTGTGTCTGGCGGGCAACTGCCCATCATCGGTTTGAAGTTGAAATCTTGTATGTATGTCGATCGCTCGGTAAACTCTAACTGCGCGATGCAGGATTTTTGTGACGTCATGTCTATGATGCGTAGTTCGTATGTGGCGGTGTAACCGCTACACATCCCCCTTAACCTAGTTATTTTATATTAGTCACTATGCGAGAGCAATGGTGGCCCAGTGGTAGCGGCCCCGACTTACGAGTGGTAGGTCGAGGGTTCAACCCAGGCAGGCGCTTTACTTTGTGTAAATAATTTCATCACCACTGCTCTCAAAACGGTGTAGGAAAACATCGTGAGGAAACCGGCATGTCGCAAAACCAAAAATTCGAAGACGTGTGACATGTACCAACCCTCAGTGGGCCCGCGTGGTAGATTACAGCCCACTCCCTCTCGAAGAGAAGAGGCCTGTGTCCCAGCATTGGGAACATTATAACCTGATTATGCCAGACACTATGCTCGATTTAAGTGTAGATTAAGTCAGTTTAAAACCACTTGATTAATAAGATAATTACGGCTATAATGGATACACTTCGACCTTTAATCATCGGTTACCCGGTGAAATAAGCTCCTTAAAATATGACAAACTAGCTTTGTTTAAGTCATGGTCTACCCATGTGCCAAATTTCATCTAAATTCGTTCAGCCGTTTTAGCGTGAAAGTGTAACAAACAACAAACTAAAAAAATCAAATCTTTTGTCTTTATAATAATTAGTTTAGTTATAAACCCGAGATATCATGGAACTTTACTCAGCGGGCATACAGCGATCTACGCGGTCAATATAGTAATGCACTGAGAGTGCTGCTGCGGCTACCGTGGCGTTGTAGTGCATCGGGGATGTTTACGGATAATAACATTGATGGCTTTGCGGCCATTGTTAGAAAAATATCTGCATCCCTGATGTCACGTGTTCGCGGCAGCATCAACAGTATTCTCAGTGTGTTCTCAGATCGGTGGGATTCCCCGATGTTGCGGAGGTGCAGCTCCACGCTGAATTTTAATTTTATGTTAAGTGTAATCTGTGTTTGTACCTACTAACACTAGATGTTAAGTAAATTGTTACTAACCCTATGGACTCTTTCTGAAAATAAAAATATTCTATTCTATTCTATTCAAAAAGAGAAAAGTTCTCTGGCAAAATCGTTTAAAACATTGCAAAAATAACGCTTCCTAACCGAATCGTATCAAACAAAAACAGATTTAGGTAGGTAGGTTAAGTTAGCCACAAGAAAACCCAAAAGTTATCAATGAGGCTCGAAAGGCAAGTTCCGTACTTACTTGTAAACGACTGAACACGCACTTAAGTAAGCATAATTGTGTGAAAACCGACGAGTCGTGCATCTGACGTACAAGATTGATAGAACCTTTGTCGAGATATAAACTTACTGAATGTGACACTGGCCAAAAAGTTTCTGGACGCAAATGGAACTAATAATATTCTATTATCCCCTTGAGCATACGCATAATCAGAATATAATGTTCCCACTGTTGGGACACAGGCCACATCTCAGTGAGAGGGAGTGGGCCGTAATCCACCACGCGGCCCAGTGCGGGTTGGTAGATGTCACCATGCCTTCGAATTTTTGGTTCTAGGACATGCCGGTTTCCCCACGATGGTTTCCTTCACCGTTTTGAGAGCAGTGGTGATGAAGTAATTTACACAAAGTAAAGCGCTTGTCTGGGTTCGAACCTAAGACCAACAACTCGTAAGTCACGGCCGTTACCACTGAGTCACCATTGCTATACCCCCTTGATATGGCTGTAAAAGCTTCTGCGATTTTTCAATTCAAGACTGAAATTCAGAAGACCTACACTGAAAGACCTACACTGTCCTCCCATAACTAGTAACACTGTTATTTGAAAGTATTATAAAAGCCAATTATTTTCAAAAGAGTAACCGTGGAGTTTCTTGCCGGCTCTTCTCCATAGGAAACGACCAATTGGAACCGTGCACCTATCTTCTGACGTTTCATAAGTGTTCATGTAGGTTTATGTGTAATAAAATGTCTATTTTTATTTTTTTATTATATTTTCTGCCTTATCCATAGATTTAGGCCGATAGACTGATGTCGGTCGCGTACATCGGTCGCGCGTGCGTATATACATTGTGTTCTATATAACACCATACTGCGACGCTGACGTCAGCGGCACGTGCGTACGTACATTCCGTACACGACTGACATCAGCGTAAAATGAATTCAGGCCTTAGGTTTCAAACGAGGGGGTTGCGACAATCGTTGATAGGTTTCGGCAGCTGGGACTCGAGGTGGCCCTGCACAAGTCCGAGGCCATGGGTTTTCATGGTCCTCGGAATGCGCCACCGTCGGGTTCCCAGGTAATGGCGGGAGGGGTTCACATCGGTGTCGAGTCGACGATGAAGTATCTGGGACTCGTCCTCGACAGCCGGTGGAATTTCGTCGAACATTTCCGACGTTTGGCTCCCAGACTGGAGCAGGCCGGGGCTACCTTGAAGCGGCTCCTGCCCAATCTAGGGGACCCAAACGCCTCCTGCCGGAGGCTCTACGCGGGGATCGTGCGGTCCATGGCCCTCTACAGGGCGCCAGTGTGGGCGAGTTCATTGAGGCTGCGGCCAGCCCGCCGGTTGAACGCGTCCCAGAGGGTCATGGCCATTCGGCTGGCCCGAGGCTACCGCACGGTCTCCTGCGAGGCGATGAGCCTCCTTGCCAGATTACCACCATGGGATCTGGAGGCAAAGGTCCTCGCGCACATCTGGGAGTGGCGCGAGGAGGCAAAACGCCGGGGCTTAACTCCGATGCCGCAAGAAATCGTGGCACAGCGGACAGAGATCCGGCGGGATCTCAAAGCGTCATGAAGAGTGCGATTGTCGCAACCCAGCGCTGGGCACGCCACAATTGCGGCGATAAGACCCCTCTTTGAGGAGTGGCTTGAGAGGCGCCATGGCGCCCTCACCTTCCGCCTGACGCAGGTCCTCACCGGACACGGCTGCTTCGGGAGGTTCCTGTTCAGGATAAGGCGGGAGGAAACGCCCGCGTGTCACCATTGTGTGGATCGCCCGGAGGACACGGTGGAGCATACGGTGGAGGTCTGCCCGACTTGGGCGGAGCATCGCCGTGTCCTCGTGGAGGCGATCGGCGGCGGTGATCTCTCGCGTCCGGCCCTGGTTCAGGCCATGGTACGGAGCGAGAAGAAATGGCAGGCCGTCACCTCCTTCTGCGAAGCGGTAATGCTCGCGAAAGAGGAGGCGGAACGCGTGAGGGAGAGGCAAATTTCGCGCCGCAGGCGCGGGCTTGCGGACGGTAAGCAATGGGTAGTTCGCCGTCCGATAAGGACCAAGCCCGGGTCGACGGCGCGTTGTGTTCCACGCGCGCCTCATAGAGATGTCTGCAGAATTGACGGGGTCCGCTAGGGCCAATGCCTGCTGGGGCTGCGAATAAGGGCCGAAAGGGACATCGTGGCCCCCGACAACAGGGCAACCGAAGGAACACGGGTGGGTTTTAGTCAGTAAGAGTCTGACACGAAGAGCGGGAGAAGTTATTTGATAATTTCCCAACCAAAAAAAAAAAAAGATTTCAAACGAGGAAAAAGGAAGAAATCATTTCAACCCTTAAACGCACACCGACTATCTTCTCTAGTGTAGGCTAGTCTTTCGGAAATCGCTAGAATTAACGGTAGAAAGTCATAATCACCACGCTTAGCTTACGAATAAAAAAACATTGCTGTCAATCTTCTTGACGTAAATCCTTGATCAGTTTTTATTTTCTTTACCCGAAGGGGGCCAAATGGAACCCTATTACTAAGCCTCCGCTGTCCGTCTATCTTTCAGCGGGCTGTATCTCACGAACAGGTAATCTCTCGTAATAGGTAGACAGTTTAAATTTTCACACATTGTGTATTTATATTACCGCTATAACAACAAAAAATAAAAAACAAATAAAGTTAATCATTAAAGGGGGTCGGTCCTCATACAAGAAACATGTTTTTTTCCGCATTTTTTGGTCGATTTTAATACGGTACGGACCCCTTCGTTTGCGAGTCCGACTCACACTTGGCCGAATTTTTTTAGGTTATTTTTGGATTGACGACGAACTGCGGGAAAACTTAACAAGTGTCGTCGGTAATGTATTAACTTTTATATTTGAATATAAATACTGAAAAAATAAAACTCAAAGTTACCTACTTGTAATTCTAGAATTAATTTTCTCGAATATAATAGAAAGGTCCCAAAGTTCCCAAACATTATTCACGAAAACATTATTTTTACAAGAAGCTTAGGCGTTATTGAAGAAAACTTTTTGTATTTAGCCCTCAAGCCCAGCACTACAAACAAAGATATAAAGCGCGTTATCCAACTCTCTTGGAGCGCACTCCATCAAACTTGGCTCTTCCATTTCACCCAAATCTTTTATGCCCGAATTTACTGAGCCCAGTAAATTAATCTTCGTACAGATTGGGACAATGGGGGACTTAGCAACATAATACAGTATTCCCGTTGGCAAAATTTTGCGCCTACAAAAGATTTGTTCTAAATAAATGAAGCTTTCGGTTTACGGATTTCTTTACAGCTTCTACGAGTTAAATTTGATTTTTGGAAACAATGATAGCGGAGCACCGTTTCACCTGCATTGTACCTTTTGTTAGATGCCGACCCCCTCGACTGGTGCCTTAATTATGTCCGTATAAATCGACAGAGCCGAAAACAGTCGTAAAATTCGTTCACAAAGGGAAATGAGTAAAATTGTACGGACGAAAATATCCGTTAGCCTTTCATTTAGAGTAACTTATTCACTTGTTGTAATTTTATGGAGGAAACGGAGCTATTCTTGGAAGTTTTATGCTTTCATTTCTCAGTCAATCATCTCGGTCTATTGTAGTTCAAGTTCCGCCATGTATTTTTTTCTGTTCTATTTTTAAAACAATGTCACTTCAACGACCGAGTGACTTGCGAATTAACATAGGTTTTTAAAGTGTGTAAGTTAATTCATATTAACATTAATTCATCAGAGAAAAAACAGCTAGGCTGAAGTGGGAGTGGGCCGGCCACGTCGCACGACTGCACCCGGAGAGATGGGCAAAGATCGTCACTCACTGGACGCCTGAAGGAGGACAACGCCGTCGAGGTAGACCGCGGTGAAGGTGGTGTGACGATGTAGTTATGTTTGTGGGGCCAACATGGCCTGAAATCGCACAAAATAGAGAGATTTGGAAGGAAAAAGGGGAGGCCTTTGCACAGCAGTGGGACACAAAATAGGCTAACAAAAAAAAACATTAATTTATCGTAGATTCGCTACAGAATTGTCTGGGCTGCTGCATGTCGGGATGTTTGAATAAATATTTGTGTAGTGTACAGGTTTTATTTCATACCAGCTTCTGCTAGCGGCTTCGCCGGACTCTAATTCTTTTTCTTAAATAAAAGTAGCCTAGGTTACTTCTGTCAAAATTGATTTAGCCATTTCGGAGATTAGCTCGAATCAATAGAAAGACAGACAAAAAAACGTGTGCGGTCGGGAGTGCCCCCGTCAGGAACGAAGTTCTTTCTCACGTATGATTTAAAACAAAATGTTTGCAGCCGCCATCTTGGATTTACATTTTAACCTCACTATTGACTTAAGCACCCTCGCAAACGATACCAATGACGAAAAATTTGAAAATTTTCACAGCTGACATCTTGAATTTAATTTTCAACCCCACTATCGGCTTTAACAACCCAGAAAACCATGAAAATGATACCAATGATGAAAATTTTTAAAATTCTCAGAGCCGCCAGCTTGGATTAACATTTTGACCTCACTATCGGCTTTAACAACCCCGAAAACCATGAAAACGATACCCATGATGAAAAATATGAAAATTTTTAGAGCCGCCATCTTGGATTTTCATTCTGACCAAATTCACGCTTTCTCTCTCTTTCTCCGGCGTGCAGTGTACTCGGGCCAATGTATACAATTTTATTCAACGACACTGTAATCACTTTACTCTTTTCTTTTGATTTTTCTGCCGGCGTTCTCTCTCTCTCTCTCTTTCTTTCTCTTTGAATTAGAAGAAGTCGACAGTCAGCATGTATTAACATTTTTAGCGTGACGATTTCTGAAAGTTTATAAGCCGCGATAAAGAATTTCGTTTAAATATTTTATTGTTTATTTTTATTTTTGTTCTTATTAGTATCGTTTACTATAATATTATGCATTTAGTAAAAAGCTGTTATTTTTACATTACAAACAGACACTTCAATTTTATTCATTTGTATAGATAATTGTGGGACGATTATCCGTAAACACGTCCAGAATACAGGAAAACTACGAGGGAAAACACATTTAATAGACTAGATAGATACTGACTTCAAAAACATGAAATTCTTGGGTCTACCAAGCATCCGAATAGTTGGCTTTGTAACACGAATTTGGAAAATGTTACCCAGTACTTACTAACAAAGTTTGTTGCTAATTAATCAAATTACACCTAAATTAATATAAGTTTCTCATTGAATTCCTAGTGGTACACACGGCTACATATCAAGCTATTCATTTCCAGCCTATGTTGATCTCGCATTGTATATGATTTCCGCATAATGAGAAGTCGGCTTATACTGGTAATGTTCAGCGTGATATGTAGCCGTGTGTAACTAAACTCACTCGTGTCTAAGTAACGTGATTGGAGCAACTGTAAATCAAGTACCTCCTATTCACGAATTAATTTAGATCAAGACCTAAGGTTAGCTTTTGTTATCGATCTACTTAACATAATGTTACTATTGTAAGTGGAATAGCAATATCTTGGTCTATAACTGGACCTGAGGGTAGGACTTAATACGTAGATATCTTCGCAATCTTGCTTGAATTTAACTAATTGTATTTGTTGTGGACGAGTATGTTTACCTAGGACAAACTGTCCAACTAGGTAGGTCCAACTTTGAGAAAGAGGTCAATCGTCGAATCCGACTCGGCTGGGCAACGTTCGGGAAGCTACGCAATAACTTTTCGTACCGCATACCACAGTGTCTCAAAACGAAAGTCTTTGACCAGTGCGTGTTGCCAGTAATGACTAATGGTACTGAAACGTGGTCGCTCACAATGGGCCTTATCAGAAGGCTAAAAGTCACCCAAAGGGCAATGGAGAGGGCTATGCTTGGAGTTTCCCTACGTTATCGAATCAGAAATGAAGAGATCCGCAGGAGAACCAAGGTAACCAACATAGCCCGAAGAATTGGCAAACTTAAGTGGCAATGGGCAGGGCACATTGCTCGCAGAACGGATGGCCGATGGGGTCGAAAGGTTCTGGAGTAGCGACCACGTACCGGAAGACATAGCGTTGGAAGGCCTCCCACAAGATGGACCGATGACCTTGTGAAGGCCGCAGGAATCCGCTGGATGCGGAAAGCACAGAATCGGTCGAAGTGGCGGTGCTTGGGGGAGGCCTATGTCCAGCAGTGGACGTCTTTCGGCTGAAATGATGATGATGATGATGATGATTTGTTTTTGCTGTTATTGTACTTTCTCACGATACACCATAATAAAACAGTCAACAAAACATTTCGGAATGAACGCAATAAATAAGCATGTTATGGTAGGTACACAAGCAGTATTAATTCTGTAGGCTTAGAAGACAGTAGATTTGTTGACCATTTTCTACACTGTCCTCCCATACCTATTAACACTGTTATTTGAAAATATTGTAAAAGCCAATTATTTTTAAAAGAGTAACAGTCAAAAATGGTATTCACAGATACGCAATGTTTTTGGAAGGCCTATTCAACGATACCTCACACCATGGGAAAGACGATAAAAATATCATCCCCACTTTACGTGCAGGGTAATAGTAGAAAAAACTATTTTGAAGGGTACCTCACCCTTCAAAATATTATTTCTACTTTTTTAATTTACCACTTCATTAGCGTGATAAATAATGTATTCCCATGCCATATTACAAGTTTCTAGTACTAAGAGTCTCTGAGCTAAGCCGCGGACAGACAGACAGACATGGCGAAACTATAAGGGTTCCTTGTTGACTACAGAAACCTAAAAATCAGAGGAAATACATAGGTATGTATGTAAAAGGTATATAACCCATACCTAATTTCCGAGTTTTCAGATTAGATCAGATTTATTATTGTCGGTCGCTTGCATCTTCTTACAATAAAAAGTGCGTGTCGGACCACGCACAATAAAGGGTTCCGTAGTTGGGATGAATTTATCCCAAAAACAAACTTAATTTTGTAGTTGAAAAATATGTTCTCCCATACGGAATAAATGGGAAAACATGTTTTTACAACTGCAAAGTTAAGTTGATCAATTATAACTCGTTAACTTGCAGAGCCTACTTAGTTGTGATAGTTTTCCTTTTAATTTCGTTATATAAACTATTTAGCTGGCGGGGGGGGGACACTTGACTCTAATTAGCACTTTAAAGCTTAATATTTCGCAAACGGATCCCTGAATCCAAAAATGATTTAACCTAACTCACAATGTTTTTGAAGGAACTTTCCAATGATACCCCACATCATGGGACAAAAAAAAAGAAAAAAAAACATCACCACTTTACGTGTATGGGAGATACCCAAAAAAAACATGTTTTTCATAATTTTGTTTTACCTTTTTGTCGGCGTAATTAATATGTATACCTATGCCAAATTACAGCTTTCTAGTACTAAGGGTCTAGGTACTAGACCGCGGACAGACAGACAGACATACAGACGGACAGACAGACAGACAGACAGACGGATATGACGAAACTATAAGGGTTCCTTGTTTACTACGGAACCCTTAAAAACAACTACTAGCGTCGACTTGAGAACCTCCTCCTTTTCTTCGTCGGTGAAAAAGTTAAAAAAAACCGCCAAAAAATCAAGATCAAACCAAATGCACGTCGCGTCGTTCTAGGTTTGAAATATTCGCTGAAGCTTTGAACGAAAATGGACACTTGCCCTTAAAAGCAAAACTAATGGTCTAGTTATTAAGTCAGCTCACAAAGTAGCACTTACGTGTCAATGACCAGAACTGGAGTAACGACAAAATGTTCACTAGACGAGGTCAAGGAAGAAAATGGCCGCGAATTGTTTTAGTAGGTAGGTAGGTGCCGGCCGGTCTATTTTGTAAAAATATCACCGTGAAAGTTTACGTGAAGTGAGCTGTCAGTCTACCTCATGCTAGGGTTTGACACTATTGACACTTCAAGCTTACTTCGTCATAATTTTCACGGTGTAATTTTTACCGATGACACTAATACTTAGGTATAGGTAAATTATTTTAAAAGTTTGTTTAAAAAAAAACAGTGGCGCTCCGGGAGTGCCGACAGAAGTGAAAACTTGAACAATTTTACTGTGCAGGAAATACTTTTAATGAGGTGTCGGTAACGGTGTCGCGAGTTCAATTGATTTTTCCCATCTCAAAAATGCCCAACGTGCCTTAAGAAGTTTTCACTTAAAAAACAAATCCAATATTCTATTTGAAATTAGTAACGTGATGAACACATCCTTGGGTTATTAATGTTAATTGTGATATTAAGTTAGTACAAATAACATAACATCACGCCTTGTTTCCCCGAAGGGTTGGGCAGAGGTGTCCCTGTAGCAGGTACACCCACATTCTGCCAGTTATGTTTAAGTTCAATGTAATAGGGGGCGAGCCTATTCCATCAACCGGGAACAAATCCAAACTCCGGGCTGTTACCGAGAAATTTCAGATAGAAAAAACCAATAACACTTTACTCGTCCCGGAAATCGAACCCAGGACCTCATGCTCAGCAGTAGCGCTTGCGACCACTAGACCAACGAGGCAGTCCGTGTATTATGTTAGTACCTACTTAATTATGTTAATTATAATATTTACCTACTTAATTATTTCAATACGTTGAGCTAAAAGGTTACTGACTTAATTTGGATAACGAAAACTGTAAGTAAAATATTATAAGTAGGTAATTTCTTTGTTCGATATAAAGAAATTACCTACTTATAATATTTTACAGATAAGTACATATTCTTTGCAGAGTTAAGATAATATCAAAATGACGAACTTTGAAAACTGCTCTGGATGGCACTAAAAACTTTAACCACTTCAATTCCCGGCAGAGGCTATGTGACTGTTGCTGTTAACTTTATTTTTAACCGACTTCCAAAAAGGAGGAGGTTATATGATCGTCGCGTATGTTAGTTTTTTTTTTTTTTTTCTTTTTTTTTATGTATGTCCACCGATTTCTCCGTCAATTGTGGACCGATTTTGAAAATTCTTTTTTTGTTTGAAAGGGTATGCTCTCGAAATGGTCCCATATAAATTTCATTAACTTTGCTTCGATAGTTTTTGAGTTAGCTTCAATAATACGTAGTTTTTCCCACTTAGTAGGTGGATGATATGATAAGTTCCTGTCACTGTTATTTACATAGCAGGTAGTGGTTTTCGAATATGTGTGGGGTAGGTACCACAACTCAAAAGTGAAAAATAAAAACGTTTTACAAAAAAAAAAACCGACTTCCAAAAAACACTACAAAGTGAAAAATAACTTTAATTTCGGAAGTCGGTGACAAAAAACGAAAATTCAAAACAAAGAAAGACACCGACTTCCGAAATTAAAGTTATTTTTCACTTTGTAGTGTTTTTTGGAAGTCGATTGTTTTTTTTTTTGTAAAAGGTTTACATACCTGAAACTGTATAAGTATTGTATATATAAATTGTGTGGTAGTGATCTATATAAGTTGTGATTTTAAAGCCCTTCAATGTATCTTATTTTAGCGTCAAACTATAACTTTTGCATGCCTATTGGTGAAATATGGCTGAATCTATTTGTTTTCTTTATCACCATGTACTGTACCCATATTTGCAAAATAAACGACTTACTTACTTACTTGGCCCCCGACCCACCGCGTCGCGTCGTGTCGCATCGCCCTCCCCCGCTATTATTTCGTTTTCCCTTAAAAATCTTTCTGTTCGTAGCGTGATGTTATATAGCCAAAAATACCTACCTATCCCAAGAATACCTTTCTCCAGAACTGGGCTACAAAATGCAAAAAAAAAAGTAATTCGAGTGGTAGAGATTAGCACGTTCAAAAAACAAACAAAATCTTTAGTTTTATTATTAGTATTGGTATAGAAGATATAAATCACTCAGACCGTGCCAGCCTCGAGACCAACAGTCAATTAAGTAATTGCTTCATCGAAATCAAACCAACTGCGAACGAATTACAGACTATACAGAAACATTCCCACTCTCTTGGGTCACATTTAAAGTGACAAACACAACGACCCGAACATCCGATACAAGTAAAACCACAGGTAAACGATTGTAAGCCCGAAAATGTTACGGAAAAAACCCTGAAAACGCAAATTCCGAGCCGTTTGATCGCAATCATTACGAGTGACGTATCAAACAGAAAGATCGACGACATAAGCCTCCAACAAAAAAATGAAACTTGCAAGCAGGCCATAAAAATCGTCAATTTTACGGATTTCCGAATTTCGATGTGCGATTCACCGTGAACAGTGAATGCTTGGGCGAGCGAAAACTTACAACAATAGACAGTTTTCTAGCGCGTAAATCTACCTTTTAGTAGCAACCCTATTGGTGACGACGCCGACGCCGACGTTACGAATTGTCGTGATTTTCTATTTCGTGGTTTGTTGGTAACCCTAATTTTACGTGGCCTTTTAGATGTTTCAAGACGCAGATATTTATGGCACGTATGATATTCACCCTCGTTCGGCCGGTAGTATAGCGAAATTGCTGTCGTTTGTGATAATACTCGTAATTTAAAACGACAACAACCCTTAGGGTTGGCTGCTGATCGAAGGGTCGTGGGCTCGAACGGGAATCTATTACGTCATTACCCACAGACAACTTATCAGCCCATGTCTTTTTGATGACTCGTGAAAATTACAAGATGGCGGATAGCCTGTAAACGACGACCGGACGTAATAACTACAATGTATTGTGGAGAAGGAACAGTGGCTTGAGCAACACTTTAGTAAACGGGTTGGTGATTACAGTGTATTTGCATATTTATGAGTGTATGCGATGGAGGAGCTCATGGCTACGTACTAACAGCCGCACGGGTCGATCCATCAGGTTAACCTACGCTTGCCGGGGTTGGTCCGTGGATTGGTGACCATTTCTACATACCGAGACTCCTCCGTGCCTCGGAAAGCACGTTAAGCCGTTGGTCCCGGCTGTTATTTGTAGATCTTTGACAGTCGTTACGGGTCGTCAGAAGCCCGAAAGTCTAACAACCAGTCTTATTAAGGGGTTTCGCTCCATGTAAAATATTGGTATTCAGTTGCATCCTGTTAGACTGGAAGCCGACCCCAACATAGTTAGGTAAAATCTAGGCAGATTGATTGATGAGTGTATGCGATGAAGGAAAGCATCAATTATGTGATGTAAAGGGTTATTCGATAGCTGTAATCAGGTGACAAATATCCGACCTATACAACCACAAGTAGGTACTCAATAATACTTTAGCAATGCTGCAGCAAATGAGGTAGACTGCCACACATAAACTAACACATTCGCATGGGTTAGGCAGAAACTACAGAACGCCGCTCGCATGCTACGATCCTTAAATACTCCTTTTGCTTCGTTTACGTTCATACATCAGCACCCTAATTGCGAAACACATGATCAATCACAATCTGTTTCGTTTTGACAGGTCAAATTCAAAAAATTCAAAATTCAAATTCAAAATATTTTATTTCACATAAACCTACATGGGCACTTATGAAACGTCAGAAGCTAGGTGCACGGTTCCAATTGGTCGTTTCCTATGGAGAAGAGCCGGCAAGAAACTCCACGGTTACTCTTTTAAAAATAATTGACTTTTACAATACTTTCAAATAACAGTGTCAACAACATTTATTGCGTTATTTAAGTTGTTGAGCAGACAAACTTTTCGAACATATTTTTTTATTTAGTTTATAATATTAGTTTTCTTTTTACATAACACCTGCCAAACTGCAAAGAAATTAGTTTCCCGGGTCGGGCAAAGTCCGTAGGCGCGGGCTTGCGGACGGTGAGCAATGGGTAGCTCGCCGTCCGATAAGGACCAATCCCGGGTCGACGGCGCGTTTTGTTCCACGCGCGCCTCAAAGAGATGTCAGCAGAATTGACGGGGTCCACTAGGGCCAATGCCTGCCGGAGCTGCGAACATGTGCTAAAAGGGACATCGTGGCCCCCGGCCACAAGGCAACCGAAGGAACACGGGTGGGTTTTAGTCAGTAAGAGTGACACGCCCTCCCGCTCCCGCCCCCGCCAAAGCGGGAGAAATTATTTGAAAATTTCCCACAAAAAAAAAAAAAGCAGTAGTTTAGCAGTTGTAATGATAAACATCTAATAAAGAATACGGTTGGTCGCGTAACTAGCGTAGAATGTTTGGCTAAATAATCAGGACTGGTACAATCTGGATCAGAATCTAACGTGAACATACTAGCTCGAATAGACCCAGTTTTATTTTAGGTTACGATAAAAGTCCACCTAACACGCGGTATAACCTATTTATAAATCTAAAAGAAATAATAAAATAATTAAAAATGAAAATACAGATGAGAAAATAAAAAGATATAAAAACTTGTTATGACAATTACTCTTTTTTGAAAACATAACAAAAAACTTCAATCAGTCTTACCTAGGGGTGTGGAGATCCGATAGGCAGTCGTTCCATGTTGTGGAGGTCAGAAAAGCAGTTGTTCCAAATAAAATACTGGTATTCAGCTACATGACCTTGTGAAGGCCGCAGGAATCCGCTGGATGCGGAAAGTACAAAATCGGTTGAAGTGGCGGTGCTTGGGGGAGGCCTATGTCCAGCAGTGACGTCTTTCGGCTGAAATGATGATGGTGATGATTCGGCTACATCCGGTTAGACTGGAAGCTGACCTCAGTATAATTGGAAAAAGGCTAGGCAAATTGATTGAACAAAGCTTTTCAGATAATCTTTAAAAACGTATTATTGTAATTACTTATCGAAAAGTCACAAGTGCGACGGACAGACACGAATATACAAATGTGAAAGAATACAAATACAAAAATAAAATCTATATTTGCGGATAATTCCAAGAGTTTCAACTCCATTTGTGAACCGATACCTTTTTATCCGTCTAATGACATGTTTCTTTGTCCGCAGTCCCCAATTATCTTTTACGAAAGATCCAAGAGGATCTCGAATCTTTGGAATCGGAATCAACATTAAAGGTTTCTTTGTGGGGCAATCGGAAATAATTGTTAATTAAATGTAAGCAATTTAATTTGAAAAATCGAGGAGCGCTTAATTGAAATTGATCGATTTCACTTCTGTTAAGTGATTTGATTTTTAATCTGGAAGCCGTATTTTTTTGTGTAGGTACTTAGGTATTTATGAAACAAAGGAGCTTAACACTTATCACATAACAGAAGAAAGTTTTTTATAAAACATTTGGAAATAGAGAATAGTACTATAAACGGCGAAAGAACGTTCATATCACTGAAATTTGGCGCAGATACATCGTCAATCGGTGATATTATTATAATGTTTGTGTAGCGGCTTTAAACGTGACATTTTTGGATTTTAACAGTGAAGCAAGTACAGTATTTATATTTTCAAAATGTCCCTCGGCAAACTTCGTGTTTCGTGAGTCGTCGGAGTTCTATCAGTTGCCCTTTGCACTTGGTGCAGAACAGATGCTGTCAATTGACTTGGAAGTAGATCTAGATTTGTTAATACTCTTTTAACTTACTGTAATTAATTAAAAAAATGGGAGGAAAGCTGCTAAAGTCGCAAGCACGAAAATAGTTTTACAGCTCTATATAGTTCACACGGAAATCAAAACAAAACAACAATAAAGTACTTAGTTCTGAATTTAAATTATTATACACGATAAATCTAATAATTGATGGACATGGAAATTAGCATTCTTTTGTATTCGGAAATGCGATGATTGCCGAGGGATATTAAGAAAATAGTCAGACTGTACCTAACTGCTAGATGACCAAGTGGTTGATATATTGTAATAGTACTTTTGAAATATAGTGGAGCTTTTATACAACAAGAGGTCACCAGAAACACTTTTATACAACTTTTAAGGGTTTTTTTTAAGATACAAACTTTTGCTCATTGCGTGGGATGATTAATACTATAATCCCATATTATACTATAATTCTTTGAAAAAAAAGTGTTTTCATAAGTTATTAGTTGAGAAATGTTACTCTAGATGATTACCAAAATGATAGAACACTGTAACTACTTACCTATTAATGATCAATGGATCAATGTATTGCATGCATGTATTTTTTTTTATTTCGAAGTTTTCTGTTTGTTGTCTATGGTAAATTTTGTTTTTCTTTATTTTGTAAAATCCCTTATTAATGTCGCGCAACATATAATTATTATATAAAACTTTGACCTTTTACCTATGTTTTACAAATAAATAATTCTATTCTATTCTACTAGTAATTGTCAAACTGACAGGTGTCAGGAATGCATTCTTTCGACAGCTGGACTGTAGGAAACAATTATACCACAAAGCATCTACTACCTACTTACAGTGTTAACCTGTTATCAGATGGTTGGAATGTTCATTTTTGTTTCATTCCAACTTCACCCGACACTGACTAAATTACATAAGAATGCACGTTTACCTACTCATTTCATTTAATTTTTCGATCATTCGGTAGGCGAGTGAAAGATGCCGTGTGCTGAAATCGGTTCACTAATGAATAAATTTTTCACTTTTGATTCGATTTTTGAAGCGTCTGACATCTGCTTTAAGTACTTATACTTTCATTTGACAGGCAAAAATTTAATAGTGGGCTATTCAAATTTTGCTAGTCCTGTAGTAGAATGTCAGTTTGGATCAAGCTTCATCCTCTTTCCTTGCCGTACAATTTCTCTATGAAAACGCCTTTCACCTTAGTTCACCCATTTCACAATCAGTACGAAAATTGAAGATTTGTTTCTATTATTAATTTGATAATTAAGTGTATTTATGTTTCACTGGTAACAAGATGCGTGGTGTCCGCTGCATTATTAATTTCCTTGTTACTCGCCCTGATTAATGTTAACAAGTACCTACTTACTTAACTATAAGTTAACTGACAAGGTTGTAGACAAAGGTCTGAGATTTCACGAGAAAGGGAGAACCTTGAAATACATCTCTTTTGAAGTATAAGCAGACAAGGATACTTGCATGGTAGCGATGAAGTTTGTTGATTTTTGAAGGTGAAAAGTTTTGATGATTCGTTTCTCAATGTAATGGATTAGAACCCTGTAGGTATACATACCAAAGAGATCTTTTATTTTCATACTAGATTTTGCCAGCGGCGTTGCCTGCGTGGAGGTCGGAAATTATTTCACGGACACGTACTATCCTATGTCCTAACTCAGGTCATCGCGAAGGAGGAGGCGGAACGCGTGAGGAAGAGGTAAATTTCACTTAGCCGCCGCAGGAGACCTGAGCGTCGGGAATCCCAGGCCAATTCCCGGCCACCGTAGGCGTGGGCTTGCGGACGGTGAGCAATGGGTAACTCGCCGTCCGATAAGGACCACGCCCGGGTCGACGGCACGTTGTGTTCCACGCGCGCCTAAAAGAGATGTCAGCACAACTGACGGGGTTCGCTAGGGCCGATGCCTGCTGGGGTCGCGGGAAAGTCCGAAAGAGATACTGTGGCCCCAGGCAACATATTATAGGCAATTGAAGGAACACGGGTGGGTTTTAGGCAGAGTCTGACACGCCCTCCCGTTCCACCCAGAGCGAGACAGAACGGGAAGTTATTGAATAATTTCCTACCCAAAAAAAAAGGTCATGGTTTACTTATGTGCCAAATTTCATCCGAATTCGTTGAGCCGTTTTAACGTGAAAGCATAAGAAACAAACTCACTGTCGCATATATACATAGCATAAGCATAATCAGTCTATAACGTTCCCACTGCTGGGACACAGGTCTCCTCTCTGTGAGAGGGAGTGGGCCTTAATCCACCACGCGGGCCCAGTGTGGGTTGGTGGATTCTACAACATAATTTTCTCGCAATGTTTCCCTTCACCGTTTTGAGTCATAATTATTTAGATACTATCTAACTTAAAATTTGTCTCCACTGAGGGCTTCAGGAGCAGGTAACGTTCGTGAAAACCCCGAATACAGATTAATAACCACCACACCACACCACACCATTGTATACCATGTTTTACGCAAATAAATATTTTATTATTATTTTATTATTATTAATAATAATATTCTGAAATTCATTAGGCTTGTTCCTTTTCTGCAAGAGAAGAAGCCGTTTAGCTGCAGCTGAACACTAACAAGTCGGTATTATTTTTAATATAATAACCAAAACAAACTAAGCTACATTCCCAACAAAATATTCTAGAAAATTCCCTCTTTCCAACCCTTTCACCGTCGAATTTCCCCGAAGAAAGTTTCCAGAATCAATTTTGTATTTTATTTCCCTCTAGTGTAGGATGTAATCAATACACATTATGCTCTAAACGGGTTCTGCAGTTAAGTTTCCCCTGGACACAGGTAAACACGTCTTATTTATAATAGAGGCGTGATAAGTGGAGGTACGGTTCAATTCTACGGGCAATTTATAGAAATATAGACCTTATAGTACTTACCTTTAGTTGGTCGATGTTTGGAATTGTAGATCAGATATTATGTTTGAGAAATGGTAGGAGTTCTAGAATTATTTTGTTTTGGAGGTTGGGTTTCTAATTTCTATAATGTTTAGAGAGTAATTTGCCGTCCAAACCAGATTTTGCTGGACATTACGTAATGGACTCGGCGAATTCTTTCTGAAATATGAGCCTGTTGCGTGAAAATGGGACAAATATTTGTTTATTTTTACACATTGAATCATGTTGTTCAGAAAGGTTAGGTACGTAGTACTTGCAACCGGTACGGCGTGCGTGTATGACCCAAATGAACGAACGTTTACATGAAGAAAAAGGAGTATGTAAGGATCGTAGCATTCGTAGCAGATGGCGTTCTGTAGTTTCTGCCTACCCTCATAGGAAAAAAACCGGCCTAATGCGTGTCGGACCACGCACAATGAAGGGTTCCATAGTTGGGATGAATTTATCCCAAAAACAAACTCGACACCTCATTTCTGTAAACGCGATTGTGCTCTTTATTTAGATAAGGTTACTTATCTAAATAAAGAACGGGGCCAGTGTTTTATAAAAGTATTTTTCTTCCACCAAGGCGATCTTGTTCAAGTTTTCACTTCTGTCGGCACTCCCGGAGTGCCACTGTTTTTTTTTTTTGTTCCTCTCAAACAGCGCACTTGCCATCTAATCTCTTCACCATCCTTGGTTGACTGGTAGAGAATGCCTAGGGCATTAAGTTCGCCTTTGTACCGTTTTGAGTGAAGTTTTAATAAATAAAAACAGTGTCACTCCGGGAGTGCCGACAGAAGTGAAAACATTAAAAAAAACGGCACTGCGGCGGTAATCAACGCGTTGATGTCTTTTACTCCACGCACCGCGGTAATTATCGCGTTGATGTCTTTTACTCCACAATGTCGGTAAATTCCGTTACAATGTCGCGAAATCAATGGTTTAGTCCCATCTCAAAAATGCTCAACGCGCCTAAAGAAGTTTTCACTTCAATAAATAAATCACTTCAGTTTGAGACAGACGGAATAATCTGGCAGGCCGACCAAGTTAGTCTATGAACAGGAGCAGTTGTCCAATTTTCAGTCGTCTTCTACGTTTATACCGCAGAAGGTGCATTATGTATATTTACCACTGCAATTCCAGGTAGTTTCTAGTTTTTATTTACCCAACGAGCTTGCAGCCGACATCGGGCGAAGAAACAAAGTAGGGCAGAAACTTTATTTTGTTGCTGGTATTTTACATAAGAACAAATATACCGGTAAAGAGAAAATAAACTAGAGTACGAAGAAAACTTTTATATCAAGTATAAAAATTAAACAGAATTTTTACTTTTCTACGAAATATGAAACAACGATAAAACAATCACAATTAAACACTCATTCAAATTGGAATACGAATCAGCCTTAAAACAAAAAGCAAAAAATACTTGCTATATACATTCCCCAAACCCATCCTTCACTAATTCCTAAGTTCCTGATACCTATATACTCCATTTGAAATAAGATCGAACATTTAAATAAACCTTTTTTAGAGTCCGTTCAACCGATTTTGACTTCTATTGCTTTGATGGCATGACAAATGATAGCTGCAGTAAACAGTTGTTATTTTAACTATTTTTTTGCTTTTAATGCCATCCTTATGCCTACGGAATAGAAGTCAAAATCGGTTGAACGGACTGTAAAAAAGGTTTATTTTAATGTCTAATCTTATTTCAAATGGAATATAGCTAAGTAGGAAAAAAAGAGCAACAAACTTTCCCACACTACGACTTGACGTGTTGATAATTAAACTACAAATATCTACCTGCCTGCTATCTTACAAAATTTTGAACTTGACCACAGACCGTTCACTATCCTCCTTCTTCGAAGCAGTAATGCGCGCGAAGGAGGAGGCGGAACGCGTGAGAGAAGGTGCAAATTTCGCGCCCTCACGCCCCTAAACGCCATAATAGGCGCCTTAGGCATCGGGAATCGCAGGCCGATTCCCGGCCACCGCAGGCGCGGGCTTGCGGACGGTGAGCAATGGATAGCTCGCCGTCCTATAAGGACCGGATCGACGGCACGTTGTGTTCCACGCGCGCTTCAAAGAGATGTCAGCACAAAAGGGGTCTGCTGGGGCTTATGCCTGCCAGGGTTGCAGTTTTGTCCGAAAGGGTTACCATGGCCCCTGGCAACATACAGGCAACTGAAGGAATACGAGTGGATTTTAGTCAGTAAGAGTCTGACACGCCGCCCGTCCCGCTCCGCTCACTATAACTTGAACTTTGCCGTCTTGTTGGCACCATTGCTTGTCAAGATTAGTTTCAATACTAATAGAGTTCAAAATGGCGAGTGACAAAACAGTAGGTACTACTAATCGCGTTACAAGTAAAGTTATAATGAACGCACTATCCGTTCACGATCGATTCTCTTTTATCTTTCCAATGTCACGAACAAGACAAGGTGACTGTCAAGTTGAATTATACTTTGATTGTAATAACAAAATAATATTCCAACATCAAAATAAACTTTGATATAAACAAAGACATTATTGATACTTCGAACTCATAAAATATTCAACAGTTTACCATTCCAGGTATACTTTTACTTACTTTAATAATATACTTTAGTTTACTTAGAGCTTACTTACTAATCCTATCGACAGACGTTGTGCGTTACGCTTTTATAATTTCTAACGTGACGATATTATCGTGGACGTCTACGGCATCACGATAATACATGGAAGTAAAATGTACAGAAATATTATGAAGACTTTCACCGTCCATACATTTTTGGGCTAAATGTGAAAGTGCAAAACAACAAAAAAAAATTATATTCTGTTAGAACATTTTACTCTCTTCACTTTTCACTATGGGACCAAATCTGTAGGGCTATTCCCTGCGCTGTTACAAGAGTTTGAAAACTACTGTTTTCAATATGTTTTAGATAAAAGAATAACAGTAATCTAATTATAGTAATAGCTTTTTATGCCAGTAAACATTACAGCTATTATCTTTTACTATGTAACTAAGGGTCTAGGGTTATTCTCCACATAATTTAGACCAAAATGAATGATCTCCTTTCCGTCCACGATAACGTTATAACGTGCAGATATTTTCATACATTTTACGGACGTGGACAAACGTCCACGATAATATTGTCACGATAGAAATTATCTTAGCGCACATTAACTTACCTACCTAAGGAGCTCGTGGCTAAATAATGACAGCAATGGTCGATTAATCAGGTTAAGCTACGCTTGCCGGGGTTGATCCGTGGATGGGTGACCATCTTTACATACCGAGACTCCTCCGTGCCTCGGGAAGCACGTTAAGCCGTTGGTCCCGGCTGTCATTCGTGGATCTTTGACAGTCGTTACGGGTCGTCAGAAGGCCGAAAGTCTGACAACCAGTCTTACCAAAGGGTATCGTATTACCCAGTTACTGGGTTGTGGAGATCAGATAGGCAGTCACTCCATGTAAAATACTGATATTCAGCTGCATCCGGTAAGACTGGAAGCCGACCCCAACATAGTTGAGAAAAGGCTAGGCAGATTGATTTTGACATTAACTTACCTTCCTAACTATAGTTTAGCTTACAAAACAAAAACAAAAACTATTCTCGTGAAACCAATTTGCAGTTTTTTTGAACAACCACCTCTGTGGTCTATAGTGGTCACCTGTCTCAGACACAAAGGTCCCGGGTTCGATTTCTAGTGGGGGCAAAAATTTCAGCTCATTTTGGTTGGTGGTAGGGCTTTTTCTAAATCCACCTGGCTAGCTACCACCATCTTATCTAAGTCTGTCGCCATAACAGCATTGTTGTGTTTCGGCAGTTAGAGGTAAGATAGCCAGTTCCTCTGTGGTTGGGGATTCCGGGTGAAGCTCGCTTCCACCTTCGGCCTGATCATCACTTACGATCAGGTGAGATGCAGGCCAAGAGCTCCCCTGCAGTAGATAAAAAAGCTGCTTGGAGGTAGGTATGAGATACCTACTTAGGTATCTATAGGTAACTTAATAATTATAGGATGAGAAAAAGTAAATATTTATGAAACTATTTGCTGAATATTAAAACAAAATCTTTTAATGCGGTCTCCTGGCTACTTAAGAGTATGAAAGACTTTTTGCCACTTTTGAATAATTTTCCTGTAACGCCGATCCGAGCAAAAAGATATAACAGCTGCTTATCTTTCTTTTAGCCGTAAATTCGAGGAAAAGGGTTGTTTTACTACAAGATATCCGACGGAGTGATAAAAATGTTCTTGTCAGTAAGTTTATCAATTTTTTCAGAACGTTGGTTTGTGGCGTATCTTTTGAGAGCCTTGTGAATTTTCAGTAATGTGCCTACGGCGATTGACCAACTTAATTTTAGTTATCAAAAGATAAATATTTTAGTATTGGAAGTGCTAAAAAATACAATAGACGTGGATATATTTAGTAACCTGTACCCTAATTGCGTAACTTATTTTCGTAAACAATTTTGCCTAATTTGTTTCATTTTGACAGTTCAACAACATTCATTGCGTTATTTACGTTGTTGAGCAGATTTTTTTTTCAACTTATAAAGCAATTGATTAGCAATCTGTTTCAAATCGAAACAGATTGTGATTATGTTGTATTACGCAATTAGGGCTCTGTTCCGCTTGTGTCCCACAGGGTTCGGTCCTGGGGCCGCATCTGTGGGACATCGGATACGACTGGGTGCTGCGCGCCGACCTCCCTAGCGGCGTCAGCGTCGTTTGCTACGCTGACGACACGCTAGTCCTGGCGCAGGGGAGGTCGTACCAGGTGGCGGCCGATCTAGCGACACGCGGGGTTGCGACGATCGTTGACAGGATCCGGCAGCTGGGACTCGAGGTGGCCCTGCACAAGTCTAAGGCCATGGGTTTTTTTTATGGTCCTCGGAATGCGCCACCGTCGGGCTCCCAGATAATGGCGGGAGGGGTTCACATCAGTGTCGACAGCCGGTGGAATTTCGTCGAACATTTCCGACGTTTGGCTCCCAGACTGGAGCGGGCCGGGGCTGCCTTGCAAGCGGCTCCTGCCCAATCTAGGGGATCGTGCGGTCCATGGCCCTCTAACCGGCGCCGGTGTGGGCACGTTCATTGAGGCTGCGGCCAGCCCGCCGGTTGAACGCGTCCCAGAGGGTCATGGCCATTCGGCTGGCCCGAGGAGACCGCACGGTCTCCTGCGAGGTGGCGAGCCTCCTTGCCGGATTACCGCCATGGGATCTGGAGGCAAAGGTCCTCGCGCACATCTGGGAGTGGCGCGAGGAGGCGAAACGCCGGGGCTTAACTCCAATGCCGCAAGAAATCGCGGCACAGCGGACAGAGCTCCGGCGGGATCTCATGGCGTCATGGAGGGTGCGATTGTCGCAACCCCGCGCTGGGCACGCCACAATTGCGGCGATAAGACCCCTCTTTGAGGAATGGCTTGAGAGACGCCACGGCATCCTCACCTTCCGCCTGACGCAGGTCCTCACCGGACACGGCTACTTCGGGAGGTTCCTGTTTAGGATAAGGCGGGAGGAAACACCCGGGTGTCCCCATTGTGTGGATCGGCCTGAGGACACGGTGGAGCATACGGTGGAGGTCTGCCCGGCTTGGGCGGAGCAACGCCGTGTCCTCGTAGAGGCGATCGGCGGCGGTGATCTCTCGCGTCCGGCCCTGGTTCAGGCCAAGGTACGGAGCGAGAGGAAATGGCAGGCCGTCACCTCCTTCTGCGAAGCGGTAATGCTCGCAAAGGAGGAGGCGGAACGCGTGAGGGAGAGGCAAATTTCGCGCCCTCACGCCCCTAACCGCCGCAGGACGCCCGGGGCGGGAATCGCGAGCCGATTTCCGGCCACCGTAGGCGCGGGCTTGCGGACGGTGAGCAATGGGTAGCTCGCCGTCCAATAAGGACCAAGCCCGGGTCGACGGCGCGTTGTGTTCCACGCGCGCCTCAATGAGATGTCAGCAGAATTTACGGGGTCCGTTAGGGCCAATGCCTGCCGGGGGTTCGAAGAAAACCGATAGGGAAATCGTGGCCCCCGGCAACAGGGCAACCGAAGGAACACGGGTGGGTTTTAGTCAGTAAGAGTCTGACACGCCCTCCCGCTCCGCCCAGAGCGGGAGAAGTTATTTGATAATTTCCAACCCAAAAAAAATAAATAAAAAGGGCACTGTTCCGCTTGGTTATTTCTAAAGAGCCATATAAAACTCATGAAAGGAATCATAATTTATTTCTTTCAGGAGTTTTTTATGCCTCTTCAGAAATAGCTAAAATCAAATCAAATGAAAAATATTTATTTGCTAGAATATGGTAACAGGTTACTAAATATCTCTATTGTATTTTCTAATGGATTTCCGCATGGTCACGCCTGAATCAATGAACTATCTTGGAAGCGCTACGCAAATATGTACAATGTGCTCTTATTACGTAGTACTCACAACCAGCGTGCGTGTATGACGAGATGTATGAACGTAAACGAAGCAATACGAGTATGTAAGGATCGTAGCAGGTGGCGTTCAGTAGTTTCTCCTTACCATTTGAAGAAGGCGTGGGTTTTTTTTGTACTGCGTGTTAGTCACCACACACAATGAGCAACACTTTTATTTACGGTCTGAAAATATTCCGTTTGCTGAATTGGCTACCAGCGCTGAGTTTGAAAAAAAATCGTAAAATGGGGTTGGCAATTTGGCATATTGGAGTAGATATGCTACCAGGCATAATTAAAAAAACAAGTAATAAAGCATATTTTTTTTCAATCATATATTTCCATAATCAATGAAATCCATATTCCAGTAATCAAGTACTAAGTACTTGGGATTAAACTAGATTTAGGTTAAATATTTTAATTCGCAAAAAAAGGTTAGGTTAGGTTAGGTTAGAACTGTTACCCCCTTTTTTTTTGGGTGGGAAATTATCAAATAACTTCTCTTTTTTCTCTTCTAATTCTTCTTCTCAGGTGGAGCGGGAGGGCGTGTCAGACTCTTACTGACTAAAACCCACCCGTGTTCCTTCGGTTGCCCTGTTGCCGGGGGCCACGATGTCCCTTTCGGCCCATATTCGCAGCCCCGGCAGGCATTGGCCCTAGCGGACCCCGTCAATTCTGCTGACATCTCTTTGAGGCGCGCGTGGAACACAACGCGCCGCCGATCCGGGCTTGGTCCTTATCGGACGGCAAGCCCGCGCCTACGGTGGCCGGAAATCGGCTCGCAATTCCCGCCCCGGGCGTCTCCTCCTGCGGCGGTTAGGGGCGTGAGGGCGCGAAATTTGCCTCTCCCTCACGCGTTCCGCTTCCTCCTTCCCGAGCATTACCGCTTCGCAGAAGGAGGTGACGGCCTGCCATTTCCTCTCGCTCCGTACCATGGCCTGAACCAGGGCCGGACGCGAGAGATCATCGCCGCCGATTGCCTCCACGAGGACACGGCGATGCCCCGCCCAAGCTGGGCAGACCTCGACCGTATGCTCCACCGTATCCTCCGGGCGATCCACACAATGGTGACACCCGGGCGTTTCCTCCCGCCTTATCCTGAACAGGAACCTCCCGAAGCAGCCGTGTCCGGTGAGGACCTGCGTCAGGCGGAAGGTGAGGGCGCCGTGGCGCCTGTCAAGCCACTCCTCAAAGAGGGGTCTTATCGCCGCAATTGTGGCGTGCCCAAGCTGTTACCCCCTACGACTAGAATGAACATATCGTCGTTGACGAGTGAAAACCTCGTAAGTCGAATTTTTTGCCAAAAACACTTTTTAATGTAATAAGTAAGAAAACCTCGCAACGCACATTTCTAGCTCACCTATAATTCGAATGTTCGATTGTAGCGCCATCTCTCGAGTTCAATGAAAACCTCGTAAGTACTAGGTGTCCGCCATTAAAGAGGGATAAACTCGGCAAGACGGCTGACGTGTGAATTCTTGCTCTTTAATTTAAAAAACTTTAAAGTGGTTTTCGTGCTGTGAAAGGAATGTTTTTGGAAAGAGGTAAGGATATTTTTCATATTAGTCGCATTTGACTCAGAATTAGGATGCGCACTAAGATATTGGTTACATACATTAATAACTAATGGTTTTCTTTGTAATAAACACACAAAACCGGAAAAAGGTTTTATACAAAAATATTCAGGAGACGGTTTTTTGTCTCTCCTAAAGAATTTTGTTTTCGATACTCCCGAAGTTTTCACTCGTCAACGACGATATAGAAAAAAATACTTTAGTTAGGTTTAGTTATTCCGATTGATATGAACAATCCGGCTTTTCCAGCATAAAATATAGTCCTCCCTCCCCATAATGACTATTCGACCAACTCCGCCTCAAAAATACGTTAAGTCCGTCCCAGCTAAGTGATGTTGGTCGTTAAGGCATAGGCCAGATAACTGGAGAAAATAAAGTGGGGTATTAAGGCGAAGACCTCTACTGGCTGCCAATTATCATAACATGAAACTGCCATGTTTTTTCGTGAACCGACCTTGGCTTTAAATCTTAGGGAAAAATGGAAAAATAGTAACTATGTATTTTTTATAAAAGGTGCGAAGGATTTTTGTTAACCCAACAATATTTCCCTTTTTTGAATATTAAGATTTTTAGCTTATAGATAAATCCTTAGTAGAAAGAAAGTCCTGCTATCTTAACTAAGTAATAGGTAGCTACTTCTATCCGGAGTGAGATCCCGTGAACAGGGCAAGGTTGATTATTTGAACTCTCACTTGCCGTACTCCGCCCTAATCTTTGGGCTATTGGTACATTTGACCGAGTTATATCAATTTTGTACTGCCATTCTCTAAGTTTTTTCTTTTTTTTTTATTATTTAGTTATAGTTCAAGTCTTGTCTGTTTAATTTGGGATTTTACTTGTTTTATTGTTTATTTAATTTTTTTTTGTTGTTTCAATTCTTTTTTCATATTGTACATCACTTTTACCAATTAATTAATATGTCATTGGAGAGCGGGATCTCCTAGCACAGGTATATCATTTACTTAAAAGGAGGTCCCTATGTAAGATTTACTGTAAAAGTTGTACAAGTTTCTGCAATAAACCTTTTTATTTTTATTTTTTATTTTTTTTATTCAACGTGGCATTGCTGCCAGTCTTCTGGGCACGTTTCCAGATGACAGCGATGCGAATACTTCGACGCCTAAGTTTTGTTTTTTATTTGTATTTATACAGAGTCTTTTAATTTAGTACCTAGTGTGAATAGTTAGTTATATTAAAAACTGTAAAATCTGTTAAAACTGTAAAAATCTTGTTAAAATTTTGTACTTATTTAATATTGTATTTGTAGTACATTATGAAACAGTAAGAAGAGAATTATGGAAGAAAGGGACATGTTGCGACGACCTCAAATAAATTGGGACAAGAGTTGAAGACTGAAGAATGAAGGAGGAGAATGAAGACATTAATGCGACTATGCGCAGGCGGAGCATCTCTCTGGTGCGCAGAGTACGGGCCAGCTCCAACACGGTCCTGGCGATGATTGCTGACAGGCTGGACTGCCCCAACACGCTGCATTGCTGCAGCAGGCATGTTTCGGCAAGGCCGTTGGTCAGGCATTATTAATCCTTGTGTGTGTCTTTGTATGTATTATTTTAATTGTATAATTTTAATGGTAATAAATAAATAAAAATATTTTATTGTCAGGCATCAAGGCCCAAGGTATTATTATTTTATTCTATTATATTATATTATTAGTGTGATATGTTTTGTAAATTGACTTCTATGGGCCCAGTTATCCGAAATAAATGAATTTTATTTTTATTTATTTATTAATGCTGGGGCCGCATCTACTTCTATCGTGACAAAGCAATGCGAGCCGAAGATTCGTATGTTTGGTCGCTAAAAAGATATCGCGCTAATGCAGTGGTCACATTATATAGCGGTATGAATCTGTATTTTAACAAATTATCGTTCAATAATCCAAGATGGCTCTCACAAATTCGAAAGAGCGTCTACGCAGTCCGGAAACAACAGTCGAAATGACCAACGCTAGTCCAACCACGCGCCACGCTTATTATTTACAGCCACCCGGGCGATAAGTGCTACGCAGCCCGAACTATCGCGACGATAACCGATAATGGTTGGTCACATCTGCGTGTATCTTATCACTGTGCGAAGCTTCGACACGATAGACGCAGATGCGGCCCCAGCATAAGTAACAGCCAGTGGCAAAATAATCGGGTTAAATACAGCTGTCACACAAAAAAACTTAAATATGAAATAGCAAAAATGACCCCAACACAGTTGATAATATCATCTGAAACTGAAGTAACTACATTCCACACACACAAACGCACCTAGTGAACCAAAGTAAACGGTTACTCCTAGCAAACTGTCAGCAGCACAACGCTATTAGCAATCTAGTCACCTAGAATTTAGCTACCTAAACGAAAAGAGCATAGGAATAAGTGTATAGTTAACCGGGATCCAGTAACCGGTTAACCGGTTGTATTCACGTCGCCCGAAGTTCTTTAGTATGTCATACATATCATCGTGAAATATGAAAACTTTAGCTTAGCTTGTTTAACATTCAAAAAATTCAAAAAAATTCAAAATTCAAAAGTCATTTATTCAAACTAGGCTGAGAATCAGCACTTTTTGAACGTCAAAATTACATAAGACAGTCCCCCAAAAACGCCCACCCTTCACCACTTCCTAGTGCCTTTAGCTGGGAAGAAGAAGTGGCGCAACAAACTCCCCAGCAGCACAGCTGTCTGTTTAAGTTAGAGAATGATTCTATACAATAGTATACAATAGGCATCATCATCATCATCATCATTTCAGCCGAAAGACGTCCACTGCTGAACATAGGCCTCCCCCAAGCACCTCCACTTCGACCGATTCTGTGCTTTCCGCATCCAGCGGATTCCTGCGGCCTTCACAAGGTCATCGGTCCATCTTGTGGGAGGCCTTCCAACGCTACGTCTTCCGGTACGCGGTCGCCACTCCAGAACCTTTCGGCCCCATCGGCCATCCGTTCTACGAGCAATGTGCCCTGCCCATTGCCACTTAAGTTTCGCAATTCTTCGGGCTATGTCGGTTACCTTGGTTCTCCTGCGGATCTCCTCATTTCTGATTCGATCACGTAGGGAAACTCCAAGCATAGCCCTCTCCATTGCCCTCTGGGTGACTTTTAGCCTTCTGATAAGGCCCATTGTGAGCGACCACGTTTCAGTACCATAGGTCATCACTGGCAACACGCACTGGTCAAAGACTTTCGTCTTGAGACACTGTGGTATGTGGGACGAAAAGATATTGCGTAGCTTCCCGAACGCTGCCCAGCCGAGTCGGATTCGACGATTGACCTCTTTCTCGAAGTTGGACCTACCTAGCTGGACAGTTTGTCCTAGGTAAACATACTCATCCACAACTTCGAGCGTAGTGACTCCGATCTTCATGAGAGTGGGTGTAACATGGGCATTTGACATGACCTTTGTCTTGTCCATATTCATTTTAAGACCCACTCTTTCGGAGGCTCTACTGAGGTCATCGAGCATTGTAATACAACACGACAATAGTATAAAACAACAACTCTTTAACTTTCTTCTATACAATAGTATAAAACAACAACTAGTACAGAATTCAGTAACTACGCTCAAGCTTATTTAATTTAAACACGAATAGATTTAAAACGTACATTTTTGGTTATCAAAATTAGTCATAATATAGGTAACATGTTGAGTACACTTTCCGTAAGTTTTGTAAAAGCTTTATGTAAATTTTTCAGTATTTTTCACTTTTTAGTTGTGGTACCTACCTCACACAAATTCGAAAACCACTACCTGTTATGTAAATAACAGTGACAGAAACTTATCGTATCATCCACATACTAAGTGGAAAAAAGTACGTATTATTGAAGCTAACTCAAAAACTATCGAAGCAAAGTTAATAAAATTTATATGGGACCACCACGAGAGCATACCCTTTCAAACAAAAAAATAATTTTCAAAATCGGTCCACAATTGAAGGAGAAATGGGTGACATAAATAAAACAAAAAAAAAAAAAAAACATCCGCGACGAACATATAACCGCCTCCTTTTTGGAAGTCTGTTAAAAAAGAGCAAGCATCAATGAGATAAAAGTACTATAAGTCTGTTCCACAAATCTTAGAGCTTTAAAGTATCGTTAGCGATTGACAAAATAAAATACATTTTAGGTAAAACTTAAAGGCACAGGAAATACAATTAGAATTCATTAAAATGAATTCATTAAAAAATTTAACACACTGTTTTTCTTACATAACGTAATGTAATAAAAACGATTTATTTACCTGTAATTTAATAAAGACAATACTTTCTTTACCTACTAAAACAAAGAACTGAAACAGTAACACAGCATTTGCGACTTTAAATCTTTCTAAGGCGAAACTAAACAAAGAGTCTAATAAATTCTACCTTTAGCATTTATAAATATTTCCACATATCTTTGGATATCTGCGCTCCGTCTCAAAGAAACCGTTTTGCTTCCACGCTCACAACTCATGTAAATATAACCGTCAGAGGATTTACATACGAACGTGGAATCTAGCAAAAATCTGAAAACTTTTTACTAAACCTTAACAAAATCAACTTAAGGGGGATGGGCTAAGGTAACCCGCGAAATTCATATTTTCTTACGTTTTTTGCAATTTGCAGGTCAGTGTCAGGTTGTATATTGATTCAAATATGATTCGCGACCGTTACAATTATGGCTTTACAGAATTGTAATCATTAGAATCAGCAAAACAACTCCTTAAGTTAGCATAATCCTCTAATGTCATGAAACAGTAATTCAATAGGATTACATGAACACACATACACATTTTATTCGGCCGCGAATCATATTTAGATCAACATACAACATGATACTGACCTGCAAATATCAAAAAACGCAAGAAAATTTAAATTTCGCGTGCTTGACGTTTTCGCCTTAACTAAAATCCACCGTAGCCGCTGACACGTATGTCATGACGTCTACAAACGTCAAATTCCTGATTCCCAACTTTAAAATTGCTCCTGAAAAAAACCATTAATATATACTAGACTCTATTCCCTTACAATAAAGCCTAAAAAGCAACTTAATTAGCTTCGTTACTCGCATTAGCAAGTTGGGCGCGGATTATGTTAACTAGGTTATCCAGAAAATGTATGTCAAAGAGATTTCGTGTCGTATATCGTCTTTTCTGACAAAACTTTCAACGGAAAATAAATGTAAGGAATAATTTATATGTTTTTGTTGTTTCAATATTTATTCGAGTACAGATTTGTGTTGTATATTTTTTGTATCGCCTAAAAGAAAAGTTTTACTTAAAGGTCAATCAGTGAATCGGTCTTTGATGTTAACTCCATAAAGTGAACAGATTCTGATAAAAATCTTTGTAAAAATAGATAAAGGAAATGAGTACCTTATAATACAAAAAGGTAAAAATCTTTCCGTTGGCAATTTGTTTGTATATTCAAAGAATATCAGTCTTTTCGGGGTACTCGAGCTTCCGGTATCTCGTAAGTGATAGCTTATAGCTTATAGAAAAATGACCTAGAGTAAAATATGGACTTAAATCTGGTCGAAAGGTCCCTTTCATTTGCAATACATCTCGGAGTTATAAATAGACAGCCCATTGTGTCACCCTATGTAAAATTTCTACATATATATCTGTAATTCATATGGTTTAGGTACACACGGCCACACATCAAGCTATACATTTCCAGTTTATGCTGATCTCGCACTGTAGGATTTCCGTACGTAGGATAGCTTGATGTGTAGCCGTGTGGACATTACTGTCAAAGATTGACGAAAAACAGCCGGGACCAACGGCTTAACATGCTTTCTGAGGCACGGAGGGGTCTTGGTATGAAAAGACTATCACCCATCCACGGACCAACCGCGGCAAGCGTAACTTTACCTGATCGATCGACTCGTACGGCTGTTATTACTTAGCCACAAGCCCCTCTTGTGGCTAAGTAAGAGGCAAGAGTATTCTATTTTATAGATATACTAGCTGACCCGGCAAACATTGTTTTGCCATGTAAATGTTTGAAGTGGACCACCCTTATCACTTAGCGGTATGAAAAATAGATTACGACCAATTTTCAGACCTACAAAATATACATTTAAAATTTCATAAAAATCGATCAAGCCGTTTCGGAGGAGTATGGCAACTAACACTGTGACACGAGAATTTCCAATAATCATTTCATTAGGTAGGCACTTGAAAAAAAAAAAACTTTTTTTTTTTCTTTTCTTTGGCGTCTTATTTATAAATTCTACATTTATTATAAAATTTATGAAAAAAATACAGATTTTTGCTAAAAAAACATGTTTATTTTCAATTGAGAGTAGTTTTTTTCTCAATTTTCATTTTATGTGGACGCCTTATTACTTCAAAGTTACACAGAACAAACTTTAACGGTACTCTCTCTTAAAGTTTGTTCATTTGTAGTAGTCATGAAAATTAACAAATTTTCCTATGGGACCATCCATGAAATATGAAAAAAAATTGTGCTTGCAACACCGTACACGTGTTAAAAGAGAAACTTACAAATAATTAAGATTATGAAAGATTTACTGCAAGAGACAGAGAGGTTATATATTTTTTTTGTCTCATGTAACGAAATGTGCCTAAACGTGAATCCTTCTCTGAATTCTCGTCTAACTTTATCAAATGGCCGCCTAAGAAATTTTACTTCAGAAATAATATCTTCTATTCCGTACAAAGTGCAATACCTACACGATCAAAATGTAGAGAAGAGCTGATTTTTTTTTCATATTTTAGAGTTAGTCCTTAAAAGTTGTCCATTTTCATGAGTATTACACTCTCTTAGAGTCTGTAACACCTCAAATTGCTTAGCATAATCCTCCGTAATATCGAAAATACTAAAGCATTAATTTTGAAATAAAAATATAGTAAAGTTAAGGATTAATGTTAAGTAGGTACATTTTTGACGAAAAACGATAACATTAAATTTTCTATACAGAAAAAAATTACAAAATTACCTCCAAACCGAACAATAAACCGCTAGTTTAAAAAAAAATACTTCAAATTATACCTATTATGAAACTTTGCATACTAACTGAACTAATTATAAAGCAAATGCTCTTTTTATTTAAAATTACCATTATTTTCAACGTTTTCTTTTTGAAATTACCTAAACTATCGGCGCCTTGGAGCCTTCTCCCCGCCGCTCAGTCTCGCTCTAGCTCAGTTCACGAGCAGTAGCGTACGAGCAAAGTAACGAGTCAATCTGAGTTATTATAGAAACTCAAAGTTTGTTCCTCGTATAACCTACCACCCTGTATATCTTAATAACATACATATTACTTATGTACTGTTAGTTATTCAAGGAACTTTACTTCTATTCTCGACTGCGGTCCAAATGTTACTGGGTACATAACTACGTCTTGACCTTTCAGCTAATGTCTGAACTTTAATTATAATTTTGTCCAACACATCAAGGACCAAGATGTATCTTTTATGTATACAAAAATACTTATGTACGTGGGGCACTCAGAAAGTTTTGCGATACTAGGAGTGACCTGGTATGTTGTTTAGTTTTCGGTATGAGAAAGTCTTCGCGAAAATGTCTTAAAAGGCTGTGGCGGCATCTACATCGTCAGATGCGAACTACGCATCACACTGACGTCACATGAAATCCTGCATCGCGCAATCATAGTTTACCGCGCGATCTTACTGACGACATCAATCGTCGAGCAGTTGCTGCCCACCAGACACGACACCCGTCTGGTCGGAGAATCCTCCCTTTTCTATAGAGGATAAGATAACTTTACAGCCTATTCTTCATAACTTAAAAAAACGTCCAGACTGTGAGAGACATGTTCACACCGCATTTGCTTCTACGTTCCGCCGCAGTCACGTACAAATGCGAGCAATGGCAATGCTCTAAGTAATATGGTTGAAAAGTGGTCAAGCGCCAGTGTCCGCAAACATGAGTGAATACGTGAAAATAAATACGGTTTTCGTTACTACGTCATGGGTTTTAAACGCTGCCATTCGCAGGTGGATCGTGATGACTGTTGCAAGTGTGGGGCATGTGGGGCGGGTGTAAGCCACGCATGTGACACATGTCTCAGTCAACTGACATAAAAAATGCATTTTTGGAGCATGCCTCTCTTTAAAACATGGACAATTTCCGACATGCACGCAGGCAAAGCCGCTGGCAAAAGCTAGATAAAGTTATGGGAAGTAGGACGCTCAAACAGGACGCTCACACAAATTTTATTCAATCACCCATTACTTCCTACATACCACCACGTGTAACAATTTATAACATAACATTAAAACCTACAACTTTAACTTTGTCTAGGTTCATACGTCTCAGGCACCCCAGTTGTGACTTGTGAGTACCTACTACGCACATGACATAAAGTATTTTTATCTCACAAAGCGACGCGCGCTTTACTTGTGGTCACCAAGTGTACAAACACGCTGTGAATGGGTGCGTGAAGAAGAGTAGCTTCAAGACATAACACACACATGTAAACGTACACACACACATCCACCTTTACCATTGTCTCGTACGATACCAAGACCTCCTGCCCTTACACACATTCACAGCATGTTCGTACACTTGATAATCACAAGTGAAGCGCGCGTCGCTTCGTGAGATAAAAATCCTGTACCTATAACGTTTTGTACTTTCAAAGAAATACAGGTTCCAGCACATTCACACTACATTTTGGCGTGTTATAGCCATCTCATATGACTGAAAAAGAATGACAGGTGTGATTTTATATACGGACAATTTAATGGACATTGTTCGGCGTGTATGGAGGCCGAACAATGTCCGACGCGTGTCGTATCGTTCGCCTAAGAACCAACAGAGACGTGAATTTACTTTCTGTGTTCTAAATAATGTACATTTTCAATTGAATCTAAATTAAAATCACGGACACCGCTGAGAATTGTAAAAAATTTAAAAACACTTTCGGATTTTGGGGTTATAATTAGGCCAATAGAAATATATTAACTTAGCGTTTATTAGTGAAAATACATTGGATTTTATATTCAAACGTTTTATTACATATTTATGTACTATTAGTGTAGTCAGAACTCAGAACCGTTCTTTCTTTATACTTATTTATTTGTAGTTAGTAGATAATATAAAAATGTACTCCGAGTGACAAAATTGACACTGTCATTACTACCAAATGTCAAAGTGTCACCTGTAAATTCATCGACTGTCAGTGGCGATGTTGCTCGTTTCACACAGCGCTTTCAATGTTTGTAACTAAAAACCTTATTCATAGATCAAGCGCTGAGAGAGCCTATTCAAAACGTCAAATTGAAACAAAAAATTACAACTGAGAGATCATTTTTCATATAACTATTCTATGCTAATCAACTTACGCATTACGATGTTATTGCAGTATTTAATCCTCTCACGATGTTATTTCAGTATTTAATCCTCTCACGATATATTGGTATACAAAGTTTCAAACCGCAGCGAACCACCTTGCACCGGCTTACTGCGCCGCTACAAAAATAGAACGCAGTTTTTGCGATATCACGATATTTGTTGGAATATCACGATATTTGTAGGAATATCTGGATATTGGTCGTTTGGCAAGAGCTTCGTGTAATCTGAAACTAGAACATATATGTTTTTTTGGTGTCGGTCGGTTTATCACGGACGATTTTCTCTTGAATTTTAAGATTTTCTAAAAAGCCGCTATAAAAAAGTCGATCGAAAAAGTTTAAAATCAATAATGGCAATTCAGAAATGACCTGTGAATCTACATCTTTAGTGGTCCAAAAATAAAAAATACTAAAATGTGTGTGTGTAATTTCAAAAACTAAAACCATGTTTGCTTGTAGACAATTTAATAAACGATTTGCTCAACTATACAGTAAAATAAACAGACACATTAACTTATACACAAAAAAAAGTTAGTAATGTAAAAAAAAATAACTAGTTGGATAAAGACACTTACATATGATGAAATGGAGGCACTTTTAGAGCACATAAAGTAGCAAATACACTCACACATACACTTACACTAACATACACTCTCTCATTCACTCTCAAATACAGACACACTACGCACTGGTATTCACACTCGAATCACACACTCACTAACATACTACGGAAGAGCGGAGTCTCCTAACACAGGCATTGTTTGCTTAAAAGGAGGCTCCAAACACGAAACCCTTTTTTGTAAACTGAAGCATAAATAAAAACATTAATTTTTTTTTAAATTTTTATGATATGCATCTGCGGCACGCGTCAATAACATAGGCATTTGCAGCCGTCAACGCGGCAGCGGCTATCGTCGACAACATGCCGCTCCTGTATTTGAGCACCTATATATCAGAATACCAGCGCTGCTACATTTACTTTTAAATGTCGCAGCATCGTGCTGAGATAGGAGCCTTTTGGCCTCGCACAGGACTTTCTGCTTTTATTTTATTTTACTTTGTTTTTTTAATGTATGTTTTTAAGAGTGTGTTTTGTTTTAATTTGTGATTTCCTATGCGAGTCTCAATAAATAATTTTTCTTTCAGCACGAGCAGCACGTTGTCGACGGCTACTGTAGTAGCATCTGCCGTTGACGCGTGCCGTGTGTATGAGCTCTAAAGATGTAGTTTTTCAAGTCATTTCCGAATTACCATTATTGAGTTTAAGCTTTGCTGATCGACTTTGACAGAGTTAATTAATAACAATTTTTGAGCACCGTACTCAAATAAACGAGCGGCACCTTGTCGACGGTAGCCGCCGACGCGTCGCCGGCGACAGCGGCCGTCGACGAGTATAGACGGCACCAGTTGCCTCTGCCGTTAACGCGTACCGCTCATGTATATGAATACTTACATAGTTAGGGGAGTTTTTTGCCGGTGCAACTGCAGTGATAGCCTAGTGGTGTGACCGTTGGACTTCCAAGTCATATGTCTCGAGTTCGAACCCAAGGCACGCACCTCTAACTTTTCGGATTCATGTGTGTCATGATTTCCAAATATTAATAAGATTAACTGATTTTAAATACTAAATATAAAATTAAAAGTATGTGATTTGCCTCAAATGATTTTTGTATCAGTGTAATTATGAAGTTTAAAAGTATCCCATTTGACAGTTCCGTAAAAGTACTGGTTTTTTAACAGAACAGAATTGAAAACATGACGTTTTGGAGCGTCGCGTCGCTTAGCTTCTAAGTCAGTTCGATTTGAGCCTTGAAATCTAAAGGATGTCTTCAAGAAGTCTAAAGTCTATAACGTTATTAGTATATTAAGTATCTAATTAAATAGTTTGTTAAATATTGGTAAAAGTGTACCAAGTTTGTATGTGTGCAAGATACAGAAATATTAGTAATGAAATGGTGTTTCATTACATGTGCGTGTTGTTTAATTATCACTTGCTTAAAAAACAGTGCAGAAAACATCGTGAGGAAACCGAATGCCTAAGAGATATTTCTCGACGGCATGTGAAGCCAACTCAGATGCCTATGGGTGGCTTTAAAACTCTGACACCAGGTTGGTCACTAACCACACGAAAAGAAGAAGAGTACCCAAGTAGGTTTATTAGAAATAAAATAATTTGATTTGATTTGATAGATTTCGAAAAACCTTCTCCGACTGGTATGTTTTTCTGTTAGCTTAATCATTTATTAAAGAAAGCTAAATGAGTTGCGTGGAAACGATCACAGCAGATTTAATTGTTGGGAATCAAGTAGTGCGTCAGATACTGCGTTATAAAATATGTTAGCGGGGGTGTAAAAACAGCTCTATGCTGTTATTAGACAAACACTCTTTGACAGATTTGAAAAAAGAATTTACTGTTGAAAAGCGTTGCCGTCAAACATAAAACTATCTATGTTCTTCCTCTGAAAAATCTATTGCTGGAGCAAAAAACAAGCAAATGCAGCACGCTATCGGTTCGAGTTACACGAACGATATTTTCAGATCAAATTTATTTTTGGATTTTCCTATAAACCATGTTGGTTCCGTACGTATGGAACAGTTGCCTAGTAATATAACTTTCGCTTGAAATATTTATTCATGTTTACTTATCGGTACGTGGTTGTTTTGAGTTTGGTTGACTAGGTTTGGTTCAGTTTAAGTTCGACTTGCGACATTGCATTGCTACATTATGAGCTCATTACTAAGAACTCCATTCGAGTTTGAAATTAGTCAGACGAACTCGAAATAGCCACTAGTTTCGAACTCATATAAAATTAGTGAAAAACCTTAAACTTATTTTTACAAGCTTTATTAGTGTGCTTTGTTAGTGTGTTAGTTAGTTTGCAAATCTTGCAAGCTGAATTAAAATCACTTCCTCTTATCCTACAGAGTTGAAATTTTACAAGTTGATTTAGTTTTGAAGACAATAGATTTCTTTATGATGTATGATCTGATTCTACCCCCAGAATAGGCTCCAAACGAAGGAACTCCACAACTGTCAACGGTACAGACACGGAATTTTATTTACGCATTTAATTAGGTTAGTCCAGTCTAAAGTTTACCATGACCTGGCTACAGCATCCAGGATTGGCTCCACATGAGGAAACTCCTCAGCGATCAACAACTGAGACAGTAAATTTTTTATACGCATTCAATTACGACAGCCCGTTCTTAAGTTCACCATGACCTGGCTGCTGCACCCAGGGTTGGCTCCAGAAGAAGGAACTCCTCAATAGTCAACTGTACATACAAGAAATCTAATATACGAATTTAATTATGATAGTCCGTTCTAAACTCCACCATGACCTGGCTGCTGCACCCAGGATTGGTTCCAGAAGAGGGAACTTCTCAGCGGTCAACAGCACAGACACAAAATTTTGTATACGCATTCAATTATGATAGCCCGTTCTAAATTATAGCATGACTAAGATAGTGCAAGTTGGTTGGCTTCACACCATGACTTGTGTAAATGTATTTGAGTTCGTTGGATTTGTCTTTACAAGTACCTTTCAAGTGAAGGTGATAGAACAGATATTTAAACAAATTGTAATGCTAAAAGTATAAAATAAAATTTAAGTAAAAACATTTTTAAAAACAAGCTTTTAATTAACTAAAAAGTACAAAATAAAACTCACGTAAACATTAAACTTTAATATATTCTAAAAAACTTTAGGCGTGAACATCCTTCTTACACTTTACGATAAGCCTCAAGCTTTTAAGAATATATTAAAGTTTAATGTTTACTTGAGTTTTAATTTGTACTTTTTAGTTCATTAAAAGCTTGTTTTTAAAAAGTTTTTCACTTAAATTTTATATCTATTTAAGTTATATTATAGGTATTGAAAAGCGTCAGGACGGCCCGCAAAATTCAAATTTTCTTACGTTTTTTGCAATTTGCATATCAATATCAGGCTGTATATTGATCACAATTCCGTATCAAATATTTATTCATAGAATCATAATCATAAAAATTATCAATACAACTCTCTAAGTTTTTATTACCCTATTTAATTACTAGTACCTGGGTGACTGAGCTCTGCTCTGGTGAAAATAGACAATGCTCATTTAATAGTATAGGATAGTACTTACCAATTCCATACTGCCTTGATAGTAGGTTCTTACTAATTCCATGCTGCCATGATCATTATTCTAATGTCAATAATGTCATGTCAATATTCATTATCTTGTTCTAAACTTTGGGCGACCGAGCTCTGCTCGGGTGAAAATACGGAGAAAACTAATTTTCCCAGATATGATACCTAGCTAGTTCAATTTTTCGCCCTCGTAAACCCCTATGTTGCAACTTTCATCGAAATCGTTCGAGCCGATTTCGAGAACGTGAGTAGGTACAAATATATAGATATACAATCAAATATATACACATACAAATATTGCTCGTTTAATAGTATAAGATTTCATGAAATTACTTGCTGCCCGCCCCGGCTTCGCACGGGTAGCACTAAGTACTTACCTACGGCACACCTAAATATCTACCTACCCTACCTACCTACCCTACCTACCCCATCTACCTACCCTACCTACCCTACCTACCTACCTACCTACCCTGCCTACCCTACCTACTTACCTACGTACCTACCTACCTACCTACCTAAAACCTTGTCCTGAGAATAACGAACACAACAAAAAAAGAATTAGCGAAATCGGTCCAGCCGTTCATGCGTAATGCCGTGACCAAGGGAAATAGGGATTGATTTTTATATATATAGATAATATAGATGACATTTGAGGCCAATTCTAACTTAGGAGTTGTATTGCTGATTCAAATTATTATAATTTTGTAAAGTCATATTTGTTACGGTCGCGAATCATATTACAATACCACACTGTCCTGCAAATTGCAAAAAAAAAACGTAAGAAAATTTGAATTTCGTGGGCTACCTTGGCGCATCCCCCTTCACTGACCGCGTTGTTCTTCTAAACGACGCATGGGATTTTGATGCGGTTTTCACTATTATTTGATAAATTTATTATTCCCGAAGCTACATTATAATTAAACTTACAAATAATAATAAATAAACTTAAAATAACAATTTGCTTTAATTTAATGTTAATTTCTTTCTGATTGGATGTTGATTTAATTTTGTTTTATTTGTAATTTAATTAAATTTTTGGTTTTGATGTTAATGTTGTTTTTTTTAATTTAATGATAATAACTTATTTTTCTAAGCTCTAATACTAATACAATATGGATGTTTTTCCGAAATAAATTATTTTAATTTGAATAAAGAAATCTCGATAATTATATTATGAACTCGTAAAACCATGCAGGACCGGGTCCCTAGTTTATAATAAACAATCATGAATTAATCAAAAGCTCTAATGTTCCCACATGATTGATGGTCACCCTACAAGGGTATGATATTATGTTAACTTTGAGGAATTTATGTGACAAGCGTAGTAACGGGTGGTGTTACGAATTAATTACGCGTTCAAGGGCTGCGGTTAATTAAACAGGTAACGGTACCCGTGACGTTGGTTTACCACCAAATTATGTGTGCTAATTATGTATTAACTGGGGGTTATATTGAAAAAACTTTAGGGGAAAATTCTTGGAGAATTCTTGCTCGTATTTTGCTGTTGCTAAGTAAATAATAGATACCTGTATTGTTTATTCAAAAACAAAATCAAAAACTAAAACTAGGCTGAGAATCACCACTTTTTGAACGTTAAAATAACATAAGACAGTTCCCCAAAACGCCCACCCTTCATTGCTTCCTAGTGATTTAGCTGGGAAGAAGAAGTGGCGCAACAAACTCCCCAGCAGCACAGCTGTCTGTTTAGTTAGATAAACTTTATTCTATACAATAAGTATGCAAAGTAATTAACATTACGAAACACTAAACGAAATTATTTTTAATAAATGAAATATACTAAAATAAAATATAAATATTATAATAAAATATAAATATTGTAATGAAATATAAATATTATAATAAAATATAATATTTATATTTTGTCATAATATTATATTTTTTAATAATTATTATTAAATTAAATTGTTTGCCATTATGTCAGCCAGCACACGCCAATATACCAGCAAAGACATTGTAAACTATACTCAAGTAGAAATTAATATGTAAACATAACTTAATAACTAAATAAAAGCCTCCAGGCATAAAGGGCGGGCCGTATTATTGTACAGTATGTACTTAAAGGTTTTAATGTTTTCAGGAAATTATATTTTCAGCGGTAGCAGGGTAACAATTAAATAGAACGAAAGCTGAGTATGTATTCAAGAAGAAACAATACTTTCTTACGCGGAAGAAGTTGTTAACAGTTTCTTGTTAATCGATAACAATGTTTATGTTTCCATTCCTTTGTTAAAATTTCATAGCCAATTAATTTAAATAATAATTGGACTATTTAACGGAGTAATTGGACTAATCTACTACGCTTTGGAATGGGCAACTAGCTTCATCTTTCGGACTGACCGACCCCTTGACAATTCAAAAGTGCCCGTAACGGGTTTTTTTGAAATAAACGACTCGGAAATTCTAACAGGTTATTGCGTTGGCGAGACGGTGTTTATACCGCGAATACAACTTATTCCCCACAATTACCCCTTCCAGTTTAAGCGCGTGCAGTTCACTTTAAGCGTATGCTTTGCGATGATTATCAACAAATCACAGGGGCAGACACTGACACTGAAGCTGCTTCTCACACGGACAACTGTACGTCGCTTGTCGACTCTCTGTATATTTTGGTTATTGAGAACAAAACTACAAACGTACGTAGTGTACAGGGAAGTTTTATAAAAATGTGGCTGTTATTGTAGTATATTGTGGTGTCTTACGACTTCCACGCGAACGAAGTCGCGGGCTAGTTTGAAATAAATGGTTTGAGTTTATTTATAACTTAGTCTTTGTTTCCAAGACCACTTTAAATACCAAAATGGCAGTAAAATACAAATATTCCCAACATATCTGGCGAAATGTAGGTGTATTTTAGGTACAACTCTACCTAACTCTTCGGCGATTACAGGCGTCATGATATGTTATGTTATTCCCAAGAGTCGGAGTATTTTTGTAGTTTTAAAAATCACAACAAAAACGATTCATAAAATTCCATACGATTTGGACGCAAAAGGCTTTTAAAAAGGCAAATCTGTTGTACTCTTCATCAAGCTTTTTCTTTCTCATTTCTAGTCACTGATATTCCCTACCGTCGCGATCATTTGTTTATGTTGAACCATACCTGGGCACCTTCTGGTTACTGTGATATTGAAGGTCAAAGTTTCAATTTTTTTTTCTTTTTTTTTACCTATTTTCACGAAATCAAGTTTTAAATGTTAATAAAACTTTCCCCACAACTCCTGTACAGCTGCATGCACTTATTAGAACAATGTTTTGCTTCAGTTACATTGCACGCTGCCGTAAAACAGCGATTTTGCACAAAGTCGTTGCCCAGCGATAATTTTTGCACACTGTTACTTAGTTGAAGAGCAGTTCTAGCCCACTTGTAACAGCCGCGATTTACGAGTTGTAGGTCGATAGTTCAAACTCAGGCAGACACTTCAATTTGTGTAAATTATATCATCAACACATGCTCTCAAAGCATTAAAGGAAGACATCGTGAGGAAACCAGCATGTCTTAGAACCAAAAAATTCGAAGATATATGATATCCAGCAACCCGCATTGGGCCCGCGTGGTAAATTACGGCCCACTCCCTCTCTTAGAGAGAAGGCCTGTGTCTCAGCAGTGGGACATTATATGCTAATTATGACTTACTTTAGTGTACAGAATACGTAGATAACGGCTATGTGATGGGTGTGAATTGGGCACGCCACAATTGCAGGAGACGCCCTGGGCGTCGGGAGTCGCAGGCCGATTCCTGGCCACCGTAGGCGCGCTTGTGGACGGTGAGCAATGGGTTGCTCGCTATCCGATAAGGATCAGGCCTGGCTTGACGGCGCGTTGTGTTCCACGCGCGCCTCAAAGAGATGTCAGCAGAACTGACGGGGTTCGCTAGGGCCGATGCCTGCCGGGGTTGCGAGGAAATCCAAAAGGGATACCGTGGCAAACGGCATCATGGCAAATGAAGGATCACGGGTGGGTTTTAGTCAGTAAGAGCCTGACACGCTGTTGCCGTTGTTGCTGGTATTTAGATGCCATGTCATAGAATAAACACACATAGATATTTCTGCTGAGCTGTTTTATCAGTTACGCGGAGTAACTTCTAGTAAATTCGTATTCGTGATAGCCTAGTGATGTGACCGTCGGGCTGACTCTGACCTTTCGGATTCATGTGCGTATTGTATAATTATCACTGGCTTCAAAAACGGTGAAGGAAAACATCGCGAGAAACCGGCCATGCCTTTTTTTTTTTTGGGTGTGAAATTATCAAATAACTTCTCCCGCTCTGGGCGGAGCGGGAGAAGTTATTTGATAATTCCCACCCAAAAAAAAAAGGGTGTAAATATACCCTGTAAATATACAGCTGTATGAAACGCATCAGTAACATACAACCAAGTCACATAGTCAAGTTGTAAGCGATACAGGTAACTTCGCGTAGTGACGTAACTCGTGGGTGACCAAACTGTCATCGCTTGTTCCTTGCTCGAACGTGCCAGCTAACTTAACTTAGTCTTAGCTCTCTATTTGTTTCTGACGGATACGTTGTTAGATGTAACTGTACCTGCTTATTTCATATTTTTTTGAGTTTCGTACTCCAAGGGTGCCAAACGGAACCCTATTAAGAGCCTCCGCTGCCCGTCTGTATGTCAGCGGGCTGTATATCTCATGAACCGTAATAAGTGGAGAGTTCAATTTTTCACAGAGTGTGTTTTTCTATTGCCACTATAACAAAAGTAAAATAAAGTTAAAAATTAAAGGACCGTCCCCATACAAGAAATGTGTTATTTTCGGCGTTTTTTTGCTAAATGTTCTACGGTACCGCTGTACAATATTTAGCTAAAAACGCCCGGAACCCTTGGTGTACGAGTCCGGATCGCACTAGGCCAGTTTTTTTCTAGATTAATGTAAAGGTAGTAAAAAAGAAACTCCCATCCGGTTTCTGAAAGGTACGTGTTAGGGTAGCGGTAGATGTTCGTTATTTAATGGATCTTTGAGAAACCGGGAGTTTATAGAACAGAACGTAGTTTTTTAATAAAACGACCATGTAGTCTTTATGGACTGCTGTTCACAAACGCAGCTGTCTACGGTTAAAATTTAGCAAAAATTACCAGGTCGAACATCTCATACACCTTCCTAATGAGGATATCCACTCATTAATTCATAAAATTATTAAATTACAGCTATATATAGCTATAATGTAAGCGGGCATGCCCTTTATGCCTGGAGGCTTTTAAGTTCTGTTTATGTTTCTTGTAGTGACCGACCGAAGGTTCGGTTTCGGTTTCGATTTCGGCAAGTGTTGGCAAAAAAATCTAGTTTCGGCAAGAGTTTCGGTTTCAGCAGATAATCTCGTTATTTCTCGCGCATAGTGATTAGGACTATTTAATTACGAATACTAAAGTTAATTAGTAATCTAGTAATAATATTTAGTTTTTTTTATTTAAGAACTGATTTTTAAATTGTCGTACAAACTAATTATAGCTGTCGAGACTGATTAATTTATCATAAGAACGGTATTTGCTTTTCTTTTCTTTCTTTTTGTGGCTGATAATTACTAGTTATTAATTGATGTCAATAAATGTAATTTTTTTTCTTAAGAATGTTGTGATTGTAAATGCAATTAAAATACTCAATTAATGAGGTCCTTCCTTTATAATGTAAGTGTTAATTACTGACAAATTTTTGTTCCAAGAAGTAGGTAGCATAACTACATTTTTTTTTTTAATTTTTGTATATTTTACAGCAATAATAAAAATTAAAAAAACATACTTCAATTATTGATTTTTATTTCATTTAATACGTATTAACTGTCTGTGTAAGTGTAAAAAATAAGCCAAATTTCAGTAAACAATAGATATTTAACATTTCAAAAAAGTTTCGATTTCGGTTTCGACATATTAATCGAAAAACTAAATAGAATTGTTTTAAGCATTAAATTAGAGAATTTTTTTAAAGATTTCGCGCCAATGCTTTTTTTATTTCTTCTGTAGCCGCAACGCAATGCTCGCATTCTACCGAAGAGATGTTCTTCTTTTTTTGTGAACAAGTAATAAGTCGAGTCCATACTCATGATTATTCTACAAAAGAATAAAGACTTTTTAATTTTTCAAGGCTCGTTGGAAAACACAAAAATTAAAAAAAAATTACTTTTTCCCCTAGAGCAAGAAATGCAACTTTTTCCCCGCTCTGGTACTCTACAATGACGGCCTTTTTGAGCAAGAGGAGTGAAAAAGTTATTTTTTTTGTGAACAAGTAATAAGTCGAGTCCATACTCATGATTATTCTACAAAAGAATAAATACTTTTTAGTTTTTCAAGGCTCGTTGGAAAAGACAAAAATTAAAAAAAAAAAACTTTTTCCCCTAGAGCAAGAAATGCAATTTTTTCCCCGCTCTGGTACTCTACAATGACGGCCTTTTTGAGCAAGAGGAGTGAAAATTATTTTGCATACTATTAAATAGAATCAATTTTTTCTAACTGAACAGACAGCTGTGCTGCTGGGGAGTTTGTTGCGCCACTTCTTCTTCCCAGCTAAAGCACTAGGAGATGGTGAAGGCCAGGCGTTTTTGGGGGACTGTCTTATGTAATTTTGATGTTCAAAAAGTGCTGATTCTCAGCCTAGTTTGAATAAATGACTTTTGATATTAATTTTATTATCAACTTTACTCGCAGCAAACCTTATTGATAGAATGAACTAGTCGGTATACCCACCAACTACTTAGCCATCGAAATTTCCAGAATATTACACTATCAGCGAAATTGCCAATCCTTATGTATATACATATTATTAAACTCCGGTTACTGTTTTCACTTAACAATCACACATTATGTCCGCAATCTATACTGATATTCCAATGAATATAAATTAATACCCATTTTGGACCTTAACCACATTTAATATAGATACTATAATAGTGTGGGCAAAAGGACATGTAATCATAGCTCGGAGACTATTTCATTATACGAGAACAACTAGATTTTGCTGCAATAGTTACTTACTATTGCTTATGGGCCTTTAGAAATTATCCACAAGATTGAATTGATTAAGAATCTGTGTTAATCTGCACTTAGCTGTCAAAGGAAAAATTGCTGAATTAAGTTGAAACTAGCTGCTGTCTGCGGCTGCGCCCGCGTGGACCCTTAGGCTGGTTTCACAGTAGTCCGGGAGACCCATGCGGACCGTCTGTACGGGCTCCCGGAACGGAGACACACGTTAGGTGCTAGAACATTGTTTCTATCGTACTAACTCCCTTACTTCAGAGCACTGCGGGCGCTACCCGTACGGATCTCCCGTGTGCGGGCAGCCCGTGCGGGTCTCCCGTACAGTTGTGAAACCAGACTTATTCTTGTTTCTTTTTCTAAAATAAATGTAGCCTACGTTACTCCTTATAACATCAGCTATCTGCCAGTGAAGTCCCGTCAATATAGTCAAGTCGTTTTGGAGACTAGCCGAACAAACAGACAGACAAAATTTTTCGTCGGATTTTTTTTTTTAATCAGCTGTTCCAAACATTATGACAGCGTAGGTATTGCACTTTTCTATGAAACAGCAGATTTTTTTAATAACCGACTAATTATTTCAACGCATTCATTCATTCAGAACCATATACTGAATAACCGTTTTCACGTCGATGTCCCTGCTACCCTGTATATGTACATATATATAGCTCTTTGTGTTCAAGGCAATACTAAGGATACATAAGCACCTCCCCCCTCCGGACCGGAACAAACGCACTCTAATCATCCCCAGTACCCAGCACAGAACCACTTTCGCCCGGCACCAATTTTACATTCTTGGTTCCTATCTGTACAAGAATATCAATAAAAAAATAAAAATAATGGATCTAAACTCCCACAACCTGAAAAACAAACTGACTGAATGGCTATTGCAAAAAGACTATGCATTCACGGAGTCTTTACTTACTTTCATAGAATAATCCCAACAATCATTACTCTACCCGACTTACACTCAACTCATGATCACCCACTCATTTCCCAATCCTTATCCTTGCATTCGCACACTCTCTCTCACACGCACCCGTAGAGGTACGCACTCACTCCCATACTCACCACTCACACACTTACACATACTTATGACCACTCACTCACACACTACACTCAAACACATTTACACACCGGCACACAAATGTATTACTTAACCACACATGCGCTAAACACCCTGACTGCTGCTATACCTACATGACTGTTCGCCCTATATGGCCTAACACTGTCTCCTAAGATACAGGACTACCTAGTTTAGGAGACAGGGTTACATAACCTGTGTAGATTTATGTAGACATACCTTGCTATATTGTAAGTCTGTTTTTTGTGTATCATGAATCTTGTGTGTATCGTAATAAAGATTATTATTATTATATGTATAGGTAAATTAAGGTTTTTTACTATTTGGGTCATGGGGAAGTCTTAATGACACCCCACTTCTAGACAGTGCCTTAATGCAACGAAGGCACGCCCTTTGACGGTGATTATAATTCCGAATTTATTCATAATTGTAATTTTGTGAGATTACTCCGTAGTAATCTCACAACATAGCATAACATCACGCCTGTAATCCCCAAAGGGTTAAGCAGAGGTGTACCTATAGTACGCCCACATTTCGCCAGTTATGTTTAACTCCCATGTAGGTAATAGGCGGCGAGCCTATTGCCATCAACCGGTCAAAAATCCAGACTCCTATTGAGAAATTCCTAACAGAAAAACCCAAATCGAATCAAATAATTAGTTTAGTTTAGTTTATTTGCAAACATGCTGTACAGAAGTTGGAATAAGATTATAAGTTTCAAATATTCACCCTGTAAGTGCAAAATAAACTTTTTACAAAAAAATAATCAACCGACTTCCAAAAAAAAAAACACTACCCAGTGAAAAATAACTTTAATTTCGGAATTCGGTGTGTTTGGTTTAGAATTTTCGTTTTTTGCCACCGACTTCCGAAATTAAAGTTATTTTTCACTTTGCAGTGTTTTTTTTTGGAAGCCGGTTGTTTTTTTTAAGGTTTTTATTTTTAATTTTATAGTTGTGGTATTTACCCCACACAAATTCAAATCCCACTACCTGCTATGAAAATAACAGTACACATACTAAGTGGGAAAAAATACGTATTATTGAAGCTAACTCAAAAAATACCCAAGCAATGTTATAAAAAATGATATAGGACCACCTCTGAAACAAAAAAAGAATCATTAAAATCAATTCATAATTGGCGGAGTAATCGCGTAACAAACATACAAAAAGAAAACATACAGTTGAATTGAGAACCTCCTCTTTTTGGAAGTCGGTAAAAAAAACTAAATAAATAAATTATATTACATTTAATATCATGTGACATTTTTACAAAAAACATTTATCAAATCAATAAAAGAACAACGTTGGCACATTCTTCGCAATTTACTTTGTTGTATTTAATTCACTTTCATACTCGATGCACAATGTAATTAAAACTATAATTGGAGAGAAAAGTTTTAGCTTTGCTGGTCTTTCTAATATACGAGTAGCTTGCGATTAATATAAACTTGATTGATATAAAAACATGAGCCAGTTAAGTAGGTACTTAACTGGCTCATATTTTTATATCAATCAAGTTTAGTTAAGTAAGCTAAGAAAAGGTCTGTAGCTATTGAATTATATTATTTATTATAAGTAGGTATTAAAGAATTATAAAAAGTTAAATCAAAATGAAATTAATAATTAAAATAAATAATTTAAGTAGGTATGTACTTATACAAAACAATGGCCTGAATGGAAAATGGATAGTTTGAATACCGGTAATGCTAGATCGTTTTGGTGTCGGAAGTTTCGTAACAATTACAATAACTCTGCCCGATCCGAAACACAAAAAATATTTTAATATATGCCACATGCACCTGTTTTGAAATAGGTTCAAAATTTTTGTTATTTATTTGTACCTACACATGGGTAGGTATATGAGGTTATAAAATAAAATATTACGTCAATATGTGCTGCCTTGCAAGGCGTACAAACATTGCTTACACAGTAGGATACGTGTACAGGTAATTAATAAACCAGGGCCTTTATAATTATAAAAATACTGCTAACTATCAGTCTTAATAAAAAATTAAAATAACAATAGTTATTAACTAAACATATTAAATAAAGTAGGTAATAAAAAAATGTGAGAAAAAAGTAAATAAAAAAAACCCCGACTATGTAAAAAGTGAACTTTAAAAGATGGAAACAAGATAACCTATTATGTTTAAATTCATGCAGTCGGAGACAATAGGTGTTTATTGCTAAAGAAGATGTCCGCTTTTTGTAGGGACATTTATTTTTTATTCCGAGAAAAATCACAGAATCGGTCGAAGTGGCGGTGATTGGGGGAGGCCTATGTCCAGCAGTGGATGTCTTTCGGGTGAAATAATGATGAATAATATAAAAAAAAGTCGGAGGATTTTTATTTTCACCCAATAAATCTGCCTGGCCTTTTCCCAACTATGTTGGCGTCGGCTTCCAGTCTAACCGGATGCAGCTGAATACCAGTATTTTACATGGAGCGACTGCCTATCTGACCTCCACAACCCAGTAACTGGGTAATACAATACCCCTTGGTAAGTCTGGTTGTCAGAATTATGGGCTTCTGACGACCCGTCACGACTGCCAAAGATCCACAAAAAGAACCAACGGCTTAACATGCTTTCACGAAGGAGTCTTGGTATGTGAAGGTGGTCACCCATCCACTGACCAATCCCGGCAAGCGTAACTTAATCTGATGGATCGACCCGTGTGACTGTTATTATACTTGCACAAAATAATCACTTCATAAATACTGCACAAAATAAATCAAAAGCTACCTGGCAAATTATAAATAAATCCAAATTTTGTGTGCCATTGGAGCCTATATTGAGCGTGAAAAGAGATAATTTGACATTTACAGACCCCTTGGACATTGCAAACAAATTTAACGATTACTTTATTGACACAATTGAGAATAATATTAAAGCTGACATCACATTAAATAATATAAACAATCAAACTTTAAATTCACTATTCATGCAACCTGTAACAATTGACGATATAATACAAATAATTTGCAGCCTGAAAAACACAAATACTGTTGGATACGATGGAGTTTCCACAAAAGTACTGAAGTTTACCAAAGAACTAGTAGCACCTCCATTAGTTCATATAATTAACTTGTGCATAGTTGATGGCATTTTCCCGACCAAACTAAAAAAGTAATAATAAAACCCCTGCATAAAAAAGATGATAAAACAGATTTTAAAAATTATAGACCTATTGCGAAAATTCCAATTATTTCAAAAATTTTCGAAAAAGTAATCTATAACTCTTTATATGCCTATTTCGAAAAGTATAAATTATTTTGCACAGAACAAAAGGGTTTCCGTAAGAATACTACTATTAATATGGCGCTATTTGACTTACTAGGTAACATCATGCCGTCTGTTGATAAAAGGAATCCAGTCTGTGCAATTTACACTGACATGACCAAGGCTTTTGACTATGTAGACCATAAGATTCTGTTGTACAAGCTAGATAGTTATGGTATAAGAGGGAACATCTTAAAGTTAATAAAATCATACCTGAGTAACAGGCAGCAATGCACGGAAATTTCTAGGATATGTCCCAAAACTAAATTAGAAACCATATATGTATCAAAACCAAGACATGTAAAATATGGCGTCCCACAAGGTAGTGTATTGGGTCCGCCACTTTTTTTGATATATATAAATGATCTCCCGAAAGCAACAACCAACAAAATGGTTCTTTTTGCTGATGACAGTACAGCTATAATAAAATGTACGAATCCAAATAATTATCAGAATGACATTAATACATGCTTAAGTGACATTATAAATTGGTTAGTTAATAATAATTTGGTTATAAACCTGAGTAAAACAAATGTCATGCATTTTTATCAACGACGTGAAAACCCAAACGTTAGCATTTCCCACAAGGGCTGTGATATTGAAGAAGCTAATAAGGCTAAGTTCTTAGGCATTATAATTGATAGTCAACTTACATGGAAACCTCATGTTGAAGAACTATGTAAAAAACTTAGCAAATCCGCATATGCTCTTTTTCAACTCTCAAAAAAAGTTAACAGTCAGGCTCTTTTAACAGCGTACCATGGACTGGTTGCCTCTGTTTTGCGGTATGGCATTATTTTCTGGGGGCAGTCTACTGATAGGGAGCTGGTATTTAGGTTGCAGAAGCGATGCATCAGGTCAATGTGCGGTCTTAAGACAACTGATAGCTGTGTTCCCTATTTTAAATCGTTAAAAATTTTAACTTTGCCTTGTTTATATATAATGGAAACGGCTTTGTTTGTGAAATGTAACCCACATCTATTTAAAAAATTATCAGAGGTCAGGAAAAATCCAATACGGACACAATACATCAATCAATTATGTCAAGTTAAATGTAAAACCGCGTTATTGCAAAAATTTTTTTTGGTATTGCCCCACTCATATATAATAGAGTACCTAATATTATAAAAAAAATGACTACATTAAAATTTAAAAGGGCGCTAAACGAATTTTTAATTATGAAAACTTATTACACGATTGACGATTTTCTTAATGATGATTCACTAACTAATTGACATACTATTACCCTAATTGACATAATTATTGGTTCGCTTACTTAGTCTTATTTTATATTTTTTTATTGCTATGACCACACTGACATTTTTATTTAATTTTTTGTAATTCCAATGATCTGCATATTTCTATTTTTTATTTATTTATTTGGAATTGTAAACCTTTGCATGCCCATGTGACGGTAAAATATGGAGAACTTTATTATAAAAACACCTATGTACTATACCCATTTTTGCAAAGAAATAAATGATTTGATTTGACTTAGCTACGAGCCCCTCTAATCTAGTAGAATCGAATCTAACTAGCCTGTATTGTCCCACTGCAGGGCAAAGGCCTCCCTCTCCCTTTTCCACACAATTCTGTCCATTGCTAGTATCAGCCAGTCCTTTCGGTAGGAGTCAAGCTCGTCCCGCCATCTTCGGCATTGTCTCGGCCTGCCGCGATGTCGTCGTGCGTTTAGTGGGACCCAATCAGTGGTTCTTTTAGCCCATTTGCCATCTGACATGCGGCAGACATGTCCGGCTCAGTCCCACTTAAGCTTAGCGGCTTTCTGGGTAACGTCCGTGACCTTGGTTTTGGCGCGCAGTGTTGTGTTCCTTATACGGTCCAAAATTCGAGTCCCCAGTATACTGCGTTCCATGGCTCGTTGGCAAACCTCATGCTTGGACCTCTGCTGAAGTGTCAAAGACCAGGTTTGAGCACCATATGTGAAAATGGGGAGAATACACTATGGGTAGATCTCCTTTTAGAAGATCTTTCATTGACCAATAGCTCCTCCAGGCACTGTCGGGGCGTTGAGCAAATTCTTTGTCATGTCGCGCCTGGAAGGAGAAAAAAGAAATCAACTATGATATCCAAATTACCCGCACCAGACTGTCTGTAAAGACACCTACCTACCTATAAATCTCTTAATAACAATAAGTTTTCATACAAAACCCGACACGCCCCCCCTCTTTATACAGGGGTAGATTAATATTGGATTTAATGAAAACCTTTAGAGGAACATAAATCACTGGGCTATTGATGGTCGGGGCTTATTAGTCCGGATAAAGACTGTCACAGTTTGGAGGCTTTCTACGTAAACATTCCAGTAATAGTCAGATTAATTTAACGTTTCAACCTACGAACTTGTTTTAAGGGAAAAGGAATAGTTATATAGTTAATGGTTACTTTATTTGATGCCGTTAGTGTGTACCTAAATAAGCTAGAGAATATTGAAGTTTTTGAGTTATAGCCCGCTATTGCTAATCAGTAGTGGGTTGAGCCAAAAACAGAATATTCATGGTGGGGTCGTTTAATACGGCCATCATTGTTCAGTCGCGTTGAGTTCTATCTTTTTCTCTATTCAACCTCAGAACACGTACCAAGCAGTATTATTTTTACGATGACAACGCGAGAAAAAAGTGAATAAAATAATACAAAGGAAAAAATTACACACACTAACATAAAAATCCGTAACATATGCAACTGACAACTGCAGACTCTGCTTCTCTTATAAACTTACCTCCAATTTGGTGATACAGAATCGTGCAACTAGTCTTATCCTACACATTATGTCAACGACGCCACTCAGCTGATTGCACAAGCTAAATCGAATGTCTGAACTCCGTGGAAAACACTGGGGGATACACAAAAATATCTTCTTCTCAACCCTTTTCTGAGGAAACTCAATATTGTGTTCTATTACACTGATTAATTGTGCATTTATTAGAAAAATATCACGAAGAGTTTAGTTAAGATCTGTATTTACAAAGGTTTTCTATCTTCATCAGCATCAGTATTGTATTCATACAATATAGTTTAAGATAACCCTGTATAGGTACGGCCAAGGAGCGAAATTGCACATTCTTTTCCAACATAGCGATCGCATATCACCTTTTCGACCTGTTATTTTCATTCAAAATGTTGGCAATACGCAGTCGGAAAAATGATACGGTGCAAGTGAAAAGCCCCACCGTGTACATCGGTCCTATATCATCTGTGGGCTGTTTCACTCTATGGCCTGACGGATGTTATCGTCCAATAGAACAAAATTATTAAAAAAATTACAGCTAACACGATTTTTTTTTAATTTCGAAAGTGACATGGAGCGCGCGTCATTGTCAAACCCAAGAAGAAAATATTATACTTAGGTAGCTACCTACCACAGTCGTCTTCACTTAGATATTTAGAGTGTTGCCTTCACTTTTATCATATGCTTCTTGATCAAACCGCGGGGCTTAACAGTTATAACGTTACATTAGGAAGGGGGCTTTCTTTAGCCGATAAGGTGCTTAACATTTTAATTACTTGACTATACATGCTGAAGTTACTCTTTTATGACAACAACGACGCAAAAGCTTGCAGTAGTAGAACTGTCAGAATATACTTTATAAAAAATCTAAATTCATTCATTCATTCGTTCAATCATTGACAGACAACGCACTGTCTAAACTGCAGGGACTAGAAGCATGGAATGTTGAACAAAAGTATCATAAATAACGAAAGTGAGCAATAATGAAGGACTTTTGAAAATTCATCTCCTAAAGGTTTATACAACATTAATTTACTTACATAAATGAATGTTTGTATAAAAGTACAGGTATTATTACGTTTTGCGGCTATGTAGTTTTAGGGTTCCGAACCTCAAAAGGAAAAAAACGGAACCTTATAGGATCACTCGTGTGTCTGTCTGTCTGTCCGTCTGTTACAGCCAATTTTCTCCGAATCTAATGAACCGATTTAGTTGAAATTTGGTACACATATGTATTTCTGTGACCCAAATATACACGTGTAACGTAAATAAATAAATTTTGAATATGAGGTCACTTTTGGGGGCAAACAAGAAAACTAAAAAAACTTTTGGAAACTGTACCGTGTGACATATCAAATGAAAGGGCTTGTTGCGACGAGGATCTCAATTTGTGTATTTTAAAATAAATACTTTTATAGATGTTTAAGAAAATTTATGAAAATTGACCCTTATCTCCGAAAATAGTGAGCCAAAAATTTTGAAAAATATATAACAGAATAACCTATGAAGTCTATGGTATTAAAAAACCATGGTAAATTTTTCAATATTGTGCGTACAAACTTATATTTGCAGTTGGAATGTGTGGGGGAACATGTTTTTCAACTACAATGTTAAGTTTGTTCTTGGGATAAATTCATCTCAACTACGGAACCCTTCATTGTGCGTAGCCCGATACGCACTTGGCCGGTTTTTTACTAACTAGTTACGGTATGCATATTTCAAGAAAAAACGTAACGGAACCCGCAAAACCAACATTTCCTTTTTCTGTTTCCTCAAACACAAAACAACTATTGTATATTTCGGCACACAACTTTACTCATAAACAATACATTCGCCCTTTGTATACGACAAACAAGTAAAGAAAAATATTATATTTTCATATTTTCAGGCACGCCTTATTGATCATGTTATATGAGACGTTTATTGAAAATGCCTCGCAAATATGTAGCGATATTTATGACAAGCTATCACACCCACTACGGAGATGCAGTCTAGGATATTTTTAAACTTCTAAATAAAATATAATATTATATGTACAAAGTTGAGTTGATGCCTACAATATAAGTATATAGGTTTAGGTTCGTTTTAAAAATCTTGAAAATTGCAGGAACTGCTTATTTTAATTTAATAAAGCCTTTATAATTTCTGGCCCTAATCACTCATTCGTACTTACACACACATCCCTAACTTACTTATTCATACTCACAGACACATCTCTAACTCACGCGTTCGTATTCACACACACATCTCTAACTCACTCATTCGATCTCACACACTCAATCGTAATACCTACGCGATCGTCACGGAGAGCCCGAACAAATGAGCGGCGAGCCAGAACAAATATTCAGTATGAAATTCGCGCGACGATCGCTTTTATTAGGACATCATCTTACAATGACGGCTATTTGAATGCATTTTATACTGTTACATGATTCCCAATCAGGTGGGTAACATTTATTACAACACTAGTGACCCGCCCTTGCTTCGCACGGTTTTTACAACTTCGACATCGACATTTCTTTAATGTTTGTGATTTTAATATTTGTGATTTTAATATTTGTGACTTTAATATTTGTGATTTTAATATTTGTGATTTGAATCATTGTGATTTTAATATCAATGTATTACACATACATTTGTGTACTTTTTGGAATAAATTCTCTAAATGATGGTGAAAACCGCATCAAAATCCATTGCGTAGTTTAGAAGACGCGGTCACATAGACAAACGAGAAAAGCTACTTTAATTTATAATATGTCATGTACAGATATAGTAGATATACCTAGATGAATTCAACTACATTCGACCTGTAAACCTTTTCCTAACCTACCTAATATTATAAATACGAAAATGAGTTTGTTTATATGTTTGTTACTCTTTCACGCTAAAATTCCTGAACGTATTTGGATGAAATTTGGCACAGGGATAGACCATGATCTGGGTTAAGATATAAGATACTTTTATCCCGATATTCTCAAGGGATCGCGACTTATACGGGTGAAACCGCGGGGCGCGGCTAATATTAAATACAACAGTATCTCAACTATGTTCACAGCTCTGATATAACCCGTTAAAGTATGCTCAGTTCAGTTCAAAATTCCTGCACTATATCATCGGGTGGAACGTCTGAAGTTGAGTAGTTTTTACGTGATTCGACTAGAGATGGTGGCGAGCGATCCAAATGCAGCTCTTTTGGACATCGTTGGCTAGTAATGAAGTTATTTTTTTTTCTACATAAGGTTTTTCTGATTGGAAAAAATTTCAAAGGTGACGTGATTTTTTTTCAAGCCTAGCTTTTAAATTCCGGCCTAGTGTGAGTCGGACTCGCGCACCAAGGGTTCCGTACAAACCGCGTTTATGAGGAAAGGGGTAGTAAGTTTAAAATTATTAAAAATATTTTTATTAACTGATGTATGTAACTAAAAATTTATGATTTTCGCAAATTTTTCTTTATTTGTGCTATAAGACGTTATTTCATACCAAATTTCAAGATTCTGAGTTGACGGGAAGTACCCTGTAGGTTTTGATTCCCTTGCGAGTCTCGAAAATTTGCAGCATAAACGGCTGTATCTTTTGATTGCGTTGGCTTAGAAGTTTGATTTTTTCATAGCTCCAAGGGTCAGTAGATTTGACGATTTGATATGAATTTCAGCTTGATACCTCCACGCCTTCCTGAGAAAAAGGGTCTTGACAGACAGACAGACGGACAACAAAGTGATCCGTTTTTTTTCTTTTGATCTCAGCGTTTTTAGGGTTCCGTTTCTACGGAACCCTAAAAACGCTGAAAGGAACCATGGGCTAAATTTTAAAGAAAATTAAAATAACCGATTTTTTTTTCTTTTATGTTTCGATAAAAAAATATGTGTAGGTACTACTATTTAACTTTAATTTTTCGAGTTGAAAGGGTTTTTATTGTAACCACAGATCACAAATCATTTATGCTATATAACCCTAAATTAAATGACTAGCTAACTAACTATACAAATAAAAAAAAAGGATTGTGTGGTTTTATGAAACCACGGTAAAAGTGACACTTTTAAGCGAACTATAGGCGCCGCCATATTGGCCTTGGCTGCTCTGATGAGCGCCTTTCACTGTATCCCTACTCCGCGGCCGACCGTCATGCGACATGCAACACACAGACGAAAAAATTTGAGACGATGTAATAAAAGTTTCACTTTAACAAAAGGACACTTAGGCCGTGCGCACTTTGAATGCGTTTTCGTACGAATTTTACTCGTGCGAACACATACGAACACATACAAACGATCCCGACCTTCCAAGTACTAAGAGAGCGCGCAGACTGAGTGCGAGTTAGTCGTACGTATACCTACGTATAGTTCCGACGTCCGAACTTATTGGCGAGATCACCGGAACCTATTTGACGGAGAAAAAAAAAAAATATATCTTTATCTTTAAAACGTATTCAGTGTAAAACGCACTCAATTCATACGACCGCAATCATACGTTTACGTACGATACAAATTCGTATCCAAAGTTTGCGGCCTAATTCTAAGGCCAAAGAACGAGCCAGCCGTCTTGTTACGTGAAGTGTCGACCAGCCGGTGAGAAATTTCCTTAAAGGAGACGCCCATTTGGGCCCCATGACCCGAGCGGTTCGACCATTGTAGGTAGGTAGGTACGCTAATTACAATGTACCGTTTTCTTGTTTTCATTTTAAGCTTCAGTTTGTTGTTATATTTTTTTAAGGAAAAAAATTGTGCTTAGTTGAAAACTATACTGCATCGTACCGTATTGAAACATTTGTAGGCAATATGAGTTTCTTAGTAGAACTTCTTAGTAGAGTAAGGCTCTCATTAAAACTGTAAATAGTTACTATACAAACATGACGACGATATATTACTACTCATAACTCAAAGCAATATAAACTAATATTTCGCTTTGCCACTAAATAAACTTTCCCAAGTCGAATCTCTTGTACAAACTTTGATAATATTAATTTAAATAATGATTGCCATTTACCTACCTTATTACAATATCTAAATATAGTTACATGTATACTTGCCAAGTTTCAAATTATATCTCGGGTTTGAAGAAATCATCTAATATAGTCATATTTATATGTATTATAAATTGTTTTGAATGTCTCCATGTTCTTTCAAAGTTAATCTTAAGATGGGTTTATAGCAAATGAGCGAACGCTTATTCTATCTCCACTCTATCAAAACGACAGACAGATTTGAAAATGGGTGAGTGCGGATTGAGGATGAATGAGTTGCCTATCAAATGCCTTCTCGTCGTAGATGATCAAGTTCTTCTTGCATCGTCAGCAGAACAATTGCAAGACATGGTGAATGTAATGGATAAAGCATATAAGATGAAAGCGATGAATATAAATGGGAATAAGACGAAGGTCATGGTGTTTGAAAGAGTAGAGGATGTGTGATGTGAAAATAAATAATAAGAGTGTGGAGCAAGTAAAGGAGTTTGAATATTTGGTGAGCCTGTTCACAAAGGATGGAAAGATTGATAAAGATGTGGAAAGGTGAGTAAATGCGGGAAATAAAGTGAATGGTGATGAACCAGTTGATGTCCAAAAAGGTTTGACTGGCTGTTCACAAAGGTGTGCTGGGTGCCTACACTTATGTATGAAAGTGAATGTTGGGTGTAGCAAAAGAAGTACGAAAGTAGAATAAATGCTGTGGAAATGCGTTCCTTGTGTGCGAACTTGTATGGTGTGACTATGAATGGTTGGCTGAAGAATTATGTGATAAGGCAACGGTGCGGTTTAAAAGATGATGTAGTGACAAAAAATGAAAAGAGTATGCTTAGATTGTTTGATCATGTTGAGAGGATGAATGAAAGGCGACTCACAAAAGGCAGTTGTGAGTGGAAACGTCGGGAGGCGACGCCCTAGGAGGACAAATACTTACTTCAGAAAGTTCAATGGCGTAGTACTCGCAACCGGCGTGCGTGTATGACCTGTACCCTAATTGCGTAATACAACACAATCACAATTTGTTTCGATTTGAAACAGATTGCTAATCCATTACTTCATAAGTTCGAAAAAAAATCTGCTCAACAACGTAAATAACGCAATGAATGTTGTTGAACTATCAAAATGAAACAAATTAGGCAAAATTGTTTTCGAAAATAAGTTACGCAATTAGGGTACAGATGTGTGAGCGTAAACGAGGCAAAAGGAGTATGTAAGGATCGTAGCAGGTGGCGTTCTGTAGTTTCTGCTTACCCCCATGGGAAGAAGGCGTGAGTTTATGTTAAGTATGTTATGAAAATTGCAAAATGTGAAAAAGCCGTGTATAAATATAGAATTTTTAAAGAGGTTCCCAAATAAAAACAAAACAATCTGCCTAGCCTTTTCTCAACTATTTTGAGGTTGGCTTCCAGTCTAACCGGATGCAGCTGAATACCAGTATTTCACGTGAAGCGACTGCCTACCTGACCTCCAGGACCCAGTAACTAGGCATTACGATACCCCTTGGTAAGACTGGTTCCCAAATAATATTAAAAATATTTATATATATATGTCGTAGATTATGAAATTTGAGCTATAATAGTCTCTAAATTGATTATTGTAGTACTAAGGTGAGGGTAAACCACGTGACGCGCTCGCTAGAGGGGCGGCACGTGGACAGAGTCGTGGTAAGGGAAGTTACCGAACGACGGGTCAGTCTTGTGAAGTGCTCGAACGAAGACAGACCTACACTTCTCTCACGCGAAACTGTCAGTTTGCCCGAACTTAGAAAATAGTGCGTGGACGTTATTAATGTTGTACCTACTGTGTTAATTATTGTGAAAGTGAAATACTAAACTGATTTGGTGTATCATCGTGTTTTATTGTAAACCTGAACTATGGATTCCGTACCACCGAACCGACATGATGACGGCTCTATCGCTCAGCCATCGCTGACGCCGTCATCAGAAGTGGGATAAAGGATCTGACTCCCACTGGCGCGCAATGTTCCGATGCCCACCACACCGAATGTCAATAAAGGGCAATTGATATTGAATGCATCGTCTGGAGTCAAACAAGCGATTCATTTCCGTTGTGACGAAAACACACTCAGCGTCACACTGTCGACGCGGCAGCGCAGATAGTGTGAAGTCTACGAGTGTTGCGGGTTCGAGCGGCGCCTGCGCCGGCACCGCTGTAAGCAGCGCGACCACGCTGACGCGGCGAACAAGCGACGCATAGATGCTTGAAATAGCTAGTGTTTGCGGACAGTTACATTAATCTGGTGAGTCGTATAATTTTTGTTTTGATTCCGGTGCCGAGTGCTCTCTAGTCAAGCAAAGTATTAGTCGTTATTCTAAAGGTCAATGCAATCACAGGAATGTTCTAGGAACCTTTATAGGTTGTGCTAACATGGCTGTACTGAATAAATTCATTGTGGTGTTTTTATTAAAACACGGTTAGACCGTCAACTTGTCTAGTTCATCTTTGGTGATTTCAAAACAAAAGTCTGTTGCTGTCTGTAGTTGCCTATCTAAATCGAGGCATGATTTAAGTGATATTGATGCTGATATTCAAAATAAGGAATCGCTAATATCGCTGCTTAAAAGATCATCGTACATTTTTATTGATGGTTTACCTCGTACGCGTGGTTTAACTGGTGAACTAAAGATAATACTTCAGGACTCGACTCGTTTACCGTTTGATACCTTATAGACTTTACCCCGACGAAAAGCAAATTGCACGTTCTAAAATTAAAGAACTATTGGATGCTAACATCATTCGTCCTAGTTAGTCTCTATTTGCGAGTCCTATTCTTCTCGTTAATAAAAAAGCGTGTTAAGTCTGGTCGTATGGTGATAGATTATCGCGAATTGAACTCCAACACTGTTCCTGATAGGTTTCCTCTGCTTCTCATAGCTGAATAAGTTGCTAGCTTCTAATCGTGTTTAACTGTGCAAGCGGTCTTAATAAGATACCTATTCTTGACTCTGAGAGTATTGAGCGTTTTGATTTCATTACGCCTGATAGGCGAATATCTTGCAATGCCTTTCGGATTTCGAAACGCACCTAGCGTATTCTAAAGAGCAGTGACACATGCCTTGAGTAACCTCATATTCTCTTATGTTGTCCTGTACGTCGAGTATATCCTGATTCTAGCGGCATCACAAGACTAAATCATTCAGAGATTACGTGAGGTGTTGGAAGCTTTAAATAAAGCAAGGTTTTCTTTAAACATTTCTAAATGTACCTTCCTGAAGTTTCCAAAAGGTTGACAGCGAACTTTTTGTTGTCGAGTACTTGGAAACTCTGGCTGTGGTAAACGCTGATAAACACTTTCGATACTATTTGCAAGGAAGATATTATGAAGGTTACACAGACTGTAATTCGTTAAAAGCTTCTGAAACAAAGTCAATATTACACCACGTGTCCAACGATGGTGGGCTTTTCTTCAAGCGTTTGACTTTCAGATCTTTTATCGTGAAGGCCGCCGTATGGTTCGTGTTGATTTTTTGTCTCGAAATCCATTAGCACTTAGTTCAGATCTATTTACCTTTGAAAAAGGTCGAACAGAAGCGTGTTGATCTCGCTATCTTGTCAAAAATTGGTTATTGGCAGAACAGCTTCGTAACCGGGAAATCCAATTGGTGGTTAATAAGCTCACAGACAGTCTAATTTCAGCTGATACTCCTCTTCTTCTTTTCATGTGGTTAGTGACTAACCTGGTATCCTGTTTTGGAGGTGTGTTGGTGTCGTATGTGCTGATATTGTTAAAACTTATGAGATGCGCTCAGGCGTTTTACATCGCAAAATACAACGGAATAATCGTACCCGTTGCCTTCAAATAGTTCCACGGGATTTTCGGTGGTCTATGATAAACAATGTGCATGTATCGCTTATGTATCTTGGCTGGGAAAAGACCCTCGAAAAGGTATACGAACACTGTTGGTTTGAACACATGGCCAAGTATGTCCGTAAGTTTCTAGATGGTTGTATCACCTGTAAACTATCTAAGTCCCATTCAAGTCTTGTGCAGATATAGCTTCACCCAATCCCTAAGGTTCGTGTACTTTGGCATACAGTTATCATTAATACAAAAAAAAAAAAAAAAAAAACTGAGCGACAAAAATGATTGTAAAGAATACGTCATCGTTTTTAATGATGCTTTTACGAAATTTGTCCTCGTGTACCACACTTATTGCATCGATTCTGATAGCACAGTTAAAGCTTTGAAGTCTGGTGTATCCTTGTTTGGATGTCGGAGTTGAGTTATTGCTGATCAAGGTCGTTGTTTTGCCAACAAGGATTTTAAAGATTTTCGTGAGTCTCATGGTGTTATATTGCACATGATCTCTACGGGATCGAGTCGTGCCAACGGTCAAGTTGAAAGGGTGATGAAACACATTAAAGGGGATGCTCAATTCTGCAGAGACTTCTGACAGATCGTGCCAAGAAGCGTTGAATGATGTGCAACTAGCTTTAAATTGTACGGTTCATCGTGTTACCAGGACAATCCCTATTGAGTTTAGGACGCGTAGCTAGACCATTAAACCTTTTCACTTTTGGTGATACTGAAACAGCGATAAATATTGACTAGAAGACCAGAGAGCAAACGGCAACGAAAAATAAAATAATGCTAGTCATGGAAAGTCTAGACTTGATAAAGGCATAGCCAATCTTGTTTAGTTTGATGTTGGGGACTTCGTTTTAATACGAAGTGAGGAGAGAAATCAAATGAAGTTAGACCCCAACTACAAGGGATTGTTCAAAATTGTAGAGTTACTTGATGGCGATCATTGAAAACCTTAACTGGCAATATAATCTAGAAGTACACGAATACGAAAGATGCCTCTTAGCAGTATTCCTGATGTTGTGGAAGCTACTTCCAAAGAGTTGTAGAAGTGATTATGGGTTATGGGCCTTGGTTATGAGTCGCACTGCACGCACTGGCTGTAGTCGTAACTGCAATTCACTTGTGAGTTGGTCAGGGAGCGATGGGCAGTCAGTGGTGTGGCGGGGACTATTACCTTGGTTATTGGTCGCACTGCACGCACTAATCTGTAGTCGTAACTGCAATTCGCTTGCGAGTTGTTCAGGGGGCGATGGGCAGTTAGTGGTGTGGCGGGGACCCGGGTCTCGAAAGAGACTATTGTGTTGGTCATGCAATGACCTGTGACTTCTTGAAGAAGTGGTGGTCGTATCACGTGAGGTGATGACGATATGGGTGGCAATAGATGACGATATGGGTGAAATGAAATGAATATTGTTTACAGAATAAACAATTTCATTTCATTTCATTTCGTTTCATAGTTGTCACTAGCTGCTTAGGCGGCCGGGCCATAGTTTGTTTTCAGTGATCTTAAAACAAATTATGTGCTAGTGTAACCCTGTTAGTGTACCATTTAGTTTATTTTGATAATTACAGCTTAGAGGCACCTTTTTGTTTTATTAGTTGAGGCAAATGCGTTTTCTTTTGTAATGTTCTTTGAGTACGGTCAGGTTGGCCGAGGTTAAACTGTTACTCCACATGATTGTTTTGTTTCAGGAACACACGAGGACGTGAGACCTGTCAGGTTGGCCGTGTCGTAGATTATGAAATTTGAGCTATAATAGTCTCTAAATTGATTATTGTAGTACTAAGGTGAGGGTAAACCACGTGACGCGCTCGCTAGAGGGGCGGCACGTGGACAGAGTCGTGGTAAGGGAAGTTACCGAACGACGGGTCAGTCTTGTGAAGTGCTCGAACGAAGACAGACCTACACTTCTCTCACGCGAAACTGTCAGTTTGCCCGAACTTAGAAAATAGTGCGTGGACGTTATTAATGTTGTACCTACTGTGTTAATTATTGTGAAAGTGAAATACTAAACTGAGTTGGTGTATCATCGTGTTTTATTGTAAACCTGAACTATGGATTCCGTACCACCGAACCGACATGATGACGGCTCTATCGCTCAGCCATCGCTGACGCCGTCATATATATACTAGCTGACCCCGGCAAACGTTGTTTTGCCATATAAATTATTTGTTTGGGGTGGACCACCCTTATCACTTAGGGGTGTGAAAAATAGATTACGACCGATTCTCAGACCTATCGAATATACAAATCAAATTTCATAAAAATCGATCAAGCCGTTTTGGACGAGTATGGCAACTGACACTGTGAAACGAGAATTTTATATATATAGATGTCGGAAATACGTTGCTAAGTTGACTAATTGGGACGCCAGCGACGCGTAGCGGCGTTCGACAGAGTCTAAAACGCAGAGTTCATCGGTGGCAGTCAAGCAGTGAAGACGTTTAGAAACTGTCGCGCATTCCGAATAGTCGTGTCGTGTACTTACAGTGTGTGAATTGCTAGTGTGATTAATTGGAGAGTAAATTATAATGTGATCTGAACTGCAAACGGTTTTTCTATTGCGCACTAACCAACACTACCCACAGTACGCCCACAGTAGTTAAAATATGGCTGATAATAACGAGAGAGACACATGTCACATACCCTCCTCCGTCATATAGATATATTACTCGAAAACTATCAAGAATCACGGAACATACACGGGGTATTTTCGGATACCCCTGGGCATGAGGAATCCATAAAAAAAAATATGATGTCGATATTTGAACCAACCTGTATAATACACATAAAATCCACACATTCCTAATATCAATTTAATTGAACAAGCAAGTTTACTAATGGAAGTTCTCAACGGCTACAATACTCGTTAGCCATATACTCGTACGTTTGTCTTCAACTATTTGTTTAACCCACATACAGAAGTTATGGCTGATCTCGTATTAAATTGATCCAAAACTTATAGCCCTGGATACCACAATGAATTATATTAATATGTCGCGAAGTCTGCTTCAGAACTTAGTTTATTTGCCGAGAAATAAACTAAATGAAACTAGATTGCGATAAACGGATAAAGTCTGAAATTTAATAGTATTTTGATGTCTACCGTCCGGTGTATAGAATTTCCATTAATATCTATCTACATTTTGAATCGCGGAAAAAATTATCTACAAATCATTTTTTTTAAGAGAAAACTTCTTTAGGCGCGTTGGGCATTTTTGAGATGGGACTAAACGACACTTTTGCGATACTGTGACGACACCAGCTTTTGACCATTAAAACCGTTGATTACCGCGGTGCCGATTTTTTTTCATGTTTTCGCTTCTGTCGGCACTCCCGGAGTGCCACTGTTTTTTTTATCTTTGGAGTTAATTTAAGTTGGAGGAGCTCGTGGCTAAGTACTAACAGCCACTCGGGTCGACCTGTCAGGTTAAGCTACGCTTGCCGGGGTTGATCCGTGGATGGGTGACCATTTCTACATACCGAGACTCCTCCGTGCCTCGGAAAGCACGTTAAGCCGTTGGTCCCGGCTGTCATTCGTGGATCTTTGGCAGTCGTTACGGGTCGTCAGAAGCCCGAAAGTCTGACAACCAGTATTACCAAGGGGTATCGTATTACCCAGTTACTGGGTTGTGGAGGTCAGATAGGCAGTCGCTCCATATAAAATACTGGTATTCAGCTGCATCCGGTTAGACTGGAAGCCTACCCCAATATAGTTGGGAAAAGGCTATGCAGAACAGAGTTAATTTAAGTTGTAATTAGCATTAACGACACTGCACACACTTGTCTGTTGTGTTGCGTTGTTTTTAACAAACTCCATTCAAATCAGTCTGCCTAGCCTTTTCCCAACTATGTTGGAGTTGACTTCCAGTTTAACCAGATACAGCTGAATACCAGTATTTTACATGGAGCGACTCCACAACTCAGTAACTGGGTAATACGATACCCCTTGGTAAGACTGGTTGTCTTTCGGGCTTCTGACAACTCGTTACGATTATATTTTTATTACGGACGCTTTTAACGTGCACGTCTTTCTACATTGTTTTCACTTGTATAAGTTCAACACGAATGATGTAACCAATATTTTGTAACAATATTTTGATTTAAAAGAGTGTCCGTGGAGATTCTTGCCCGTTCTTCTCCATAGGTACAGTAAGCGCTCAAAAGTGCATGAGCACGCTAAGAGTCGTATTGCTGTGAACACGCGGTATAGCTCGTACATTTGTATGTGTAAGCAACACGATACACACACCACAGATAACGCAGTTACACGAAACAACAATATATTTCCGTCGCTTTAAACATGCTAGCACACACGCACTATGCGCGTGAACTTGACCAGTTAATGGCATTGCTAAAATTCGATAATAACTTAACAAGTGCAGATAGCAGAAAGCGTTAAGCGTTGGTATGGAATTCAAACTGCCTCAGGTTCTAATCTCGTAAAACACAGTGCGGTTTTTTGCAAATATTATTATTTTTGTTTTCGATAATAATATTTTTTAAATATTGCTGCTTTTTTATGTTGTTATTGCAATAAAGGTTTTAGAATAAAAAATGCGTGATATATGATAACAAAATTAAAAAAAATATGTTTATTCGTTATATTTATTTTACATAAGTTAATAAACTGCTACAATTATTTATCATTACTTCAGCTGAATAAGATGTGAAATAGATGTCAAGAAACTTAGAAGCAGTTTGTATTATTTAGACATATTTAAATTATGAAATATTTAAAATTTTTAATGGATTTTTTCACCATAAATATTAAGCTTTGATCATGGTCGAAGTAATTAAGTAATAAATAAGAATATTAGACTACTTAAAATGTAAAAAACTACTCACAGAATAGGTAATTTTAAGGTTAAATATGGGCAGTTTGTTTATATTTTATTTGTATTAATTATTTTACATTTTATTTGACTTTAGTAAATATTGGTTGTTATTGAGGTTAAAGCTTAAGTATTCATTTTCTTTACGAAAAGAAGATTGAAACTAAACCTCAAATTTTTATCCTAAAATAATACTATTACTAAAATAATATTTAACAATTTCGGTATATCTGCAAGACATACGACAAACACCCTATTGAAACGTGCTTAAAAAATTCGTTACCATAAATTCATGCAATAACGAATCTGTTGTTTATTAAGTTGGTACGGTCAATATTTTAAGGTCAAAAACGGTTTTCTAGCTGGTCTTCAGTGATGCAAGCCTTCAGAGTGCACGGCGAACGGTTCATAATGACGTGTTTTTAATAATTCAGCAAAATGTCCTGTTGGTATGAAACCATTTGTTTCATTCACCATTTGACGTCGCTGCTACTCGATAATAAGCCCCTTCCTCATATCTCTTAACCCTCACAGTATTTCTCTAGAACAAAGAAAAACATTGTTTTTATTACACATAATACCTTATTATTTATTATTCACTAATCGAATTAAACCTCACAATGAATTTAAAACTTTAAAGGCATCTTCTGTCTCAACAATACCTCTGTTCTATCAACAATACCCTTGATTAAGATTTATGTTTAGTAAAATATGAAATATATTAATGATAACACTCACACTTAGTCCGGTTTCATTAGATATTCACTTCACTTTTACGCAGCGCAATAATATTCTCTGATCTGATCTGATCTCTTCAATATATTTTATGCCTGCTTTTTGATAATAATAACCACAACACTGCGCTAAATACTCGTCACCAATATTATCCACGAACCAAAAAAGTTCTATTAATTAAATACTCGTAACAAACTGCATCTACCCCACAGAAATCGAAATAATTTACTTAGTTTTTTGTGGTCTACCTGCTAAACTTTAATATTTATGTGAACAAGACGAATGAAACTAAAAACGAATGATGATTATTGAACTAGTCATTGGTTGCAGACAAAGTGAGTGTGTGTGTGTAATGTGCGTGTCTACAGTATTGTAACAACTTATAGAAGAAGGTCGTAAGTCAAACCGAAGCGTCAGTCTATTGCTTTGTGAGATTGCTCATGGACTTTTGGTCGGTACTGTACCTACTACGCTTTGGAATGGGCAACTAGCTTCATTTTTCTGACTGACCGACCCCTTGACAATTCAAAAGTACCTGTAATTGGTTTATTTGAAATAAATGCTTTGAGTTTGAGTTTGACGACTATCAAAGATCCACGAATGACAGCCGGGGCCAACGGTTTAAAGTGCTTTTCGAAGCACGGAGGAGTCTCGGTATGTAAAAATGGCCATCCATCCACGGACCAACACCGGCCAGTAGTTTAACCTGATGGATCGACCCGTGCAGCTGTTATTACTTTGCCACAAGCTCCTTCCCAACAAACTCCATTCAAATAGATTTAATTTTAATTATGTATCAATGGCTAAGGACAGGACAATCTTAAGCCTAGCCACAGTAAAAAGCCAAGGCCGTAGTTCTGATTGCAATAATAACATCGTAACTGGAAAATAACCCTATCTTTGGCAGTGGTCTATGTTGAGTTGATTTACTGGATTAACTTTATTTTTAATATACAAGTTTGGATCTCTGCCCGGTCGATGGCAATAGGCTCGCCCCCTATTACATGGGACTTAAACATAACTGCCGAAATGTGGGTGTACTATGGGTACACCTCTGTCTTACCCTTCGGGGACTACAAGCGTGATGTAATTTTATGTGTATTATTAATAGGTATACAACTTTCCATTATGAGGGGTTTTTCATTTAATCTCAAAGGTAGGAATAAACCCAAGATACTTTTCTGAAATATTATTCTATCGTGCTATTTTATAGAAGCATACTTCATCACTAATTTTCAAAGAATTCAAGCTCTAGAGATAAATGAGTGCGGCGTAACTACGTGGCCTGAGTCTAATGACGTCACTGCTATGCCGGCTACGTACGCTACGCTCTCGTAGCAGTCGTAGCAAACCGCTACGAATGGTTACGAATCAATTGAATGCACCGTTCATTGGGAATGCTTGGAAAATTGTCTTCAAAATACTTATTTTCTAGCTTCTGGCAGATTTTTTTTTCAAAAAAAACATTCATGTATTCATAGTGGTATGGAAAACTACCAATTTAGGTTGATGAATTAAGTGGACTGTATTTAAAGGTTGGCGGTAATAGGTGATGAACGGGCGATCAATTGTTAGGAATTCAAGGAGAGCACGCCTTACCTTATCTTCCCTCGCTACACGCGTTCAGCTTGAAAATGGCGGCGACGGGATCCTGCTTTGTTAGCTCGGCACTGTCTTGTCATTGGAGTCCCACATGCACCAAATCACTCAACGGCACCCGCGGGCGGTTATTGTAAATAGTTCAATCACAGATTTATTGAAAGCGGTTGGAGCGGATTAAGCGAGCAGAGCGGCGTGCGCGCAGCGTTGTCACACAGCTACGCGGCTTGACCGTCGGAAGCGGAATCTCTCACGCCTCGGTAAAAGCGTGCTTTATTAGGAGGGAGAAAGGGATATATCTCGCCTGTTGTAATTAATTACTAATCCCACAAGAGATGGCGTTACCATTTCCCCCCGGCTTTAAAGGGTTGCCTTTAGAAGGAACCAAATTAAAATAAGCCATGTTAGGTATACTACCGCATAACCTATCCATAAACTAAGACAGCGTTATGATATTAAATAATCTAAATTAACTTTAGCGGAACACTTATAACGAAAGCTATTAACTAAATACCTAAACTAAGAGAGAGATCCAACTTCAGGCTAGATCTCACTGAGTCGGTAGCGGACAGAGACGCACAACAGGGCGCATATAGCTACCCTTTGCGGTTTTAACAGTAACAACGCGGGTTGTACCGTCTTTAGATGTGTGCAATTTCTCTATGAGGGCTAAAGGCCATGAAAGCGGCGGAGAATTATCATTCATGACAATGACTAACGTACCCTCCTGTATAGGGGATGCAGGACTATTCCACTTGGATCTAGTCTGAAGCTGGTGAAGGTATTCAGAACGCCAGCGCCGCCAGAACGACTGCACGAGCTTATCAAGCAGAGTATGTCTCTGAAGCAAACTAGAAGAGTCTGCTTCAGGAGCAGGAAGTGACGACAATGGCGCTGTGTTCAAGAAATGCGCAGGGGTTAACGCAGATGATTCTGCAGGGTCACTACTCAGTGCTGTGAGCGGACGCGAGTTAACCAGTGCCTCGACTTGAGCGAGCACAGTTAAAAGCTCTTCGTAGGAGAGAATCTGTTGACCTATGACCTTGAAGAGATGCGTTTTTATTACCTTGACCATGCTTTCCCAACATCCACCAAAATGTGGAGAAGCGGGCGGAATAAACTTCCAATCTATATGATCCATGGAAAGTTCTTCCTGAAGACGGGTACGATATTCTCTGTTGAGAAACTTATAGAGATCGCGTAAATAAGAATTTGCACCTACGAAACAAGTGCCGTTGTCCGTGTACAAACATTGTATAGGGCCGCGTCGCGAAAGAAATCGTTTTAGGGCTGCCAGAAATGACACTGTGCTTAGATCCGTCGCAACTTCAATATGTGTAGCGCGCGTCGTCAAGCATGTAAAAATGCATAGCCAAGCTTTACGGCTTTTAACGCCTCGACCACGCACTGGCGTGTACTGCAGCGGTCCTGCGTAATCACAACCGGTATGTGTGAACGCTTTATCTACCTGCTTGACGCGATGGCTAGGAAGGTCAGCCATGAGAGGAAAGACCGGGCGAGGACGGAATTTAAAACAGACGTTACATTTATATATTCTGTGGCGAATTATTCGCCGTGCAGCCAAAATCCAATATTTATGCCTGAGTAAGGACATAAGCAACTCTGGACCGGCATGGAGATGCTTCCTGTGATAGAAATCAACAAGAAGGTCAACGACATGGTCGTGCCGCGGTAAGATGCAAGGATGCTTATAGTTGTAAGGTTCGTCCGAATTAGACAGACGACCGCCAACGCGTATGTTGCCATGCTCATCGAGAAACGGCTTGAGCTTAAGAAGCGCGGGAGAACAAGGTACATTATTTATTAAATTTTTAATGTCGTTACCAAAATAAATAGCCTGGACAACTCGCAACAATCTATACTCTGCAAATTCAAGGTCAGAGCTTGAAACAGAAGCCCCAATAGGAAGTTGCCTAAGAAACCTACAGACATAAACGATGGCGCGTAGTAACTTAGACCACGACGACATGCGAAGCGCGAGTGCATAGATCGGAGATTCCACGACCTCGACGACCACGGGATGAGAAACAGACTTTCGTTCGGGTATATCCTCGGCTTCTGCACTGTGGTCACAAGATTGTATGGTCCACTCTGACGGATCATGGGAAATCCAAGAAGGCCCACGATACCACAAAGGATGTTGCAGAAGTTTAAATGGAGTAACCCCACGTGAAAGGCAATCAGCAGGATTCTCAATACCCGCGACGTGATGGAAACAAGTAGCGGGAACCAGCTCTATTATTTTAGTAACGCGATTGGCGACAAAAGTCTGCCAGCGGTGCGGTGAGGAATAAATCCATGCGAGCGCTACTTTGGAGTCAGAAAATGCGTATATTTTATTGATGGGGTAGTGGGGCAAAACTGTGTCTTTAACCTTGCAGAGCAACTGAGACACCAGAAGGGCCGCGCACAACTCCAGTCTCGCAACCGAAATGGTTTTGACAGGCGAGACCTTGGACTTGGCACAAACTAACTGCACCGAGTAGTTAGAACCAATGCGGACTTGCAAATATACGACTCCGCCGTAAGCGCGTTCACTGGCATCAGCAAATCCTATTAGATTGACAACACATCCGTCGACCAACCCAAGATGACGTGGTATAACAATTTGATTGAGCGCGGAAAGCTCAATACAAAATTGTTTCCAAGCGGCGACAATATGGTCGGGAGGTGCGTCATCCTACTCACACTTTGATAGCCAAAGCTCTTTGATCAAGAGCTTGGCGTACAAAATTGTGGGAGCCACAAAACCCAGTATGTCCCATAGTCGAGCCACTGCGGAAAGCATGGTGCGCTTGGTGCACTTATCATCAGGAGGTGCGACGTCAAATCGAAAACTATCACAGGATTTATCCTAGCGTAAACCGAGAACCTTATGCGGTACAGACCTCTCAAACTCAATGTCTGGAGAAGCCTTATGAGAATCAGGTATGTGTGCGAGAACCTCTTTACAGTTGCTTGTCCATTTGACAAGATCAAACTGGCCTCGCTTGAAGAGCTGAATAAGCTCTTCACAAAGCGAAATTGCTTGCGGAGCGGATGTGACACTACATGCGATATCATCCATATATAAAGCGGAGGTGGCGACAGCTGCTGCAGCGGGAAAGTTGTCGCCTTCATCAGCGATCAACTTGCGGACTACACGTAACGCGTGATATGGACTGGACTTGAGTCCAAAACAAACACGATTAAATTGATATACGGATAAAGGTTCACTGTTGTCAAAACGATAGAAAATCCTTTGAAATCTACGGTCAGATTCGCAAATGCCGATATTTAGAAACATTTGGCGGCAATCAGCTGACAGGGCGACTTGGAAAAGACGAAACTTTATTAGGATGTTAAATAAGTCACCCTGTAGATTAGGGCCGGCATGCAAAATGTCGTTAATCGACTGACCCGATGTAGTCTTGCAACTAGCATCTAAAACCACACGAAGTTTAGTGGAGGTCTTATCTTCGCGAATTACGCCGTGATGCGGAATATAATACGAGGGAAGGGAATTATCCTCATTGTTGACAACCGGACTTAAAAAACCCTTATTCATATAGTCACGCATGACGTCATTATAGGCGCCGCGTAACTTGAGCGATGTATTAAGTTTGCGTTCTAAACAATAGAAGCGTCTAAGTGCGGCAGCGTATGAGTCACCTAGCGAATACGGGTCACCATAAAAAGGTAACGCTACAACATATCTGCCACTGTCATCGCGAACAGTGGTAGCGCGGAAGTGTTCTTCACACTCGAGTTCCTTACGGCTCTGCGAGGGCGGTGCGGAAATCTCTTCAAGCTCCCAAAATCGCTTAAGAAGAGAATCAATATTATTTTCTTGAAGAACAGCACAACAAGACATAGTATAATTAGAAGTATGTGACGTAGGCACGGTACCCATAATCACATATCCCAATATCGTCTCAATAGCGGGAGGTATATTATGTTGTTTACTGCGTACCACATTATTTAAAAATATATGTGGTAATATGGAGGCCCCTAACAGGGCGTCGATGTCTCCCGGCTGCGCAAAGTCAGAATCTGCCAGCGGTAACATCTCGAGATGTTTGAGTTGGGATACGTCCACTTGCGCGTTTGGCAACGTGTCCGTAATACGTTCTACGATAAGTGAAAAAATGTCAAAACTAATGTCCATATTAAAACGGGAATATATTTTAATATCTACGGAACCCTTGCAAGATTTTTCCGACCCACCGATCCCTTTAATTATTAATTTCGTATTCTTAAAGTTATTCCACAGTCCGAGGCGTTTGAAGCAATCAGAAGTAATAAAATTACTTTGTGACGCACTATCGAGTAAACAACGTATTGTATGTGGTCTGTTATTGACATCGTAAACAATAACTTGTGCTGTTGCCAACAAAACCGTTGTTGACGCCACACATTGCTGCTTAATATTGCGCTGAACAAGACAAGTGCCTGAGCGCCGACGACCGTGCGCATACGCAATGGACGTCGTACACAGCGATACCTCTGACTGGGAGGCGAGCGGAGCAGCTGTATTCGGAACCGCTCGCGGTGACGTAACAGACTGGTCAGGTTTACGTGACTCATCCGATACCGGCGATTTTTTTTCAAAATGCAGCAATGTATGGTGGTTCTGTTTACATGATCGACATTTAGAATTACTAGAACAATTACTTGTTTTATGTTTTAAGCTTAAACAATTTACGCAAGCTTTGTTCTCTTTTACACATTTAAAACGCGCAGTCGGGTCTAAATTATTAAAAGCGGGACATTTAAAATAGTGGTCGTGCTCAATATTATTGCACAGACACTTTTTAGAATTATTATTGTTAGACTCCGAACATGCTACGTAAGATTGCGGGTTAGGGACGGGATTACTCTTGTTATTTCGCGATTTATTCGACCTCTGTTTAACATTGTTATCATTTGACGAGTTAAATGCACTAGGCTGCGTATTATGATATATTCGGCACTGATCTTTGATGAAGGAAATAAAGCTATCTAGTGTAGGTATTTTATTATTACGTTCCGTCATCTCGAAGGCACGAACCGTTTCTGGGTCGAACTTTTTTAAAGCAAGTTGTAATAGTATAAAGTCGGAAAGATCCTTTAATTTTAAGTTTTTAAGGGCGCTAACGGCGGTAATAAAGTTATCTATGAACAGCTGGAAATTCGAAACAGAGGCGGGGCCAGACAATTTAAGATTCAAAGCCTGATCAAAGTAGGTAGACGCTAGGACACGAGTATCTTGATACCTATCAAGGAGTGACTGGAATATGACTTGATAATTCTCAGCACTGGGAGTTACACCTGCAAATACAGATTGCGCTTTCGGTGACAGTTTACCTATTAAATAGTACAACCTGTCTGCATCTGTCAGAGAGCCATTATCGTGCACTGTTGACTTAAAGCTAGCATAGAACAATGGCCAGTTCCGTATATCGCCATCAAACGACATAAGTTCAATTGGGGGTAGACGGGGCAATCGGCCTGACGGCGGAGCTTGCGCGGTTGTGTTACATCTACCCTCTAGCCGCGATTGTATGCGTTTGATGATGCAATAAAGATCCTCGAAAGAAGTGTACGCCTGGTAATTCGGCTTCGTCTCGGGATCAAAAGAGAGTAACTTTGCGTTATAAGTGTCTAACAAATGATGAAAGTCTGTTCGAATATTATCTACTGTCATACAATAACTAAGAAACGATTCTGTTTTAGTTTCGGAAGTATGGGCAGTTTTTGAGCGCTCATAAATGTCTTGAATACGCTCAAATAAAACATTGCGTTTAGCTTCCAAAATTGACAGTTCTCTTTCTTTCGACATGTTTATGTTGGTATAAGTATATACAACCTATCCAAACTATGATTATCTAAAGTTCCTATTAAGTATATATTTCTTAGATGAAATAAGATAACTAAATGTAAGGTAGGTGTAGTTATGCGGCGGTATTACCTAGCTTGGCGAGAACTTTAATAAAATTGGCGGTATTACTAAAAGATGCTTGAAATATGGAATTTACAAGACAACTATGATAGTTTTTATTATAATAATTACATATGTAGTAGGTAGCTACTTTGAGTATATTACCTACTAGGTGCGGGAATGACCACGTAATGGGTATTGCTAGGTTTTTAACCACTTACGTAGGCACTTCTAGAAGATACCTACGAGTTATATGGCAGAATATGGATTATAAATCCTTCTCTTGCGGGGTAAGCGATGAATCCGGCTCGCTAGGACCAAATATGGTATGGAAAACTACCAATTTAGGTTGATGAATTAAGTGGACTGTATTTAAAGGTTGGCGGTAATAGGTGATGAACGGGCGATCAATTGTTAGGAATTCAAGGAGAGCACGCCTTACCTTATCTTCCCTCGCTACACGCGTTCAGCTTGAAGATGGCGGCGACGGGATCCTGCTTTGTTAGCTCGGCACTGTCTTGTCATTGGAGTCCCACATGCACCAAATCACTCAACGGCACCCGCGGGCGGTTATTGTAAATAGTTCAATCACAGATTTATTGAAAGCGGTTGGAGCGGATTAAGCGAGCAGAGCGGCGTGCGCGCAGCGTTGTCACACAGCTACGCGGCTTGACCGTCGGAAGCGGAATCTCTCACGCCTCGGTAAAAGCGTGCTTTATTAGGAGGGAGAAAGGGATATATCTCGCCTGTTGTAATTAATTACTAATCCCACAAGAGATGGCGTTACCACATAGTATTATGTCGATGGTATTTACCCGTCGGCTTATGTTATGTAGAATGTATAAATAATCAATATTTGTACTTTTATAACCAATTTATTTCAAAATAGAATCAATTTAGCTGTAAAAAAAAAAAATAACTAGCTTCTGCCCGCGTCTTCGTCCTACGTCGAGCCTATTACCTTCCTCAAGAATTGGACTATACAAAGCAAAAAGCATTTTTCAAATCATTTCATTTCATTTATTCATATAACAATATACATTGTGTTGAATCCAGGCATAACATGCAATTTACATACAAATACAAAAAACAAAATACAGCTACTTATTATTAATTATTAGTTAATATTCAAATAAAATGTCAAACAGTTTATAATATTACAATGACAAAAGATATTAAATGTTGGCAAATGATTCTAAATTATATAATACAAAATTTAAAAAACAGAAAAAAAAAATCCGACAAGTAGTTCCAGAGATTACCCCCTACATACAAACTTACAAACAAACATGCAAATAAACAAAGGAGATCATTCAGGCTCCATACATTTTTGGGCCTTTTCTGAAAGTGCCGGCCAACGAAAAGAAATGGTACGTGTGGTTAGTACTATTCATTTGGAGCAATAGTTAATATAGCGCCAAGTTACACAAGTTCGATGATTCGTCATTTTCATACATTTATTGATTTCTGAAAGTGCAGAGAAACATAAAATAATGATAAATATTGCTAGAACTTTCAGAAAAGGCCCAAAAAAATGATCTTCTTTTACCTCTTTACAATATTAGTATAGATTAAGGGTATCCTGGTTACACTTTATAGTACCACTTTCTGTAACGTAAAACTCGTATTTTCCGTAAATAACGTAAACTTTAAAATAAACTCCGTGGTTTCCTCTGACTGTTAATTAAAAGAAAATAACCAGTAATGCTGATTCCACTTCGTGAATAAACAAATCACCGGTTGATTCGATTATTTATTATTTGTAAGCATTTCAAATTAATTACACAAAGTGGTTCAGGAAAAAGCTTATTTTTATTCGGGTTTTTGAATCCTATTACTTAGTAATATTGATGTTTCATGTGACTGAAACGTGGACGATTCTATGAAATCAACGGTAAAGGAAAAAAACAGTGGCACTCCGGGAGTGCCGACAGAAGTGAAAACTTGAACAACTTTGCCTTGGTGGAAGAAAAATACTTGTATAGAACATTCGTCCGTAACCTTATCTAAATAAAGAGCACAATCGCGATAGCAAACAAAAATACTTCCAAAACCTTTAAAGTTAAAATACTTGCATGGAACATTGATCCGTAACATAATATAAATAAAGAGTACATTCGCGTTTACAAAAATGAGGTGTTGGTAACGGTGTCGCGAGTTCAATTGTTTTTTCCCAACTCAAAAATGCCCAACGCGCCTAAAGCAGTTTTCACTTCAAGAAACAAAAACCGGTTGAAGATTGAAGTTTCAAAATTAAGAACGTTTTGAGCATATTCCAAGTTTTATAGAACAACAAAAACAGAAAGAAATCCAATATAATTTAGTGTTTTTTTAACATTCTCTATCCCCCTTCTAGGCTAAGATCTCCTCGAAAGCCTTCCACACTTCTCTGTGTTGCCAATCGTGGCCAATCTCTCATGCACGCTTCAAGTCAGCACACCTTTTTCTAGACCTGCCTCAAAATAATTGTATCAACTTAACTATTTATTAAGGTAGTTACAGAAGAAAAAAAAATGATATGCGGTCGGGGGACCCCCGTCAGGAACGAAGTTCTTTCTCACGTATGATTTAAAACAAAAACTATTTTTTTGCAGCCGCCATCTTGGATTTACATTTTAACCTCACTATCGGCTTTAACACCCTCGAAAACCATGAAAACGACACCCATGATAAAAATTTGAAAATTTTCATAGTTGCCATCTTGGATTTACATTTCGACCCCACTATCGGCTTTAACACCCTCGAAAACCATGAAAACGATGCCCATGATGAAAAATTTGAAAATTTTCGGAGCCGACCTCTTGGATTTTCATTTTGACCAAATTTACACTTTCTCTCTCTATCCGGCATGCAGTGTACTCAGACCGATACGTACAATTTTATCCCACGATATTGTCATAACTTTACTCTTCTCTTTTTTCGTTTCTTTTTTCTGCCGGCGTTCTCTCTTTCTCTTTGAATTAGAAGAAGACAGTCGCAAGTATTAACACTTTTTAGCGTGACGATTTCTGAAAGTTTACAAGCCGCGTAAAAGAACTTCGTTCCAATCATATTAAGCGATGTTAAGTGCATCAAACAGCATTGTGAGTCGAGTGACGTCATTATATATGCCATGTCGAAGTCTACTACATATGTAGGTAGGTACGTCAACTTAATTATATGAAGACAATACAGTCATGTACTGCTAAGTAATTAGCTTCCAAATTCGTCAGGTGTAATTAAATTGTCTTTGGGTTTCTAGTCTGCATTTACTGTTAGTGTTGATTAGGGGTTAGTAGAATACCTATTATGGAACAGGTAGGTTTTAATTTTTTGAAATGTTATTGCGTTTCAGGAATTTCTAAGTAGCAGCCCGGAGTTTGTATTTGTGCCCGGTTGATGGCAATGGGCTTGCCCTCTATTACATGGGTCTTAAACATAACTGGCGAAATGTGAGTGTTCTAAAGGTATACCTCTGCCTAACCCTTCGGGGGATAACAGACATGTTATGTTGTGTCGTAGTTTTTTACGTAAAAGCACTGGATACATCATAGAAGGAGCAGGAAATAGTTCGAATTTCGTTACAAACTTATAACATTTACAACCCAAATTGCTTTTATTTTTGCCTGATTTGTTATAGCGGAGTTAAATTCAAAATATTTTATTTCACATAAACCTATAAGGGCATTTATGAAACGTCAGAAGCTAGGTGCTCGGTACCAATTGGTCGCTTCCTATGGAGAAGAGTCGGCAAGAAACTCTACGGTTACTCTTTCATAAAAATAAATGGTTTTTTACAATATATTTAAACAGTTTTTAGGTATGAGATAAGATGATAAGTTTCAAAGTAGAGATTACATTCTTTAGATTTCCTTAACAACTTGGAAGATTGAGTAGAGATTAAGTGGAGATTAATTGGAGATTAATTGGAGATTAATTGGAGATCAGGTGGAGATTCAGTGGAGATTAAGTGAAGATTAAGTGGAGATTAAGTGGAGAGTAAATAGAGATTAAGTGGGGATGCATTCTAAGCAACTGGGAATCCCGGACCATTGTTTGTGACCATACCTAGATACATGAAATATTGTTCCCTACAGTAGGTACACTATATCGATCCAACCGTATCTTGTCGTAAACACATACAGTTGTTGGCGCGTGGCCGAAATTGGAACTAACGCCGCCATTTTGTTTTTATTTTCAATACAAGTTCACGAATGATTAGCAACAATGCCCCCTGTCAAGTCACTCAAACGCCAAAAGTTCCTTGTAGCTTAACCTACCGAGGTTATACTACATGTTTTTTTTTTCTTCTGTATTAATAAGGACTAAAACTCTTAGTAATGGATTACAATCTAGTCTAATAGTATAACAAGTAATTTAACTCAAACTAAATATTTTACGAGATAGATTATGTTATAACTAAGGATAGTGTCAATTTGCACTTTTACTAAATTTTGTAGCACTTTCTTATGTCCGACAATTGATAAAAATAATTTGTTAATGTGTTACGTGTATAGTACAGCATTGTTACTATTATTTATTCACTATTTACACACTACACCGGGCCGTTTTTTTAACCCCCCCCCCCCCCTGGTGATACGTGATGAGGTTTAATACTAACGCCCCCGCCCCCACCCAAAATCACGTGTATTTTTAGTACCTACAAAGAATCTATTTTTTTTAGAATGTTATCTTTAATACAGGTACAAAGTATAATCTAATTTTATTCTGAAATTAAGAACCATGACAAAAATATCTAGACAGAAAGGTTGCAGGTGGTTTTTGACTGGCATAAAAATAATATTAAAGGAATGGTATAATCATACAAAAAACATATATTGTACTAGTACATAAACATTGTACGTTGTGTTTGACGAAAAAATAAATATAATATCTTACTGCACCCCCTCCCCCCTTGTAATATTTCGTGATTTTTGCTAAACCCTCTCCCCCCCTTTCAAGCCGCACGTGATTAATGGACAGTCCCCAACTAGAATGGTTTAGTTCTCTTTAGCCGACGCACTATGTCCGTGTTTTCTAGCAGCTGGATTGCCTCGACATTCACATGTCGGTGAAGTATGTGTGTATGTATATACAGCTACTATTTCCGACCACAACAAATCACCGAGTAGGTATCGTAAGATTGGCAAGCATTGAGTCAGCTGTGAGCCCGTGAATCAATCACGGTCGTGTCAATGACGTCACCACAGCGAAAGTACTCAATCAATTGCTTACATGAAATGTTTTGGCTAGCGCTGGTTTTACACGGTTCACTTTTGCCATCGGGTGAAAAAATCAAATTAAACCATTTTAAAAACATAAAAACTAATCACTCAATGTTTATTTTATTATAATTTTCCTTATGGCAATTGTGCTGATGTCGACAATTCCGTCCATGTTACATGTGATATTTTGAGAAACATGTGTGAAAAAAAAGTATCAAAATAGAAAACATTATGCAATTAGTATGAGAATCACTTATAAATATGGATTGTGCTCTTTTGTTTCTGTGACTTGCAATAGAAATGAACCAATTTGGTTGGAAAGTGTAATACTGTCAAATTGGGTAAAAATTTAATTGTGCTCGTGGCTAAGTTCTAACAGCCGCACGGGTCTATCCATCAGGTTAAGCTACGCTTGCCGGGGTTGGTCCGTGGATGGGTAACCATTTCTACATACCGAGACTTACCAAGGGGTATCGTATTATCTAGTAACTGGGTTGTGGAGGTCAGATAGGCCATGTAAAATACTGGTATTCAGCTGCATCAGGTTAGACTGGAAGCCGACCTCAACATAGTTGGGAAAAGGCCAGGCAGATTTATTTGGTAAAAATAAAAATCCTCCGCCTTTTTTTTGGTGGTCTGACCTGTTCTACTCCTCCACTCATTTAATCTTTTGCGAGACCTCACGCCCTTCTTCCAGTTTTGACAGAACCTATCCAGTTTGTCCCATCTAATAACAAATTTTGCACGAAAAACATTATTTTACTTATTATTGTTCAATTTAACAATCAAATTCCGATGGAAACTTTGTGTTTCAAATCAAATCAAATCTTTTTATTGTGGGCATAGTTTATACAGACAGATGTTTGGTAAATTACAGTTCAATTATGTCCTGCCTAGTAGGCATACAATAATTATGTCAACATGCAGTATAAAAAATTCTTAGGTATCACTTATAAAGCAAATCTTATAAAATAATAATTAGGTAGGATTTGAATAGGCACTAATATTCAGAAAATCTTGGATGGTGTAGTAAGCTTTGTCATTTAAATAATTACGCAATTTATATTTGAATAGTGGGAGTTCCTTGGTGCTTAAACTGTCTTAAATCTTATTGAAAATAAGATACTTGTGGACATGTGGATTGTTGTTGTTGGTTGTATCAGAGAGATGAACAATTGAACATCGAGACAGTTATACAGTGCATTAAGCATGGACATGATACGACTGATGTAACAACAGATTCGAACGTGTTAAACAAATTTATTGCGACTGTTTAATATTTGAACAATGTATCACGTCACTATTGTAACTAGGGTTGCCAACATTTTTTTTATATCCAATATAGTATTTTTGAAGCCATTGCCTGTAAAAATGTAGTAGATAGCGAAAATAAAAATAAATAGTACATAGTAAGCATATTTCAAAAACAGTTTTATTCTTTAAATATGTCGGAGACGGGTATGTTTCGTTATTATCAGCGATATTTTAACTACTGTGGGCGTAGTGTGGGTAGTGTTGGTTAATGCGCAATAGAAAAACAGTTTGCAGTTCAGATCACATTATAATTTAATATCAAATTAATCACACAAGCTAAATTATACACACACTGGGTGCGACGGCGTTTATTAAAATCACCAATTAACACAATGATCACAAATTACAACTAACACAATAACAGCACCACGAATCGAGAACAGTTCCGTGACGTCTTCTCGCCGATGCGACCAGAGGCTGGATGCCCTCCTCGCCTTGGCCTTAAAACATCACGACTCTGTAGAAGCGCGCCTTTTTTGGTGTAGGTAGATCACTCTTGATGTCGCCAGTGGCACGCTTGCGATTCGTTTCGTGTCCGTACTAAAGACCGGATCCGACATATATTTTTTTGCTACCATGAACCTTTCTTAACAGGTTTTTTTTTAATGTCTCATAACTATTTTACAATCTAAAATTAAGGTTACAAAATACCATTAATCCAGCTTTTATGAGATTAATATTGGCCCTTTTGCAAACATCTCGCCATTTTGTATTGAAATAAAAATGTCTGTAGTAGTTTCGCCTGCAAAATTTTTTCTTTAGAAATATAGTATTTAGGCCTCTAATATAGCAGGATTCTATATTATATATTAGGGTTGGCAACCCTAATTGTAAACCGCTGGAGGGGTAGACAGAGGTGTTTTACATTTGCAAATTTTAACAATTATGTTAAAAGATCTAGGTTACAGCAGCTGAGTTCATAAACACGTTGGAAGGGGACATCGTTACGTAAACTGTTACCATGGATTCAGGACAAGATTCTATCCCCTCAGAGTCGAAAATAAAGCCAGAAAAATAAAATAAACAGTAGCACTCCGGGAGTGCCGACAGAAGTGAAAACTTGAACAAGATCGCCTTGATGGAAGAAAAATACTTGTATAGAACATTGATCCGTAACCTTGTCTAAATAAAGAGCACGATCCCGTTTACAAAAAAAAAACTTCCAAAACCTTTAAAGTAAAAATACTTGCATAGAACATTGATCCGTAACGTAATATAAGTAAAAATACCCAACGTGCCTAAAGAAGTTTTCACTTTAAAAAGTTGTACCTACCATACATTTGTATAGAAATATCTGGTTTAAAAAGCCATTACAACTTAGTTGAATTGAGTTTGATGTGGTGTTTATTTTTAGAAATTAAGTAGAAAATACTTTATCTAAATGTTAGGAAAATATGAGTAAAATTAACATTTGACTCATAAAATTAATAACGCTCACTTATACGTTACTGACAAATGCGTGCACTGACTGGACAGGTCTACTCACTCTCTGCAGTTTTTTCCTCAAGAGACCATTTCAGACAGCAATAAGCTCTCGGTGGTCTTCACATGATCTGACCAAGATTATGTCTGGACTTTAAAACGAGACTGTTACCTCTGAGTTTGTTTCGGCCTTGTTTCCCAGAGTAGTCAGATAGGAAACACCAACCTCATCTAGTTTTTAAAATATGATTGACGTGTAAAAGTGTTTTTACAAACCTACTTACAGAAATAAAATAATTTATCATTTATAAAAATATGGCTTTACTAAGAAAAACCTTATAAATATGGCCACGACGCGTACGCCGTTCACGTCAGTCTACACATCCATGACCTAGTAACACAGTCGAAAACACTCACATCCCTGAAATACAACTAGCATTCCCGATTCCGGTCCTGATTCCCGATAACAACATAATTCGTATGACAAAGTTCTGGAAACTCTTGGGAGGTCTGTGGATGACAGCTCAAAGCATCAATAGCAATTGGAAGGTTAACCGCAGTCAAGCTCGCCACAGTCCACAAGACATGTGCTAGATGGGACTGTTGTTGTGGAATTTTCTGAGTTTTTCTTTTGCTAATAAGTTAAGGAATATGGCCGTTTTAAAAAGACGTAGTGTTAAGTAATGTTAAATCATCCATATCTAAATATTATTTAATATTTTATCTAATATGAAAGTAACTCTATTTGTCGTGATAATGTCGCCGCGTAGTGCAAAAATGCTTCAATTTTGCCTGCACAACAAACAATATCCACGACTGTACATAATCGACCTAATTACAAAACAATATTTTTCTTTAGTTCACCTACTCATCGATCTGTTTTTTAATTTTGATCTTTATTCCAACACCATCAAAATTCTAAATAAAAAACTGTTGTAGATATATGAATACTTATATATAACTACCTCGTTGGTCTACCGGTCACACTACTGCTGAGCATGGGCAAAGTATTATTGAGTTATTCCATGTGGAATTTCTAAGTAGCAGCCCGGGTTCTGGATTTGTGCCCGATTGTTGACAATATGCTCGCGCCCTATTACATGGGCCTTACAAACACAACTAGCGAAATCTGTGTACTATAGGTAGATACACCTCTGCCTAACCCTTCACGGATTACAGGCGTGATGTTATGTATGAATATAATCATCATAAATATACATAACACATAATTACTGGCATCCTGTTATGAACGTAATTACACAGTTTGGAGCACATGACTGCACAATCACAAGACGCCAATAGCAGTGGAACGTTAACCACAGCGTCGCCTTTGCACCGGATGCCGGATGATCGACCCGGATACCGGACGAACGGCCCGGACAGCGCCCGGACGCCGGACGCCAAGCGCTTTTAAAATAAATGTATTGAAAGAATTATTATACTTTGCCGTTTCAATGCTCGTCTTTAAAAAGTCGCCCATCGTCAGCGATTAATGAGAATCGAGTAGATCTAGCAACGAAAACTAGTAAACGAGCAGCGAGTGAGCGACGACAACAAGCGAATACTCGCTGGTATCCGTATTTACTAAGCGTCAGTCTCTCAGAGAGTGATCTGCCCGCCAAGCGAGCGAGCAAGCCCTCTCATTGATAGCTCTTGTCGCTGCGACTAACGAGTACTCGCCGCCGATGTAAACAGTCAGCGATCAACTATTTATATGTGTCGCAGTAGTAATAGTAATTTATTTCTCTCAAAAAGGTACAAATTTAGTACATGGTATATAGGTTACAGGCAGATTCAAACCTTTGTGAGAGCTGGAGTCTATACTGGGTTCGGGACCTGTTTTATAGATCTCCAGGCTCACACTCTTGAAATTATAACATTAAATTGCACTTACGTACTACATACAACATTGTAAAAGCTCCAAGTAATGAGAGGAAGGGAAATTAATTTACAAAACAAAAAATGTGCTATGTGTGTCTTTGGAGAGTGTAGTGTGTCCGTGAGTGCAACATAAGTCTTCGCGCCCAGCACCCACGAAGGGCACTGTGCGCGAGCATCCACTTGCCCGAGAGTGTGTGTGTCTGTGTGTGGTTAACAAGGTGAAACACGATTAAAGATAAATTTGAGTAGGTGCATATTCCCGGTAGTCGAAATTATTTTAAAATATTTAGTAAATGTTCAGTCTCTGCATAATCCAATTCAAGTAGCCATTTCGTAACAGTTTTTTACATTTAGTAAGATGGTTATAGCCGTCATATAGTTATATCTTTAGGGATATAGCTATGTACCGTAATATAGTTTATGAAATCGTTACATAACTATCGGAGTGCCGTAATTTTGTTACTGTGACCAATTTTGACGTAGCGCTCGACGACTGCTGCCGCGGCACCGCTCGTTTCGCTCGCTCGGCTCACGCGTAGTTGGTCACAGTTCTAACCTAACTATTTAGTCGGAGTGCCCTAATATTTATATTAATAGATCGTGCTCGTATCATAGTTATATTCCTAGTAAGATAGTTATGAACCGCATTCATATAACTATATTACGTTACATAGCTATATCCCTAGGGATAAAACTATATCACGACAACCATCTTACTGCGCCATATACATAATTATGTATCTCTACAATCTATTGTACGTTGCTTGAGAGAGAAAATCGTTAATAGCTAGTCGTTTCCTCATCGGAAACGTTAAATAGTCGTTTACGGACTGAATTTATTCAGATTTTCGTTTGATTTTAATGAATGTACGTACGGATGAATGGAAATAAATCAAACTCAAAACATTTATTTCAAAACCATTTACAAGCACTTCTGAATTGTCAAAGAGTCGGTCAGTTAGTCAGAAAATTGAAGCTAGTTAGCCCATTCCAAAACATAGATCTCTATAGAGAAGAACGGGCAAGAAACTCCGAAAAAGAAATAAATGTTGTATGATGCACTTATTGTGATGAGACACATTGCAATAATTTAGTAGTATTCGATCGATGTCAGCATCATTTATCGCATGAAATATTCACGTAAATGAATTTTACAGCATGTTTATAACTTACAGTCCGGCCGTCGGGACAATGCATTCTTGACACCTGTCAGTTTCATACTAACGAATATGTGTTTTGCGAATTTGATTCTTATTACTACTAGAAATTTTCCAACTGACAACTGTAACCTATACATGGGATCTTTATCGAATGTTTTGAGTAGGTAGTCATAAAATCTTGACATACCTACGACAATCGCCTGGCTATCAAACACGTTCCTTTTTTAAATCGAATTGCCTCATGCTTATTTCTCCCGTTACCTATCTCTTTTTTACCTTAGAATATCCATCAAACAATCAACCTGCCTAGCCTTTTGGGGTCGGCTTCCAGTCTAACTGTATGCAGCTGAACACCAGTATTTTACATGAAGCGACTGCCTATCTGACCTCCACAACCCAGTTACTGAGCAACACGATACGCCTTGTTAAGACTGGTTGGCAGACTTTTGGGCCTGTAACGATGGTCAAAAATCTACGAATGACAGCCGGGACCAACGGCTTCACGCGGAATGCTAGGCACGGAGGGGTTTCGATATGTAATACACCTTAAAATATCCATAGCAGACGTATAATGGCAGAGATCAGATTGCCTCTACCCTATCAACTCAGACTGGATACATAGGAATCTGACATTAGCATATATCGTAGCTTAAACTACAGCAATATAAAACTACATAAGATAATAACTCTTATGCCTTTGCAAGCATGAAGGATTGTAGGCCAGCGCCGCAGCATTTAAAAAAAAAAACAGTGTTACTCCGGGAGTGCCGACAGAAGTGAAAACTTGAATAAGATCGCTTTGGAAGAAAAATACTCATATTCAGTCAAATACACAAACATGCGGTCCGGAGCCGATACGGCTCCGGCGTCTTGTTTCAGGGAGTCTAATAACGGTTATGATATTATCGTTCTTTTTGGGTGGGGCAAAAACCAGTTTAAATGGTAAAATATAATGCAAAACCAGTCGTCGTTTGATTATGAAAAAATACAGTTCTGCGGTATAAAAGTGATAGCAAGAACAGAATATTTTCTCTTAGGTTTTCGTCTTACTTTAGAATAAGTTTCGGTATTATTTATAACTAGCTACGCCCCGCGGTTTCACCCGCATAAGTCTCGATCCCGTGGGAATATCGATATAAAAAATATCCTATGTGTCATTCCAGGTTATAAACTATATGTGTGCCAAATTTCATCCAAATCCGTTCAGCCGTTTGAACGTGAAGAAGAGACAAACATACACACACTCTCACAAACTTTCGCCTTTATAATATTAAATATAGTAGGATTGCGAAGCTCAGATGACAGCCACTTTGTTTCGTCCTTGGTACACAGGAAACCAACCACATGTTAGTGCTGTACTAAAATTGATGGACATTTAGTGGTATGAGAAACAGGGTGTAAAGTTCACTCATCCACCATAGAAAAGGGAGGATCCTCCGACCAGACGGGTGTTGTGTCTGGCGGGCAACTGCCCATTGGCTTGAAGTTGAAATCTTGTATATATGTCGATCGCTCGGTAAACTCTAACTGCGCGATGCAGGATTTGTGTGACGTCATGTCTATGATGCGTAGTTCGTATGTGGCGGTGTAACCGCTACAGACAAAAACATTACCCTCCTTTTGAGCTTTGCTGCAGCCAGGTAAAACTTCCCAGCGTCATATAAAAATACATGAGATAATAACTCTTCTGCCTCTGCAAGCACGTAGGCCAGCGTTTAGAAAATTACGTCCATTACCCGCCTCGTATGCAAGAAGTCCGTTAAAGTAGTTTGTAATGGAGCAATGGACATAATTTGTGGTCCAAGCCAGGCGTAAGAGCATTGTAGATTGTATTGTGGGCAACTTCATGAGGTTAACATTGAGCCCCAAACTTTATCTGATGTGTTCTGGAATGCCAGAATGGAAGTGTCTGTAGAATTTAGAAGTGAGTCATTAAAATTGTTTCGACGTGAATTGGGGTTCATCGCACCGGGGCGTAGAATCTAATAGATTTTAGAAACGACAGTACAAAGATGACCTCTGAAAAAATTGGTACAGTAAGCGCTCAAAAGTGCATAAGCACGCTGAGAGTCGTATTGCTGTGAACACGCGGTATAGTCCGTACATTTGTATGTGTAAACAGTCAGACGTCTGTGGTGTGAGTGCCGTACACACACAACAGAGAACGCATATTTGCACTACACACTGTCGTATCGTCACGGTTCGCGGGCGCCGCACTTATATTTCCATCACTTTTGTTAGCATGCATCATACGCGTGACCTTGGCCAGTGTATGGCATTGCTAAAATTCGAAAGTAAATTATAAGTGCAGATACTCGTAGCAGAAGGCGTTAAGCGTTGGTCTTAGATTCAAGATGGCTAAGGTTCTAATCTCGTAAATCACAGCGCTGTTTTTGCAAATATTATTATTTTTGTTTGCAATAATAATATTTTTAAATATTCCTGCCTATTTATTAATGTTGTTATTGCAATAAAGGGTTTAGAATAAAAATGCGTGATATGTGATAATTAAAAATGAATAATATTTATTCGTTATATTTATTTTACTTAAGTATAGTTAATAAACTGCTACAATTATTTATCATTACTTCACCTGAATACTATGTGAAATAGATGTCTAGAAACTTAGAAGCAATTTGTATTATTTTGACATATTTAAATTTTTAAATATTTTAAATTTTAAATGGATTTTTTTCACCATATATATAAAGCTTTGATCATGTTCGAAGTAATTAAGCAATAAATAAGAATATTAGTCTACTAAAAATGTAAAAAAATCTACTGACAATATTGTTGATTTTAAGGTTAAGTATTATTTTAAATTTTATTTGGCTTTAGTAAATATTGGTTGGTATTGAGGTTATAGCTTAAGTATTCATTTTCTTTACGAAAAGAAGATTGAAACTAAACCTCAAATTTTAATCCTAAAATAATAATATTACTAAAATAATATTAATTAAACAATTTCGGTCTATCTGCAAGAAATACGACAAACACCCTATTGAAACGTGCTTAAAAAATTCGTTACCATAAATTCATGCAATAATGAATCTGTTGTTTATTAAGTTGGTACGGTCAATATTTTAAGGTGAAAAACGGTTTTCTAGCTGGTCTTCAGTGATGCAAGCCTTCAGAGTGCACGGCGAACTGTTCATAATGACGTGTTTTTAATAATTCAGCAAAATATCTCGTTGGTATGAAACCATTTGTTTCATATTCATTCATCATTTGACGTCGCTGCATTTCGATAATAAGCCCCTTCCTCATATCTCTTAACCCTCACAGTATTTCTCTAGAACAAAGAAAAACATTGTTTTTATTACACATAATACCTAATTATTTATTATTCACTAATCGAATTAAACCTCATAATGAATTTAAAACTTTAAAAGCATCTTCTGTCTCAACAATACCTCTGTTCTATCAACAATATCCTTGATTAAGATTTATGTTTACTAAAATATGAAATATATAAATGATAACACTCACACTTAGTCCGGTTTCATTAGATATTCACTTCACTTTTACGCAGCGCAATAATATTCTCTGATCTGATCTGATCTCTTCAATATATTTTATGCCTGCTTTTTGAAAATAATAACCACAACACTGTGCTAAATACTCGTTACCAATATTATCCACGAGCCAACCAAGTTCTATTAATTGAATACTCGTAACGAACTGTATCTGTCTACCCTACAGAAATCGAAATAATTTACTTAGTTTTCTGTGGTCTACCTGCTAAACTTTAATATTTATGTGAACAAGACGAATGAAACAAAAAAGGAATGATTATCGAACTAGTCATTGGTTGCAGACAAAGTGAGTGTGTGTGTGTACTGTGCGTGTCTATAGTATTGTAACAATTTATAGAAGAAGGTCGTAAGTCAAACCGAAGTGTCAGTCTATTGCTTTGTGAGATTGCTTATGGACTTTTGGTCGGTACTGTACCTATGTAATATTCTAAAAGTGTGACTGTGTACTACAAAAAACACTACAAAGTGAAAAATAACTTTAATTTCGGAAGTCGGTGTCTTTCTTTGGTTTTGAATTTTCGTTTTTTGTCACCGACTTCCGAAATTAAAGTTATTTTTCACGTTGTAGTGTTTTTTGAAAGTCGGTTGTTCTTTTTTTGTAAAAAGTTTTTATTTTTCACTTTTTAGTTGTGGTACCTACCCCACACAAATTCGAAAACCACTACCTGCTATGTAAATAACAGTGACAGGAACTTATCATATCATCCACATGCTAAGTGGGAAAAAGTACGTATTATTGAAGCTAACTCAAAAATTATCGAAGCAAAGTTAATAAAATTTATATGGGACCACCTCGAGAGCATACCCTAACAAACAAAAAAAGAATTTTCAAAATCGGTCCACAATTGACAGAGAAATCGGTGGACATACATAAAAAAAACAAACATACGCGACGAACATATAACCTCCTCCTTTTTGGGAGTCGGTTAAAAATAGTACTGTCTAAACATTAGATACTAACACATAAAAACATTGCTGCATCCGGTTAGACTAGAGGCCAACCCAACATAGCTGAAAAAGGCTGAGCAGATGAATGAATAATTCCCTAAACATTAAAACGGTAATGGTGATGGTATTGGCGGTGGTGAAGATGGTGGTGGTGGTATTGTGACCTCAGCAATCCAAGATGATGTAAGTACTGAAAAAATCTATAATTACCAAAGAGTATAAATTAAAATTTTACAGAAAAGAACTACTTAAATCAGCTTCACAAACTGTTGACATAGATAAGTGACGTTCAAAGCCTAAACCTAACTAACCTAATCCTAACCATCTAAAACGTAATTCACTACACAACATTAATCAAAATAAAACCAGAGCACGTACTAAATCAACATAAACATCACCGTGATATACTGACTCACAATAGCGGGGAGTAGGTAACACCTGTTCCATCAAAGCTCCATTTGTTACAGCCAAGTCACTGACACTCGCGTCGCTCTCATAAAATGTTTTAATGCGTAAATATTCTTGTTACATAGTACAAAAGGCGGTAAATAAAAAATGTTATAGTAACTAGAGTAATAGTGAGTTATAAAAGATATTTTAATAAAGAATATGAATTCATAGTATAGGTATTGTTAAAATAAGTCAATCGCAAATCACCTTGCTATCTTATCTGTCTACTCAAATCTATTGTGTTGATATAATCTGTGCAATATACTTGTCAATTTGATGTCATTGTACACACGGCTACACATCAAGCTATACATTTCCAGTATAAGCTGACCTCGCATGTACGGAAATCCTATACATTGCGAGATCAGCAGAAACTGGAAATGTATGGCTTGATGCGTAGCCGTGTGTAAAACCGGTGTTTTATTTTCCAAAAATCAACAACTAGATAATTAGATCACTAATTACTTAAATAATAGGACTAATTATCAGGTATAACTATATATACAGGGTTACTGGTAACTGGACGTATTCCTTATAGGACGTCATAGCAGAGTTAAAATGAAACAAATTAAGCCACCAAATGTTCTACCGAAGTTCAGTAGTTTTTGAGTTAGTTAGATTTTTAGTTTTTATGATAATGCCCAGATTAAATAATTTAAAGCCAATTTAAAAACTACTTACGGCGCGACTATACTATAATTTAAGTTATTATTATTAATAGCTGATGACGTAGCAGATCTTTGTTATTAATGAAAAGTTCAAAAATGCCTAAAACTTTGGCAAAGATCACTATTTAAACATTTTATTTTTCGTAATTTTTGTCATTACTTCATAGATAATGTTCTACTCTAAATAAAAAGCTACTGAATTTCGGTAGAACATTTTGTGGCTTAATTTGTTGCATTTTAACTCTGCTATGACGTCCTGCAAGGAATACGTCGAGTTACCAGTAACCCTGTATATACTAGCTGACCCAGCAAACTTCGTTCCGCCTAACAGTCAATGAATGTGCATGTTTAGGATTTTAAAAGTTCTATCCTACCTACCCTACCTACCCTACCTACCCTACCTACCCTACCTACCCTACCTACCCTACCTACCCTACCTACCCTACCTACCCTACCTACCCTACCTACCCTACCTACCCTACCTACCCTACCTACCCTACCTACCCTACCTACCCTACCTACCCTACCTACCCTACCTACCCTACCTACCCTACCTACCCTACCTACTTATAAATTAAGATGTAAACTATCCTATCTTTCAACTTGGATCGTGTGCAGTTTCAACTTGAAACTGCACACGGTGTGCAAATTTGATTAAAATCGGTTAAGTAGTTTAGGAGTCCATCGCGGACAAACAACGTGACACGTAATTTATATACACCGTGAAATTTGAATCACAGTTTTGCTAGAACAAACGTTGTTCAGACCATGGTCTACTACCATTCTACAGCATCCAATAAAAAAAAAACATAATTTGTTTTTGAAAAAAGACAAAATTTAAAATGTCAAGATTATGTACTACTTACTAAATTTCGTTTATGGAGGTACATTTCCCTGTAGACAATGCTGTGTCCCGTGCGTGGTGTCTGTGTTGTAGGGAGTAACGATAATCTTGACATATTAAACTTTGTCTTTTTTGTGTTTTTTCAAAAACCAATTATGATTTTTTTTTATTGGATGCTGTAGTATGGTAGTGAACCATGGTCTGAACAACGTTTGTTCTAGCAAAACTGTGATTCAAATTTCACGGTGTATATTAAGAAGATAACTTACAGTACCTAATTATTCGATACAGTAATAATTATTATCACACGTGTTTTTAACATCGTTCTCATATCCTATCCTAACTAATATTGTAAATACGAAAGTGAGTTTGTTACGCTTTCACGCTAATATGACTGAACAGAATTGAATGAAATTTGGCGCATGAGTAGAACATGACCTGGATTAGGACAAAGGATACTTTTTATCCTGATATTCCACGGGATCGAGACGTATGAGGTGAAACTGCAGGGTGCAGCTAGTGTAATTATAAATTCAAAATTAATTGTGTAACTAATATTTTGTAACAATATAATTTAAAAGAGTGTCCATGCCCGTTCTTCTCCATTGGAACCTACTACGCTTTGGAATGGGCAACTAGCTTCATTTTTCTGAATGTCCAACACATTTGACAATTCCAAAGTTCTTGTAAATGGTTTAATTTATATAAATACTTTGCGTTTGATTTTGATTTTGAAACATATTTATAAGCCTAAAAATACTAACACTAGCGATACTCGAACCCGGGACCAATAGCTTACCTAGTCATTGCGTTAACCACGGCTTTCCGTTAAATTGAGGCAACACATTAGACTATTACAAATTAGAATACTAGTAACATAACACATAAGATTATTAATGATCCAATGTATTGCATGCATGTATTTTGTTTTGTTTTGATATTTTTTGTTTGTTGTCTATGGTAAATTTTGTTTTTCTTTATTTTGTATACATACATACATAAACTCACGCCTTCTTCCCATGGGGGTAGGCAGAAACTACAGAACGCCACCTGCTACGATCCTTACATAATCCTTTTGCCTCGTTTACGTTCATACATCTGCAGGGCTAACATGACAAGCGCGAGAACGCTCTTTTTCTCGTTTTATCGTAATTTGTCTACGATTTTGACGTCATTCTAATCCCTAACATGACCGCAAACGACGAGTAAATTCGACAAAGGCACTTTGACACTTCTTTATCGCGCGACGATAAACCGATGTTGCAAATTATTAAAAACAAATTATTTTTATGATAGCAACATCGGCTTGAAGTTTTGTTTCATTCATTCAATTTTATGCATGGAATTATGTATTTTATTGAATAAACGTATCTCTCTCTTAATTATTCTCTCTTTTAATTATTTATGATTAGTTTTTTATGTAACCGACTTTTTGATTAAAATTAAATGATTTCTTTGGCATGCTGAAATTAAAATACAAAATGACGGTAATTAAAATTAGTGGCATCTATACTCATTACATAATAACCACAAATGACAAATGGGCCGACGATCGCAATTTGACAAATCGAAGTTTATTATTGTACACATAGATTTCGTTAATTAATTAATTTAATCACCATAATTGGCAAAGCGACTGGTTATTACTGAAAGTAATAGTCATCTACGTGATAGTGCTTCCCTCCACTATAGTACACCGGTGTACAAACACATCAAAAAAAAAAAAAAAAAAAAAAAAAAAAAAAAAAAAAAAAAAAAAAAAAAAAAAAAAAAAAAAAAAAAAAAAAAAAAAAAATTACAATAAGTACGACTATGATATGCCATCTTTTTTCGAGTTTTTTTATGTATCATAATTTTGTCGTTTTGTCTACTCTCTATCGTCGTCAAAATCGACGACGACTAAATACAACAAAATGACTGATTATATCGTGTTGAACTGTCAAAAATCGAGATAAATAACGTGTCATGTTAGGGTTTGTCGACAAAACATCAAGTTTGACAGAACGAGTCGAGTATTTTGTATGGCGAAGCTGTCAGAAATCGATAAAACTACAGAAATAGACAAAAATTTGTCGCGCGAGAGTGGATATATGTCGCGTGTGTCATGTTAGGCCTGCTGGTCATACACGCACGCCGGTTGCGAGTACTACGCACATTTTGTATAATCCTCACTAATATTTGTATATCATCAATGACAAAACACAGCGCAGCATATAATTATTATATAAGACCTTGACCTACGTTTTACAAATAAATAATTCTATTCTATTCTACAATGAACAAACTGGCAAATGTAAAATGTAGGATGTTTCACGTTTGCTAAATTGCTTATTTTATCCCTAAAAAGAACCTGAAGAAAGTTCCCGGGCCTTACCTTTTCTTCATCTGAGTTTTCAAACTGTAAAATATTGTCCTTTCCAGCGTCCTTAATAAAGATGAGCCGTCAGCCAATAGATAGTTAATTACAGCTGGCTAAAACAACTTAGGTATTCGTAAACAAAAAAAAAACAGTGGCAGTCCGGGAGTGCTGACAGAAGTGAAAACTTGAACAATTTAAAAAAATACTTCCAAAACCTTTAAAGTAAAAATACTTGCAAATAACATTGATCCGTAACGTAGAAATATAAATAAAGAGCACAATCGCGTTTACAAAAATGAGGTGTTGGTAACGGTGTCGCGAGTTCAATTGTTTTTTTTCCCATCTAAAAAATTCCCAACGCGCCTAAAGAAGTTTTCACTTCAAAAGTATTTTTTCTGTCTTACAGTAAATATTCAACCACAAATATCAAAACAGCGACAGCTGCTGTCGTCAAAAAAAAAAGACAAAAAATCTCTGTATATTTTTCATTGCATTATTCGTTTTTCGTAGAAGCCAAATTGGGTTAATCAGTTACTTACTAGAGTCCTTGTGAACAGTAATAAGATGGACTTTAATCTCTGTGAGTCAATACGCAGATCTCCAACTGTATCAACATGCCCTACATTGATACCGATTACACAAGCATAAGCCATTTACTTTTACTTAGTACTAAGTAAAACTAAGTAGTACCACGAAAAAGTAAGTATGTAGGTCATACTAAAGAATACCCACAAGATTATGTATTTCTACGAAAAGCTTATGTGTAAGTAACAACGTGCAAAAGTTTACATGCAATTTTGAACTGACAGTCATTAAAATCGTGAAAATATTCCAAGACAAAGAGCTGGTAACATAAACCAGACAAGCACACGCCAAAACGATACTAATAGTGTACCATTTTTCCAATTTCGGTATGAAACACTAAAAATATTGGCAGAATATTCGCAATAAGGAGGCAATACACGCATAGCCGCGCGCGCCGAGCATACCAACCACCCAAAAGTGATAAATAACATATCGGTACCTAATAACCAGAGACAAAAATAAACAATATATTATCGTCACCACAGGACAAGTCTCGTTTGTAACCCACCTATTACGTAACTTTACGGGCTATAAACCGGACAAATGAAATAGTTTGTCGTGCGAACGCAATACTAGCGCGTCGGCCCGTCAATTTGTCAAGTCGTATGTTTCACTGGCTCCCTCAAAATTGCTTTTGTATGCTACATGTTTAGAGTTATGCGTAAAGATAAGCGAATGTGGATTATATTGCCTAGATCGTAAAGCCGTGAACGTGAAAGAGATAAAATGATATTATTTCTAAATGTTTGTATGCGTTTCGCGTTTCTGCTTTATGGGAATAAGAGTTGTATGTTAAGTTCACACTTTCACACGAGGGTACTAGTGACACGTTCGGTCATGCTCTGTGCTCCAAATGAAAAATAAAATGGTCTTCGGCGTCTCGTAAGTTATTTTAAAGACGCCCATAAACTAGTGTCGACTTGGGTTTATGACAGGATAGGTCACCAGTAGGGTGGTAAGTGGTTCTATGTCGTGAACTACAATTTAAAAGGAGCGAATTCATCGATTGATTAACTTACTACCTACTTGCTTACCAGGAAGGAGCTCGTATACCGTAGTCATAAGTCAGTTTGTATCAAATATTAATTCTATGACGAACATATTTCTTTAAACCATATTCAAACAGACGAGGAGCTCATGTTTAAGTAATAACATCCGCACGGGTCTATCCAACCAGTTAAGCTCTTTACATACCGAGACTCCTCCGTGCCTCGGAACGCACGTCATCCGTGGATCTTTGACAGTCGTCACGGGTCGTCAAAAGCCTGAAAGTCTGACAACCAGTCTTACCAAGGGGTATTGTATTACCCAGTTACTGGGTTGTGGAGGTCAGATAGGCAGTCGCTCCCTGTAAAATACTGTATTCAGCTGCATCCGGTTAGACTGGAAGCCGACCCCAACATAGTTGGGAAAAGACTATGCAGATTAATAATATTCAAACAGATGTAAAATGAATAAATGACTAATTGTACAACACTAAAGACTAATTGTGCAACACAAATGGCCAATTGTTCAACACAAATGACCAATTGTTCAACACAAATGCCTTATGAACCGTCACATAAAGCAGGAATTCTACAGAATACAGTTTACGAGTAACGTAGTTCTGTACTTGCAATGTTCGCGGTTGAATACAGAATCGGGTCGTAACTCTTAACTTCAGGATCATGATATGCTATGACAAATTGTGCTGTCGTTCTATAACAAATATGTTTTGAATTTTATATTTTGCAATATTTATGGTGTTTTTCTTTTTTACGTTGCTTTTGTAGGAAACTTAACCAGTACCCAATTGCGTAATACAACACAATCACAATCTGTTTCAATTTGAAACAGATTGCTAATCCATTGCTTCAAAAGTTGGAAAACAATCTGCTCAACAACGTAAATAACGCAATGAATGAATATTGTTGAACTGTCAAAATGAAACAAAGGAGAAACCCAAACTCCATAGAAACTTGGGCCTGACGTTCCAGGACTGGAATTTGGACATAAATTAGAGTATTTAGGAAGGATTCATGACCCCAATTTTCACGTCTCCCAGCAATGGCCAAATTGGTCAAATCAGACAATGTTTACATTTTAGGTTATTTTTATTATTTGAGTTATTTCAATAAAAAAAATATGTTTGAGGCTTGTGCTGCAGCGCCTGCAGTCTATCATGATGAGGTTTTAGGTAGGTACACAAAAAGCGCTTGGGGGGGGGGGGAATCTAAAGTGACCTTTAGATTTATCTGAATGATTTTACTGAAAACGTCAGTTGAAAACTATATTTAATAAACAAGGCTCACTTACAACATTACTGGCTTGCATTTGTTAATATTGTATCTACTAGGGGATTTAGTGCAATCTCATATTACAGTAATCTGAGATTGCAATAATATATAAAATAAAGTAAAAACACATAATTGTGATAAATGGTTTTATTAATCACTTTCTTCATTAGGATTATCATAATATAATAATACAGTATCCAGAAATTGTGCAGAAGGCATTTGGCTACCCTGGTGCCGTGCCTAACCAAGACAATTATCATAATTCTCCTCATCGTGTGGGCACGGCTACCAAAAGTTCTTTTGCCAACAAAACAGGTGCAATAATATTGAAGTATAGGATCCCTCCCACTTAGAGAGCTGTCGACTAATATATAAACGAAATACATCCTATTACTAATATGCTTGATTTTATTCTTCCTCTCAACATCCAGTTTGAGTCCGATGTTGACAGCTCTTGCTGTAGGCCACCGTCCACCTCTCTACACACTTCCATTCATCAGTGTCCTATAGGTGTCTGTTCACTCTCTTCTGGTCTACTTATTTCAATCAAGAGATACAGCATTGGCATGTTTTCGGCAAGCTTGGCAGATAATCTCATTTTCATTTAAGTACCTGAAACAAACATTTATCATTTGACTATTAGGTCTAGCACTAGCATTTAGCAAGAAACATCTGAGTGGCACGTTTGGGTATAGATAGTGCAATCCACGAAGACGCGCCCCACTCCGCTCCGCTCCGTACTAAAGTACAACTTACAGTACAGTAATCGCGGAGTGGAGCGCGTCTTCGTGGATTGCACAATCTATAAACATAAGCGGCCTGATTACATTCCCATCGCAGGGACACAGACCTCTCTGAAGATGAAATAGGCTGTAATTAACTATGCAGGTACAGTCCGGATTGGTGATGTCAGATATGTCTTCGAATATGAATTTGTTGCACATTCTGGTATCATTTTATAAAATACAACTATCAACAGACAACTGGACACAAACGATAATACTATTTAGTTTGATTACATTAAATAATTACATGATACAAAAATGTTACGATATAAAAATATCGGATACTAACCGTTTGAGGCGCGACCCATTCCTGTAAATTGAAAGAATCATTTTCATCTTCCAATTATTGCCTTCCTATTGTATTGCAGCGGTCTGTTCCTATTCCGCAATTAATGTACAGGCTCATGATGTCGTATATATCCAGTCTTCAAAAGATCATTATACAGATCTGGTTTTCCAGCAAAGGTCTACAGGGGTGGCAGGGTACGGCGTCCAATGTTCAAGCGAGGGCAGTCGGAAGGCAATCAATTTCGGAGTTCAGTATTCGAGCAGAGGTTCTAAGAAATAATAAATCCCGAGAAATACGTAAAAACACAATAAAAGCGAATGACAACAATGACATGACATTTGACAGACTTTGACATTGACATTTGCCGTTTACTAGTGCAATCCGTGGTGCAAGCGCTTTTATCGATTATTTATTTCTTTTAATGATTTTTTTATGGTGGTTACGTTAAAAATCAATTAGATTTCAGTTTTTTTTTTATTTTACAATGATTTTAACATAAAAAATAATTATAATAAAATAATGGAGTATTATTTAATTATTTGTAACAGTATCGATTTCCACTAAATCGATCATATTCATATGGCACGCTCTATTGATATAATGCCAGCGTTTGTGAAGTTAGTGATGTTTAACGAAATAAGTGTTTTAATGGTGTACAAAGGTTGTTTAAAACAAAAAATAGAAGACTACTTATTTTCTACACTTGGCCATTGCTATTGAGGCTAAGATTAACATGGGTTAATTAAGCAAAATAGACGATTTTTTTGGTACATATCTGATTCGTGGAACAGTTAGGCCCAGAAACGGGTTTCTCCTTTGTCATAATCTTTTACGAAAATAAGTTACGCAATTAGGGTACTGGTCAACAATACCAGCTAATACAAAAATAATCGAACTGTCATTATACTTACTAAATTACCAATTTTAAATATATGCGGAAAGGAAGTATCCCAATCTACCAGCCTATTTTTTAGGTCTTCACGGCTGAAAAGCAGGATCATATTTAATAAAATTCGGTGTAGGTATAAAATACTTTGATAAACGGCATGGGTATACTTTAGAAATTCAACCCATAATGGGGTTTGAAGTTTGAGAAAATCCGTTTATTTTATCATAACGTAGATCGTTATTTTATCGTAACGTCGTTTGAAATAACTGACTAATTCCTACTCATATTAAATATTAAAAACCTGCTTGTCTAAAGAAGAACCTAATTTTCTTTTGTTATTTCTAGAATTAAGATTAAGGCGAGTCACAGAGCACCTAAATAAAAGCAGAGTACCTAAGCACTGACTACGTGAAAGTAATTATAATTAATCATAATCAATGGCTAGTAGTGTGTGTGTTTTCATCCTAACAAGGCACGATGTTTTGTTGCGCGCGTCTTGTAATATCATTTCCGAGTATTTACTAGTTTTTTAACCGACTTCCAAAAGGAGGAGGTTCTCAATTCGTCTGTATGTTGTTTTTTTTTTTTTTGTATGTTTGTTACGCGATTACTCCGCCAATTATGAATTGATTTTGATGATTCTTTTTTTGTTTGGTAGATCATACTTCAGAGGTGGTCCCATATAAATTTTATTAACTTTGCTTGGGTAGTTTTTGAGTTAGCTTCAATAATACGTATTTTTTCCCACTTAGTATGTGGTTGATATGATAACTTCCTGTCACTGTTATTTACATAGCAGGTCTATTCGTAGGTACCACAACACTAAAAAGTGAAAAATAAAAACTTTTTACAAAAAAAAAAACAACCGACTTCAAAAAAAAACACTACAAAGTGAAAAATAACTTTAATTTCGGAAGTCGGTGACAAAGAACGAAAATTCAAAACCAAGACACCGACTTCCGAAATTAAAGTTATTTTTCACTTTGTAGTGTTTTTTTTTGAAGTCGGTTGTTTTTTTTTTTTTTGTAAAAAGTTTTTTTTGTTTTTCGTTTGCTAGTTATGTTATCCTGTTAACAACTTCGACCTCGTGGGATGATAATTAATTTGCGGTTACAGCAGCTGTAACTGGCCATGGATCATTTAATAAACACCTCTTTGTCATAGAAGTCACAGACAGTCCGCTGTGCAGAGCCTGCATGGAGGACGACGAGACAGCAGCTCATGTGCTGTTAAACTGCCCGGTGGTCGCCACATACAGGGCCAAGTACTTCGGTAACCCAGGTACCCTACGTGAGATTGTCAGTGACACCAAGGTGTTGCTGGTCTTCTTTGAGGAGCTGAGGTGGATCGAATAACCGATTTTCCCACTCGTACGCAAAATACGCGCTTTGACGTGGAGTTGCGGATACCAGCCCGTTTTAATGAAAAACTTTGGCATGTTTTGGGAACATTTGTAAAAAAAATAACCATACGGGTGTATAAGACTTTCATATTTTATGATGCCTAATTGGGAAAGTTTATGGCTTAAGTTCACAAGGTAGTCGAACTATAATGCCTGGATGATAATTTTAAAATTCTTCTCTCGGTTGGCACGAGTTTACCTACCTTACCTTGTTAATATCAACCTTGATAGCAGAACTGGCTGCTGAAGTATGGTTTTGTGGCGGCTCTATTGATATGTATATAACCTTGTTTCCAATTGATGTTATTTCCACTTAAACAAACATCAACTTTATGCAAGTGTGAATAAAGTTGATTTTAGACTGACTAGTACTGTTGAAAAGTCATCAAAAAATATAAAGTTGTACCGCAAAATGAACTTTAAGAGTAGGCATTACAGTTGTTTTTCCTAAAAATCGTGTTTGTTTACATGTTTGGCAAATTAATTGCGAACGTAGATTGCTGAGCGTGAGGTTCAGGGTTCGATTCCCAGGTCGGGTAAAGTGTTATTGACTTTTTCCATCAGGACTTTATCAGTAGCAGCCCAGAGTCTGGATTTGTGCCCGGTTGATGGCAATAGGCTCGCCCCCCTATTACATAGGATTAAACATAAATGGCGCAATGTGGATTGTGGGTGTACCTACAATTAGTAAACCTTTGCCTAAGCCTACGGAGTAATACAGGCGTGAAGTTATGTATGTATGTATGTTGTATACAGGGTGGCAGGGACATCGACGCAAAAACTTTAACCATGGATTCAGTACATGATTCTGAACACCCCTTTTTTTTGGGTGGGTAACAACGCGCGCGTGGACCACATCACGCCGCCGCCGTCGACCCGAGCCTGGTCCTTATCGGATGGCTAGCTACCCATTGCTCACCGTCCGCAAGCCCGCGCCTACGGTAGCCGGGAATCGGTCTGCGATTCCCGACGCCCAGGGCATCTCCTGCGGCGGCTAGGGGCGTGAGAGTGCGAAATTTGCCTGTCCCTTACGCGTTCCGCCTCCTCCTTCTTTTCCCATGTCCTCTCGCTCCATACCATAGCCTGGACTAGGGCCGGACGCGAGAGATCACCGCCACCGATCGCCTCCACGAGGACGCGGCGATGCTCCGCCCAAGCCAGGCAGACCTCCACCATATGCTCCACCGTGTCCTCTGGGCGATCTACACAATGGTGAGACCCGGGCGTTTCCTCCCGCCTTATCCGCAACAGGAACCTCCCAAAACAACCGTGTTCTGTGAAGACCTGCGTTAGGCGGAAGATGATTCTGAACCCCATGCGTAGAAATTTTTCGCCGGTTATTTAAAAAAAAAAAATAGCTGTTTCATACATTTTGACTGCGTAGTCAGAGCGCGTTTTCTATGAAACTGCTGACTTTTTTTTAATTTTTAAATATCCGATGAAAAATTTCAACGCAGGGGATTTCAGAATCATGTACTGAATCCATGGTAACAATTTTCACGTCGATGTCCCTGCCACCTGTATATTCATGGGGTAATATGAACTGTTCTGCTGTGATTATTACTTATTTATTTATTTATTGATATGGCACTTCAACGACTTACTCACTAAAACATACATAAACAAAAATCACATACTGTTTTCGGTATTGTGAATTCGAAGTGCACAGCACTAGTGACGAGCATAGAACGTAATGTAGTGTGTATCACACATCTCTCAATAATGTGTTCGTCTTTGTTTCCCCTTGTAACAAAAGACGATCAATGCTGCAATAATCACAACATATTACTCGAAATGCCGATTGGTGATTGCCATTCCACTGCAAATAGCTCCATTGTCTGCACACGTCACAAATTGTAAACGCCTCAGTGACACTCGAAAACGATTCGATCCATCGTCCACTCTCATAAGGGGGCGTTCATAAAATACATGAGATGTTTAAGGGGGGAGGGGGTCGAGTCAAATCTCATCTAATCTTACGTTGGAGAGAGGCGGGGTCTCGGCAAATATCACGCAATTTTTTCTGATTGAAACAAAAAAATATTAAACTATTGGTCCATTTAATCCAGATTGTACATGCTTAAGATTTAATCTTAAGCGTAATCGTAATACGATTAAGATCATTCACTAATACGAGCTAATGAGTTACTGTGCGCAAGCGCCAACGGCTCAGAGTGGCTAGATCAGAACGAAGTTGAAGGAGCAGATGATTTTACTGAAAATCATATGGACATTTTGGTTCCAATAGTCTCTCTTGAGACCGCGCATGATTCTCCATGGACTGAATTAGAGTAGATATTCTTTTTTTAATCACAGTAGTTACGATTTAAGTATTCTATTGTTAAATTTTTATTACACTTATAATTAAACTCTCAGCAATATTGATTACTAGTCTTAACTAGTCGAACGACAAGAAGCAATTTTTTTTTTTTCTTTTTGCAATGACAATCCATCGCGTTTACGTAAGAAACCCACATTTTGAGAAAATCTCACGTGAGTTTGTGGGATGGGGGAGGGGGTTGAATAAAATCTCACGACATCTCACCAGGGGGGGAGGGAGGGACAGAAAATTAAAAAAAAACACCTCACGTAATTTATGGACGCCCCCTAACGAAATCGAGAATACAAAATGTTTTTTTCTTTATTTATATTTTATTCTTTGCTCGTTACGTCGTCCATACAAACTTTCATACCCTTTTTCACCTCTCTAAGAGAAGAAGTTTTAAAAGTTTTCCTAACTGGATAATCTGTTATAACAGAGCATAGGGTTCTGGGTTCAAAATAAAATGAAGTTGTGTATACACTAAATAGGATATTGTAATCACTTTTACACGTCATACAAAAAAAAAGCTAGATGAGTCTGGCGTTTCCTATCTGACTACACTGAAAAGAAAGGCCGAAACAAACTCAGAGGTCGCAGTCTCTTTTAAAGTCCAGACATTATCTTGGTCAGACCATATGAGAACCATGTAGATTAGTGTCGGAAATAGTCTTTTGAGGAAAGAACCACACAGATTTGAGTGGACCTGTCCAGTCAGTGCAAGCATTTGTCAGTAATAGTGTAGCTCAATTCTGAACTTAGAAAAACTCAGAACTAGAAGCCCGGATTCAGAATTTTTACCCGGTTTATGGCAATTGGCTCGCTTCGCTGTTACATGGTGGGACTTGAACATAATCATCGATGCTTACAAGGTAACAAGGTGTCAAAATTACAAGTTTCTAACCAACAGTGTGACACCTATGATTTTTGATGTGTAACACCTAACTCTCGCTTTCCTGGAATCAAAATGAACAAAATCACTACATAGTATAAAACAAAGTCGCTTTCTCTGTCCCTATTTCCCTATGTATGCTTAAATCTTTAAAACTACGCAACGGATTTTGATGCGGTATTTTTAATAGATAGAGTGATTGAAGAGGAAGGTTTATATGTATGATAACATCCATTAAATAGTGGAGAAATACTGTTATTTTTGAGGTTTCTAATGTGATGTCGTAAATAATTAAATTTTTTCCGCTTACATTGCAAACGCAGGCTGAACCCTACGAGGTTTATCAAAATAATGTACTAAGTATTGTACACATTGAAAAGGTCTACAGAAAACTCCGCGATGGTATATGTCTATCTCTTATGGATATCCCACAATAACATTTTTTTGTCATTTACTTTTTACGACAAAAATAATGGCTAATTTTCGAAGCGATTTTAACCAATACAGCATTAATCCTTATCCAATTAAATACCTTAAATACATTGTTGATAAAAATGTAGTGTATGAATTTAGATATTCCAAAGATAGCAGGAAATCTTCATGGTATAGGGAAAGGGGAATTGTTTTACTCCAAGTTTAACCCGTGCGGGCCACGGGCAGTAATGAATAAATCAAAACTACTGGATCGATTTTAATCATTTTTTCAGTGAGTGACATAGGCTATATATTTTATACCGGTCGCTAGTATCTAAATAATTTAATCTGTGGAAGTGATTTCGTGAAAAGGGACAGAAGTGTGTCACAGGGAGCCGGAGAAGCGCGCGCTATTTGATTTGACCAATGAGCACACGCGGTGCTAGAGTTGGCCGTCAGAAACGACCTTGACGACGCCCTACCCCTTAAAGGGGGATGCGCTAAAGTAGCCTGCGAAATTCAAATTTTCTTTAGTTTTTTGCCTTTTGTAGGTCAGTGTCATTAAAATATCATTCGCGACCGTAACAAATATGGCTTTTCATAATTACAATCATTTACAATCAGCAATACAACTCCATAAGTTAGCATAACTGTCAAATGTGATGATTTATGAAATCGGTCGCAAATATTTTATGACAGCTACGCGCACCGATTGTAATAAGTCTGCGGCGCGTGAGTCGCCGACGGCACTAAATGTTGCCATTTTAAATATTATATTTGTATAAACATTTAGGACTAGTATTGTATTTATTTTATTTTTTGTTTTGTTATTTCATTATATACTGCACCGGTTGACGTCATCACGTCAGCGCCGGCTATCGCTGAAAACCAGCGCTGGGGCTCTGTCTCACATGGGGTCGCAGCTTTATGCTGAGCGATGGCCGTTTTGCGTGGATGTGACGCATATTTTCCCCTGATTTGTTATTTACGTGTTTTTTTTATCAATCTTTGCGTCATGTTTACCGCAAATAAACGAATTTTTCATTCTTTCTTTCTTTCTAATCATATTTTAATCAACATAAAACCTAACACTGACCTACGAAAGTCAAAAAACTAAAGAAAATTTTAATTTCACGGGCTACCTTAGCACATTAATGTTGCTTATTACCAAGGTGAGATGTCAGCTCGCTCGTGTTTTGTCAAACACCAAATCGCTCAATTATTTGAACGGAATGAATGGAAGTGTGAACGCGAATGCTTTGCAACAGCTCGCTAACAAAGAATTATCATTGCTCCCGGCATTTTAATCATCTAAATTCAGGCATTGTTCTGAAAAAAGTTGCCCCGACAGTTCATTACATTGCGTCCCTCCGAACGTACAATGGTAACAATGATTTTTTAACCGACTTCCAAAAGGAGGAGGTTCTCAATTCGGCTGTATGTTTTTTTTTTTTTTTGTTTTTTTTTTTTTTTTTTTTGTATGTTTGTTACGCGATTACTCCGCCAATTATGAATAGATTTTGATGATTCTTTTTTTGTTTGGTAGATCATACTTCAGAGGTGGTCCCATATAAATTTTATTAACTTTGCTTGGGTAGTTCTTGAGTTAGCTTCAATTATACGTATTTTTTCCCACTTAGTATGTAGATGATATGATAACTTCTTGTCATTGTTATTTACATAGCAGGTAGTGGTATTCGAATTTGTATGGGGTAGGTACCACAACTAAAAAGTGAAAAATAAAAACTTTTTACAAAAAAAAAAAACAACCGACTTCAAAAAAAAACACTACAAAGTGAAAAATAACTTTAATTTCGGAAGTCGGTGACAAACGAAAATTCAAAACCAAAGACACCGACTTCCGAAATTAAAGTTATTTTTCACTTTGTAGTGTTTTTTTTGAAGTCAGTTGTTTTTTTTTTTTTGTAAAAAGTTTTTTTTCTGTATACAATCTTACTTATCAGAACTTTTTATTGAGCAAAGAATTGAAGACTTGTATTTCGTAGCTGTTGGTAGATTTCATAGTTGGAAAAAATGTTTTTTTGGAGAGGAATTCATTTAAACATAATTACAGCCTTGAACTCTGTTAAATTAATGCCAATATTTCATTTTATTACTCTTAGGAAAAAAGTACATACTAAAACTACGGTTTCACAGAAGGGCAGTGATAGCCTAGTGGGGTGACCATCAGACAGCCAAGTCATAGGTCTCGAGTTCGAACCCAAGACACGCACCTCTGACTTTTCGGATTCATGTGCGTATCGTATAATTATCACTTGCTTCAGAAACGGTGAAGGAAACAAGTCAGAGGCCTATAGGCGGCTTTAAAACTCCGACACCAGGTTAATCACTAACCACACGAAAAGAGCATAGAAGAGTGGTTGCCGCCACATAACGGCCACAGTGACGCAGTCATGATAATGTGATGACACCGGGGTTTGACTTAACGGTGTCATAAAACGCTCTCTAGGAAAACACACCAACTTATCTTTTTAAATGTACAAGGCTTTCGGCTACTTTGTATGTGTGTATTTTGTAGATATTTTGAAGTGATAACTTCTTTAGGCGCGTTGGGCATTTTTGAGGTGGGACTAAACCATTGCTTTCGCGACACCAAGACGATTCATTTCTGTAAATGCGATTGTGTTCTTTATTTATATTACGTTACGGATCAATCTTCTATGCAAGTATTTTTACTTTTAAGGTTTCGGAAGTATTATTTTTTGTAAACGTGATTGTGCTCTTTATTTAGATAAGGTTACGGACCAATGTTCTATACAAGTATTTTTCTTCCACCAAGGCGATCTTGTTCAAGTTTTCACTTCTGTTGGCACTCCCGGAGTGCCACCACTTTTTTTTTGTAATGTGCGTTTTATTTGTGCAGAATAAACAATTTTTCTTTCTTTCTTTCTTTTTGATTAAAGTTTCAGTGACGTCATTTGACCGTAAATTGGGGACGCTATGTGGCGGCCACCGTAGTCTTAGTAAACCCTAGTTTTACCTATATTTTATGTTTAATCATTTAACCCTTGGTATGCCGGAACGTAGATCTACACGAGACACAATGGTTTTTTAATTGTGTCTGTAATTACGGCATTCGAGAGGTTAAGCCGAAAGACGTCCACTGCTGGACATAGGCCTCCCCAAGCACCGCCACTTCGACCGATTCTGTGCTTCCCGCATCCAGCGGATTCCTGCGGCCTTCACAAGGTCATCGATTCATCTTGTGAGAGGCCTTCCAACGCTACGCAAATCTTTTTTGTATAGCCAAATATAAACCTATAATTTATTTCCAACAACATAAAACTTGAGCTGGTAATCCAACCGCGCTGAGGCGGTTTTCACAATAAATAAATATAATATAATAAACAATTGCTTTATCTTTGCAATCACTGGCAGTATCAGTTACGTAAAGATACGTAAATATTGATCAACCTTTTAATATCCCATCGTAACGGAAAAACGTTAATATCCTCAAGGAAATATTCACAACTCTCATTATACTGTTAACACTGTGTAGTCCGGGAGATGGCAACCTACAGCCTAACATCATCTTAAACAAAAATTAAAAAGGGTAGGTAGTTAAAAATACGCAGTTTGCCAAAAAGGAGACTGTTCAAATTTGTAAAGTGGTCTATGAACCAATAGTGATACAGGTACAGGTATTTCTGTGAAGAAACCTCAACAACATCCTTGTGCAAAGAGGCATCAAAATCTAGCCCGTCAGTTTTGAGAAAAAATATACTTTATACTTAATTCATATTTCTTGCAATTTTTTTTATATTAGAAACGTTTTGAACGGGTATTTCTGACTTTATTTATATGTTTCTCTCCTAGGCAAAGTCACTTGCTACCTCAACAGTTTTTTACATAGCATAATATCACGCCTTGTTTCCCCGAACGTATAGGCAGAGGTGTACCGTAGTAGGTACACCCACATTTCGCCAGTTATATTTAAGTCCCATGTAATGTAGTCCCAGCTAGACAGGCTACTTAGCAAGCAAGTTTGATACCAGTTCACAATTAGTCGGCTTCTCATGGATAGATTATAAACTACCGCAAAATAATGCGTTAAATAATTGTAGATGGTTTTTTTGCAGTTCACAGTTTTTCGACAGTTTATAATCAAACAGAATGAATTCCGATAAATTATAAACAAACGAATTTCATAATTATACAGTGACATATACAAAAGATCGTGGATAAGATGATTGATCACTATGAATTATTATTGTGAAAGGTTTTTTTGCCATTTGTGACATTTCTAATTCTCTAACCTCGGTTGGTCTCCAAGAATTTTTTGATCCTTTTTAGAAACACTTTTCTTGCTGACAGTATTTTTTTTTACAAAAGCTGTAAATGCGGTTCAAAATGTTTAAAAAAGTAAAGGAGAGTCTTCTAAGAATGTTTTCCTCTAACTACAACGGTTACCTGAAGTTACGACCCGTCTGAATATCCAGCCTGTATATTGTAAAAGCGTATTTTTCTCAAAATTGCCGGGTCAGATTTTGGTGCCCTTTTACACAAGAATTAAGATGAGGTATCCCTACACATATATCAAAACCATATCGCTATTGGTCCATAGACCACTTTTGAACAGTCTCCTTTGGCTTTAATTTAATTTTCTATTCAAGAGCTTTAGAAACGGACTGACACACAAGTATATAAAGGTGGCATATCACGTCGGTGTCATCAGATATAGAGGTATGAGGAACAGGGTATAAAGTTCACTCAACTCCTATAGAAAAGGGAAGATCCTCCGACCAGACGGGTGTTGTGTCTGGTGGGCTACTGCCCGACGATTGATGTTGGGACGTTGTATATATGCTAGTCGCTCGGTAAACTCTGCTTGCGCGATGCAGGATGTTGCGTGACGTCAATATGATGCGTAGTTCGCATGTGGCTATGTAGATGCCACCACAGACGACGCTCTTCAAAGCCGAACTTCTAAAACTTGTGTCAAATTTACGGCCTGATATTGCCTGCATCAGTATCTTGCCAAAAATTTGGCAAAATAAAGTTAATTCGACTAACAAGTCCAAAATAAAATATATACCTGTATGTAAGTATTTCATGTTGGACTTGTTAGTCAAACAACCTATAAAGCGCTAGTAAAAGTCCAGTGGTTTGATTTAGTATTTTATGTTTTAAGTATCCATAAAGATATCACCGGTTGTGTGAACTCCAGCATGGAATAATTCCCATTTTACTCGTGTCGCAGAAGGCAATTAAGTTATAACGTCAAAGGAATTGGTAGCAACTTCCTCCTGCTAATAACAACAGCGTAGTTATTATAGCCTTTTCCTTTTAGGCAGCATTTTGCTAATAATTATGATGATCAAAAACTCCGGCTCTATGGTTGCCAACAAGGAAAAGGGAAGTACGTAATGATTAAAGCATCGAATCTTGAGGAAAAAGTGAGCAGTAGCCTCTCATTAGATAAAATACTGCAATAAAATCGCCATATAACCGTTAATTAATCAAAAGAAAGAAGAAAACAGAGGTCATAAAGGTAAATCTAGGTATGTTATGTCAGAGAAATTAATAGTTAAGCAAAATAAATTATTCCACTTTGCCCCACTAAAATCAATTAGTGGGCGCAATGGACGACAAAATCGATCCGGACCATTTAAGTTAGAAAGAAAGAAAAAAAGAAAAAGTGTTTATTGAGACTCGCACAGGAAATCACAAATTAAACTAAAACACACTCATTAAAAGTTCGTAGTTATTTTGCTGGATTATTGGTGGGGAAAAGTGGAATAATCCAACAAAATAACTACGAACTTAAATGGTCCGGACATCTGGTCATCGTCCACAGTCATCACAACTGTCAAAGTTTAACCATTTTATAAAATTGCTATAACACGGCAAATTGACGTATGGTGTTAATTGGCTATTAATAATAAATTGCCCTGACTGAATGTGTTACGCTGATATTTTCATTAATTTAAAATGCATGTAGAGGTGAGCAGCAGACTGACCGAGTGGTTAGCAAGTAATTTGAAACGGTCGCCGTCCGGAAGTTAATGAAATGTATTCGTTAAAGTAATTCAGATTTTTATTTATCAGACATACTATTACGTGATGAAGAGTTTAAATATTTTATATGACGGCGGGAACGTGGGCGTAGCGATAACGGGGTCATCTTCTTCGTTTCTTGGTACGGGTTCCATGAGGTAGGTGGGTACTCGGGCAAACCAGTAAAACGTAGGTAGAAGAACAATCAGAGTCACTTTTATTCGGCAATTTACAGTAGTTGTCGTTATTAGTAGCAAGGAACAAAGGCTTGTACGGTGAAAGTGACAGTTTCGATCGTATGATCTGCACTCTGAGGCGTCAGCTACAGCAATGTGAATCTCGCATTCTCGATTGACTCTGTCCACGTTTGTGGCAGGAAAATTAAAAGCGCCACCTCACGACGTTCACTGTACTAACCGATCAACCAATAAGAATGAAGTTACAGTATGACCAATATTATAAAATCAACGGGTAGTAATTTTGATAAAGTTGTCGTCTTGAAATCGCTTGCAACGACATATACATTAACAAAATTTTGTAATATAATTAAAAAGATTTTGCTTAAATAAAATAGACATTATAAATTTTCCTTTGAATAGCTCCCAGCCTAACCTACCGTTTATATGTACACCCCTCGCTTTGTAAACCAAACGCATTCGCCATCATAATAAATAACACGATAACAAAGAATACGTCGCCGATACAGTACATTTACCAATACATTTACTTTCAAAGCAAATCAAAGCTCTCATTAATTATGAGCCGGCAAAGAAATATGGCGGCCGAAATAATATGGCGACCTATCCGACCGATGCGATGAAGTCTACGAATAAGGACCCGATCACATGTACCACAACCACACCATATCGCAGCGACAAAATGTGGACAAGCACAACATGGTTACATGTGAATAGTGTCACTGCAGCTTCTTGCAGTTGCGTTGTCACTAGTAATTGCGATGTGGTTACGTTGAGTGTTTGCAGACAGATAGATCGTTGTATTTGAGATGTGGCCGGCCGCTAATGCGTAGTCTCGCTGGTGGTTGCTTTGTGGCTGTGTCATGGCCTTGACATAGTCGGTATCGCCCACACGGTTGATTTTAACAGCCAAATGTAGTCCGTATGAATAAACTTTTCATTTTCATACGTGTTGTCGTTGTGCTACGTGTGTTCGGGCCCTAAACGTGGCCGACATTGATAAATTAATTGTCGCTTCCAACTGTTTCCGTATTTTTCATTTACTTTTTCAGTTATTAATATGTATTGTATAGTTCGGGAGATCGGCTGTTCAATAGTAATGATTGTTCGACGCATATGTGCTTCAATAAATACGTGTTTCCCGTTTGTCCTTTGTGGAGTGAAATACATTAATCAGGTGAGCCAGAATCAGGTCAACGAGCGGTTACGTTTATACCTAAAGTACTCATTAATGTAGAATTTGTGCGACGTATCGTTGATCAAAATCATTATTGTTAAAATCGAAGTAATTGAAAAATAAGACTACGTAAGTCTTATTTTTCAATTCCTTCGATTATTACTACAAGATTGTAAACGTTGCAATCAAATAATGTAAACAGTACGATCAACTCGAAAAAAGATTTATTTATTTATTATTAATAACAAAATAGTACAAGAACAGTTTGGACGGTGACCCAAACTAGGAGAAGAAAAATCCACAAGCTGTCTCTAAACAATGGCACATAATATAAGGAATCCTGGAATAATACTGCAGGTCCTCAGACACAAATCTCAGCACATAAAGACAATCGATCAGCCACTGCGCCAATCTCATTAAAACCCACTCCGGATTTTACGGTTCTCGTCAAATCTTGTCAGAATTGTTTTACGCCTCAAATATTCTCTCTCTAAAAATCTTTTGGTTTTATTACACAGGGTTGATATAGTAGCTATGAAGAATTCTAGAACAACATCCTCTTTTAATGCAACATAAGGCAAAGCTGACAAAGGCAATAATTTTCCACATCCTCGCTCTCCCCTTCTCCCTCAGCGGAAGCGAGCTCCTACGCAAACCTCGTAATAAACTATCGAAGGAAAAAACTACGTATAAACTGACTGACCAATTAAAAACTTCGTATTTTTGTTCACAACAGGATGTCACTCCAACTGTGCCTATTTGCCGCATCAGCGAATACACGATTCACTGTCTTGAAATTAAACTACGCTCGGGAATGTTCGTTTTAAACGAATCTCCACGAATTCACGCTTAGGGGATAGTAGTACTTATTTATTTTCGGGGTTGCAGAGCTTTAACATAGGAAGTCTGAGTGTGAATGCGGTTTCTAGCTAGATATAGTGAGAATGCATGTTTAAGGATTAAAAGCTAAGTTAGTGAATAAAACAATGATTAGATATACAGGGTGGCAGGGACATCGACTAGAATACTGTTACCAGGGATACATACAGTACACGATTCTAAAAAAAAAATCTGGTGTTTCATAAATTCAAATTCAAATGTCATTTATTCAAACTAGGCTGAGAATCAGCACTTTTCGAATGTCAAAATTACATAAGACAGTCCCCCAAAACGCCCACCCTTCACCGAAAAGACATAGACAGAAAAGTGCAATACCTACGCGGTCAAAATGTATGGAACAGCAGATTTTTTATTTATTTATTTATTTAACAGTTTATGTATACGTACACACATATAACAGACAAGGAGAAAGGAACAGAAAAATACGTACAAAGGTGATGCTGCTTTTAATGACCGACGAAAAATTTAAACGCAGGAGGGTTCAGGATCACGTACTGATTCCATGGTAACAGTTTTCGCGTCGATGTCCCTGACACCCTGTATACCTAATCATTGTTTTATTTACTAGCTTAGCCGTATATAACGTTAATTAAGCAAAATCGTTTTCCTAAAAACTTTGTTTTGGAACGGAGTTCCTTATTGCATCATATACTCTGCTCAATTGGTAAATGAGAGCGAGACTGAAAAAAGTGTAACATTTTAACCGTCACGACAATTTTGTTACGTAACAAAAGTGTCGTGACGGTCAAAATGTTACACTTTTTTCAGTCACTTTTTTCGTTCTAGCTCTCATTCGCCAAGTGTGCAAAAGCGACTTTGTTCCAACCGTGTCTCACGACACATCTCGTATGTTTTTGTAATTGACAGTAACTGTCAAGGTCAAGGCCAAGGGCACACCAATTTAGTATAATGATGAGAAATGATTGTAAAAAAAAATAGAAGTTACGAATCCCGAGTCATATAATACTCGCTAGTCCACCAATTATAATTTCTCAAAATAAATAATACCACCGTCCGTACATCATTAAATCCGAATACGTAAGCAACCTAAATTGTATTGGAGCAGTTTTTGTACACACCTCGGAAATTCCTCGGAACAATTTATAAGTTCCGAAAAACTCGCGCACAAGTTTAATACGACGGGAATTCTTAACGAAACAGTTCCACCGGGTCCATTTAGGTGTTGCTTTTGTTATAAGTTTTGATTAAAAATATTGTTAAGTGAATGCGGTAGGTACAGCTTAAGCAGTTTAACTTACAGAACCGCTGATGTGAAAACCCAGAACAGCACGATGAAGCATCACCGTCAGTAAGAGCGGATTTAACCAATGAAACTGAACACGCTCAGCACATCTAAACCGCGTTCAAGAACTGACAGTGTCATCATTGTTGTGAAATATTGACACTGACAGCTGATAAACGCGGTTTATGATGTGGTGAGCGCGATAAGTGTCATTGGTTAAGATTAACTTTACAGTCTTCTTAAGATTTCTGAGCAAAGATTAGCCTAAACGATACCCTAAACGATGCTCTAAACTAGATTAGAGCAACAAAAAGTTTTCTAGAGATTTTGCCAAGAGGTACCTACGTGGTAATCTTTCAGGGGGCCTACCACCAGCTCAAAAGCAGTATTATTTTAATATTACTTCAGTGGAAGAAAGAGATGGAACGTCCTGTAGAGCTTCATCTCTTTCCCACGCTGAAGTAATATTAAAATAATACTGCTTTATGAGCTTGTGGTAGGCCCCTTGATTAGTTTTTATTTTTTGCGGTCCGGTTAGTGGCTAATAGAAGACTCTTCAACAAATTCGTTGTTCATTTCCTATTATGCAAAGCCCTTATTATAAGGTTGTGCTACTTCATATTATATTCTACCTGGAATTTTATTACCTATTAGTCTATTATCAATACCGAAAAAACACAGGTTAATATAATATATTACTGGGAAGAGGATCCCATCGGCATAAAAAGGGTTTTCACATATTGGTGCCGATTCCCTTGTTCACAAACTAAACTAAATTTTAGTTCAGTGCATCTTTTTCTTTCTATTTCATTAAGAAAAGGACAGAAGATAAATTTTAGTTTAGTCCTGTCAAATTAATCAGCGCCTGTCACTACTTCATACAAGTTTAGACGTGATTAAAAACTTGCCTACTAAAATTACGTCAATTTACGTCAAGCACTGATTAATTTGACAGGACTAAACTAAAATTTATCTTCTGTCCTTTTCTTAATGAAATAGAAAGAAAAAGATGCATTGAACTTAAATTTAGTTTAGTTTGTGAACAAAGGAATCGGCACCATTATTGCACATATTCTTCTTCTTTTCGTGTGGTTAGTGACTAACCTGGTGTCAGAGTTTTAAAGCCGCCCATGGGCCTCTGACTTGGTTCCACATGCTGTCGAGAAATATCTCTCAGGCATCCGTTTTCCTCACGATATTTCCTGCACCATTTTTGAAGCAAGTGTTATACAATATGCACATGAATCCGAAAAGTCAGAGGTATACACCTCTGACTTTTCGGATTCACGTCTTGGGTTCGACCTCGAAACCATACATATTACCTACCATTGTCTGATTATGTGTTAGACACAAATCAGTTGATTGTTGTCGTGTACCGACACAAAAAAGATATGTACAGAAACCTGGCTCTACACAACAAGCAAAACAGACGCACGCACACAATATACCTACACACTTACTTACCTATACTCCATAGGTTTAGGTAGTTAAATAAAGGTAAACAAATCGTAAAAAGGGTTTTTATAAATGACTCTTAATAATCAATATTAATATAATAAATAATATTAATATAATATTTTGTAATCTGTCTTTTGTAAAGAGCCCAAACTCTAAACGTCAACGAATTATAACGTTGCTAAATTGAAGAGTACAACTGTAACATAGCATGACAAACTAAAGTGACAGGTATTACGTTTAGGCGGTTACTTGACAGCTGTCTCGTCACGTGGTATTTTTTGTTTAACTTTATTTAACTACCTAAACCTATGGAGTATAGGGGGCAACTAGCTTCAATGAAGAAATGACAGTCGGGACCAACGGCTTCACATGCTTTCTGAGGCACTCGATATGTAATGGATGGTCACCCATCCATGACCGCAGCAAGCATAGGTTAACTTTCGATTGACCCTTGCGGATTTTATTGAAGTGAAAACTTCTTTAGGCGTTGGGCATTTTTGAGATGGGAAAAACAATTGAACTTGCGACACCGTTACCGACACCTCATTTTTGCTAACGCGATTGTGCTCTTTATTTATATTACGTTACGGATCAATCTTCTATGCAAGTATTTTTACTTTAAAGGTTTCGGAAGTATTATTTTTTGTAAACGCGATTGTGCTCTTTATTTATATAAGGTTACAGACCAATGTTCTATACAAGTATTTTTCTTTCACCGAAGCGATCTTGTTCAAGTTTTCACTTCTGTAGCCTTGACCCCTCACTCGTCGCTATATATAGATGTGTGTATAAATTACTAGCTGCACCCACGATTTCACCCGCATAAGTCTCGATTCTATAAGAATATCGGGATAAAAAGTATCATATGTCCTAATCCAAGTTATGGTCTATCCATGTGCCAAATTTCATCCAAATCTATTCAGCCGTTTTAGCGTGAAAGCGTAACAAACAAACAAATAAACAAACCCACTTTCGCATTTATAATATTAGAATTAGGATAGGATATTGGGATAGATAATTAATTGATTCAGGCGTGACCTTGCGGAAATCCATTATAAAATACAATAGACGTGGATATATTTAGTAACTTGTTCCGCTTAGCTATTTCTAAAGAGCCATAAAAAACTCCTGAAAGAAATCGACACGTATTTCACCTCTCAACGAGGCATCCTCAGGATGACGATGGATTTGTTGCGAACTCGAACACGGCGTGTTCAAGTTCGCTGCAAGTTCCATGCAATAAGTTACTAAATATATCCACGTCTATTGTATTTTATATTGGGATAGTTTGGATTGTGCTTGCGTTTTCAATTATTGCATGGAGCCTTCTATTGTTATCTATTCTGTAATACTGGTTACATTTAATTGCACAATTGCCACCAGTGCGAGCAGTCGCCGTGATTGCTCGTAGTAATCACGCTAATATTCGATGCGTTATTAATACAAGCAATCACGGCGATTGCAAGTGTTTCGACGGGAATCCTGGATGTAGTCAATCGTGTACATAATGGGCCAGCATGGACGTTTAAACGTAGATTAATTGATTATTTATTTACCTACTCATTAATTATGAGTATCATTTATCAATGATCACTAACATAGTTTTAAGACCTCTGTAACTAACAAGTTATGGACATATCAATTAGTCTGAATTAAATGAATGTATTAATTAATTGTGTTGTGTGATTGTGTGTGTGTGTGTGCGTGTATGACCAGATGTATGAACGTAAACGAGGCAAAAGGAGTATGTAAGGATCGTAGCAGGTGCCGTTTTGTAGTTTTTTGCCTACTCCATGGGAAGAAGGCGTGAGTTTATGTGTGTATGTGTGTTGTGTATAAATAAAGCCCTTTCTCATTTATTGGGTGTTGGAGATTAGGTGGCAAATATCAAGCAGTATTGATTACAGCCGTATTTGGTTCATGTTTCGGAACAATAAGATAACTGATTTGATCCTCTATATTTTAATTTAGAATATTCAACTATTTATTGGTATCGATTGACAACTTCTCATAATGTTTATAACCGTTTATATTGAAGTCGTACAAAATATCAATGTTCGTTTATTCAGAGCGTGATTCAAAGAAGAAAATATTAGGTACTTTTTTTCGTTTATTACTCAATACGGAAGCTGTTACGCGTTCTTGGTAAAGGACCTAATATTTCTTTGTTACTCTCATGAGTAGGACAAGGTTATAAGGGCACGGGTATTGTTTTACTTTTATGTTCTGATGGTCATACTTACTTGTTGTTACAGTCTGTGAAAACTGTCAGTCAAATTTTCGATCGACATTTCTTATCTTGTGTCGGCGTTCTGAAAGTGGGCAACGTCGCAAATAGATGTCAAATATTTCGCTGTTTTGATGAATTTGGCAATATTACTGCATGGAAATAAGAAATGTGGCTAACTAGCGAACTAGAATATTAATAATAATGAATTGCAATTATAACATTGAATTTGATGTTGTAACCGTTTTAGGTCTAAAACTAAATATTTGGTATTACGATATTAATTATTGCATTTCATAATCAATGTTTTATTTTGTTAGTTAGCCACATTTCTTAATTCCATAAGTACATTGATATTGCCAAATTAATCAAAACAGGTAAATATTTGATAGCTACTTACGACGTTGCCAACTTTTAGGATAAACCCTCTTAACGTAGAGTAGCGTGGTCTTTTTTTTTTTTTGTTTCTGGTTGGAAAATCTTCATGGATGTCCTCCGCCCTGGGGCGGGCAAAGGGGTCTGTCAGACCCTCAGACTCCTACTGACTAATAACCACCCCGGTGTTCCCTTCCCACACTTGGACCGGGGTTTATGAGACCTAGTGCGCCTTCCATGATCCCAGACTGGTGCCGGCTCGCTTTTGAGGGCCACTTCATGCCCGCGAGGGGAGTGAGGTGTGTGACTCCCCCCGCGACGTTAAATAGGAGCGTAGCGTAGCCTAGCATAGCCTAGCGTATCCTAACGTAGCCTAGAGTAGCCAAAGCGCAGCTTGTATGCTATTGGCGATACCCAATCAGCTGTCCTGCATCCTACATGCCTGCAAGCAACAAAGCAAGCAACTGTATATTGTTACTATAGATATTGTTTTAACTGCTGTATGAGAATTACCTATGCCTTCAAGCGGAGGGTCTGTCAACACTTTTAAAGGATAAGAAGATTATTACCATCATGAATACCACGCTTTGATATTGCCAAAGATACAAGAATCGTTTTAGCCAAACTCTTAGTAAGTCATAGAAATCGAGCATAAAATAATGGTCGTAAATGGAACACTAGCTCAATTTGCCGGCACATTATGCACCGCAAGATCGTACCCCATATCTTCATTTGCATGAAAACTTAACTACCCACTTTTACGATTCTGCAGGAGTTTTGAAAAATTCTGTCTCTCGTTGCTACGTCATAAAATAACATTCGTATTATTATTATGCAAAATATCTCACCACTGCAGTTACATATTTTTCTCTTATGATAGAAAAATATAGCTCTGTGAATGTCTGATAAGGGCTATAATATTTATGCAAATATTATACTGAAATGCGATAGTGACTGTCTGTGTGTTTGCTAGTTATGTTTTACAGCATAAGTAGGTACTATTTCCTTACATATTATAAAACAAAGGCCCCCGCCGCGTCTGTCTGTCTGAACGCGATAAACTCAAAAACTACTGAAAGGATTTTTAAACGGTTTTCACCAATGGATGGAGTAATTTTTGCGGAAGGTTTTAGTGTATAATTCATTAAGGCTTTGTGTAAATTGGCTAAAATATGACGATTATTGTCGAAGATGTAGGAAAAAATCATGCCGACAGGGAGCTTTACTGGCGTGCGCCACGTAAACTGTTACAGATACATCAAATTTATGTTCTACAGGATTGAAGATCTTAAAATATTCAACAAAAAAATCTGCAATGGCCTATGTCTATCTTCTAACGATGACCCACAGTAACCACTTTTATTTTTCAGTATTTGATAAAAATTCCATTGTTTTTTCCGAAGCTATTTTTACCGGTATCATGTTAATCCTTATCCAATAAAATATGTTATTTAAATTGGGCATTTAATTGAGATTAAAATATGCCTAAATAAATGGTTTAAAAGATATCACAGATTCAAAATTACTACCCGGTACTGCTCGGTAGTACGTTCCCGTGGTATATTTTCCGACATCCACGCGGGCGAAACCGCGGGCAAAAGCTAGCTAATAATAATTAGCAGAATATATAACTTGTTACAGTAGTATAACGCTTGTTATATTAGGATGGGAGTCCCGGAAAACATTTGAAACTTTTCATGCGGGTTGAGCACTCTCCTACCGTTACAGCTGCTTGTAATAGTTAGAATAAAAAACTGGTACTATTATATTAAACTACTAAGTTGTAACTAGTGTCCGGCGGAAAACAGATTTTCAGCCGAAACGAAAACGGAAAAGAAGCTTCGACTTTAGTCTTATTTTCAGCCGAAAACGAAAATGATTTCAATACACTGAAATGTTGTTTGTTTTTTTTACACCCAGGGAGAGAAAAAGCAAATATTGGCTTAAAAGAAATAAAACACTATAATTCCATTAGAGGATTCAAAATTTTGAATATTTCTTGTTTTATTGATTCACCTGATATTGTCGAGCTTTACAAAGTACCTAGACCCAATGACGCGCGACAATTCACGAACTTCGGCTTATCCGAAGCTTCGGCCGAAAACGAAAAATATGGCCGAATCAAGATTTTTTGACCGTTAATGGCCGAAAACAAAAACAAAACGAAGCTTCGGTCGGCCACTAATTATAACGTTTGTTTAAGAAAATGCTAACAGTTTGTATCTATAAATAGTATCCATCAAACAAAGTCGATCTTAGTGTCTGTCTATGTGACCGCTTAGTTCTTTTAAACTACAAAACGCATTATGATGCGGTTTTCTCTGTCAATTAGGAAATTTATTTCGAAAGGATTGTGTCTTATTAAATTCAAGTAAAGCTAAATTTTTTTAACAAATCTAAATGTTTTTTCAGGTCGTAAAAACTGTGTGAAACAGGGGCATGAATAAAGAATAGCTAACGAATAGATGCGGACTGGCGGTAACTCCGTCCAATGTTTGTGATATTGTCAAGAGAATACCTGCATAAATTATCTTGAAAAATATATAATTATTATCCTTACATATTATAAAACAAAGTCCCCCGCCGCGTCTGTCTGAACACGATAAACTCAAAAACTACAGAACGGATTTTCAAACGGTTTTCACCAATGGACGGACTGATTCATGCGGAAGATTTTAGTGTATAATTCATTAGAGGTTTTGTGTAAATTGGCTGAAATTTGACGATTATTGTTGAAGATGTTGGAAAAAATTATGCCGACTGGGAGCTTTATTGGCGTGCGCCGCGGAATTCGTAAAAAATACATAAAAGGAGAAACCCGTTTCTGGGCCTAACTGTTACACGAATCAGATATGTACCAAAAAAATCGTCTATTTTGCTTAATTAACCCATTTTAATCTTAGCCTCAATAGCAATGGCCAAGTGTAGAAAATAAGTAGTTTTCTATTTTTTGTTTTAAACAACTTTTGTAAACCATTAAAACACTTATTTCGTTAAACATCACTAACTTCACAAACGCTGGCATTATATCAATAGAGCGTGCCATAAGAATATGATCGATTTAGTGGAAATCGATACTGTTACAAATAATTAAATAATACTCCATTGTTTTATTATAATTGTTTTTTTTATATTAAAATCAAAGTAAAATAAAAAAATCTGGAATCTAATTGATTTTTAACGTAACCACCATAAAAAAATCATTAAAAGAAATAAATAATCGATAAAAGCGATTGCACCACGGATTACACTAGTAAACGGCAAATGTCAATGTCAACGTCTGTCAAATGTCAATTGTCATATCATTGTTGTCATTCGCTTTTTATTGTGTTTTTTCGTATTTCTCGGGATTTATTATTTCTTAGAACCTCTGCTCGAATACTGAATTCCGAAATTGATTGCCTTTCGACTGCCCTCGCTTGAACATAGGACGCCGTACCCTGCCACCACTGTAGACTTTTGCTGGAAAACCAGATCTGTATAATGATCTTTTGAAGACTGGTTAAATAACGACATCATGAGCCTGTACATTAATTGCGGAATAGCAACAGACCGCTGCAATACAATAGGAAGGCAAAAATTGGAAGATGAAAATGATTCTTTCAATTTACAGGAATGGGTCGCGCCTCAAACGGTTAGTATCCGATATTTTTATATCGTAACATTTTTGTACCATGTAATTATTTAATGTAATCAAACTAAATAGTATTATCGTTTGTGTCCAGTTGTCTGCTGTTGTGCAACAAATTCATATTCGAAGACATATATGTGACATCACCAATCCGGACTGAACCTGCATAGTTAATTATAGCCTATTCCATCTTCAGAGAGGAGGTGTGTGTCCCTGCAGTGGGAATGTAATCAGGCCGCTTATGTTTATAGATTGTGCAATCCACGAAGACGCGCCCCACTCCGCGATTATTGTACTGTAAGTTATACTTTAGTACGGAGCGGAGCGGAGTGGGGCGCGTCTTCGTGGATTGCACTATCTATACCCAAATGTGCCACTCAGAAGTTTCTTGCTAAATGCTAGTGCCTAATAGTCAAATGATAAATGTTTGTTTCAGGTACTTAAATGAAAATGAGTTTATCTGCCAAGCTTGCTGAAATCATGCCAATGCTGTATCTCTTGATTGAAATAAGTAGACCAGAAGAGAGTGAACATACACCTATAGGACACTGATGAATGGAAGTGTGTAGAGAGGTGGACGGTGGCCTACAGCAAGAGCTGTCAACATCGGACTCAAACTGGATGTTGAGAGGAAGAATAAAATCCAAGCATATTAGTAATAGGATGTATTTCGTTTATATATTAGTCGACAGCTCTCTAAGTGGGAGGGATCCTATACTTTATATTATTGTACCTGTATTGTTGGCAAAAGAATGGTTGGTAGCCGTGCCCACACGATGAGGAGAATTATGATAATTATCTTGGTTAGGCACGGCACCAGGGTAGCCAAATGCCTGCTGCACAATTTCTGAATACTGTATTATTATATTATGATAATCCTAATGAAGAAGGTTATTAATAAAACCATTTATCACAATTATGTGTTTTTACTCTATTTTACTTAATATATTATTGCAATCTCAGATTACTGTAGGTAATATGAGGTTGCATTAAATCCCCTAGTAGATACAATATTAACAAATGCAAGCCAGTAATGTTGTAAGTGAGCCTTGCTTATTATATATAGTTTTCAGCTGACGTTTTCAGTAAGATCAATCAGATAAGATAAGATTCAGTAAGATAAATCTAAAGGTCACTTTAGATTCCCCCCAAGCGCTTTTTGTGTACCTACCTAAAACCTCATCATGATAGACTGCAGGCGCTGCAGCACAAGCCTCAAACATATTTTTTTATTGAAATAACTCAAATAATAAAAATAACCTAAAATGTAAACATTGTCTGATTTGACCAATTTGGCCATTGCTGGGAGACGTGAAAATTGGGGTCATGAATCCTTCCTAAATACTCTAATTTATGTCCAAATTCCAGTCCTGGAACACCAGGCCCAAGTTTCTATGGAGTTTGGGTTTCTCCTTTATGTTCATCTTAAAAAGTTCAACAAAAAAGTCTGCGATGACATATGTTTATCTTCTAAGGATGACCCACAGTAACCATAATTATCTTTCAGGATTTGATAAAAATTTCACTGTTATTTCCGAAGCTATTTTTACCGGTACTGTATTAATCGTTAACCAATAAAATATGTAATATACCTCGACATCATACCATTTAAATGAATAGTTTAAAAGATATCACAGATTCCAAATTACGCGTAAATACATAATTATGGTTGACGACAACTCGGGCGCAGTGGTATTAGTCAATGACCTTTCCTCGGCTATTAGGTATGTAATCCCGGTAGTACGTTCCCGTGGGATATTTTTCAACATCCAAGCGGGCGAAGCCGCGGGCAAAAGCTAGTCTCGTATGATATTGTTTCAATGTTTCTTGTACAGCGGACAAAAGTTTCGCATACTCAGTTAAGAAAATATTTCTGCGGCAGCGCAGCTACTGACAGACCATACCCCTTCCTAGTTTCGCCCAATTAGAAACAATATGCATTAGTGTGAGTATAGGGCTAGTAACAAAAAAATTGCGAACGTATTTTATAGCCCTTCTATTAAGCCGGATTTCACGACATTCCCACCGATCGAGTCGTTAGCCATGATATGCGATTATCACCTTAAAGGTGAGTATGCGGCAGTTTGGCCCATTGTACATAACAATAAAGTTATGTAAGGTCGGAGACGTCTACAGCCCAAACTGTTATATTAACATATTTCACCAAATACGTTGGCTTCACAATGTTTTCCTCTATACATGTTTGACTTATGTTTAATTAACACAGTGAACATTCCAAATATTTTTAATAACAACATAACATGACTTCATATCCGAAATCGCTCCTCACCTTTCATTAAGCAAGCAACGGTATTTACTTGCCGTACTAAACAAATATTCGAGGGTACCTTGTATTTACATATGATTTGGGCCAAAACTCGAAGCTCATCGATTACAAAGAAATTGGAATCGAGTCGGTGCCCTTTTCTTTGAGCAAACAACGGTTTTGTATGATTTTCGGGAGCCATTTCAATGTTCACTTCCGCGAGAATGTCAATGGAGTCGCTATTTGAATGTGTGACCTTTTTTTTTATTTGCTTGTTCTTTTTGCTGACGAACGTTTTGATGACGCCGGGAAATCGAGAGGTTGTTAAGATTTTCTCCTAATAATTTGTATGTGGGGTAGTATTGATTGCATTGATGTTTTCTCTTTGATAAATATCGCGTTTCTGAAGGATAGGCTTTCTTTGACTCATTAGAGGACGTGAACGTTAATTATTTTGTTGTGTGTTGTTAGGTAATGAGGCATTTTGTGACCGCTTTTATCACTTACTAGTTTTGCCCGCGACTTCGACCGTGTGAAATTTTGGCGTTGACCCATCGCGTTGCATCGCATCGCCCGCCCGCTCTATTACTTCGTTTCCACTTTTCTCTTCCTTTTTTTGTTTTTGCTCGACTCTTAAGGATTGTAGCGTGATGTTGTATAGCCTAGAATCTTTCTCAAGAATTGGGCTATCCAATGCAAAAATATTTTTTCAAATCCAACTGTTAACTCCGGAGATTATCCCCTGCATACAAACTGACAATCAAACAAATGTCACCTCTTAATAATAATATTATAGTATGGTAAATAATCATATTATATATTATTAAGTATAGATAAGCAAACCTGTACCCTAATAATACAACACAATCACAATCTGTTTCGATTTGAAACAGATTGCTAATCCATTGCTTCATAAGTTACAAAAAAAAACTGCTCAACAACGTAAATAACGCAATGAATGTTGTTGAACTGTCAAAATGAAACAAATTAGGCATAATTGTTTACGAAAATAAGTTACGCAATTAGGGTACTGAGTGATTTATTTGTAGTAAACTAAAATTGTAAATTGTAGATTCGAACACAGGCAGGCGCTTTACTTTGTGTAAATTATTTCATCACCACTGCTCTCAAAACGGTGAAGGAAAACATTGTGAGGAAACCGGCATGTCCTAGAACCAAAAATTCGAAGACAGGTGACATCTACCAACCCGCACTGGGCCCGCGTGGTGGATTACGGCCCACTCCCTCTCACAGAGAGGAGGCCTGTGTCCCAGTAGTGGGAACATTTATAGGCTGATGATTAAACAAATGCACTGCATCAGTACCTTAAACTAAAAAATATGACGCGTTCTTATCTCTGCAAAAGTTTTAAAATACCATTAAAACGTAGTTTCACGTTATTTTTCCGCGTCGTTCCCTCGTGGGTGATAAAAAGATTCATTTAATGCCTTTTATATATTTTTCTGTGTGCTTACTTATTATAACTCGCGCTTTGTTCCAGCCATGGTCTCGTAAAAACATTATGAGGAGACATGAAACGTAAACCTCTACGTTATTATATGACTTATATTATTAAAGAGGAAGTATACGGACAATTTTGCTCGTGTTTTTTGCCGTAGATATTTTCATGATCCTATGCGGAGTGCGGACAATCCTTTAAAATGTTTTCACGTGTAAACTTCCAAACTTAGATTTAGAAGTTGTAATTTTTGCATTTGAAAAGGTTTTTTCATGGTCTGAAGGAAAAGGTTATAGAATAATTTTCACTAAGGACCTAAATCAGAAACAGACATAATTAGTCCACAATGATGTTTGAATATACTTTTTTGGTAACGGTAACGCCTAAAGACGTAAAATATTTTACCATTGTTTGTAATGTGCGACAATAAAGTCTTTTGCCGTATACATACAAGTACTAGGGCTGATCAAAAAGTAATGATAATCGATTTTTTTTTGCTCGGCACCTATGGGCCCTAGCGTGATGTTAAATAGCTTGTAGCCTTCCTCGAGAATTGAGCTAACAAATGCCAAAAGATTTTTTCAAATCCGACAGGCAGTTCCAGAGATTGGCACGTTCAAACATACAATAAATCTCTTCAGCTTTATTATTAGTATTTAAATCATTACTTTTTGATCAGCCTAGTACAACCACAACCAAAATAAAAATCAAACGACCTATATACTGTAGGCTCCAATGATGTAGAATCTGACCTAACGTTTTGCCAATAACCGCATAACCAGCTGCTCTATAAAAGTCCACCTAATATTTGGCAATGGTCCAAAAAGTTCAAATATTTTTAAGCCAATATGATTGAGTCCATTTGAACTTCATTTAAATCTACTCGTATAAGGCTATATAATTTTATGTAGCCTTATAGAATTATTTTGTGCCGTTTTGAAGAGTATGGGTGCCGGATAATTGATAGACACATGAACATTTCAACCTTGTGTCTATACGGCCGTCGCTAATTCTCATGCTGTCCTTGTCATCTTAGTGTATTTTGTATCGACAGAAATACTTTTAAAAAGTTTTAAGGCAAAGTGTCGATTGAGTATTTGGGGGAGGCTTAGGGAGTGACCACACTTATCGAGTCGATTCCGCGTTGTTGACACTCCTTTATAATATATTGGCAAACGTATTCAGGAAGGTAAAAAAATCAATCTGCCTAGCCTTTTCCCAACTATATTGGGGTCGGCTTCCAGTCTAACCGGATGCAGCTGAAAACCAGTATTTTACATGGAGCGACTGCCTATCTGACCTCCACAACCCAGTAACTGGGTAATACGATACCCCTTGGTGAGACTGGTTGTCAGACTTTCGGGCTTCTGACGACCCGTAACGACTGTCAAAGAACTACAAATAACAGCCGGGACCAACGGCTTTACGTGCTTTCCGACGCACGGAGGAGTCTCGGTATGTAGAAATGGTCACCCATTCACGGACCAACCCCGGCAAGCGTAGCTTAACCTGACAGATCGACCCGAGCGGCTGTTAGTACTTAGCCACGAGCTATTCAGGAAGGTAATCACCTACAAAATATAAGTAGAGATGTTATAAATTGCCTAAAAGAAAGTACATTCCATCAGATGAGTGGTAGACATGTTAGCCAACCTAAGTCGACAAAAGATCTATCTTACCAGATCTTCGCAAAGAGACCAACTATTTTTCGCACAAGCAATCTTTTAGCTGCCAATACTGCCATAATGACTGGCAGATAAGAGATAAGAGCCGTAACTGCAATACGTTCAGAGACAACGGATCCAAACTCGATAGATTGGAGATTACTAACTGTCAAAGTACTTGAAAACTCCTTATCGGGATACCTATCACTTTTATTGAGTTTACATTCATTTGTATGGGAGGCTATCAAGGGGGGCTGTCCTTGAAAAGAAGTTCCTGACTGCGTCTGGGTAAAGGTGTGTTTTATTCGGGCTAATACCTATTGTTAAAAACTTCACCAGTGGGCCTAGATATGAATACAGTCTAAAACTAAGTTTTTTTTTTCATTTCTCCTTTGTCATGTCTGCTGGAAGAAATTTCTTAAGAAATACGCAGTACTTTTGTACTCAATACTCACATGTCGTATCTGTATCTATTTTACTGTTTGTACATAAATAATAAAATGGATGTGCCTCAGCTGATGGCGACGTCTCCCGAATTGGCTGCTGGCGCTGGTTGCTGAATTGGCTACCGGCGCTAACTTTGGATAAAAAGCAGAAAATGGAGTTGGCAATTTAGCATATGGAGTAGACAGGCGTGATTAATATCAATAATTTCCATATTTCAGTAATCAAGTACTACCCGGAACCGAACTACTTAGTTAAATTAGGTTAAATATTTTTACTCGCAAAAAAAGGTTAAGTTAGAACTGTGCCTAAAAAAAAAATCTGCCTAGCCTTTTCCCAACTATGTTGGGGTCGGCTTCCAGTCTAACCGGATGCAGCTGAATACCAGTATTTTACATGGAGCGACTGCCTATCTGACCTCCACAACCCAGTAACTGGGTAATACGATACCCCTTGGTAAGACTGGTTGTCAGACTTTTGGGCTTCTGACGACCCGTAACGACTGTCAAAGATCCACGAATGACAGCCGGGACCAACGGCTTTACGTACTTTCCGAGGCACGGAGGAGTCTCGATATGTAAAGATGGTCACCCATCCACGGACCAACCCTGGCAAGCGTAGCTTAACCTGGTGGATCGCCCCGTGCGGCTGTTATTACTTAGCCACGAGCTCCTCACCCCCCACCTAAAACGATTAGAATATATAGAAATAAATACTTTAGTTAGTTGGGGTTCTGAAGGTTTTCCATAAACGCCGCGCCGCCACCGGTGTTCAGCCAATGTTTTTAATCTCGGCTGTAAAGTACTGTGAGTAATGTACTGCCGGTTCCCAACGGCGTTATTTTTGGGTACCAGCGCCGGCAGTGGAGACACTCCCTAATAAAATAAATAAATATTATTAGCGAACCGAGTATTTTCAAGTTTAAAATCGTTCGAATTACCGTTACGTTTAATTCGCCCTTTCGTGAAAGGGCCGCAGTTACGGATGATCGCGCCATATTTTGGTTTAATGTATTCACATAGTTAATCCTTGCATATTAATTATTCACTCAGGTAGAACAAATTGACATATTTTCTTCCTTTGGTGACCGATATTTGTTCTATGACAGAACTTCGTTTTTTTTTTAAACTTTTTTTTGTTGTGTTATTCCTTATAGAATTTAATTGTAAGTCAAAGTCATTTACTTATTTGCTTTAAATGCGGTTACAAAGGTGTTATTTAAGTATTCTTGTGCGATGACACATTTCGCCATATTTTGGCATGCAAATATTAATTGGTGAGGCTAAAAAGCAATAATCTCTAAATAAAGTTGATAATATTGATTAGACATGAAATTAAAGTAAATAATCCTCAATTTACACAACTAATTAAAAAAATTATGTATATGAAGAAAAGAAAGAAAGAAAGAAAAAACGTTTATTTGCGGTAAACATGACGCAGAAAAGTATTGTTTAGAATATAAAAATGAGATAAGGTTGGGGGAAGCATGCATTTGGCACAACACAAAATAACAGGACAAAATTACATCTACAATCATACATTTTAATATATTCTAGTCTGTTCTACAATGCATTCCTGTAATGATAGGACCGACAAGAAGTTTTTTTTTTTTAATTCACCTATTGAATAAAAACTATGTGAAATGAGCCATTTTTTTAGTACTACGCAGAATGTTCTGTAAGGAAGATCAGTTATAAAATTTGTGTAGTTAGTAGTGTAGTTCGACACAGTTTTATGTGTCGGAAATACGTTACTGAGTTGACTAATCGGGACGCCAGCGCCGCGTAGCGGCACTCGATAGAGTCTACAACATAACGCTCGGACCGGCCAGAGATGAGCAGAGTTCATGGATGGCGATCAAGTAGTGAAGACGTTTAGAAACTATCGCGCGTTCCGTATAGTTGTGTCGTGTACCTACATTGTGTGAATTGCTAGTGTGATTTATTTTATAGTAAATTAAACGGATTTTCTATTGCGCAATAACCAGCACTACCCACAGTACGCCCACAGTAGTAAAAATATGGCTGATAATAACGAAAAAGACGCATACCCTCCTACGTCATTATATAAATAAAGAAAAAAAGATAAACTATTAGAACAAAAGTTGATGTGTGTTTTATGAATAAGTTAAAGCATTTTTTTATAAAACTACTGCCGAAGAAACTGTAGTTTTCGGTAAATTTTTATTCACCTATTTTTCTCTTTCAAAGACACACTTTTTGCTTTATCATTCATGAATATCTACATTATCTACCTAGTGTGACAATAAAGTTATATTAGCTAGCAAAACTCCGCAGACATAATTGGTATCGATATCTAAACTTGGTAAAACAAAAAAAGAAATTAATAAGATGATTTTTCAGTATAAAAATCAGTTTTTTTTTGTTTTGTGTAAACTTCACAGTAATTGGTATCAATATCTAATTACGATAAAATAAAAGAAACCAGTTTTTTCTCAACTCATACTTCAAGTAACAAGACTACCAGCGGTCGATCACCCCTAAAAATAAAACTTCAAATGATTTATTACTCCTCTTGCTCAAAAAGTCCCTCATTGTAGCGTACCAGAGCGGGGAAAAAATAGTATATCTTGCTCTAGGGGAAAAAGAAATTTTTGTCTGTAACCAACGAGCCTACAAAAACGAAAAAGTCTTTATTCTTACGTAAAACTAGCTTTTTACTACCGCATACCGGGATAAAAAGTTTACTTAAAAATTCAGATTGAAAAAATATATTTTAAAAATGAAATAAACTATTTATCATTGTATTGGAATATTTTATTTTCTCGCAATTGTTGTGAAAAGTAGAGTGTAACACACTGCACTAAATCCCATTATAACTCGGTTTCTATTTACTGTAAAACTACCTCGATAGAATGGGTTATTTTAGCCCCTCGTATAACAATCTACTATTATTTTTATTTTATTGTGTTTAAATATCGATACCCATCACGTCTTCAAAGTTATTTATTTACTAGAGGCAAAAAAAGAGAGTTTAGCTAGTTAATTTAATTTGACCCTGAATATACAAAATTAACGTCCCTTGCAAGCATAACCTCTTTTATACTCTCCGCATCAGTGACTCCGCAAGTATCGCCACTCAGAGCATAAGCAGAGATGCTCAATCGAGCGTCTCTAGAGAGCACAGAGTTGCATGCTCTTGTCTCTTTGGCCAAACGGCTGCGAAATCGAATGAGAACGGTTTAAAGGAGCGTTGTTTATACGTTTGTAGGAGGCTACGCGAGTACACTTGGATGTATGAGGCGGTTTCTATGTAAGTAGTTACAGTTACTATGGTAGTGTTTTGTTAAGTAAGCTATAGCCTGAATGTGGCCGGATTTATTGGATGTGTAACAATTTATTCGTAAGTTGAACAACAGTTGAGTGTGTTTTGAAAATACATCCTTTCAACTGTCATTATAATAAAAAAATAAAATAAAAAGCCTTTTATTTTATTTTCAACTGTCATTAACGAGACACAATAGAATTTTAATTGTTATCCACCTCAATGAGGCGTCGTAACAGATGATGAGATACAGAAATTACGATTACAATATTTCAGGTCTATTTGTCAATCTCTGACAACCTATATCAAATAAATAATTTAGTTAATTTCTAACTTATCCACTAACGGCCGAACCCAGTAAACTATTTTCAGTAAAAGACAGATCGCTATTAATGGTTGACAGTATAATTCTATCTGTCATTGATGTCGTCCCACAATTCCGTAAGGTCCTTATTCTCTGACAGATTATTGTGACGTTAAAACTATAGATAGATAGGTTTTTCAATCTCCAGTATGCAAAAACTGGTGATAGATAGGTTATTGGATTCGGCCGTTATTCAACAATAGGTAGGTGGTATTTTAAAATTATCCATAGGTACTGATATTATAAATGCAAAAGCATGTATCTCTGTATATGTCTGTCTGTTACCATCTCACGTCTTAACGGCTGCTCGGATTTGGATGAAATGAAATGAAATTGTTTATTCTGTAAATAGGATATCGGAATCACTTTTACACGTCAGGTTACATATTATTACAGATGAGTTCGGCGTTTCCTATCTGACTACTCTGAGAAGAAAGGCCGAAACAAACTCAGAGGTCGCAGTCTCTTTTAAAGTCCAGACATAATCTTGGTCAGGCCATATGAGGACCATGTAGATTAGTGTCTGAAAAGGATAGACACACGGATAAACCATGTCCTGGGTTAGGACTACTTTTTATCCCAGTAGTTATTCGATAATTTCCGATCTCAACGCAGGTGAAACCGCGGGCAAAAACTAGTTAGCCACATAGCCAGTATACTGAAGATCACTGTTTAAGAAAATAATAATTTTACTGCCTACCCCACTAACAAAAATATTTTACGTAGGTGCCGTTCGGGGACTCAAAATAACATTAATAAACTGTTCCACCGAACCGCACTTATCAAAATTTTGTTTCAGTACGGCTAGTAGAAGTGCTCAGGTGCGGTTCAGACAAATCAGTGCTCTGAATGGAATATCTCCATATTTTTGCCCAGTAATAAACCACCTTCTTTTGTTAAAACTAAAGCAAAATATTTCTTTACTAACAAGCAAACTTTAGCGTTTCTGCGAAGTGTAACCGGAATAAACGCTTTTAACCACAATAGTGGGCAAATAATTAAAGTGATGACTCGGTGCTTTACGCGAAACATGTCTACGTATTGTTTCCATAACAATCCCAATGCTGAACAACATGATTCGACCTTTATTCATTCAAAGTTATATTCGGAGTCTAACAATGTAAGTTGCACGTTACTAGCACAGAGTTTTAACCACTCCAACTTCAACTAACTATGTTATAGAAGAGGATTACGTGAAGAGAGGTAATCAAATTAGTTTGCGTCTATTTCTCCGTATAATATTGAGACCTAATTATCACATACTTAAAGATTCTGTCTAGATATACAGGGTGATTGGAAGATGGGTGTAAAGCTTTAAGGTGAAGATAGTATAGACAATTTAGAACCATTTAAGCCATGGTTGTCTTAGACGAAGTCTTACCAAATTTTTTAATTTTTAACAAGGTTTAAAAGACGTATTGTACAAATTTTTTATTTTTTCTGAGCCTTAAATGTCTGTAAAAAAAATGTCTAATGACACAGAAGCCTAAAACATGTTTTGCTTGATTGCTTACACATTACTTTAATTAAATAAATAAAAAATGAATTCATTTATCATTCAATTTGGCCATAATTGTGCAGTTTACATTAAATTTTGAGAATTTCCGAAAAAAAGCTTAAAAATTTGGTTAAAAATATTTGGTAAGACTTCGTCTAAGACAACCATGGCTTAAATGGTTCTAAATTGTCTGTACTATCTTCGCCTTAAAGCTTTGCACCCATCTTCCAATCACCCTGTATAATATTAGGTCTATAATGTATATACTCGTATAGTTGAAGCGCGGTCGTTTTGAGGGACTGTCTTATGTAATTTTGACGTTCAAACAGTTCTGGCTCTTCGCCTAATTTTTACCCGACTACGGCGAAACAAAATGGAGGGTTATGATTTTGACCGGTATGTATGTATGTTCATGTGTTACTTCATAACTTATAAACTGCTGCTCATAATTTGGCAAATGAGGTATCGTTGGAAGCGTCTTGATTGTCCGCTGGTGGCTATGTGACGTCGCAATATGGCGCCCTCTAGAGGACATAAAGTCATGAACTAAAAAATAAATTGTTTTTAATTATGCCATTTTGGGTATCAAGTGAAAGGGCTTGACAAGCACATTTCATAAATATATATGTCGTAGACTATGAAATTTGAGCTATAATAGTCTCTCAATTGATTATTGTAGTACTAAGGTGATGGTAAACCACGTGACGCGCTCGCTAGAGGGGCGGCACGTGGACAGAGTCGTGGTAAGGGAAGTTACCGAACGACGGGTCAGTCTTGTGAAGTGCTCGAACGAAGACAGACCTACACTTCTCTCACGCGAAACTGTCAGTTTGCCCGAACTTAGAAAATAGTGCGTGAACGTTATTAGTGTTGTACCTACTGTGTTAATTATTGTGAAAGTGAAATACTAAACTGAGTTGGTGTATCATCGTGTTTTATTGTAAACCAGAACAATGGATTCCGTACCACCGAACCGACATGATGACGGCTCTATCGCTCAGCCATCGCTGACGCCGTCATATATATCGACGCTTGAAAGGCAACATTGACTAAGCGACATGGGACTACATGGTGCTTAGTCAATGTTGCCTTTCGCAAGCGTCGATATTATTATAACCCCAAAATAATTTATATAAAAATAAAAGTTATAAAAATCCGGAGTCACACGTGTTAGGGCATAAATCGAATAGATTACATATGACTACTGATTTTTAATTAGTCTGTGTCTGTCTGTGATGTCTTGGTTACCTTTTTAGTTGACTTTTTTGTCGTAGTTTGGGTTTTAGTTTTTATAACTTTTATTTTTTAATAACTTTCGATTTTGATTCTGATAGGCATTGATTCAGTAAGGTATGAATACAGTTCGACTGTCACTGAAAACCAGCGCAGAGTAGCTCTGTTTTGTACGTGTGACAGCATTATGCTGAGCGATGACCGTTTTGCGGAGTTATGACGCGTATTTTCCTGACTGATTTTATTTTACATCATTTTCTTTCTTTGCCATTTTCATGGTAGAAGGTCCTTCTCCGCTACCTTAAAAGAAAAACAATTAAAAAACAAAACTTTTCTTTTTCCATTTCAAAATAACAGATGTGTCTTCTAAAAATAGCAATAAGATTCTTTCTACGTATTTTTTCAATAAAGTTTTTATAAGTCAGTTCAAGCTACTTAAGAGACAATGCGATGACCTACTCCGCTACCTTTAAGGAAAAATGCTAAAGCTTTGGGTTCCTATAAAGGCTACAGTGAGGTCCTCATTTAATATCTCTTGTAGGACGGCTAAGTTCAGCAGCATATGCTGTCAGAAAAATCAGTCAATTTACTTATGTAGATACCGCGAGGCTAGTCTATTTTAGTTACTTTCATAGTATCATGTCTTACGGTATTGTACTGTGGGGACGGGCTGCAGACATCGAGTCTATTTTTATTCTGCAGAAAAGAGCGATCAGAGCCATATATTATCTCCGCAGGCGTGATTCTCTAAGGGAACTGCTTAAGGATATTAACATCATGAGTCATGACGGTACCTTGTCAATAAATCTATACGAAAAAATTTACATCTTTTTAGTAAAAGAGGTGATAGACATAATTATAGTACAAGAAATAGGGACCTATTAGTTCAACCAGGTTTCAGACTGGCTAAAGTAAACTCATCTTTCATGGGATAATGTTATATAATGTTACAATTAAATTCCTCCCCACATACTTCAACTAAATGAGGTGAAATTCAAATCTTGTATTAAACGCACACTATGCAGGCAGGCATATTATAAGTTGGGGGATTATATCACTGATAAAAAATACTTGGCTCAATGCTGGTTCTGCTCCACAACCACAACTAATTGATTAACATTTGAAAATACTGTTGGAGCTGCTGAAGATGGTAAGACCATCTTTGCATTGTATAAAGTCAATCTCCTTTGTATTATATAATTGCATAGCACAGGTGTGAGCACTATGTACTAAAGAGTTACCATTTATCGGGAAATATGTCTTTCATTGACTTGAATGTGCCTTGGCGGCTGTGAGTATGTCATGCTCACTCAAATGTCTCGCTGATGGTGGCGCGTGTGTTGGATCATTTAGCTCCCTTCAAAATGGTTGAGCTAAATGGTGCTGATTCATGCGTCATGTTTGTAAACGGGCGCCGTCAGTTGGGACTGGTCATCCCTTAGCTGCCATGGCATTTTTTTTTTTTTTTTTTTGTTTTTGTTTTATCTTTTTATTACGGACGCTTCCAACCTGCACGTCTTTCTACATTGTTGTCACATGTATAATTTCAACATGAATTATGAAACCAATATTTAAAAAAAAAAAAAAAAAAAAAGTGTCCGTGGATTTTCTTGCCCGTTCTTCTCCATAGGTACCTACTACGCTTTGGAATGGCAACAAGCTTCATATTTCTGATAGCCCGATACTTTGACAATTCAAAAGTGCCTGTAAATGGTTTAATTGAAAAAATGCTTTGAGTTTGAGTTTGGGTTCCGTCATATTATAACGGCCATCATGAAAATCTGTTATTTTCGCCAGTATTTGACATTAAGGTGTCAAAAAACGCTATGTATTAAACAGCCGTTATTGTGTGGCCGTAGACCGCTCTCTCTTTCCGCGTACTGGAAAACGTAGCGTTGGATGGCCTCCCACAAGATGGACCGATGACCTTGTGAAGGCCGTAGGAATCCGCTGGATGCGGAAAGCACAGAATCGGTCGAAGTGGCGGTGCTTAGGGGAGGCCTATGTCCAGCAGTGGACGTCTTTCGGCTGAAATGATGATGATGATGACACCGCTTTCTTAGCAAGCTTTATGAAAACACAAGCATCCCTCATCCTAACTTAATATCAGGGTTATTCGTTATATGTCGGCAATCCATTAAGGGATATAGGAGAGGTCGTTTACAACCAAATGACCTATGTTGACCCCTATATCAATGTCTACCATTTTCGAGTAATTTGACATTTTATATTTTAAAATGTATGACATAAAAATATAAAATGTCAAATGATTCGAAGATTTTTGTTTACATTTGCCTAAGAGTCAAAAGGGGTCATTTGGTTGTAAACGACCTCTCCCTACATCCCCTTAACGAATTGCCGACAAATAACCAAACATATATTATATAAATAATAATATTATAAATGATGATTGGCGAGAGAACCGATGCTGTTCTGCTCAGTAGGTTCACAGAACTCCATGTTTTGCGAGACCGATGAGCCTACTGTTCAGGTGTGTCTAGTTTCTTCTTTTTATTTTAGTTACTAACATTAGTCATAAGCGAAATTATTATTACTAACAACCTCAAATTGCCTTGCCTATGGACTTTTTTGTCTGAAATAAATGTTTTTATTTTATTTTTATAAATGTGAATGTGAGTTTATTTATTTGTTTGTTACGCTTTTACGCCAAAACGGCTGAACGGATTTGGATGAAATTTGGCACATGGATAGACCATGACTTGAAGAAGGACAAAGGATTCCTTTTATCGCGATATTCTTACGGGATCGAGACTTATGTGGGTGAAACCGCGGAGCGCAGTTAGTCGTACATATTCGCTCCAATTTTCACATAATAAGCCTCAATTCCGTCTCTTTAACCGCTCTTAAATTAAACATAATTTACGGACCATTACTCAGAATTACACTCGGTTTATTTATTATTCGCAAAGCTACGGTATTGGGATAAAGCCGGTCCGGCCGTATTATCGGCCACCACCCGACTTTGATGCTTTGTGAATATATTTTGTAGTGTTTACCTTGTTATTTAATTGCGCTCATTAATTATTCAGTGTAGAACTAAACACTGTACATGATTTATCATTGATTTCTGCAGAGAAATAGGTAACTACTTACCTAATTGCGTAAAACTGATACCTACAATTGTAACCTAACAGTTAAGAGTCACTGTCTCCTGAAATTCAGGTACTCTAACTTAGCTCTGGAGTCAGGGTTTTTAAATTTTTCTGTAACCGTTGTTTATGCCAATAAGGAATTTACTATTATTATTTATTATTACCTACTATTACTATTCTAATCTGGAGATCTAGATCTGGTTTCTACTGGAGATTATCTCTAACAAAACATACCTAATTCTTTATTTTTGTGAGAACCTAACTTCATTAAGAGCAAGTATTTTTTATTTTTATTATTTATTTATTTCGTTGAGAGTAATAAAATAAATATTACAAAAAAAACTGTGACCGGGACAAGTACTGAAGAATTGAGGTTTTTGATGTGGACGCACAGGCGTCATCGGACACGAGTAAATTAAATTCTGAATTTGAAGAAAACTTTCGTTAGTAACATTTTGAACATCGTTCCAAAGCTTAATTTTAAAAGGCCAACTTGGAACTGTCAAAAAAGCCAAAGAAATAATTTTGCAATTATGACAACTTTTCTATGATAAATACCATCTATCTGCCAAAAAGTCTTAATTAAAAACAATAGAAATTGAAATAAAATTCCCTGACTAATTGGATAAAACCACAAAAAGCTAATTCTTTAAACCTACGCTCATAAATTAGCATTATAGTCTAAAATAAATTAATAAATCCTAATTACGCACACAGGCGACTCGCTTGAAGTATATTTAGTTAAATAAACATTAATATTACAGAGTGGGCCCTTTGGTTTACTCTCATTTGACATTCCTTTCTGCCCGGGATATTTCATTACGCATTCCCCGGTTTATCCCGACCTCGGCTATCGAGAGGATGTAAGGGTCACTGGAAGAGGTCCTAGTATTCAAAATAGATTTCATTAGAAAATGTCAAACCTTCTCTAAAGTAAAGTGACACACAATTAAATTGAATCTATCTCGTTTCCATTGATACAAGGAATAATTGAAATCTGAAATTGTACTAACCATTATGAATCAACCTTTTCAGTTTTTCAGTTATTTTAATAACACCTTCTGTACCTACACCTAATAACATTTAATTATTTACTTACGCTGAATAAAGATCAGTACTGCCAGAATCTGATATTTTAATAATATAAAAAAAAAAAAAAAAAAAAAAAATTCAGATATTTTACAGACGAAAATACATTATTGTTGTTATGGTTCAAAATTAGGTAAAAGATGGATTACAACTGGTTGGCATAAAAGTAAAGACAGGTATTACATAATTATGCTGTGACCACAGGGTCTGTACATGAATTGGGTGAACCCTGCCTCTTAAACTAGGGTGACCTGTATCTTAACAACTTCCCTGTCCCCATACAACTCATTTTGATAATGCCCTACGTCCACAGGTTTTTCTTATTGTTACGCTCATTAGCTTGTTTTGAGTCACATGTGACTCAAAATCTATCACTATCATGTCACGTTCATACCGAAAAATGTGCCTCAAATTGTATAGAGAAATGAGTCACCTGTGACTCATGAACTTATTCTAGTACGTTACTATGAGTCATATATGACTCATTGGACAGTGAAGTTGTTAAGAGACAGTGATCAGCTATATGGTATCACATAAAATAATCAAAAACTGGAACATACAAAGCGTAGCGTATTCGGAGTATACAAACTTTTGTAAACTGAAACAGACCTATAATAATAACTAGTTTTATTTTCGGAAACAAATACAAACAGCGTCAGTTGCATCATAAAACGCCAGGATTCGATAAACATTCTAGCACAAGACTACGTAGGGCACATTTCGAAAGTTATCAAGAAAATATACCATGATTTTTATTTCATCAACGATAAACAACAATGTTTTATTCGAGATACGTTGTTATAGTAAACAGCACTAACAATTTACGCAACTAAAACTATTTTTTATAAACACAACTTTACCAAAATTGAAACGTTTTATTGCAGAGATTATGGCCTTCTCACTGACCGATTTGAAAGACCTCACATTGGCCGTCTTATCTTAAATAAAACACCTAGTCATTTACATAATATAACACTACTTTTGACGAAAAATAAGCAGACGGAGCTGCGCTTCTGCCTATGTTTTTGATGAATTGGACATTGAAAGAAGCAAATTGAAACAAAGGATTGCTTATCCATCCCCAATTTACGAGCTCCATCACCTAAATCTATCTAAAACCAATATCCTGAACTTCATATGATAGTTGTTAAAGCAGTTCACTCGGGCCATTCTTCAAACTTCTACTTTCAATTTTACGTGCATACTCAAAACTTTTTCCGAGTACCGTCACTGAAACTAGTTTGAAAGTGTCGAACTAAACTAAAGTGTTGGAGCTTCAATAAATTTTATATCCGTGGCGGATCTCCGCGAAATAAACAGGACAGGTTTATGAAGACTTTCGGATACAGTGTCGTAAGGGTTATGGCTTGACAAAGAACCACCGCTAGTCTTTCAGTGGGTATCGTATAGCTTATATACAGGGTTGCAGGGACTTGGACGCGCAAACTGTAATCATGAATTCAGCACATGATTCAAAAAATTATTCGTCGGATAACAAAAAAAAATCTTCTGTTTTATAGACAAGTGCAATACCTACGCGGTCAAAATGTTAGGAACAGCATTTTTTTTTTTTAAATAACCGACGTAAAATTTACAACACAGGAGGTTCCAGAATCATGAACTGAATCCATGGTAATAGGTTGCGCGTCAGGAGGTTCTCAATTCAACTGTGTTTTTTTTTGTATGTTTGTTACGCGATAACTTGGCTAATTATGAATTGATTTTAATGATTATTTTTTTTGTTTGGAAGGTAATACTTCAGAGGTGGCCCCATATAAATTTTAATAACATTGCTTGCCTAGTTTTTGAGTTAGCTTCAATAATACGTATTTTTTCCCACTTAGTATGTGGATGATATGATAAGTTCCTGTCACTGTTATTTACATAGCAAGTAGTGGTATTCGAATTTGAGTGGGGTAAAAACCACAACTAAAAAGTGAAAAATAATAACTTTTTACAAAAAAAAAAACAACCGACTTCCAAAAAAAACAGTACAAAGTGAAAAATAACTTAATTTCGGAAGTCGGTGTCTTTGGTTTTGAATTTTGTTTGAAATGTATGAAATTTTTCACTTTGTAGTGTTTTTTTTGGAAGTCGGTTGTTTTTTTTGTAAAAAGTTTTTATTTTTAGAGAATAGAGGAGCTCGTAGCTAAGTAATAACAGCGGCACGGATCGATCCATCAGGTTATGCTATGCTTGCCGGGGTTGGTCCGTGGATGGGAGATCATTTTTACGTACCGAGACTCCTCCTTGCCTCGGAAAGCACGTTAAGCCGTTGGTTCTGGCTATCATTCGTGGATCTTTGACATTCATTACGGTTCGTCAGAAGGCCGAAAGTTTGACAACCAGTCTTACCAAGGGCTATCGTATATTACCCAGTTACTGGGTTGTGAAGGTCAGATAGGCAGTCGCTCCATGTAAAATCCAAATACTGGTATTCAGCTGCATCCGATTAGACTGGAAGCCGACCCCAACATAGTTGGGAAAAGGCTAAGTAGATTGATTGACTTTTTTAGAGAATGTCCAGCAGTATTCTTTTATTCGTAGCGGCACGAATGGTTCATTAAAATGTGAATTAGTCAGCATGTATAGTCGAGCAATGTTAAATGTGAACTAGTCAGCATGCATAGCCGGGCAATCTTAAAATGTAAACTAGACAGCATGGATAGCCAAGCAATGTTAAATGCGAACTAGTCAGCATGGATAGCCTGGCAATTTAAAATGTGAACTAAAAAGCATGGATAGCCGAGCAATGTTAAATGCCAACTAGTCAGCATGGATAGCCTGGCAATGTAAAATGTGAACTAAAAAGCATGGATAGCCGAGCAATATTAAATGCGAACTAGTCAACATGCATAGCCGGGCAATCGTAATATGTGAACTAGACAGCATGGACTGTCTAGTTCACATTTTAAGATTAATAGTTCACATTTAACATTGCTCAGCCGAGCAATGTTAAATGTGAACTAAAAAGCATGGATAGCCGAGCAATATTAAATGCGAACTAGTCAACATGCATAGCCGGGCAATCGTAATATGTGAACTAGACAGCATGGATAGCCGAGCAATGTTAAATGTGAACTAAAAAGCATGGATAGCCGAGCAATATTAAATGCGAACTAGTCAACATGCATAGCCGGGCAATCTTAAAATGTGAACTAGACAGCATGGATAGCCGAGCAATGTTAAATGCCAACTAGTCAGCATGGATAGCCTGGTAATGTAAAATGTGAACTAAAAAGCATGGATAGCTGAGCAATATTAAATGCGAACTAGTCAACATGCATAGCCGGGCAATCGTAATATGTGAACTAGACAGCATAGATAGCCGAGCAATGTTAAATGCAAACTAGTCAGCATGGATAGCCGAGCAATGTTAAATGTGAACTAGTCAGCATGGATAGCCTGGCAATGTAAAATGTGAACTAAAAAGCATGGATAGCCGAGCAATATTAAATGCGAACTAGTCAACATGCATAGCCGGGCAATCGTAAAATGTGAACTAGACAGCATGGATAGCCAAACAATGTTAAATGTGAACTAGTTAGCATGAATAGCCGGGCAATGTTAAATCTGAACTAATCAGCATGGATAGCCGTGCTGACTAACAGCATTAATCACCACTCGCTTCTTTTAACGTACTACTTACAATCACCATTAGGTACGTCTTATTTTCATGAAAACACATTAATTAAGCCCTAGTAAAAAAGGAACTTCAAAAATCTCTGTATATGTTTGAAGGGTTTCGGCAAAATTAACAGGACAGATTTATGAAGAATTCAGACCGTATCACAAGGGCCGGTACACACTACACGTAGACCCGGAATATGCAAACAGACGCATCTTTCGGACCGTAAAACTTAGTTGCTGTTCTTGTTTTGTTACCCACCGGTTTGTGGCTAGTTGGATACTTACTTTTGATGCGACCTCGGAGGTTAACGGGGTGAGACGTATTATGAAGTTTGTCAATGTCATGTGTTGAGTTTGGGGATACAATGTGTATACATTCTACCTGTGATGTTAACAATGCAGGGTTAACTACATATATAAGATGTTAACTTAACATAACATCACGCCTGTATTCCAGACAGGGTTAGGCAGAGGTGTACCAATAGTGCACCCACTTTTAGCGAGTTATGTCTAAGTCCCATGTAATAGGGGGAGAGCCTATTGCCATCAATCGGACAACAATACAGACTACGGGCTGCTACTGAGAAATTTCAGATAAAACAACCCAATAACACTTTGCCCGACCCGAGAATCGAACCCAGGGCCTCATGCTCAGCACCAGCGCTAATTTATTTTTAGGGTTCCGTATCAAAATGGTAAAAAGGACCCCTTATGGTGGGACTCAGTCTGTCTGTCACAGCTGGATATCTCAAGAACTACTAATGCTATCAACGTGAAATTCGGATTAGTTATAGCTGACATTTGCCCAACTATTTTGCAAATAAGAAAGAAATAAAAATGGATACATTTTTTTTGCAACACGCGGACTGAACAAGGGTCTTAAAAATTCGAATTGAGGCTACTAGAAATGTGGAGTATCATATGAAAGAGCGCTATTTACACATTCTCAAACATTTTTTTTTTTAGGACGCATAGTTTTCGACTTGTGACGAAAAATTTAAAAAAAATACCGTTCTCCCCTTATCTCCGAAGTTTGCATAGAGAAAAATCGGAAATTATTCTGTGATAGAAGTTTATGTAAAGATTACAGGAAAAATAAAACGATGTCTATAAATAGCACACTTTTTCAGAAATCATCAACAAATATTTCATTAGTTCCACTATCGGTCAAGAGATGGCGCTGACCTAAAACTGCAATATTCTACACCACAGTGTGCAGTTTTTTTTTTTCCACCCAGAGCGGGAGAAGTAATCTGATAATTTCCCACCCAAAAAAAAAAGTGTGCAATGTTAAAATTCTCTGACGAATATAGGCTTCGCCGATGAAAAATTAAAATGATACGGAACCCTCGGTGCACGAGTCCGACTCGCTCTTGACCGGTTTTTTCTTTAAATATTGCTTCTCAATTATAACTTGAATGAGACACTCTGCCTGATAGTCTACAATACCGGTCTATCTTAAACGAATCATGTGACATACATATATTTGCTCTATTAAAATACTGTCCTCATAACTGATGAACGTCGCTTAGTTAAGACAAGCTTAAATGTCAAAAAAAAAATTGGTTTAGCAGAACTTAAATATTACTTAACTTTAAGAAACGTTTATTAGAAGTGTGTACACACAACACTGTTCTTGTTTAATATTATTTACAGAAAAATTATAAAAATTATTGAAAAATTAAAAATAATATTGTTTTCTATCTTACTATGGCGGTGAAATGATGTTTATAAAAACATCATTTTACAAAAAAACAGAAAATGTTAACGATATTATGAACATTAAATACTAGGAAATTCTCCTAGTATTTAATATTCATAATTTTCCACGCTGCTGACAACCGGTTATTAACGAAAATTGTTTCCATAGTTATTTTCTGTGAACTCTTCATTAAAAGTATATAGGAAAATAATAGTCCCTTATTTTGAAGACGTCACAGGTTACAATGTTCAACGTAAAATATTTTATTTGCTATCCTGACAACCAGTTTATAATGGAAAATCACTAACAAGGAGTGAATAATATTAGTTTTTGAAAGCTTGTTATTTAATCCGTTGTCAGATCTCATGACAACATAAATTATTGGTTTTTGTAATTTAGGTCAAACAAAAACAAACTAACATTACCAGAAACCGGGACACAAAATATTTTGTTACGGTCAGACATGTTTTTAATGTCCCGAAAAAATATATGCAAATTCGATACGAACAGCAGTGTTCATATTTGAAACATTAATTGACCGGGGTCAGCGCTCGAAGGGAAATGTCCCGTAAACAAGGGAGATAAGTATTGTTATTTTTTATTTACATGGCCGAGTTATAATCCCTTAAAGTATCGCGCTTTCCGGAACCTGTAGGCCTACCACGAACGCGCGAAGTAAAGTCACAGTATAATAAAGTAACAGTATTACGGGTGACCTAGAAATAATACCTACGGCCGCTCGGTAGACAAACCTTCCGCGTCCGTGCGTAACTGCCGCGTACTCGAGACTGTTGCGTACTGATATACACTGAGATTTCGAAGCGTACTGTTACTTATTTATACTGTGGTCAAATCTAGCGTAGATTGAGGCGGGCAGCGCTATAACGCAATCCATTGTAAAAATCCTCCTTCATTACTTTCGCACATTTTCTATGAACTACTTTGCAGGCGGACCGAATCGCACTTTTTTGTAAGAAAATTCGTTGCGCTGCGGTCCGTTGCGGCTTTAATGTGCACTTGGCTTAAGCGTAACGTGAATTCGAACGATTATAAATTTGAAAATACTCGTTTTGCACATAATATTCACTTAGTTTTAAGACTTTATTCATAGCTGCACTTTTTTTTTGCCATAAACACAATTATTAGTAACACCCATATGTTACTAATAATAGTGTTTTTCGCAAAAAAAAGTAGTAAAAATGCAATTAGATTTTTGTATTTTCGATACAAAAATCGGTCGAATTTACGTTCGTTACTTCGCGCGTTCGTGCTAGGACCTCTGATGGTAAGGTCAAACCGACCGGGGCTCGTAAAGGGCAGATATTCACAACTTCGGCAAATACTTGGCATTTTAGTGGGCTTCCGAAATTCAGCACTTTAAAAACAATTCTGCTAAGTGGGAATATATCCTGTTCAACTATTGTTCGGGAGTTGGTCGGTTTCATATTTGTATTAGGAACTGATCCAAGCAAGTTCTGCGAGTGTTTTCATTGTTCAACAATTTAGTTGTATAAATGGGGTGCTTCGATCTTCGTCATATAAAAATTATGAACTTAAACCATTTTAAGAACTCACCCTTTTTAAGAATAAACATTTAGTTGCCATTTAACCCTGGGAAAACTGATCTTTAGAAAATCATATTTTGAGTGAAAACGTCTTTAGGCGCGTTGGGCATTTTTGAGATGGGACTAAACCATTGATTTCGCTACAACATGACGACACCTCATTTTTAAAAACGCGATTTTGCTCTTGGTTTTATATTACGTTACGGATTAATGTTCTATGCAACTATTTTTACTTCAAAGGTTTTGTAAACGCGATTGTGGTCTTTATTTATATTACGTTACGAATCAATATTCTATGCAAGTATTTTTACTATAAAGGTTTCGGAAGTATTATTTTTTGTAAACGCGATTGTGCTCTTTATTTAGATAAGGTTACGGACCAATGTTCTATATAAGTATTTTTCTTCCACCAAGGCGATCTTATTCAAGTTATCACTTCTTCTTTTTTCAAAAGTACAGGACCTCTTTCTCCAACAGCACACGGTTAAGTGTTATTAATTCGGAAAATCCGTCACTCTATTAATACTACCAACTAAGAGAAAAAAAACAGTATTCTATTATCCCCAAAAATCTTGAGACATTAAAATGATCCTATAAAACCTTCCCTAATACAAATGGATTCCGATCCGAACACAAATCGCTCGTCTGATTGACGTAAAACATTAATTATCTTAACATTCTCTTCGCTGTCTATAAATAGAAAACAAATTAAAATGCCTCGACGATAATCGCACGAACAAATGGACACAATACAACAAAATGTTTTACGAAAACGGAAATTAAATCGTGCCTAGTGAGTGAGAATCAAATGTGGATGAATAAAAACCTGTTGGAAACCAAGGTCAGCTGAACCTTAATGTCCTGAACGATCGGTAATGGGCATACATTATAAACTACCCAACATTAAAAAGTTGCCATCCTTTTTTTTTGAGTGGGAAGTAATCAAATAACTTCTCTCGCTCTGGGCGCCGTGTGTCAGACTCTAACTGACTAAAACCCACCCGTGTTCCTTCAGTTGCCTGTATTTTGCCAGGGGCCACGGTATCTCGCACAAGCGGACCCCGTCAGTTCTGCTGATATCTCTTTGAGGCGCACGTGGAACACAACGCGCCGTCGACCCGGGCCTGGTCCTTATCTGACGGCGACCTACCCATTACTCACCGTCCGCAAGCCCGCGCCTACGGTGGCCGGGAATCGGCCTGCAATTCCCGACGCCCAGGGCGTCTCCTGCGGCGGTTAGGGGCGTGAGAGCGCTAAATTTGCCTCTCCCTCACGCGTTCCGCCTTCTCCTTTGCGTACATTAATGCTTCGCATAAGGAGGTGACAGCCTCCCATGCCCTCTCGCTCCGTACCATGGCCTGGACCAGAGCCGGACGCGAGTGATCACCGCCGCCGATCGCCTCCACGAGGACATGGCGATGCTCCGCCCAAGCCGGGCAGACCTCCACCGTATGCTCCACAGTATTCTCCGGGCGATCCACACAATGGTGACACCCGGGCGTTTCCTCCCGCCTTATCCGAAACAGGAACCTCCCGAATCTACCGTGTCCGGTGAGGACCTGCGTCAGGCGGAAGGTGAGGACGTCGTAGCGCCTTTCTAGCCACTCCACAAAGAGGACACTTATCGCCGCAATTGTAGCATGCCCAAAAGTTACCATCCCACAAAACATGAAACAAAAAATAATAATACCAGACTATTATTGTCCCAGACAGTGAAGGCTCGTTGAGCACTGATCACCATGCTTGCTCAAGATGGGTTGGCGATTTCAGACTTACTATAACTATAAGTCCAGGTTTCCTCACGATTTTTCATTCACCGTTGTCGGTAATGTCCAAGATAAACTCGGAAAGTACATATGAATTTAAAAAATCATATTGGTACTTGCCCGGGTTTGAACCCACACCCTCATGCAGGCCATAACCACTGAGCTATCACGACAAAAAAAACGAAAACAAAGATGGAGGTATTTTAAACCTGGTGGAGGTGACCTGTCAAATGCCAGGCAAATAGAAAAGAAAAGACAAAACGTTTATTTGCGGTAAACATGACGCAAAAAAGATCTGAAACACAAAAACAAGAAAAGAAAAAAAAAATCTACATGACATGACGCTTTTGAAATGCCATGTATAAAGACGCCTGTAAAGCCCGACAAACCAGGCTGTGTGGCAGCGAGGCGTATTCTTTATAATATAAATGGATACCGGCTGAACCGAAGGTACACTAGGCGCTCTTAACATTTCACTCATTTAAACATTGATATCAGCCCGCCACTTCCATTCGTGTGGGTGTGTCGTCAACCAACCCAGAAAACATATCCTATGGAACTCGACAATAGTATAAATTTGTACCAGCGAAAAAATTTTTGCAATCGAACCAAAAATAAATTTTTATGATTACTTAGATACTCACCTAGACCCCACCTACCGACCTTACCTAGATTAATTCAGAGTTACCACTTCATAATATTAGTTTATGGAGTTTAGAAGGTCTGTTGATCATAGGTCTCTGCCAAGTAGCCATTCTTGTACTTACAATGTTCGCCGTCTATCACATCTAATCCATTCCTACCGTCTTCAGGTAATCAGTCATCTGTGCATATCAATATAAGGCTTTATTTTTCTATGATTCAAAAAAACATACCATTACCTTTGTCACATGGGATCAAATACAGCCATCGGCGGAAAGTAATGCTATAACATTCTTACCTATCCCTTCGGGTATGGGAATCATGATGTTTCGAAACTACAGTAGCATGTCGAGCACTGTTACCGTAGTGTGTATGTAAGGTGAGTGTATATGTGGATGGGTGAGGGTGTGTGTGTGTGCATGGGGGTGTGTGTATGTGTGTTACAATAAATTAAAGCAATTTATACTCGATTAAGGCCCGGTTGATTCAAATCAACGAATCGAATAAAATGTTGCAATGATAAAAAGGAATAATGAATTAACTAAGTACATTTATACATATTCTAAATAAAAGTCACTTTTCGTTTCTGTCTGTGTGACCGCGTTTTTCTTCTAAACTACGCAACGGATTTTGAAGCGGGTTACACCATTATTTCGAGAATTTATTCCGGAAAGTTTATTTGTATAATTCATAAATATTAAACTAATCTAAATAATGATGTCTCAATGTTTTGTCAAGTTGTAAAAACCGTGCGAAAGCAGGGCTTGCGGTCGAATAAAATTTACATAAAGAAACTAATTTTCTTTATGTCAATTTGTTAAATAGGGTGCAGTCTCATGCAGACTTATTTGATTAGAATAACGTAATTAATTAATTTAGTAACATTTTAATTTAAATATCGTTCATCCTGATTGTTATAAACACGAACGGCAAGACCAATCCTCGCCACTGATAAATGTCTCAGAACTCAGAATGGTATAATTTTGAATTGATGTCCAATGATCCCTCGATTAATAATGCAACCAGTAGTTCTGAATCTATGCGTGTCTCAATGCGGGTTACGTTAACCACAGTAACATCGTTACATCACTACTATAATGATCTCCAGAGCGTGAACAGTGTTAGGCCCCGAACCCATCGGGGCTCACGAACAAGATTTTCATTAATTATTTTGCACGCGCCTAATTATCCGCATCTTGTACTCTCGGCACATTAAAATCGTTCTTTGTGTGCCCGCAGAGAAACCACCGCTTTAATAAAGTCCCCTTTCTAATTAATTCACATCTTCATAATCAACGATCCACGAAACATCTTACAAAACCATTTTGAACAGCGTGCATCCACAATGATGGCGGATTTTTTGAGCCAAATTCTTCTCTTCTAACCTACGTTCCTATTTCGTGACTTTATCTGAAATGTAAAAAGTAATCAACATAAAATAAACTCTCCGTAGAAAAACGTGGCAACATTATATATTTGAGAACGGAAGATCGATTTTCTTTATTCAAAAGCCGACTGAAGAGTCAACACAAGACCTTTTATCGTAATTCTTTGCTCGTGAACTTTAGTGATTGTACATTTTTCCGTGTCAGGATAAAATTTAAACATCGGGCAAATAACGGCCGAATCTGCTTATGTCACGATGGCAAAATGTCAGACGGGAAAAGATATTACTTCAAAGAGACCACAACAGTTTTACGACGTCACAAGGGAGGAGAGCGCGGAATGCTACACAATTTGTTTTTTTCTTCTGGCGTCCGCATTCGCAGTTGTGTGTTCATAGCTCAAGTGAACGCATTAAGAGAATGGCACCATTTGTGGAGAATTTCATTAGTCATTCCCTGCGGTGGGGGTATTCCATCATAGATTCCTTTCGCGTCTCACGTACCGCGGATACTTCGCAGACAAATATGTCGGGAATAGGGTGAATTTTCAATTGGATCTTCATTAATTATTTACCGAGCGAGTTCTCAGGATTGTTCGGTAAATAACGTAAATTGGACGCGTAAGTATATTGTTGCTTAAGCTTGTTTGTTCACACTAAAACGCTATTAGCGAAGTCAGGGTGAAGTTTACCCCAGTTAAGAGTTGAGTGTCATAGCGCCGTGTCTAACTTTACTTGTTAATAACAACGCGCATCAATCTAGGCCACAGTGTTCGAAGCACCTTGTACTACTCGATTTAATAACCAGTTCAGTCGGCCGCCTGACGCCTGCCTAGTTACTGGATACGTTCGGAAAATTCTCTCGACTGGTGATTTAATCAAAGGAGCTCTAAAAGCATATCAATATTGGTCCGTAGAAAAAGATTTTTCTCATTTAATTATTGACCAAGCTTTTGAGAAAATTAAAGATTTCCGATGCGTCTTCTAGTTTACCATTAAGCTCACTAAGGTAGATTGGCTTGTGTCTGATATGGGTTCAACGGTGATTCGATATTGGAATCCGAACCTACGATTTCAGTAGCGTAATCTTTATCCTCACTTCAGCCTTTCGGATATTGAAACAATTCTAAAGCTAAAATCTCGAATAGGAAAATGTGAGAACGGTGCTATGCAAGTGTGCATGTATTTCTGTTAGTTTTTTTTTTTTTTGAGGAAACTAAAAATGTGGGAGAAGGTAGAAATCGGAGCTTGCGCTTGGCTTACATACCTGAATTGGTGCTGAGATAAGATTTTTTTTCTTATAGCTTGGGACACAAGTGGGACAGTTTTTTGCGATGCATGCTGACCCAGTTCGACTAGTTTTCTTATAAACATAGCACGTCAGCTTTGATAATAGTAATAAAAAGTTGGGACGTATAGGACCATATAGTTGAATCCGGTTCTCGGGAGAAGGTCGAAGTTTCATCGGGACGACAACCGATGGAATGTCTGGACGTGCGGAATACTCTTTGCTCCCGAATCCTTGGCAATATAAAAACAAATTTTTCTCTGCGACTGACTGATTTAACGATCGACTTGAATTCACGAAAATTTTTTTCGTTCAAAAGAAGTATTTTATAGAAATAGATTACGTTAGGGATAGCACAGAAGCTCTGCGGTCGTTAGCTTAAATCCGGCGCGATTACTAATGTTCCAACGTTTTATAAATTATAATATAAAATATTTATCACACATTGGCTTTCAAGACAAAATCAAACTGGTTGCTAATTTAATTGTAAAATTGATTATTTTGTGTTTTATGACATTGATTTAACATTCTGTGATTACTTTCTCACACACTGACTTATTAATTACAAAATTTTAGGAAAATCGTCTACTTTTACAATGTTTGTAAATATGTGAGCACCATGTATCTATCACATATTAAATTATCTGTCGTTGCTTCATTTTTAATTCTTTTTACCTATTGTGGTATAGTAATTTTATTCTAGGTGCATCGTCTTCACATATAATTATTTAACTAATGTACGTACCTATACAAACTATTGTAAAACATTTTAAAAGAGTAACGGTGGAGTTTCTTGCCCATTCTTCTCCATACGAAAAGTACCTTTTGGAAGGGGCGACTAGAATCATTTTTAATATTTTGTAAATTTCGACGTTCAAAAGTGCCATACATGGGCCTATTTGAAATAAATGATTTGACTTTGACTTTGACTTGGATACGAGTTCGCTAGACTTAAAATGTAGGTAATTGTTTAATAGCAGTAGCTTAATTTAAGAAACAAACAAATTCTTAACAATATTCTGTGCGCCTTTAAATATTTTTCGTATATCATAGGCATTGTTTGTAAGCTAAATTGCTTTATCAATTTTTCGATAATAATTTCCAATAGGATAGACACTTTTTAGGGTTCCTTACCCAAAGGGTGCTAACGGAACAACATCCGTCTGTCCGTCTGTGCGTCTTTTGAACCGTAATAGGTAGTATTCTATTGAAAATTTTACTGTGTTATATATTGTACAGTGGTACAGAACACTTCGCGTGCGAGCGCAGCCTAGTCCGACTCGCACTTGGCCTCTTTTTTCTATAATGCGTCTTACATTATTGTTTATATTGACATCGTTCATTATAAAAAAGAAGTAAATAAACTGTAAGTACAGCAAAGTAGACACCTGTAATAGTACTTAAATGGCTCAGTAAAGTTAAATCGAGTGACGAAAATGTTACTTAGCGACTGTCTCCACTGTGTTGTGACAACAAATAGTCTTGCTGTTCAAAGTTTCGTAGCTTTTATATTTAAACTAGCTTTTGGCCGTGGCTTGGCCCACGTGGAGGGCAGAAATTATCCCTCGGGAACGTACTACCGGGATAAAATCCAGTCTTCATGTCCTAACCGAAGTCATGGACTACCATTTTTTTTTTGGGTGGGAAATTATCAAATAACTTTTCCCGCTCTGGGCGGAGCAGGAGGGCGTGTCAGACTCTTAAGGACTAAAAAAACAGTAGCACTCCGGGAGTGCCGACAGAAGTAAAAACTTGAACAAGGTCGCCTTGGTGAAAGAAAAATACTTGTATAGAATATTAGTCCGTAACCTTATCTAAATAAAGAGCACAATCGCGTTTATATAAAAAACTTCCAAAACCTTTAAAGTAAAAATACTTGCATAGAACATTGATCCGTAACGTAATATAAACGAAGAGCACAATCGCGTTTACAAAAATTTGGTGTCGTCATGGTGTCGTGAAATCAATGGTCTAGTCACATCTCAAAAATGCCCGACACGCCTGTTAATTTTTTTTTTTTTGGTGGGAAATTATCATATAACTTCTCCCGCTCTGGGTGGAGCGGGAGGGCGTGTCAAACTCTTACTGACTAAAACCCACCCGTGTTCCTTCAGTTGCCATGTTGCCGGGGGCCACGATTTCCCTTTCGGCCTTCGCAAGCCCGACACGCCTAAACACGCCTAAAGAAGTTTTCACTTAAAAAATTGTCCATTTTAATTTACTATCAACATGTTACATTATTCAATTAGCTAATAAACTATCTAAAAAGAAAAACATATTCACATTTAAATCCGGCAGCGACCATAATACTTTCCGAATTCATGTAAAATTTCCGGTAACTCGTTATAAAGGGATCACTAGAACATATCGTTTCGTCGTGTTTCAATGAGCTTCCAATTAAAGCCACGTAACTCTAAACTAACTAGCGGTGCACTATCCAACTGGCATAAAGTCCTGATTTTCTGACATGTGATCGGGGAACACCAGTTCATACATCACATGGTTTCCGAATTTTTATTTTTTATTGATTTTACCTTTTGTAGTATAATAATGTTTTTCAACTACAATGTTAAATTGAAGAGCTCGTGGTTACGTAATAACAGCCGCACGGGTCGATCCATCAGGTTAAGCTACGCTTGCCGGGGTTGGTCCGTGGACGGGTGACTATCTTTACATACCGAGATTCCTCCGTGCCTCGGAAAGCACATTAAGCCGTTGGTCCCAAGTCGTCAGAAGCCATAAAGTCTGACACCAGTATTACCAAGGGGTATCGTATTACCCAGTTACTGGGTTGTGGAGGTCAGATAGGCATTCGCTCCTTGTAAAATACTGGTATTCAGCTGCATCCGGTTAGGCTGGAAGCTGACCCCAACATAGTTGGGAAAAGGCTAGGCAGATTGATTGAACTACAATGTTGAGATAAATGCATTTTAACTATTCCGACAGAACCCTTCATTGTGCGTAGTCCGACAAGCACTTGGTCGGTTTTTTCTGACCGGCCGATGTATTCTGTAAAAATCTCACTGCGAAAATTTTGATGAAGTTGCTGTCAACAGTGTCAATCCCTAGCATCAGGTGGAATGGCAAAATTTTGGTGAAATCAGCTTGAAGTCACTTCAATCTCACTTCACTAAGTTTCACGCAGAGATTTTTAGAATAGATCGGCTGTTCTGTAATGTGACATCATATACATAACACCACGCTAGTGTGGAATACAGGCAGGGAAGGAAAGGATGTGCACCGATAGTACACACGGCTACACATCAAGCTATACATTTCCAGTTTCTGCTGATCTCGCATTGTATATGATTTCCGTGCAATGCGAGGTCAACTTATACTGGAAATATATATATAGCTTGATGTGTGCCGTTACATTGTGTTCTATAATATAAGCAATGTTTTTACGCCATTGCAAGAGTAGGAAAATAAAACAAACTTTCCTGTTCCAAGTTTTATCCACATAGTTTTAGAGCTAACAAAAAATTGTGGATGGAAACTTTTCTTTTAAATGCATAATTGTTTTCCTTATAATATTTTTTGCTAATTTTTTTTTTTGTAAACTTCTTGAAGATCCTGGTCATAGCTAAGCCGAGGTATGAAGATAGACAGACTTATTTGGACGAAGTTAAGCTAAATATGAATATGAGATTTGAAATACTTCTGAAAGATGATATTCTCTCTCTATGAACACTCAAAGAAGTTTAGAGTGTGTATAAAAAAAACACAAACAGCTTTATCCACCATTAAACCTAGGCGGATTAACTTTGGAACTCGATTTTTCAGCATATTTATTCGGGTTGACCTATTGCATAACGCTGTATGACGACTAAAGCTCTAACATGATTAAGTCACCTTCATACAGCTTGTGTTTTTGTTATGTTTTTGATGGGATTCCAATCCCATCAAAAACATAACATGTAAAAAAATGCAAGTCTCGCAACGCAGTTCTTCTATCGCAAAAAGATGTGAGATCTAATGTAAAACCAAGTCTATTATTTTTTTCAGTACCTATCTATTTCTTATTTTTATCTCTTTAATAAATAGAATAAATGAAATTACAGGGGGTTGAAAATGTCCTGAATGGCTTCGAGAAAAATGGAACGGCTGTGCCTTTGTGTTTGTTTTGCTCGTCTTGACGGGGGCACTGCCGTGCCCGGTGCCCCCAATGTGTACACGTTAAGCCATTAGTCCTACGCCTTATCTCTCTCCGGTCATGTCGGATTGCCGTACCATCGGACTATGAGAGTGAGGGAAAAGTGTGCACCGGTGTCTGCGCACACACGCCTGCACTATGATATCTCCCGCGCCGAAGGCTGTTCTCCGCTGAAATTGGTCGCCATGTCCGAAATTCGGTCATGGCGACCAATCTGGCTGATTATATAATACATAATAATCTATGTATTATGTATTCAGCCTATGCCGTTCCCACTGCTGAGAATCAGGTCTCCTCTGTTCTGTTAAGGTATCATTCCGAAAGCGACCGCAGGTGGCAGCAGCACCTGGGTCGACGGCGCGTTGTGTTCCACGCGCGCCTCAAAGAGATGTCAGCAGAATTGACGGGGTCCGCTAGGGCCGATGCCTGCTGGGGTTGCGAAGAAGTCCGAAAGGGAGATCGTGGTCCGGCAACATGGCAACTGAAGGAACACGGGTGGGTTTTAGTCAGTAAGAGTCTGACACGCCCTAGCTCCGCCCAGAGCGGGAGAAGTTATTTGATAAATTCCCACCCAAAAAAAAAAAATGGCGGCGGCAGCAGGCGACGTGTCGCAGCGACTCAACTGGATTCTATGAAATACCTTCCGTAGCTAGCGAAACGTCGCCGTCGGTTTAATTGAAATAAATAGAAACTAATCTTTAGAGTGAGTGGGTTAATCTACAGCGCGGGCCCAGGGTTGGCGGCCGGTGGATGACACATGACTTCGATGTTTCGGTATTTGTTTTCTTACGATGTTCTCCTTCACAATTTAAGATTGTGATATTTTACCCAAAATTAAGTGCATGTCTTTTTCTTTTTTTTTTGGGTGGGAAATTATCAAATAACTTCTCCCGCTCTGGGTGGAGCGGGAGGGCGTGTCAGACTCTTACTGACTAAAACCCACCCGTGTTCCTTCGGTTGCCCTGTTGCCGGAGGCCACGATGTCCCTTTCGGCCCATATTCGCAGCCCCGGCAGGCATTGGCCCTTGCGGACCACGTCAATTCTGCTGACACCTCTTTGAGGCGCGCGTGGAACACAACGCGCCGTCGACCTGGGCTTGGTCCTTATCGGACGGCGAACTACCCATTGCTCACCGTCCGCAAGCCCGCGCCTACGGTGGCCGGAAATCGGCTCGCAATTCCCGCCCCGGGCGTCTCCTCCTGCGGCGGTTAGGGGCATGAGGGCGCGAAATTTGCCTCTTCCTTACGCGTTCCACCTCTTCCTTCGCGAGCATTTCCGCTTCGCAGAATTAGGTGATGGCCTGCCATTTCCTCTCGCTCCGTCTGAACCAGGGCCGGATGCAAGAGATCACCGACGCCGATCGCCTCCACGAGGACACGGCGATGCTCCGACCAAGCCGGGCAGACCTCCACTGTATGCTCCACCGTGTCCTCCGAGCGATCCACACAATGGTGACACCCGGGCGTTTCCTCCCGCCTTATCCTGAACAGGAACCTCCGCCTTATCCGAAACAGCCGTGTCCGGTGAGGAACTACGTCAGGCGGAAGGACTACGTAAGGCTCCTCAAAGAGGGGTCTTATCGCCGCAATTGTGGCGTGCCCAGCGCTGGGTTGCGACAATCGATTAAGTGCATGTCTGCTTGTATTATGATATGTAGGTGTGCCATCGATTAATACTCTAGCTGTAATAGATATCCAGTACCTACGTCAATAAATCAGCGTAGGAAATCGCAATATCTTGCTGGGTTAAAGCATTTTCGGGTTACATTCAGGTTAGCATGAGTTAAAGCCACGCTATCATTATGAATGTTCCGTTAAGAATGAGTATTTCCGTAGAATATAACCCTTCAAAGTAGTTATGTCACTTATGATTTATTTATTAAAGAGGATATAAATGTACTATTACTACACCTTCTTATACTAAATTAACTAACAAACTATTAAAATAGTTAATTGATTCTGGCGTGACCTTGTGGAAATTCTTTATAAAATACATTAGACGTGGATAAATACAGTAACCTGTTCCGCTTAGCTATTTCTAAAGAGCCATAAATAACCCTGATAAAAAACCCCAGTTCGCGACAAGTCAATCGTCATCTTGAGGATGCCTCGTTGACAGGTGAAACACGTGTCGATTTCTTTCAGGGTTTTTTATGGCTCTTTAGAAATAGCTAAGCGGAACAGGTTACTAAATATATCCACGCCTGTTGTATATTTTTAAACCATTAAAATATAATAAACTAACTTAAATAAAACTATTAAAAAACTAATATTTCTCTGCATCGCTGTAGAATGGTAACGTACCCAAGAGACTGGCGGCATTACCACGTTGTATGGCAATGCTTAGCCTCTGGCCAAGGTAAGAAAGAAAGAAAGAAAAATTGTTTATTCTGCACAAAATAAACGCACATTACACAAAAAAATACATAAATCATAAAATATAATATCCTACATTCACCAAAAGCCAAAAGCCTCGTATTCAGGTTCGAAAAGTGATAAAAAGTTCAAAAATTTTTGTCTATTGCCTATGTCAAGGCCAGATACCAAAGACAATTTACAATTTTGTTTGCACTATCAAATGAAAACAACAAACATTCAAAATGCCGGTACAAGCAAGCCCTTGACACGGGAAGTGTCAACCAGTGTGTACTCGTAGTCACTAATTCGATCATTATTATGGCCTGTTTTTCCACCTACACATATATGTAGGATCAGGAGTGCCGAGAGGTATTTCGTCAGGGTTTGGAGTTCCCATTTTATTGGGATAAACAAGACTGTTTAAACAATTACAGGGTATTTATTATAGTAGGTACTAGTTACACTATATAAAGTAAAACACAATACAAATGGTAATTAGTAACAAGATAAAGTAGGTGAATAGGTAGTAACAATCGAACAGACTTTTAAGGTCTTATAGTTCGTATAGTGGCCAAGCCACCCAATGACAATGACAAAGTGTATTGCTCACTATCAGCAAGCCAATACAGCTATGTGAATATACAGTAGTGCTGTACCAGGTAAACCGACAGTTTTGTCGGGAACAGGGGGGCTCTTTATAGATTCGCATCCGAAGATCGACTGACCCGCCTACAGAGTGCACGCTCTTTTATAAGACGATGCCCCCACTTTGCAATCCCACTACGACAACTCTGTCCGATGACGCACGGAAGTGCGTCACGTGTTTACTTGTCACAAAACACTAAAATGTGGTAAATCTAATAAGACTTACATTATAAAATAATCAAATAATACAAGAATAATTGTCGTAAATAAACAATAGTGAATTCACAACGTAAATCATTTTATAATTAAGTAACATGTCATTAATTGTTTTGAACAAAACCATTGGTTACAATTATCGAAATAAGTAGCTAAAATCAATTAACATACACCGAGTACTTAATAAATTATATTCCGATTTATTAGACAATAATTGATAGTAAAAATCACATAAATGAATAATAATAAAAACAAATCATACCAAAGTCTGTTGACTACCCACAATTATTGTAATTGACAACCGTCTCCGACATATATTAAAATAAAATAACTAAACGTTTAAATTACAAAAAAATGGACGATGAAATTGTGAATCTCAACTTTCATGAATTATATTTAATGACTGATGTTGATCTTGCTGTTCAGTTCTTCGTTAAATCATTGAACAGTATTATACAATCTAATACACAAATTATAAAAACGTCTAACCGTAAGAGAATTACCAAACCTTGGATAACGACCGGTTTATTACGGTGTATGAGGAATCGTGACAAACTGCACCAAAAAGCAAAAAAGAATCCTAACAACCAAACTATAATATTAACCTATAGAAGATACAGAAATTTTTGCAACGAACTTTTAAAAAAGATAAAAAGGGAACATGATAAATTGGAACTTCAGACTGCGGCTAAAACTAATAACAAAATATTATGGAATACAATAAAAGACATCACCCACACACAAAAATCTAAAAACGAGGCCAGACAGCTAATTAATACGCTGGATCCTATTTCTTCCACTAATGAAATCAATGATTTTTTTGTAAACATAGGCAAGAGTATCGCTGACCGCTGTGGTTCTGGTAATAGTATCCCTTCACCACCGCTCAACCTTCATCCCCACTCGATGGTTTTTTTTCCCACGGACCTGGAAGAGATTGGAAATATCATTCATACTCTGAAGTCTGATTGCGCTGTTGGCTATGACAACATCTCTACCGGCATTGTGAAGAGATACAGACAGATCCTCATTCCTCCAATCGTTTTTATCTGCAACCTTGCCATTGTCTCCGGCAAATTCCCAAACGCCTGGAAAATAGCAGAGATTCGCCCCATCTTCAAAGGTGGCGACGGAGCCTGTGTCAACAACTATAGACCAATTTCCATTCTGCCAGCCTTGTCTAAGGTATTGGAGAGGATCATGAAGAAGCGCTTGGTTGACTACCTGGAAGACAACTCACTGCTATCACCTTCTCAGTATGGTTTCCGATCTGGCTTGTCGACTAGTGACGCCATTCACAGTTTAACTAAGTTTGTTTCTGAAAAACTCGACGTAAACAAAAAGGTTATAGTAATCTTCATGGACCTTGCCAAGGCCTTTGACACAGTCTCCGTCCCTCTGTTGGTGAACAAATTGGAGAATATTGGTGTAAGGGATGCGCAACTGAAGCTTTTTTCCGACTACCTCACCAACCGATTCCAGAGAGTTAAAGTAGACGAATGGACTAGTAGTGATCTTTCTGTCGTGCATGGCGTCCCACAAGGCAGTATCCTCGGTCCTCCTTTATTTCTAACATTCATCAACGACCTCTGTGAGCTCAAGATGCCCAGCGGAAGGATCATAACTTTTGCTGATGACACAGCGCTTTTGTTTGACGCCGATACATGGCCCGAGGTTTACAGTTGTGCACAGATGGGGTTGAACTTGGTGTTGTCATGGCTGGCTAATAATAGACTCGCTCTCAATGTTGATAAGACAAAGTATATTTCTTTCTACATAAAAAAACCTACTTATTCACTCAATAATTTCAAAATTACCGCTCATTCATCCTCATGCATTTTGTCTCATAGTGCTCATTGCTTATGTCCCCATCTTCATAAAACAGATTCAATCAAGTACTTAGGCGTTATGCTAGATAACACTCTAAGTTTTCAACCGCACATAGATGCTCTTTCAGCTAGAATCCGTAAACTGATATTTGTGTTTAAAAATCTTCGTCATGTTGCGGACGCTGGCTTACTGAGATCAGTTTATTTTGCGTTATGCCAATCGCTAATCTCGTACTGCATAACTGTATGGGGTGGTGCGACAAAAACATCAATGCTGCGGATCGAACGTGCACAAAGGGCAGTTCTAAAGGTTATTAATTTCCTGCCTTTCTTATTTCCCACCAGAGAACTTTATGAGCGAACTGGAGTGTTAACTGTTCGACAACTTTTCATTTTAAATACGATCCTGCGCAAACACTCTCTTCTTACCTATAATCCTAATCTATTTGAAGGTAAGCGACGTAAACACGCAGTTTGTCCCACAACTCGGTTCCATACTGCTTTCTCCCGTCGACATTTTGGTTTTCTTGGAAGTTACTTGTACAACAAAATTAATGGAATTTTGTCAATCTATGCCCTACCCAAACAGCGTTGCAAAAAAACCCTATCTACCTGGTTACAAAAATTGAACTATGATGCCACGGAGCAGCTACTCATTGTTCCCTCGTAATATAAAATAACTTCGGGTTCTTGACTGTAACAAAATCCTTCCACACCCACACTCACACCATCATTCTACCTATCCTCACACCTCACCTGCACTTTACACATGCATTACACTATACAATTTTTATTTTTATTAATTAATTTTAATTGTCTGTTTTTTGTTTTTTTTTTACTTTTGTTTTCTCCTTCATCAATAAATCATTTGTCTAGAGTTTGAAAATGTACCACTGACCATTGTAATGTAAATTAGATTAAATTCGGGTTGAGAGCCTGGTGATCCGTCACACAGGGTATCCTAGTATGGACGCCAGTCTCTCGCAAAGGATCATATTTTATGCATTTTTGTAAAACGATTTAATACTTGTCTCTATGTTTATTACTATGTGAACCTTTGTGAAGAGAGAAATAAAATTATATTATATTATTATTATATTCTGTAAAACTTAGTCTCTCTCAAGCTATGTTCCATTTTTAACCGACTTCAAAAAAAGGAGGAGGTTCTCGATTCGTCGGTTTTTTTTTTAATCTATTTTCCCCGATTACTCGAAGACGGCTAGACAGCTATGAAAAAAAAAATATTTTTTAAAGGTTATGCTTTCAAGTTGGAGCCATTGTCATTTGGTCACGATCTGATGATGGGATCTTGGAGAAATCAAGGGAACTCTTCAAATATTATGGGCACATCTATAGCGATTTTGGTATTTTTATGAGCAGTTGACATTTGGCTATTGTAACTTGGATAAATTACAAACCAAACCACTAAAAAGTTTAAAAAAAAACTTTTTACAAAAAATACAACCTATTTCCAAACTACAAAGTGAAAAATAACTATTATTTCGGAAGTCGGTGTCAAAAAACTAAAATACTATCACCAAAGACACCGACTTCCGAAATTAAAGTTATTTTTCACTTTGTAGTTTGGAAGTCGGTCAAGTATTTTTTGTATAAAAGTTTTTTCATATTTATCTGGTTCGTAGACGCTATCTAGAATAGACAATGTGAAACTGTGCCTTAAACTCTAGCATTTATTGACTACGCACAATAGAGGAACCACGAAAATGTACATAACAATCACGAAAATGTACGTAACAATCGCACCAAAATTCGCCAACACGAAAAGTTCTATAGTGCAGAACCATCAACAGCGGAAGAGACCATTCGTACGGCAGCTAGTCTCGAAAATACAGCCAGGCTGGAAACCGGTATCATTGAGAAAATCCCGCTCAGCGGCCGTAGCAAAAGCAATAAAAAATCCTATAATCCATACAAAGCTTTACGGCGGCGCGTCGGTGCAATTTTTTCGTCCGCCAACTTTTTGTCTTGTAAAACACATGATATTTATGTTGGTAGAACGAGTTGGGCCAACTGTACCCGCCAACTTACCAAACCCCGTCTGTTTTTGGATATATTGTTTTATTTGATGCGAATCTCAAGTATTCGGGTTGTGTTGTCATTCGTCTTTGTTCGGATTGAAAGTTTGTTGGATATGTTTATAAAGTAGGTACAATGTTTGTGATTTATACTAATATTATAAAGAGGAAAAACTACTGGACCGATTTTTTTAATTTTTTCACCAATAGAAAACTAAATTATCTGGAAGTAACATAAGCTATAATTTATTTTCAAAAAAATTGAGATCCTTAAGAAAATTGCAATAATGTAACCCAAAGTAGCAAAATTTTGCCTATAAAATCTTTTATTCCTTGATGAAATAAACTTGAAACTTGGCACAAAAAGTACTAAGCTTGCATGAATTCAAGATAGTATTTCAATCATTAGATGTTGTGCACAATTTCTGAGCAGTAACATAACAAAAAGTACTAGGCTTGCATGAATTCACGATAATATGTAATGCTACTAATAGGATTTAGATGATGCAGACAGATAGTTTATAACCTGGATTAACACATAGGATACTTTTTATCCCGGTAGTACGTTTCCATAGGATAATTTCCGACTTCCACGCGAGCTAAGACGCGAAAAAAGCTATGGTTTGTATAAAAACTAGTTGTGTAACTTTTAAAAGGGAATCTTATTCATGTGTTAATAGAGTTAATATCAATTACTAGCATATACGTAGCGTTGAACATAGAAACCATTTAGCCATGAGACACTAGCTGAAACCACACTGTCCTAGCCATGCAAACCATGATGGATTATACTATCGCTACGCCGTAGCACCTACGTCGTAGCAATTTATGGCGTAGCCGCCTACGGCGTAGCAACACTACAATTCCTGATTCCAAGAAAATACTGAACACATTGTTTTTACATAATGTCAATTTATTTACATCTGCGTAGGTTCAGATACATAAAGCCTCCCAATAAAAGTTTCCTCAAACAAAAATCTGAATACGTCACTTATTTATCATCGCTGTACTTTGGGAACAATTTATAAGAAAATATTGTCGTTTCGAAAGAAAAGTCGTCAAAAGAAAAGTCTAGACTAAAACAGCTTCAAAATGTTTTTATCTAAAGTTTTTATAATGATTGCTTTCTCGTCTAAAATCAGTATACCCCTACCTACGATGATATGAACTACATAATATACACTTCACTTTCAAGACGTATTCAAGAATATCTCCTGCCTTTATTAAAATACTAGCGGTCGTCACGCGGTTTCACACGCGTAGTTCCCTTTCCCGTGGGAGTACGGAGATAAAATATAGCCTATGTTACTCGCTGATAATGTAGCTATCCATTGCTGAAAGATTTTTTAAATCGGTCTAGCAGTTTTTAAGTTTATTCGTTACATACAAAAATACAAATCTTTCCTCTTTATAATATTAGTATAGATTTAGCTCACTTTTTTTTTTTTGGGTGGGAAATTATCAAATAACTTCTCCCGCTCTGGGTGGAGCGGGAGGGCGTGTCAGACTTTTACTGACTAAAACCCACCCGTGTTCCTTCGGTTGCCCTGTTGCCGGGGGCCACGATGTCCCTTTCGGCCCTTATTCGCAGCTCCGGCAGAGATTTACCTCCCTGCAATTTTGGTAGGGGAGCACTGGACGTCATGAATCTACCTAGGTAATTTTCTAGTCTAATACGTACCTACATAACTAAGAGCGTAAAAAAATCCTACTCTAATTTGCCTATTCGTTGGATTACAGTGTATTCTGTAGATTGGTTGTGCAAATGCACCTAATTGTAATACCAATCGAAACACTACACAGTGATAAATATTGTACAGCAGACAAACACATCAATATGGAAATAACAAACAAACACACACAAACACACGTAAGTCAACTTACTACCGCCACATCACACAGACTTCCTAACAATTATGTTACAGCGTAGAAAATACAAAAGGTCTATTACTTGCATTACCTTTGTTTGAAAGCATAACAAATAAATAAATAAAATTCATTTACTCGTAATTCACATAACTAAATCCATAGAGTTCACAAAAATTAAAGTATTAAATACAATTCAAATAACCCTCATAACAAAGGATCTCCGTAAATGAGAAGAGATCCTATCCGCTACTGTCTTTAGAATTCCGTTGCAGCTGCCATGCATTCTGCAGATCAAGGATACAGTTTTCTTGCGGATGACGGCATGAAAGCCATCAGTGTGATACAGCACAAACATCCCCGATGCAGCACCAACATCACCCTGAAGATGTTATTATACTGGATGCACAGGACATCCAGCGATCTTTTTGTGTGACTGACCCACAGATTTCTCGTTTAAAAGCTCTGACAATACGCCGTTAACTCTGACGACTCCGACCGCTACTGCTCTGCGCTCCCTCTCAATATCCTAATCGTCTTCAAGACCTTCGGTAATTAAATGCCCCAGGTATCTAAATTTCGTGACACGATTTATGCACAAGCCATTTAAAATAATATGGGCATCCACCGTTGGCCCTAAACACCATAATATTCTGTTTTCTGGACTTTGTAGACAAGACCATGCGCACCAGCATAGGCCTCACATACTCTTAACAACTCTCCAAGACCTCTCACCGTCGGGCTCATAATGGTCCAAGTAAAACTTGAAGTTTCCAGATGATTGCATTCGTAGTGGCGGTTGAGTTACGATTCTGGTGAAGCGGATTTGAATACTTAATATTCGTTTCGTATGGTTGCTGCCAATCGTAAGAGCACAAAAATGTAGTCCGACTACACTGAGATCATCAGCGGTTTTGCTATGCATTCAATGTTCCAAGTTAAAAGTCTCATAAAGCAGCTGTCCTACCGCCCGGCGAGGAAGCGACTAACTATCGGCTATTTTCTCGCTCAAGAAACTGAAATTGAAATTGTTTATTCTGTAAATAGGATATTAGAATCAGTTTTACAAGTCATATAAAAAAATAAAAATAAGCTAGATGAGTTCGGCGTTTCCTATCTGACTAAACAAATAAAAAAAAATCTAATCAAATCATTTATTTCTTTGCAAAAATGGGTATAGTACATAGGTGTTTTTTATAATAAAGTTCTTCATATTTTACTGTCACATGGGCATGCAAAGGTTTACAACTCCAAACTAAAAAAAAAATCAGATCATTGGAATTACAAAAAAGTAAATGAAAATGTCAGTGTGGTCATAGCAATAAAAAATGAAATAAAAATAAGGCTAATTAAGCGTACCAATAATTATGTCAAATAGGGTAACAAATAACAGAAGAGACAAACAAAAGAGATGCTTATTTTAATAGTTGATCGCTGACTGTTCACATCGCCGGCGAGGACTCGCTCCACCAGTTTGTCGGTGAGCGACAAGAGTCATCAAAGATAATACTCGCTCAGCGATACTTGCTCAGCGATGCTCACTTGGCGGTCAGAACTCACGTCAAGAGACCAAACAGCGGTAATTTTACCCCGAGCGAGTGGTGCGAGTAATCGCCCGTCGCACTCGAACACTCGCTGATACCCCAGCGACAAAACTATGAAAACAACACCCATGACGAAAAGTTTGAACATTTTCGCAGCCACCATCTTGGATTTTTATTTTGACCTTACTATAGGCTTTTTTACCCTTTAAAACCATGAAAACGATACCCGTGATGAATTTTTTTTTAATTTTCCGGGTCGCCATCTTGGATTTTCATTTTGACCAAATTCACATTTTCTCTCTCTCTCATGCAGTACTCAGGCTGATGAGTACAATTTTATCCTACGTCACTGTAATCACTTTTTTTTTTCTTTTATTTTTCTGCCGTCATTCTCTCTCTCTTTCTTTCTCTTTGAATTAGAAGAATACAGTCGCAAGTATTAACACTTTTTAGCGTGACGATTTCTGAAAGTTCGCGTTGAAGAACTTCGTTCCAAAAAATATGTGAACCAAACCTTCGGCACCAATTTTACTTACCACGCAGCATCTATGTATCCCCCGGTCACTATTCAATGAGCCACAGATCCAAGATATATTCTCTCACAGATAATGCCCCATTGTTGGTACATACAATGCGTACATCACTCCTATCAAAATGTGCAATGGATTCCCGTCTGGCCGTCGATATTCAATATGGACGCATCATTTGATGTTGACTGCACGTACGAAATTGTTGGTAGAGAAATTTTGGTATTTGGCATGCATGCGCGCAGTAGTCTATTGGTTTAGATGGGTGAATCTCGGTGAATCTCTGTGAATGGGCAAAAATGAAATGCTTAAATCTAGCTGTATTTTATTTCCGTACGTAGTTGACTTCTTTGTTCTTAAAGTTTTTTTAGAAGGTGACTTAGATGAACGGTGAACTTCGTAACACGTGAGACAAAATTTTGTTTTTTTTCGATTTTTCTGCTGTTCCTTTGAGTTTTTCCTAATTTTCTTTTATCCTAAACCACCCCAGTAGTTCCGAAAAAAAAAACAATATTCGAGATTGCGAGAAATTTTCAAGTTTTTGCGAGACTAACACGACTTTCCTACCTGCGGCATACAATACAATTGAAGCAACAAACGTTTAAACTCAGCTTAGACGGTGCAACTTTTATAATTGTTTTAACATATGGTACCTATGCCAAAAAAAATCGCTCCGTGTAAATCAGCAGGCTTTAGATAATACGAATGGGCTTGTAAATAAAACACAAGACTTTTATCGAAGATTATGTGTTCCAAGCATTCCAAGATTACATCATCGTTAAATCATCTTATATAGTAAAAACCGGCCAAGTCCGTGTCGGACCACGCACAATGAAGGGTTCCGTAGTTGGGATGAATTTATCTCAAAAACAAACTTAACTTTGTAGTTGATGTTCTCCCATACGAAATGTATGGGAAAACATGTTTTTGCAACTACAATGTTAAGTTGGTCGATTATTACTCGTTAACTTGTAAAGCCTACTTAGCTGTGATAGTTTTTTATTTATTTATTTATTTTATTTTTTGGAAAACTTACAGCTAAACAGACACAATAATTAATATTTTAAACAAAATATAGCCAATTACAAGTTTCCACATGTAGTAAAGTTTTCCTTTTAATATCGTTATATAAACTACTACTGTGATTTTTTTCACACATCCAAAACCAACCATTTAGATAGCAGGGGGGGGGACACTTGACTCTATCAAAAATTAGCACTTAATATTTCGCAAACGGATCCCTGAATCTAAAAATGGTTTAGCCAAACTCACAATGTTTTTGAAGGACTCCAATGATACCCCAAATCAAGGGATAAAAAAAAAACACCATTTTATGTGTATGGGAGGTACCCTAAAAAAATGTTTTTCATAATTTTGTTTTACCACTTTGTCGGCGTAATTAATATGTATACTTGTGCCAAATTACAGCTTTCTCTAGTACTTAGGGTTTCAGAGCTAGACCGCGGACAGACAGACAGACAGACAGACAGACAGCCAGACAGACAGACGGACATGACGAAACTATAAGGGTTCTTTGTTTACTACGGAACCCTAAAAAAAGAAACCGATAAAACCAAGAAAATATTTATTTCTTTGGAAACTGATTTTGCTGCACAGACCTGTAATCCTATTTCTCTTTTACAAATTATACTGTAGAATAATAATACATAATTAATTGTTTACTTTGACTTATTTGAAACTCTCAATTAGAACAACTCATAGAAAAGACCTGTAAACAAACAATTTATTCCTCAAAGAAATAAAACATAAATGAAAACATGTCGTTTCGGTAATAAGCAATTCCAAAAGTTTGTCAACTTTCTAAAAGTATTTTAATTTATTTAGAATATAACATCGAACTAATCTTGGCCGAATAATACCTTTTGTAACCTATGTATAGTCAAGAGAATGATTTCTTAGCAAATTGACTATTAACTGGTACCTACTTGTTGACAGGCCTGCACTGTCCTCCCATACCTATTAACACTGTAATTTGAGAACATCGTAAATTTCATTTATTATTAAAAGAATAACCGTGGAATTTCTTGCCGGCTCTTCTCCATTGGAAACGACTAATTGGTACCATGCACCTAGCTTCTGACGCTTCATAAGCTCATGTAGATTTAAGTGAAATATAAAATATTTAGATTTTTTGATAAACTTAAATTATCTGTAGAGAATTAAATACCACAAGAATTATCATCATTACAATTATCTACAAGAATCTTTTGGCGCCTGAATGACATTGACAGGGGGGCGCTGTTGGTAAACCTTTGTGAAACTGTCACAAAAATTGTATTGAGAAAACAAGATGGCGGCATTAGTTACGAGTTTGGCTACGCGCCTAAAGAACTTTGTAGCGTTGTATATTCGAATCACAACTGTCATTATTGGACAGTCGTACTTATGACATGGCTAAAACACGATAAATTTACGAAGTATGTCGAAATTGTGAACTATTAATTTACCTTACGTAAAAATACATTTACGAAACGTACAGCACTACTATCCACAACACAATCTACCTACATTACTCGCTCCCCGCAAAAGAATCGGGGATACTACAATAAAGTGCATGTGATATAAACACTCATGTTTTTCAGCTCTGTATTAGGGAACCCTCCATTACGTTTGTTCGGGAACCAGACGGGGCCGCGCGTTTTTTGCTCGCGCCTGCCTATCTCTATAAATCTTTGTAAGTGCCTCGTTAGTTGCTCTGGTCAATTCACGTCCATTTTCTACGTTCTGATTTTTTATTCATCCAATTTGGGTGTGTTACTCTGTTTGTGAGAAATAGAGTCCGCGTACGGAGGATCGCTCTTTCAAATACATTTGCATTTCTTGAAGTGTTTAAAATATTTTTGAATTGAAAACTTCTTTAGGCGCGTTGGGCATTTTTGAGATGGGAAACACAATTGAACGCGCGACACCGTTACCGACACCTCATTTTTGTAAACGCGATTGTGCTCTTTATTTATATTACGTTACTGATCAATGTTCTATGCAATTATTTTTACTTTAAAAGTTTTGGAAGTATTTTTTTTTTTTGTAAATGCTATTGTGCTCTTTATTTAGATAAGGTTACGGACCAATGTTCTATACAAGTATTTTTCTTACACCAAGGCTCTTCCACAATCTTGTTAATGTTATCACTTCTGTCGGCACTCCCGGAGTGCCACAGTTTTTTTTTTGTGTTTTTTCTGGTAATAGTTTATAGCAAGCTTTTTATCGAACCTCAAATAATTCCTATTTTGCGACCCTGAAAATATTATTAAACAATAATTATAATGATCGCGCCTCTTTTTGTGAACCTCAAATTATTCCTATTTTGGGGTCCTAAGAATATTAAATAGCCAAGTATCTGCCACCAATTTGGATGTAGCGCTCGCTCGGCTCACGCGAGGTTGGTGACAGTTTTGTATTTATTTTGTAAAATTCTAAATTACCGCGCGAAATAATACAGTATCGTTGAATCGTGCGTGCATGCGTAGTTATAGAATTGTATCGTATTATAGAGTTTATTTACCCCACCCCTAAAAAATGCTAGGTACGCCCATGCATGGACATCCTCCGTCCTGGGGTGGACGGAGGGTCTGTCAGATTTCTAATTACCAAAAACACCCCGTATTCCCTCGCACACTTGCACCGGGAGCTACGGGGGCACTTAAGCACGCTTTAATGCAGCCCCCGACTGGTGCTAATTTAGCTTAGTTACAGCGACCAATTCGGTTTGCGCTTGGTTGGTCACAGTTCTGACCTAACCGGTTTGGTCGGGGTATCTTGGCTTAGTTACTGCGACCAACTGTGAGAAAAGGCCAAATTAATGAAAAATAAAATAAAAATCAGTGGCACTCCGGGAGTGCCGACAGAAGTGAAAACTTGAACAATTAAAAAAATACTTCCAAAACCTTTAAAGTAAAAATACTTGCACAGAACATTGATCCGTAACGTAATACAAATAAAGAGCACAATCGCATTTACTAAAATGAGGTGTCGGTAACGGTGTCGCGAGGTCAATTGTTTTTTCTCATATCAAAAACACCCAACGCGCCTAAAGAAGTTTTCACTTCAAAAAGTGTGTGAATCAACCCCAAAAACGTTTTCGAGGTCTATTAATTTAAAAATCGTTCATCATTACAACTTGAATAAGTTTTTAGAGCACCAGTAAAATATTTCCCTTAGTTTATTACTGTTTCCTTGTACTGCAATTCGAAGGCGATTATTATTTAAAAGCCTGTTCAATAAGCCAGCCTTATCCGTTCATCGATAGATCACTTGCTCTGAAAAGCACGTTGGAGTATGTTTTACGTAAGCCTTTGTATTCATAACTTTTGTAATGAGTATTCGTATGTGTATTTTATCTCTTTTACGATTTTTCCTTATTACATGGGACTTAAAGAAAATTGGCGAAATGTGGTTGTACTAATAGGTACACTCTGCCTAACCCTTCGGGAATTACTGGCGTAATTTTATTTATCACCAGATACGCCCCACGGTTTTACCCGCGTAAGTCTCAATACCGTAAGAATATCGAAATAAAAAGTATTCTATGTCCTAATCCAGGTCATGGTCTACCCATGTATCAAATTGGGTAGTTGCCTAGGTAAAAAAAAAGAAATTCTATTTAGTCCGTCTTTCAGATAATAAAAAAATACTAGACACGTATTTTTTACTTTATCATATTAATAAAAAATAACTTAGAAAACACGCATTAAAGTTGGGGAGTGGGGGCTGGTTACGTCACAACGTCGTATAAAATCTAGCAAGGCGTGACGTCATGCCACATTTTATCTTAATGTATTGCCGTAATCTTTTGATTACGTCAAAAAAGAAAAAATACGTGTTCAATATTTTTTTAAATCTACAAGACGGACAAAAAATAAAATTTTTGGACACAGGCCTAAGCCGTTTTGGCGTGAAAGCGTAACAAACAAACTCACTTTTGCATTTACAATCTTAGTTTGGATTTTTATCTGCCGTTTGCGTCCCACTGCAGGGTAAAAGCCTCCCTTCCCTCTTTCCACTTATCCCTATCTTCTGCTGTTTGTTGTCAATCCTTATGAAAACGATCGACTTCGTCCCGTCTCCTAAGCCTTTTTTTGAAGTGAAAACTTCTTTAAGCGCGTTGGGCATTTTTGAGATGGGACTAAACCATTGATTTCGCGACCTGTTACCGACACCGTGGAGAAAAAGACATCAACGCGTTGATAACCGCGGTGCGTGAAGTAAAGACATCAACGCGTTGATTACCGCGGTGCGTGGAGTAAAAGACATCAACGCGTTGGTTACCGCGGTGCGTGGTTTTTTCAAGTTTTCATTTCTTTCGGCACTCCCGGAGTGCCACTTTTTTTTTCCGTGGGGAAATCCTGATAGATACCCTCCGTCTGGGAAGAATAGAGGGTTATGTCGGACTCCTCCTGGTCCTGCTGCGTTGCCGTTTGCTGTTGACAGGAACCCACTGTGTGGTAATTTTAGCCCTCAGCTCCTCTTGCATGCGACAGATGTGGCCAGCCCAGTTCCATTTAAACTTGACAGCTGTGTGACCTACATCAGCAATTTGAACGCAATATAGAGTTCCTTAGGCGTGATACGTTTTAACCCCCTCCGTGGTCTAGTTGTTAGACCACCTGTCTCAGACCTAGAGGTCCCGGGTTCGATTCCCAGTGGGAGCAACACTTTCTGCTCAGTTTGGTTGGTGGTATTGCTTGTTCCAAGTCCACCTGGCTAGCTACCACCATCTTATTTATGTCTGTCACCATAACAACAATGTTAACAGCATTGTGGTGTTTCGGTAGTTAGAGGTAAGATAGCTAGTTCCTCTGTGGTTGGGGATTCCGGGTGAAACTCGCTTCCACCTTCAGCCTGATTATCACTTACCATCAGGTGAGATGCAGGCCAAGAGTGTCATTGTGGATTTTAAAAAAAAGTTCCTTCGGCGTAATATTATGTTATTATTGAAAGGAGTCCAAAATAACTCAGATCACATCACCAAAACATTTGGATTCGTTGCTAAAATCAAGTTACATTTGTATTTTGGTAATCAGAATGGTAATTTGTCATCATCAATCATTTACGACGAGTTAATTACACATCCCAGTTAAGTTAATATACTAATAGAAGACGCCTCTGAACCAGAATTGAGAATTATGTGTTAACTAGATTTTACATATGTTTTTATCTACTTAAAGACATTCCAAAACATTGATACCATTTTACCTAATTACTAACTCGTGACTCAATAATAACAGCCGCACAAGTCGATTGAAGTTAAAGGGAATACAGGACCTAAACACACGCGTAAGTTTTATAATGCTTTTAATTATATGATTTACTGCAGTAAACAAAGTCAGAAAAATATATGATATTTATCAGGATATATAGATATGGCGGAGTAATCGCGTAACAAACATTAAATAAAAAATAAAAAAAACATACAGACGAATTGAGAACCTCCTCCTTTGAGAAGTCGGTTTAAATCATCAAAACCACTCTCTAACTTCATATAATCCTATAGAATGACTATTTTATGCAATCATAAAATTTGAGGATTATTCTAACTTAAAGAGATAATTACTTCATATTTTGCAATAAATTACCTGCACGCTTGCCGTGGTCGGTTCGTAGACGGGTGACCATCCAATACATATCGAGACCCCTCCGTGCCTCGGAAAGCACATTGAAGGTACACTCACGCTCAAGCACACATATCAACTCGGAAAGGGATCGTCACCGTATCGCCGCGGTTCGTGAGCTTGTCCCGAGGCGAGGCGATTACGTTACGATTCCGATTTGTGTGCGTAGCAGTAGGGAGTTTCATACAAAGAATACTGAATGGCTCGAGTTGATACGGTGACGATCCATTTCTGAATTTATATGTGTGCTATTTCCTTTACTCGTTGGTCCCGGCTGTCATTCATAGATCTTTGACAGTCGTTACGGGTAGTCAGAAGCCCAAAGTTTGATAACCAATCTTACCAAGGGGTATCGTGTTACCTAGTAACTGGGTTGTGAAATACTGGTATTCAGCTGCATTCGGACTGGAAGCCGACCCCAAAATTATTAGGAAAAGGCTAAGCAGATTGATTGTAGATTGACCTACTTGCTAACTTACCTACAAAAAATGTTGAGCTATAAATCAGAGTGGGCGTCATCTTTAATTAATGCATAATGAGATGCGTTTGTACGCTTAGCATCAGCAAATTATAACAATAGCATTCGTCCCGAGTCGCAGGCAGTTCTGAAATGCACCCGCGCTGCGAATTACGATACACAATTTAAGTTCTTGTTCACGTATTACAATGCACGAGAATGGCAAGTACAACCTTCTTTAATTAACGTTTCTAAACTGCATTTGTACAGACAGGGAAATGCTACTTTATAGAAACTTTATACGGATGACAACGAACGACAGTTGTGATTTCAATACACGTTCAATTTAAGTTGATAGTAAATTTTCTAAACAATCTGACTGCAGATGATATAAGGGAGGTGGAGTACCTTTAGGTTAGATTAGTCGTGACCGCGCCTGCCACCGTGCCAGCCACCACGTCTATGAGTTAAACGTAAACAAGTGTGGAAGCCGATTGGCTTGTATTATGATTATAATACACATTAGAAAACGCTATGATGATGATGATAATGGTTTTATAAATTGCCGCCCGGTTGATGGCAATAGGCTTGCCCCCTATTACAAGGGACTTAAATATAGTTCGTTCGTCGTTACGCTGTGAAAAAATGGTCTAGCGCCTCACGTGTGTCTCCGTTCCGGGAGGGCCCGCACGGGTCTCCCGGACTGCTGTGAAACCAGCCTAACTGTCAAGTTATTTAAAAATGGAACTAACTTTTTACTTCGAGCCATGGCAACCAAGGAGGTAACTTATCAAAGATTTTATTTAAAGGAGAAACCCGTTTCTGGGCCTAACTGTTCCACGAATCAGATATGTACCAAAAAAATCGTCTATTTTGCTTAATTAACCCATTTTAATCTTAGCCTCAATAGCAATGGCCAAGTGTAGCAAAATAAGTAGTTTTCTATTTTTTGTTTTAAACAACCTTTGTACACCATTAAAACACTTATTTCGTTAAACATCACTAACTTCACAAACGCTGGCATTATATCAATAGAGCGTGCCATATGAATATAATCGATTTAGTGGAAATCGATACTGTTACAAATAATTAAATAATACTCCATTATTTTATTATAATTGTTTTTTATATTAAAATCATTGTAAAATAAAAAAAATCTGGAATCTAATTGATTTTTAAAGTAACCACCATAAAAAAATCATTAGAAGAAATAAATAATCGATAAAAGCGATTGCACCACGGATTACACTAGTAAACGGCAAATGTCAATGTCAACGTCTGTCAAATGTCATGTCATGTCATTGTTGTCATTCGCTTTTATTGTGTTTTTTCGTATTTCTCGGGATTTATTATTTCTTAGAACCTCTTCGAATACTGAACTCCGAAATTGATTGCCTTCCGACTGCCCTCGCTTGAACATTGGACGCCGTACCCTGCCACCCCTGTAGACCTTTGCTGGAAAACCAGATCTGTATAATGATCTTTTGAAGACTGGTTAATTAAATAACGACATCATGAGCCTGTACATTAATTTATTGCGGAATAGCAACAGACCGCTGCAATACAATAGGAAGGCAAAAATTGGAAGATGAAAATGATTCTTTCAATTTACAGGAATGGGTCGCGCCTCAAACGGTTAGTATCCGATATTTTTATATCGTAACATTTTTGTACCATGTAATTATTTAATGCAATCAAACTAAATAGTATTATCGTTTGTGTCCAGTTGTCTGTTGATAGTTTTATTTTATAAAATGATACCAGAATGTGCAACAAATTCATATTCGAAGCCATATCTGACATCGCCAATCCGGACTAAACCTGCATAGTTAATTACAGCCTATTCCATCTTCAGAGAGGAGGTCTGTGTCCCTGCAGTGGGAATGTAATCAGGCCGCTTATGTTTATAGATTGTGCAATCCACGAATACGCGCCCCACTGATTACTGTACTGTAAGTTGTACTTTAAGTACGGAGCGGAGCGGAGTGGGGCGCGTCTTCGTGGATTGCAATAGTGCAATCCACGAAGACGCGCCCCACTCAGTGGCACATTTGGGTATAGATAGCTATACCCAAATGTGCCACTCAGATGTTTCTTGCTAAATGCTAGTGCTAGACCTAATAGTCAAATGATAAATGTTTGTTTCAGGTACTAAAATGAAAATGAGTTTATCTGCCAAGCTTGCCGAAAACATGCCAATGCTGTATCTCTTGATTGAAATAAGTAGACCAGAAGAGAGTGAACAGACACCTATAGGACACTGATGAATGGAAGTGTGTAGAGAGGTGGACGGTGGCCTACAGCAAGAGCTGTCAACATCGGACTCAAACTGGATGTTGAGATGAAGAATAAAATCAAGCATATTAGTAATAGGATGTATTTCGTTTATATATTAGTCGACAGCTCTCTAAGTGGGAGGGATCCTATACTTCAATATTATTGCACCTGTTTTGTTGGCAAAAGAACGGTTGTTAGCCGTACCCACACGATGAGGAGAATTATGATAATTATCTTGGTTAGGCACGGCACCAGGGTATCCAAATGCCTTCTGCACAATTTCTGGATACTGTATTATTATATTACGATAATCCTAATGAAGAAAGTGATTAATAAAACCATTTATCACAATTATGTGTTTTTACTTTATTTTACTTAATATATTATTGCAATCTCAGATTACTGTAATATGAGATTGCATTAAATCCCCTAGTAGATACAATATTAACAAATGCCAGCCAGTAATGTTGTAAGTGAGCCTTGTTTATTAAATATAGTTTTCAGCTGACGTTTTCAGTAAGATCAATCAGATAAATCTAAAGGTCACTTTAGATTCCCCCCCCAAGCGCTTTTTGTGTACCTACCTAAAACCTCATCATGATAGACTGCAGGCGCTGCAGCACAAGCCTCAAACATATTTTTTTTATTGAAATAACTCAAATAATAAAAATAACCTAAAATGTAAACATTGTCTGATTTGACCAATTTGGCCATTGCTGGGAGACGTGAAAATTGGGGTCATGAATCCTTCCTAAATACTCTAATTTATGTCCAAATTCCAGTCCTGGAACGCCAGGCCCAAGTTTCTATGGAGTTTGGGTTTCTCCTTTCGAACTGGCTTAGCAAATAGAGTTCTTATAGTGCACCCATTTACAATAAGTACTCCTCTGCCTAAACCTTCGAGGATTAGAGGCGTGATGGTATATTAAAAACTTTTAATATTTAAAATCAGCTGTACTTAGATTAGATTTTCAGCGCAAGCAATTTTTTTTTACATCGTTCTGAAGCTCAAAACTCAAGTTAACAAAAGTACCTAATCAAAAATCTAATTCACTTAGATCTCAAAACTTGAATTTCGACATGTTTTTTTTTCTTTGCGCTATTATTCGTTTCTTACTAAAAACCCAAACCTCAAAGTAATGAAAATAATCAAACTCATTCAGTGATATTGAAGCACATTTACACAATAGGCCCTTAAAAAAATATTATTACCAGTTTCAAAAGGGTATTGTGATCTGAGGGTCGTTAGAAACAGTTGAAGTACGCAAACTAAAATTATTTATCATCTAGAATTAAACCTTTAAGTTCGTGACGGCTAGGCTTTACAAACGACAGATGGACTAAGCAAAAGTGGTTAACCGAAGGTTTTCATAATTTAAGTTTTGAGCTTGGTCAAACTTTAATTCACCATCGCTGCTTTGGCATTCACAAACGGTGTAGGAAAATAACGTGAGGAAACCGGCATATCCTAGAATCAAAAAATTTTAAGACATAATAATATGACACTCAGACTACAGCCCCGCGTCGGGATTCCACTGATGCGGGGCTATCGTCAGAGTGTCACATGTCCTTACCTAACCTAAGCTGTAGGCCTTTTATTTTACATTGTGTGGCCAACCGAATCTTTAACATAAAGCACACTCTCCGTTACTACGCCAATAACCCAAGAATAAGCCCAAGAAACATTTATACACTATAAACTTATACATAAAAAAACACAAATAGTTAATATTAAAAGCACTAACCCAATAATTATTATTTATTAAATATCCTCTCAACTGGCAAGATTTTAGTAGTTCTTGTGATTTCAATATTCAAATAGTCACTCTCCGAACATTTTAATTAATTGAGATACGATTCCAAATTCAAATTCAGTCTAAAATGTCAAAAGCTAGGCCACAAAGGTTCAGTTCAGAAAAGAACACTTAATAAAAATTTGTTCTTTATGGTAAATAGTTTAACCACAAAGGCCTGAATTATAAACGTTTTTCTGCTAATTCATTGTGAGAGGAATATGCAAGGGTTTTGTCTCAAGGGCGGCAACTCCGAGTCTTAATAGATTAGCGGGCGTGGTTGCTAGTGCTTAAGTAAGATATATGAATGATATGGGAGATTTACTAGCTATATTACTTGGTAGTTAGTTTATTGGAACTATTTATATTTGGTTGTTGCGTATTGTAAACTATGCCTGTTAGTTTGGTCTAGAGTGGATTTTTGTCACCTTCCTTATCAACTCAAATGCTTTTGTAAAAAACCGGCCAAGTGCATGTCGGACCACGCACAATGTAGAGTTCCGTAGTTGGTATGAATTTATCCCAAGAACAAACTTAACTTTGTAGTTGAAAAAAAAAATCTTTCATGCAGAATGTATGGGTGAACATGTTTTTACAACCGCAAATTTAAGTTGGTCGATTATTACTCGTTAACTTGTAAAGCCTACTCAACTGTTATAGTTTCCCTTTTAAATTCGTTATATAAGCTACTGCCGTGAATTTTTTCACATATCTAAAGCCAGCCATTTAGCTGGCAGGGGGGGGACACTTGACTCTAACAACAATTTGAACTTTAAAGCTTAATATTTCGCAAACGGATCTCTGAATTGAAAAATGGTTTTAACACACTCATAATGTTTTTGAAAGACCTTTTCAACGATACCCCACAACAAGGGATAGAAAAAAAAAAAAACCCCACTTTACGTGTAGGGGAGGTACCCTAAAAAAATATATTTTTCATAATTTTATTTTACCACTTTGTCGGCATGATTAATATGTATATCTATGCCAAATTATTATTTCTAGTACTAACAGTCTTGGAGCTAGACCGCGGACAGACAGACAGACAGACAGACAGACGGACATGACGAAACTATAAGGGTTCCTTGTTTACTACGGAACCCTAAAAAGCAGGCCAAGTTTGACTCGCGCCAAATTTGGTCTCACTCATGTGTCCTTGGTCGGCAAAACCGCGGCTCGCGAGCCGCATGCGGCTCTTTGGCATATACAGTGTGGTTCTGTCTGTACAAATGTCCCCTGCCCCGTCCCTTGCTCGAAAACGAGGTGCCAGCAGTTGTTTCAGCTGAGCACGTAGCTTTAAATACCCCGAATAATAATCAAGATGAAAATCTAAGTTTGATCCAGCCTGTCCCTTCTTGCTGTCCTCCCCTTAGCGACGCCCTAAGCCGAGGCTCGTACCCCACAAGGGGTGCCCTTAGCGAGCGTTCGCCTAGTTTTAATTTAGAATAGTTTATGTCCCTGGCTGAAGGCTTTAAGTGTAGAAGCTTAAGGCAACCACAGAAAAGTCCGGTTAAGCAGCCATGACCTCATAGGTCAACTGCGAGATACCCTAATCAGAAAAAAATAAAGTACAAATGTCGATGAGTGCGAGCGTAGATACGCGCGGGGATTGGGGTTTCGGTCAAAAAGCAAGATAATTAAGTTGTATTCAAAATACAAACTACATTTCAAAGATTTATTACTAAGGTATTTTCTGTATGTACCTTTGAAAGTTTTCAAGTCTTAGCAAGTTCATTTTAGGAAGCGCTGTGAAGTGAAAGTGGATGGGAGTTTTAAGGATTAAGAAAAGTGTATTGTGACTGTTTGGACACACAGAAAGGATTGGCTCTCATAAGAAATTTTACTCGTTTTAGTATTGATATTTGGCTCTATTGGCTAATGAGTTTGCCGACCACTGCCTTAGACCATAAAACACAACGGGAACAATAAATTTTCCATCGTAACGAGCAGTAAGTGAGCGAGAAGATGTAGTGACAAAAATTGAAAAGTGTATGCTGAGTTGGTTTGGGCATGTTGAGAGGATGAATGAAAGGCGACTAACAAAATGTATTTACAAGGCTGATGTGAAGGAAAAGGCTGGTCGGGGACGTCCCAGGGGGACATATACTGACCTTATTGGTGATGTTCTTCAGAAAGGCCAGGTGCGTAGTACTCGCAACCGGCATGCGTGTATGACCAGATGTATGAACGTAAACGAGGCAAAAGGAGTATGTCAGGATCGTAGCAGGTGGCGTGTTGTAATTTCTGCCTACCCCCATGGGAAAAAGGCGTGAGTTTATGTATGTGTTTAGGTATGTAACGAGCATTCTATGAATATTTCAACAAGATTAAAAAGATACAGCTGTGAAAGATAAACAGACAAACAGACGGCGTAGGCTTAGATAAAGGGTTCCAGCCAAATCAATGTATAGATGTCACTGAAACTAGTAATTGAACCAGAATATACAATGCAATCCTAATTAAAGCCGATTACAGTGTAGCGGTTACACCGCCGCATACGAACTACGCATCATAGACATGACGTCACACAAATCCTGCATCGCGCAGTTAGAGTTTACCGAGCGATCGACATACATACAAGATTTCAACTTCAAACCGATGGGCAGTTGCCCGCCAGACACAACAACCGTCTGGTCGGAGGATCCTCCCTTTTCTATGGTGGATGAGTGAACTTTACACCCTGTTCCTCATACCACTAAAACAGGAACATTTCTATGGTAAGCATGAACTTTACTCGCACAAAAGCGCGATCAAACACAATGATGTTGAATATTTGTTCAAATTGATGTAATCCACGGCTTTATATTTGAACGACCGAAGTTAGTCGCGTTCGATTAGGACAGTGCTCAAGACCGGCTCGTCGTGAGGTGTCTCCCTCTATAAACATACGTATAATGAATAGCTTAAGACTGTCTTTGGTACGAAACCCTTGTTTTATTACAGTCGAGAATGAAAAGGATAAGCACAATTTTGTACCTATTATTTTTTCGAATACGTACCAACTGACAACAACATAATAGTTAGTTGTATATTGTACATAGTTTAAATAATTTATTAATTTAGAATGAGAAACACCGGTTGCATTAAATAAACAATTTATTTAAACACAATAAAAATTAAAGTGGTGGCACTCCGGGAGTGCCGACAGAAGTGAAAACTTAAACAAGATGGCATTGGTGGAAGAAAAATACTTGTATAGAACATTGGTCCGTAACCTAATCTAAATAAAGAGCACAATCGCGTTTACAAAAAATAATACTTCCGAAGCCTTTAAAGTAAAAATACTTGCCTAGAACATTGATCCGTTATGTAATATAAATAAAAAGCACAATCGCGTTTACAAAAATGAGGTGTCGTCATGGTGTAGCGAAATCAATGGTTTAGTCCCATCTCAAAAATGCCCAACGTGCCTAAAGAAGTTTTCACTTCAAAAAACTTCACTGACAACATTGTGAAGGAAATGGCACATTGAAAGATTACATTAAAGTTCAATGTAAACTAGAACAGACACATCCACGATGACACATCTTTAGTTTGTAATAGCTTCTCTTATTTACGTTGAACCTCAATGTGTATTATAGTTTGACCAATACCGCCGTACCGCGCCTTAGGAAGGCGCGCGGCGAGACGGGGGAGCAGTGCAGGCCGCTAATTCGTCAAAGCTCTCGGCGCACGGCGTCCCGCCCGCCGCTCATTGGTCAACACTGCCCCCCGCCTCGCCGCGTATTCCTAAGGTGCAGTACAGCGGTATTGGTCAAACTATAGCTATGATTTGAGAAATGTAGGTATTATTGCTTACTTTACGTTCCGCGAGTCTGCGAGTGTACTGTAACGTCTATGGGACGTGTCGTGCCTAAATGTGTAGTGAGAGCGAGAGGGAGGACACTAAAGCAATACGTAGTACTTGTATGTTATTCGTATATTACTTAAAATTCAACATTATATTTTATAAAGATATGTATACTATTCGATAGCTAGTTTCCTTCTACTTTTCCATCAAACCAAAACAAATTCCAATTATATTTAAATATAAATTGTCAAAATAGTTCGAATGCTGAGCTAGTTCCTTACCAGCCTGCATGACATAAGGTTGCTTCTTGCATAAAACCTTACAGTGCTATAGCGCGCTCAGCCGTAATCTATATAAGGTAGATTCTACTTAAGAAAAAAAATTAAAAAAAAAAACACTACAAAGTGAAAGATAACTTTAATTTTTACGAGCCTATCACCTATTTTATGCTGTTTTATGAAAACAATCACCGCATATTCAATTTTGAAACTAATTCTGAATTCGCTTGAGACATCGAATGCAACCACCATCGAGTCATTTTTCTACCAACCTTGAATAGTGTAAAGGCGAAGACTGACTTGTAACGTTTGTTTGTAATGTATCAGTAATTCAAGGCGAGCTTGGTACAAAACAACGATACACAAGACGTGGCAAACGCTCGCTTCGAGCACAATTAAATTTTCGTTTCTCATATTTCCGTTTCAAAGGAATTCACGAAACAGCCGACAGTCGAATGGAGGATCCAGCGCTCGAATCGAGCAGCTCGGCTCGCTGCACTGACTACTGTAACACGTTACAAAAACTCGATACATAACAACCAAACGTTACAAGTCAGTCTCCGAAGGTTCTCTTTTGCAGACAACTCTTACAGTACCGATACTTAATCCAGTCTTTCTTATTTCAATCTTAATTTAGCATCAGTCAATACCATGAACTCTGCATAGTGGGCGATATTTCTAACATTGCTAACAACTCCATTCAACTTACACTGTTAATGTAACGAACCTGTGGGCGTTTATTTCCACTAATCCCTCCACCCACGAGACACTCAAATGTGGACCTAAGGGCCGTCACATAAAGGCTTTGTTATAAGGCTTTTAATTTGAGCTTTTTTGGCTTTTTTTTTGCGCTTTAGTTGCGTAAAATACATAGGTACGTTTCACACGCGGCAAGTCACGTCGGAGCGCGTCAAAGCGCATTTTTGCGTATCCTCGAGGAAGCGATCAAGCGAGTTCTTATCGGTAGGGCACCAAAATATGTAAAGAAAGAAAGAACATTTTCTTTTATTTACTTTATAAAAAAAGAAAATTATAATAACAATAGCAATACAGGTACGCAAAATTCAAAAGCTATTTTCTCCTTAAATATTGATACATATTTTATGATGCTACGAACGTAGTATAAATGAAACAAATACTATTATGAAATTGTTTTTTTCTCAAAACTGCCATTTTTATTTCTCGAGAAAAAGCTTTTGAATTTTGCGTAACTGTGAGGTATTTATGCTCGTCAAAGCGAACAGGAGCGTGTTCTAGCGCCGTCCCCATAGCCCCATACTCGTGTATCAATATAAAAAGTTATTTAAAAAAAACCAGCCAAATGCATGTCGGAACGTGCACAATGAAGGGTTCCGTAGTTTGGATTAATTTATCCCAAATACAAACTTAACATCGTAATTGAAAAACTCACAAACAAACTTGCATTTGCAGTTAAATGTAAGTTTGTACGCACAATATTGAGAGATTTACCATGTTATTTTAAGACCATAGACTTTTTATAGGTTTTCCTGTAATCTTTGAGTGAAGAACCATTCTCTGTATTTTTTCATAATTTTAAGCTCAGTAGTTTCGGAGATAAGGTCAATTTTCATCGATTTTCTTAAATATCTTTAAATGTATTAACTTTCAAATTATTTTTAAAAAAATTGAGTTCCTCGCAATAAGGCCTTTCATTTGACACGGTACAGTTTGCAAAACCTTTGTCTTTTTTTCTTGTTTGCCCCCAAAAGTGACCCCAATATTCAAAATTAATTTATTTATGTTATACGTCCGTGTTTGGGTTACAGAAATACATATGTGTACCAAATTTCAACTTAATCTTCATTAGAATCGGAGCAAATTGGCTGTGACAGACGGTCAGACAGACACACGAGTGATCCTACAAGGGTTCCGTTTTTTTTCTTTTGAGGTACGGAGCCCTAAAAAGGCAAAAAAATGAAACTAAGATATTAGACTTAAGCCGAGTCCTATTTAAAAGGGATCGGCGCGTCCATATGTCACTTTTGATTTGCCCTAGATCCGGGGCTGGCCGACAGAGGGCGAGTTCCGGTTTTCCAAAAAAAAGTGACATATGGCCTCAAATAAGACGCAGAGTACTCCTTAATTTAATTTAAACGTTATTAACAGATTTAAATCTATACTCGTTCCTTCTCGCCACGATAAGACGTAGAGAAGTATAATGGTCCTATCTTAACCCAGCAAAGACATCTCCGGAATAATAAGTATCAAATTAACTATCTCATGCCTCCCACGTTTTAATGACGCTTATTATTCTCAAAATTTAATTTAGCGTAAACACACAAATTGAATTAAAATCCGGATATCAAAACATATTTTGACGCTACGATTCCAAGACAGTGTGAGCGAACCCTTACCAAAATATTAACTTCAAATAGCAATACTCATGGATATTGCCAAAAATATATCGTTTTAATATCTTACGTACACTTGGGATAAGCCATCGCCGATAATACTTATAAGTTTCATATTAACTATGGACGAGCCCCCAGTGTAGCTAAAACGTTCTTGAGAAAATAAAAGTAGCAATACTTTACGTTTTCAGAAATTCCTCTTACTTGTTTATTTTATTTGGAGCAATATAATCTAGTAAATTGTTTTTCAATCCACGAGAGTATGCATTAATGAGCAGTTCTTAAGATGGCCCTAGAGAGGAGTAAACGTTTTAAATTCGAAAAACTTATATTGCGCAGTTTTTTACTTTTTTACGTTCTGGTAAAGTCTCTAGAGTCAATATCAATTATAATAAAATTTCAAGATTGCTTATGTTACCTACGCTAGCATCATCTTTGTTCATACACTTCATCCATATTTTATTTAATCTGCATCTTCTCTTAGTAGCCTCAATTCACATCCAAATCCATACATTTACGTTTATTTCTAAATGAAGTTGTCAAAATCAATATGACCACACGCACCTTTTTTTTTGGGCGAGAAATTGTCAAATAACTTCTCCCGCTCTGCGCGGAGCGGGAGGGCGTGTCAGACTCTTACTGACTAAAACCCACCCGTATTTCTTCAGTTGCCATGTTGCCGGGGGCCACGATTTCCCTTTCGGTTTTATTCGCAACCCCGGCAGGCATCGGCCCTAGCGGACCCCGTCAATTTTGCTGACATCTCTTTGAGGTGCACGTGGAACACTACGCGCCATCGACCCGGGCTTGGTCCTTATCGGACGGCGAATTACCCATTGCTCACCGTCCGCAAGCCGACGCCTACGGTGGCTGGAAATTGGTTCGCGATTCCCGATGCCCAGGGCAGACGCCCTGGGCATCGGGAATCGCGCACCGCCGCTGGAGGAAACCCTCTTGCTGCGGTTAGAGGAGTGAAGGCGCGAATTTTGCCTCTCCCTCAAGCGTTCCGCCTCCTCCTTCGCGAGCATTACTGCTTCGCAGAAGGAGGTGACGGCCTCCCATTTTCTCTTGTTCCGTACCATGGCCCGAATCAGGGCCAGACGCGAAAGATCACCACCGCCGATCGTCTCCACGAGGACACGGCGATGCTCCGTCCAAGCCGGGCAGACCTCCACCGTATGCCCCACCGTGTCCTCCGGGCGATCCACACAATGGTGACATCCGGGCGTTTCCTCCCGCCTTATCCTGAACAAGAACCTCCCGAAACAGCCGTGTCCGGTGAGGACCTGCGTCAGGCGGAAGATGTGGACGTCATAGCACCTCTCTTGCCACTCCTCAAAGAGGGGTCTTATCGCCGCAATTGTGGCGTGCCCAGCGCTGGGTTGCGACAATCGCACTCTCCATGACGCCATGAGATCCCGCCGGAGCTCTGTCCGCTGTGCCGTGATTTTTCGCGGCAGCGGAGTTAAGCCCCAGCGTTTCACCTCCTCGCGCCACTCCCAGATGTGCGCGACCACATGCCTATGGTCTATTCCAAAAGTATTTGACGAAAGTGTCAACAAACCCTGTTCAGGTTAAATTCTTACACAATCACTCACTAAAGGGAATCAGTAACACATCTATCTGTATTGAGAAGGTTTCGACTTTATATATCATGCTAATTATAACTCACACACTACACACCCTCACTCTTCACACTCTCACTCATACTCACAAATAATCACACGTAAACGCGCGACTTGGCCCTTTTCTATGCATAACGCTCACTCATTTGCAAATCATTCACTCTTTCATTTTTGTATAATTTTAAATTACCCGTTTATTTTATTTTTCTGCATGTTTACATTGTCTACATTCAATTGCATAAGATTTGATAAGTGGAAGCGCGTAGTCTCCTAACACAAGCAATTTCTTGCTTAAAACATTGTATCTAAATGCCTTTTGTAATTGAAATAAACATTTTTTTTTATATCACTATTATTTTCAAAAAAAATTGTTTGCATAACAATATTAAATTTTGATTTAAAAGTCACGGAGGAAATTGATTTTTTAAAAATTACCTCAATTGTCTTTAAGGTGATTTAAAATTATAATTTCAAGTTAAAGTATTCAAATAAACAAATCAAAGCACTCAATTTGTAATTGGCACTACAAATTGGTATCCACAAGTACATTTTCTAATTCATTGTTTACATTTTAATCATACTTTTGAAACAGACATGCTCAATTTCACACCTACTACATTTTATTAGGATTCTCCGCGACTTCATCTATTTTTCGTCCAGCCTAAACAACAAATAAAACTATAAAAAAGTATCAAAGTTGTCCCTCTGAGAACGGTGAGCTCTGGTACATTTTTAATATATTTTTTATAAAAAAGAACAAAAACATAAAAAGGTATGTCACCTTTGAATATTGGACACTGAATAAAAAAATAGCAACCGTTTGACATATTTTCATGAATTCTACGAACCTGGTCTTTGCGTACGTTAGGGTATAAAACATCGATTTAATGCTTTTAAAGTCTGGATTTAACAGACATTTTATAAAATATAATAACTCAAGACCTAGAAGAATACACAGCGTATATATGCCTAAAGAGAAAAATGTTATACATTATGTATTTACTCTCATGATGTCAATTGGATGTACACATACGATATTTAAATACAATCCATTTAGGTACTGATTAAAATAAGGTATTAACATGAAAAAGCTTATTAAAAATGCACTCTGAGCCGAGTTTACAATATAAAATAAAAAGCAAAATATAAAGGACATTAAGCGCTAATTGACACGCATAAAACTGATGTCAATGCGTCACACACCGTTCGAATAATATGTGCGAAATTCGATACAGCCGTAGGCTTTATTGAATTTAAAATTAAAGCAATTTTAAAATTATTACGCGGTTGGCCACTAACATTTCGTAAAAGCGGAAAAACGAAACACTAAAATTATTTTACCACGGCGGAATTTAATCCACCTGTACAAAATGAAGCCGTCAGTCACGCTGGGTCAGTAAAACGCGCAATAATATTTCCACAGTAGTTTATGTTCGACGACTTCACTTGTGGAAGTTGGAGGTTTTAAAATAACATTAGCAATGTAGTGAATTAATCTAAATTCTATTGTCAAATGTATCAACATTTTAAAATGTAAGCAGAATCACTGATGGTTTACTCCGCAAAATCATTTAAATAAAAAGCGACTCTTGCCACGACACAATAAAGTGTAATTCAGGTCGTACAGCGCTAATTCCCTACAGTTATATTCACCTAGAAGTTGCCTCTCTTTCTATCGCGTAACTCTTATATCTTCTGCCTACGTTACGCCCACTGAATTCGACAAGTCGAGCCCGCCGCGTACCTACTTGTAGCTTCATACCTAAAATACGGAATGAACCATCTATATTCATCTGTGGCAGAATGCAAATAAGTACATCATGTGACTGAACAATTTCAAATGAAGATTAAAAAGACCAACTAAAATGTTTCGTAAAAATCCACCAATATATTTTCCACGCTTAAAGGATATTTGTTGAATTTATAGAATTGCTTGTCATTTCGACGGACGGATATTATTCGATATCTTTATTATAATGCATGGATTTCCATTTTGTAAGGTAAACATAAAAGTTGATGAAGCGCCCGTGTGACAAGGGTAAAAGTCCAAATGTTGACACCGCGCGCTATGACAGTTACTTTTGACAGGTGACAGTTGGCACCAATATGGCGGGCAATCGCCATTTGAATAATATTTTATGGTGATTAAACTTTAGTATTTGCCGTTAGACTTAACCAACAACATTTATAAAAATATTCTGTCCGATTGATTGATTTACTCTTATAGTGGAGCAGTCATGCCCAATGGTGGTTTGGTAATACAACAAATATTTATAACATCGATGTGTGAACAAGATTTTGTTGCGTAACCTCTTAACAGAATCCTTGAGTCGCTTTGACCTGCAACCCACGGTTGATGATAAACTAAATCTTGGATATAGAGCAGAACTTTAATCTTGAATATCAAGCAAAGTTTAAAATAGGCAATATTCTTAAAGACGTACAATATCGTTAGTTTAAAACAAGTGAATATAAACGACGCCATTCCTGTACAGCGGGGCTTCATTTAGGTGCAAGTTCGCTCAAATATGGGCAAACTTTGGCAAACTCCGACACTACTCTACGAAAATATGGACTAAACGTTGTAGGTACATTACCGAAGTAATTACTTACATCACTATAATATCTCGAACTTGTTACTAAGAAAGTGCCCTTTTTCATCAGAATTATATTCTTTGTATCATCGTTTATGCGATTTAGAGTTTTGAAAGAAGTGTGCCCGATGATATTGTCCATCGGGCAAAAATGACTTACTTCCATACAAACTTTCATTTAGGGGATGATAGTTTGTATGGAAGTTCGTCATTTTTAACCCCTGTAGGGATGAGATTTTCAAAAATCATACCTTATTGCTCACATATGTTATACAGGGTTATTGCTTATATATACGTTGGCAATCCGTTAAGGGGGATGAGAGGTCATTTACAACCAAATTACCACTGATGACCCCTATGCCAATGTCTACCATTTTCTAGTAATTTTATATTTTAAAATGTATGAAGTAAGAATATAAAATGTCAAATTACGCGAATATTGTTGACATTTGCATAGGAGTCAATCGGCGTCATTTGGTTGTAAATGACGCCTCCTACATCTCCCTAATGTATTGCCGACGTATAACCTAATTGACCCTGTATATCAGGGTGACTGGTTACGTTTTACATTTTTATATCATACATTTAAAAACAGAGAAATTACTTGAAAATGGTTACGTATAACCATTAATCCTGTATATCCGGGTTATTGGGTACATTTTATATTTTTTACTTCACACATTAAAAATAAGTCAAATTACTCGAAAATAGTTGACATTGGCATAGGGGTCATAACGGGTAATTTGGTTGCAAATGACCTCTCCTACATCTCCTTAACGCATTGCCGACGTATAACCAATAACCCTGTTTACAGAACTCTTGTGCAAAATTTCATGCTTCTAGACCCAGCGGTTTAAGCTATGCGTTATCTATCAGTGAATAAATTTTGGATTGCTATTAAGGCGCTGACAAGAGGAAAATATTATAATTATGCTAGTCTTAAAAAAAAATTGCCAAATCTATATAATTATGTAGTTTAGTAGTTTTTAAACTAACCTTTTACCTTCCAATCCAAAATATCGAAGTATTTAAATAATAACAAGAACGTCTTATTTAAATGCAGAACTTGGTTGTTTTTTTTTTTCGATTACTCGTCTCATTTTTCAAACTGTTCGATGGAAAGTAGTAAGACTTTCAATGCCAAATAGCTTGTCGATACGTTGCCAACTTGCCAACCGTAAAGGCATACAAAATTAGGCTAAAAATTTCTTGCACCTTTAATATTTTAACCTTCCAAATGTAAATACTGTAATTTAACTTAGAAGTAATTAATGGTGGTGGTACTTTCCTGTTCGAGCCCTTTCACAAGGAGCCACTACAGCTGAAATGTTTTTATTTCCATCGTTTCAGCCCAAATTAAACCGACTGTAATTACGGGTAGTCTCGCGAAATAAACTCGGTCTACGATTTCTACATAAACGAATCCCGAAATTTAAAAAAACATTCTTCATTATTGGACGGTGGTACCTACACTATTCCAGCTGGGTAATTGCGTAATTCACATAACATAACATAACATCACGCCTTGTTTCGCCGAAGGGTTGGGCAGAGGTGTACCTGTAGTAGGTACACCCACATTTCGCCAGTTATGTTTAAGTCCCATGTAATAGGGGGCGAGCCTATTGCCATCAACCGGGCACAAATCCAGACTCCGGGCTGCTACTGAGAAATTCCAGATAGAAAAACCCAATAACACTTTGACCGACCCGGGAATCGAACCCAGGACCTCATGCTCAGCAGTAGCGCTTGCGACCACTAGACCAACGAGGCAGTTACTAACAATAACTGCGTAATTCACTAACAATTCAAATTCAAATCTATACATATAATAAATCTGTTGAAAAGTCGTTTTTGTACATCGCTAACATTTCCAAAAAAAATAGCCAGGGTGTTAAAGGACAACCAAAAGAACCCATTTCCGGCATTTTTCGAATTTTTGCCTGTTTGTCTGTTTATTTGTTCGTGCATCATGTAAAATGTACGAAAGCAATGTAGATAACTTTTATACATAATAATTGTGCGTAACTTGAAGTAATATTTAGTTTTTGTTTCATTGCAATCCGTTCACTCTATCAAAAGATATTTGAGTTCCGGAAGTAAAGTTAGGGTTAGGCGCACTTGGTCCCACACTTTGTATCACAACTCACGCAGTTGAACTCCAACGTAGCTATAACTTTTATACACAGCAGTTGTGTGTAAATTGAAGTAACATTAAGTTTTTGTTTCATCGCAATCGGTTTATTTTTATAATAATTGAATTATATATATAGTGTTTCAAAAGTAAAATATTATCACAACGCCATCTATCGAACTGAGACTGCACGCAGTCGATCTCTATATTCGATAACTAAATTGATCGACAACGCCATCTGGCGTTGTGCGTTTGACGTCATTTTCTGAATCGCGGTGTTAAGATTCTCCGTGAAAGAATGACCGTCACTGATGTCCGCCACGCCCCCATGCGGACATTTTTTAGTTTTGTAGGAGTCATAAAAGTTCTGAGTAGTGTCTAAAAGTAGAAAAAAGGAGTGTGTAAAGGTCTTGATAGTATCGTCCATTTTATCTTCCAAAAAGCTTTTCGAAACAGTTTTGGACGTTTTGGTTAGGTTTGGTTTTCGGTCTTAATTTTGGAGTACGAAGGAAATAACATTACTTGCATTTGAGTCAAGTAGTTTTATTTACTTCGTAGTTTGAAGATCGTCTCATTCATTTGAAAGTTGGTGTTGTTGAGTCATTTGAACAGATGATTCGAATTTGAAACTGTCCGCTAAATAAAAATATTCTAAAGTGATGGATAATCACCTAACATTTTTGAATTTATTTGATTTATTTATTCGTTCAATATTTTTCTTGAAAATACCTTCTAGAAAAAAAGCAAATCTTTCGCAACGTAGCCGAGATGCGAGAAGGGTGAGACTAAGTAGGTCTCAGGAATCAGAAGAAGATCATGAAGTGAGACTAACAGCAATCCGAGCAAGGCAAGTCAGAACTCTTGCGTCAGAAACGCCTACCCAGAGTGAGTCTCGACTTAGTATACAGCGTTCTCTTACGGCAGCTTCTCGATCACAAGAGAGTTTGGAAGAAAGCGAAGCGAGGTTGTCGGCTTACCGAGAGCGCCACGCCCTCTCACGTGAGTTTGAGACTTTCACTGAAAGGGAGTCGCGCTTAAGTTCGCAAAGAATTCTGACCACGACTTTGCACTCCCAAGAAAGCAAAGAGGAACGCGAAGTGCGGTTATCGGCTGACCAAGAGCGTCACACTCTCTCATGCGAGTACGAGTCTCTCTCAGAGAGAAAACGACGATTAGTAACAACCAGAAATAATTATGTACGCGCGCGGTTGAACGATGAAAGTTATTTAGCATCTGAAAGGGAAAGAATAAGTGAAATGCGACGAGCAGAAACAGCAGAACAGAATCAATCTCAGCTCGGAGTTGAACGAGCTCGATACCATCTGAACAGAGTTACCTATATAACTAGCGACGCTGATGGGTCTTTGGAATATGATGTTTCCCACAAAATAGTTTTAAAAATCGGTGTACCAATAATTCTCCTCAGAAATGTATGTCCTCACAAACCTTGTAACGGCACTCGGCTCAAAGTCACAAATCTGCAGCAAAACATAATCGAAGCTGATATCTTAACCGGTTGCGACGCTGGTGATATTGTTTTATTCCAAGAATACCTATAATTCCTAATAACTTTCCTTTCTCTTTCAAACGAGTGCAATTCCCAGTCAGTCTCTATTATGCCATGACCATTAATAAAGCTCAGAGCCAGACATTATCCGTTGCGGTCCTAAGTATTGGATGCTTTTCCCATGGTCAACTATACGTAGCTGTTTCACGCGTAAACAACCCCAATAACCTTTTTGTGTACGCTCCAGAAGGTTCTACAGCTAACATTGTATATAAAGAAGCACTTGCATAAAGAAAATAAAATGAATTGGCGGTATCCTCCAACAGCGCTTCGCACTAAAAAACACATTGTTAAGTTCCGTCATCCACGCGAACAAAGTCGCGAGCACAGCTAGTTCAAATTTTTTATTTCACATAAACCTACATGGGCACTTATGAAACGTCAGAACCTAGATGCACGGTTCCAATTGGTCGTTTCCTATGGAGAAGAGCCGGCAAGAAACTCCACGGTTACTCTTTTAAAAATAATTGGCGTTTACAATTTTTTTCAAATAACAGTATTACTAGGTATGGAAGGACAGTGTAGGTCTTTCAATAAGTACCAGGTACTTAACAAAATAGAAAATGGTCAACAGGTCTACAATCCACTAAGTCTACAGCGTTCTCACATTCACAAAATAGAAAAGAATCTGTACAAAAGATAAATAAATTAATAAAAGTAAAAACCTATTTTTATAAAACGCAATTACATGATTGCTATTCATCATCATCAGCCTATAATGTTCCCACTGCCGGGACACAGGCCTCCTCTCTGTGAGAGGGAGTGGGCCGTAATCCACCACGCGGGCCCAGTGCGGGTTGGTAGATGTCACATGTCTTCGAATTTTCGGTTCTAGGTCATGCCGGTTTCCTCACGATGTTTTCCTTCACCGTTTTGAGAGCAGTGGTGATGAAATAATTTACACAAAGTAAAGCGCCTGTCTGGGTACGAACCTACGACGTACAACTCGTAAGTCGCGGCCGTTACCACTGGGCCACCACTGCTCACTGCTGGTTGCTATTACAACTGTAATAAATCTGAATAATCCTTACACACAAACTTATTCATTGTAAAATTTTAGGAAAATCGTCTACTTTTACAATGTTTATAAATATGTGAGCACCATGTATCTATCACATGATTAATTTATCCGTCGTTGCTTCATTTTAATTATTTTTACCTATTGTGGTATAGTGATTTTATTCTAGGTGCATCGTCTTCACATATAACTATTTAACTAATGTACCTATAAAAAATATTTTAAAAGAGTAACGATGGAGTTTCTTGCCCATTCTTCTCCATACGAAAACTACCTTTTGGAAACGGCAAGTAGAATATATTTTTTTTTGTAAATTTTTACGTTCAAAAGTGCCATTTATGGGCCTATTTGAAATAAATGATTTAACTTTGACGAATTTTTCAAACATTTGAAGCAATCCATTCGGAATTTATTTTAAATTCCTTGGAATTATAAAAGAAAGTGTAACGTAATTGGGGTGCAGAGAGAACTTGTAGTAAATAATAGACGATCATTAGGAAAAAATATCGTTAAGTGATTGATAAGAGAGAAATTGATTGCAAAAGATTTAATTTTCGTGTCAGTTCAATAGTGTTTTCTGATAACGCCCTGCGGCTAAGAAATTGATTTGGCTTTCTATTTTAAAAATATAGAGAATGTTTTTTCTTGATATCAAAACTCGAATTCACTATAAGCTCTCTGCTGTTACATGCCTAGTTTTGGTCTAGTTCTAGGCTTAGACGCCCTAAGGGGTTACAATCTTCTACACGTCTTAGTTATTATTAATTTAAAGTTACTAATTTAATATCACTGACTTTGATCTTTACACTCTGAGGGACACTAACGCCCATAGGAGTTATAACAATAAAACTTATTTTGTGTGTCGTTCAATGTCACTGATTGCGTTAAAGGTTACTAGATATCTTCATTAATTCTAATATAATTTTCTTAGAATAAAGTTTCTAATCCTACGCAAATGGGTTACATAAAATCGTCTGGTCTTTTTGTACTTGGCAAAAGATTTAGTAAAAGAATTATTTGGACCATTGATTCCTTTTGGATTATTGATAACCTACCTATACTCCATCGAATAAAATTATATTAACTGTTATTTTATTTAAGTTTAAATAATAAAATTGGTAAATATTTTTTTTTTACAAAAATTCAACCGTCTTCCAAACTACAAAGTGAAAAATAACTTTAATTTCAGAAGTCGGTGTCTTTACATCAGTATTTTAGTTTTTAGACACCGACTTCTGAAATTAAAGTTATTTTTCACTTTGTAGTTTGGAAGTCGGTTGTATTTTTAGTAAAAAAAAAAAAACACGCTTTTTAGTGGGTCAATTTGTAATTTATCTAAGTTACATTAGCCTAATGCCAACGGCTCATCACCTTTTACAAAATATTGCTTTCCCGATTCAGAGAAGTTCATCGTTGAGGAATTCTCCTGGGACTTCACCATCAGCTCCACTTCTCCATATGCATTGTGACGAGCATAAATTGCATTGCAACCATATTAAAGTAATCGAATCGCAATCCGTGAAATACTTATTATTGAGTAGTTCCGGTGGCTATTTGTGGTCTTCATCATCAGTTACACTTAACAAAATGGTGCTTTCCAAGAGCAACTGCACGAGTTACTATAAAAAATACCCAAATCGCTATAGGTTTGCCTGTAATATTTGAAGAGTTCCCTCGATTTCTCTAGGATGCCATCATCAGATCCTGGTTTGCTTATCATGATACCATTTTTGGAATATCTCCTTTCCAACAAAAAAAGAATCATCAAAATCGGTTCATAAACGACGAAGTTATCCGCGAACACACATAAAAAAATATATATACAATATACGGTCGAATTGAGTAACCTCCTTTTTTTGAAGTCGGTTAAAACTATTAACTTACGTTTTTCTTGAAATGAGATAAAATTTACGAAAACTATAAGTTAAAGCTTACAAACACAGTTTTACTGTTTTCATAATGATATGAAAATGCGAGAGTGAGCTTATCTAGTTACGATCCTCTGCTTAGCTATTAAATTGTTGTCTGTGTTGACCCTGATATTAAGGCTTGAATTCACTAATTAAGTGTACACGTGCCTTCCAAAGTATCCTACCTGCCAACCTTGTTTTATTATTATATTAAGATTTCACAATACCTCAGCTCAAATTCACTCCTTATCTCGCCCGCACGATACCGCTCGCGAACTGAGCGAGAGCGAGATTGAGCGGCGGGGAGAAGGCTCCAAGGCGCCAATAGTTTTGGTAATTTCTTTTTACGGCGAATTTAAATGGTTCAGTAATAGTAATTAAAAAAAAAACATAGTATCAACTTTATAGTTAGTTCAGTTATTATGCAAACTTACATGATCTAATTTAAAGTATTTTTTTCAATATCAGTGGTTTATAGTTCGGTTTGGAGGTAACTTTTTTTTTTTTCTATCAAGATAATTTTATGGAAACGTGTTTTCGTCAACGTCCTCTTTACCATAATATTTATTTAAAAATGAATGCTGCAGTATTTTCGATTTAGCGGAGGATCATGCTAAGCAATTTGAGGTATTATTATACTATAGACTCTTAAAAGATAGGACTGAGATGAATACTCGGTAAAAAAATATTATATTCGCATAAATCTGTGTCTGATCTGATTATCAAAGTAATCATAGAAAGTCTTTGATAGGACATCGCCCTGACTACCAAAGGTGAATAAAGTTTTAGTATAGTAGTTTGCCTCGTGTATATTAAGTGAAAGGACAGCCATTGTGCTCGTAAATAAAACATAAATTTGCTGGATTCACAGCGTATTTTATATATCTATTTGAAAATACTTTGGAGACTTCCACGTAGCTATTTTAACATAGATACATACATACATAAACTCACGAATTCTTCCCATGGGGGTAGGCAGAATCTATAGAACGCCACCTGCTACGATCTGTTTTAACAATTTTCAGAATACGTGTAACACTAAATGCTAAATGTTTAGAAATGGAATATCACGGGTGTAAAAAGACGCTTAACGAAGCTGAGAGTCAATTGTTTTTCCCATCATTATTATCATGTTTTGTGTACTAGACCAGCGGTACTCTAAGTGTGTTCCGTGGAACCCTAGGGTTCCGCGATACCCCTGTAGAGGTTCCGCAAGAATTTAGAAAAAAAATCAAAACACCTCTCTCTGGTCACTGGTCGAACGTTTTGACTCCGCCCGCCGCGCGTATACTTGTGAGCGCGCAGTCCCTTTGATAAAAGCCGCCTCTGAATTAGACGCTATAGTTGTGAACAAGCGAATTTCGGCTCTAGCTTCAAATACATAAAGTCGAGATTGTTTACAACGCATTTTTTTGTATTTCTATTTTTATTTCCGCTTTTTGTTTATCAAAGGCGCCGACTCGAGTATTTTTGAGAATGTGCGAGTTCGAGTCTAGGACTAAGTATAAAAGCGGCGAACGCGCGTCGCGCCTCGTCTATCAGTTGACGATTAGCGTTCGGAGCGATAAGTTCGTACCTACCTACTTACAAGCTGGCTAGCCTGCTGCCTGCTTGTAAGTTCTACTGCCTGCTGTATTCTGATTATATCAGTTTTGTACATTTCTTCTTTGGACTAAACTTTGTCTCATAAACGCAGCAACGATTGTGCATTATTTTGACCCCACCATTCTGACGTGTAACATTATTAATAAAGAAGAATGGAACGTTGGCTTAAAGGTGTTAAACGTGTTGCAACAACATCTTCTAATGACGCTGAATGTTCAAAAGCAGTACGCGCGGAGAATACAGCAATTACCGATCCAGACGATGATGCCACGACGTCAAGCTCCACGGTTTCAAAGACGAAAAAAAGGAAGTATGATGAATCATATATCATTTTCGGATTTGTTGATTCCAACGGCTCACCTCTCTGCATGTTATGTAGTAAACTGCTTCCTAATAGTTCCATGGCACCTGCCAAATTGCGCAGACATTTAGAAACTGTACACCCCGAGTCTAAAGACAAGAATAAAGAATTTTTTGTTCGTAAAAAAGAACAGTTATTGGAAAGTCAAAAAAATATGATGCATGTAACACAAACTATCAATGAAAAGGCCACGGAGGCATCATATTTAGTTAGCTATCGCATTGCACAAGCAGGTGAAGCGCACACTATCGCTGAGAATTTAATAAAGCCATGTGTGTTAGACATAACAAAATGTATGCTCGATGAAAAATCTGCAAAGCATCTTTCTACTGTAACGCTATCAAACAATACTGTTTCACGGCGAATCCATGATCTGGCAAGCTACGTCAAACAAGAACTAGTTGCACGTCTACAAAAAACACGATTCGCCTTGCAAATGGATGAGTCAACTGATGTCACTGGTCTGGCTATCTTGCTGGTTATCGTGGAGATATCCATATGAACGTTCTTTTGAAGAAGACATGCTTATGTGTTCACCGCTGCCCACAAACACTACCGGGGATTTAAAAAAAAAAAAAAAAAACATATTTTTAAAGAAAATAATCTTAGTTGGAACGATTGCATTGACATTTGTACAGATGGGGCCAAGGCGATGACAGGTAAAACAGCAGGAGCAGTATCACGAATAAAAAGTAAAGCGCCTAATTGTAGTTCCAGCCATTGTATTCTGCATAGATAAGCACTTGCGATGAAGCAAATGCCGTCAAATCTAAAATTAGTTATGGATGAAGCGGTAAAAATAATTAATTTTATCAAATCACGACCACTACAATCCCGATTGTTCTCATTATTGTGTGAAGATTGTTCCGATTGTCTTTTATGGCGGATATCTTTCAAAAACTGAACGAATTGAATTTATCATTGCAAGGTAAACAGACAACAGTGTTCCAGGCCTATAACAAAATAACTGCCTTCAAAAGAAAATTAGATTTTTGGATTATTTGCGTTGGTAAGAGAAAAATAGAAAGCTTTACGTCACTCAGTGAGTTTGTTAGCGATAACGACTCAGAAATGTTTCAAGATGATGTGTTTGAAGAATTGGTTCAATATCTCACTTCGATGCGCGCATCTTTTGAAAAGTATTTTCCCGAAGAACAGAATACAAAAATGAAGCTGAATTCATGGATTCATAATCCTTTTTTACCCAACTTGCAAAAACCCGAAAGTAAGTCAAACGAGATATATGAATCTCTTTTAGAAATGTCATCAGACACAAATATGGAGTCACTTTTCAAAACGACGCCTCTCCTCTCAACGATTTTTGGTGCAGAATCCGTGATGAATATCCAATGCTTGGCAGAATGGCTCTGAATATTCTTCTCCCGTTCCCAACAACATATTTGTGCGAAACAGGATTCTCAACCTATGCAGCCACGAAAACAAAATATCGCAATAGACTGGACGCCGAACCTGATATGAGACTTCAAATGTCTTCTATCAAACCATATCAACCAATTGATGAAAAATAAAAACAGTTTCATACCTCCCATTAGTTAAGATTTTTTCATTTTTAATATCTTCTACGTACTTGCTATGTGGTAAAGTAAGTAATAATTAGTAACTGTTACATTGTACTTTTATTATGCTTATATAATAAAGAATACACTTTTAAAAACTATTGTTTTATTGTAGGGTTCCGTCAAGTATTTTGCTTGTCAAAAGGGTTCCGTGACCAAAAAAGTTTGAGAACCGCTGTACTAGACCATACCTGGGAACCTTCTGGTTCCAACCTTTTCTGACGTCTTTTTTAAGAAATAATTTTTGAATGTTATAACGTAACTTTAAATACCCCCACAACCTCTGTATCCTTGCATGCACCCATAAACACACTGGTTTTTCACACCAAAAATAAAAGTCGTATTCCAGCAATTATTTTTGTGGTATGCTACATAGTTTGATGTACAGAATGCGTAGTTAACGGATATGTGATGGGTCTTTTACACCCGATACTCCCGGTAGGCAAGTACTTCGGAAACCCAGTGATCGCGACGATAGGTCGTCGGACTGTATAACATCATATATGGAATTAAGAAAATTACAACGGTGTTGGTTAAAAAAGCAAACATGAGATTAGGACGTTAATAAAACACGTAGCGCAGCCGTGTGTGAAGACAAATAAATCGTCAATAACAATAATAAATAATTTAATACAAAAATAAATAAATAGATTGACCTACACATATTATATTCAGAGAATAAATAAATAAGTAATAACACAAATAAATATATTAACTAATACTGCTGCAAAAAAAAATAATAGACAGATAGGACATAATTTAAATATTCAGTAATAACCTTCCTCTCTCCTACTTATTTAAAATTTTGCTGTGCCCGACAGGGTCCATAATTGTTTCAATTTATTTTTCCCTACCACCTGTATGTGTACATTATGGATTGCAATAAAGATAAAGGCGTGCAACAGCTGACTGGTGTGGCCTGGGGGCACGCGCTTGGCCGTGAGGCCAGCTGACCGCCGCTGTCCCCGCACCCCTCGTTCACTGCCACCAACGCGCGGCGATGTTGAAAAGAGCAGTTCTCAACACCCAGGTACCGTGAAATCGCCAATAACACCAATGCGTTACTGGCCTTTCTTGGGAAGCCGGGGTGGATCAAATGATCGATTTTCCGACCCGTAAGGAAAATACGCGCTTGTATGTGGACACACTCTGTAGGTACTTACAGTCGACCGCGCCTCAGTGGTAACACTTTGAGATGGCTTAAGTGCTCGGTGACACGACGCCGTCGCTGCGCCACGTAACGATGTAGACTGACCCACCGCCGCGCCGCCACCGCCCCGCCGCCGCGCCGTCGCCGCTTAATTTTCCTATATCAATCTACAATCCACGGCGGCGGCGGCGGCGCGGCGGCGGTGGGTAGCGAGATGGCGACGTTGCATATACACAGCTTAGAGGCGCGGTGGCGGCGCGGCGGTGGGACGGTGGCCGCGCGGTGACGGCGAGGTGGCGGCGCGGTGGGGGCGAGGTGGCGGCGCGGTGGCGGCGCGGTGGCGATGACGGCGTGGTGGCGGCGCGGAGGCGACACGGTGGCGGCGCGGTAGCGATGCGGTGGCGGCACGGCCACGGCGTCGTGTCGCCAAGCACTTACGTAGTACGGAGCTCCGATAGAATACGAGGTCAGCAAATACTGGTTTTCTTACCATTAACGTGCGGCCTATTGTACCTATTATAAATGAATGAGCAGTATAAGGCAGGCACTAGGCAGTCAAGTGTTGCTCATTACTGTAGAAGTTGGGAAGATAGTCAATGATACTGCTGCGTTTGAGGTAAAAAATAAATGTATTTAACGGACCAAAAGCTATAATATAAAGGAGCGAGGGAGCACACGCGATGACCGCTAATCGAGTACTAATTGCTAAATTGGTATGAATTTATAAAGTTATGTAAACATGCTTAGTTGTCGATAGTGTATGGTTTCACCGTACATGCTCCCGGGCCAAAAAGTTACACATCTTCTAATCTAAAGCGACATGTTTTAGACATAGGTGACGTAGATACGTCTCGTTTAGGGTTAGTGCCCTCACTAGTTATATTCACTTCACTGGGCTGACGGTCAGCCGTACTCTGCTTTCGCGAGAACACAACACTATTTGCCACACTTTGTGATAGAAGTTCCACGGAAGAAACTGCACGGCACTTTCTCCATAAGAAGTATGACGCCAATAAGACGGCTACGCCCAGCAAGCCGTAACAAATAATATACTGATGAATGTCATGTGTAGACAGAGAGTAATCTGGTAAGTTAGTATTGGCAGACTTCAGTTGTTCTATTCGTTCTCCCAGATCCACTAATGTGCTGTTCAGTGGATCTTCATATGCGATGTAGTGAGATAATGATATATTAACCATATGGTTTAATTCTGCTATCTGAGGGGTCGGAATTTCAGAGTTTGATTTAATTGTGTTGGCTGATAATACAAATGCATGAGAATACAAAGTAAAATCTTTACTTTTTATTACGCATTTCGGACCTAGGTCAATAATTCCGACTCCAGTCACCTGTTTAAAGGAAACTTGATCTTGACATATAATCCTCACTGAGTAGGTATTGCAGCAAAAATACATATACCTCGATGGGTCATTTAGTTCGCGCCAGCTGTCTTGGCAAGGGGATTTAATTACAACGCATTGCTTTAATTTGTTATCCCGTTTGCAGAATTTTTCATCGATGCTTAAGTGATTAATTGGTTTGTTAGCTTGGCATAAATATGACTGATCATTATGCAGGCATGATTGGAGCTCCATAAATGACATTGTGAAGAAAGCATCTTTTTTCAAACTAATAGCCACGAACTCCGCAGCTGGTAGGACGCTAATCATATCATTTTGAACCTGCTGAGGAACTGGTATGATTTTATAAATCTTGTAGCTGTCTCTGCTGGTCAATGGAAAAGTAATCTCAAATATGAAGTATTCTTCCATCATTCTCGCTTTTACCTTCAGCATACTGTAAACATGTTTTAGGTCAGATTGTAGGTTGTCCACGGGCAAGGTAGTATCCTTTGTTAGTTGTCCAGAAATGAACTGTAACTCACGCTGTAACTGATCTGGAGTTAACAGGTGAGGGTTGAATTTCCCGTGGTAAATATCCGTGATGATATCTAACAGAGTATCCTGGATCCTTTTGAGGTTTTGTAGCAAGTTGATAGTTGTGACTGCCGACAGAGCAAAGTCTTGCGTTTTAGCTAAACCTTCAACTTCTTGCTTAATAGCAAAGGCAGCATTATCCAATTGATTCAAATGTTTGTTTATTGTTTTATGCTGTAATTGGATAGTATGCTCGGTTCTTTTTAAAACGTTGTATTCAGCCTCAATGATAGAGGTCTGATTTCTTAACAAGTTATTAAGATGCCCCTGGTTTTGTTTTACAAGCTGTATATCTTTTTTGTACTGTTCGGCGAATCGTTCGTCTAATACTCCGAACAAGCTATTGGCCACGTAACCGATACCGTTAATGAGTCCGCGACGCTGTCTGGTGCTCACATCAAAGTGCTGATTTTTCATAAGTTGATTATAATGCTGTATTTCTTTGAAGTCGTGATTTAATTGAAGCGTTATCATATTACAGTGACTCTTATCGTTTAGGGATGCACAGAGCCTTTGTAAATAGTCCAAGAATTTCGTGGCAGCCGTATTCCCTTCCCAATAAGGGCTCATATCATAATAAACAATTAGATTCCATTTGTCTCGAATAACTTGCATGTTGTCTACCGACTCGAAATACAGCGAATTGTTGCTTGGCAATGCTGATATGTTAAAAGCTGCTTGAGTCGATGCTATCAATGAAATAAAAAAGATTAACGACATTGCTAACGCTACAAAGTTAGATTTGGATTTGCTGCTTCTAATCCGCACGTCAGGCTCTTTCAAGGTGATGTTATTTGCTTGACTAACATTTTTGTCTTCCGTGTTACTTGAAGCAGGCGGTATCGGCAAGATTGACAGTTTCACAACCGGCCTTTTAATTATTCCGCTTTTTGTTTTTAGGGTTACTACCCTAACTAATTCATCTTGACCGGGATGAGTTTCTATTACTCTCTACCCATCATCCATTTTCCAGGTGGCAGATTGTCGTCCTGGATGGTCACTAAATCATTGATGGTAATATTCCGCTCAATGCTTCGCCATTTGCTTCTTACGGATAACTGAGTTAGATACTCCGCTCTCCATTTCTTCCATATGTCGTTTACTATTTTAGCTGATAAATACCATCTAGTTCGAGCATCTGTATCAGTTTCAATTATGGCAGTTCCGCTCCTTCCGGTCAAGAAGTGAGCCGGAGTCAGAACATTTAAATCTTCGATATCTTCGGATAAGGCACATAAAGGCCTAGAGTTCAAACAAGCCTCCACCTGTGCTAAAATAGTACTGAACTCTTCGAAGGTTAACTTTTGTTCTCCTATTACTCGCTTGAGGTGATGCTTTAAGCTTCTAATGGCTCGCTCCCATATACCCCCGCCACTAGGCCAAGATGGGGCATTGAAGTGCCATTCTATATTTAAATCTGATAGCTCCGCGAAAAAGTTACGATCATATTCATTTTCGAAATCGTGATAGCTTTCCTGTAGCATTCTATTGGCGCCCACAAAATTCGTCCCGTTATCACTGTAAAGATGACGAGGCGCTCCTCTTCTGGCTGCCATTCGTCGTAATGCTGCTAAAAACCCAGAACTACAAGCTCTAAATGGACAGCTTTGGTCGCTAGACAAATAAACAGTGCAATATATCCTTTAGTGGTCTTAATTCCACGTCCCTTGTTACTTTTAACATCTACATAACCTGTATAATCCACTCCAGTGTGATAGAATGGTGGGGCGGAGTTGCTTCTAGCTGCGGGTAACTCTCCCATCAATTGATGCTGTATTTTGGGCTCATGTTTTCTACAGGTAACACAGTTTCTCACTTCTTTCCTTACAGCTTTATTTCCAGCAAGAATCCAGTATCTCTGTCTAAGGTTAAATAAAGTTAATCGCGGTCCACCATGAAAGGTGAGCTGATGAGCTTGTTGAATTACTAGAGTAGTAAGCCGACTGTTATGAGGTAATATCGCAGGATGCTTCATTTCCATACTCATGTTTGCTTTGCTCAACCGGCCTTTAACTCGTAGAATTCCCTCGTGATCAATAAAAGGATTAAGCTTTAATAGATTGCTTCTGTTACTTAATTTATTGTATTTCCGTAATGACATTATTTCCGCTGCAAATTCTGTCCGTTGTATGTATTTTATAATGAGCAATTTTGATTTTTTCAATTCATACAAGGTAAGAAATTCGGGTAAGCTACTATGCTTGCTTGACATGGCTGCCTCTTGCTGAATTGTATTGTTTTGATTGCTCGTAAAAGCCATGCTACTATTTTAGTAATTTTATTGAGTGAGCTGTACTTAAGTAACAGTTGTAATATGATGTGGTCCTTGCTATCATTTTGGACAACATTTACTTTGCTTGCTGCTGATTTTCCTTTGATTTCTTGATCAGTGCTAAAAATGATTTGCTTGGCTTCAAATTTTTCGTCAAACGATTTCAAGACCTGCGGTCCTTCCCACCAAAGCGTTTGACTAATTAATTGTGAGGCTGAGATGCCTCTACTGGCTGCATCTGCTGGATTGTCCTCAGACTTAACGTATCGCCAGCAGCTTGGTTTCATTATTGTTGTTATAATTTTAGTCCTATTCGCAACAAAGGGTTTCCATCGGCTTGATTCTCCTTGCAGCCACCCTAGGACCACCATGGAATCCGTCCATCCATAAATACTAATATTTAACTCACTATAACAACTAATAACTTTGTCCATTAATTTCGCTAATAAATAGGCACCGCTTAATTCTAATCTCGGCAAAGATATGCTCTTAGAAACAGGTACTAATCGAGTTTTAGCAACAACTAGTACTACTGATGTCTCATTTTCTTTCCGTAATCGTGCGTAAATGACTGCTGCGTAGGCTTTAGTCGATGCGTCACAATAACCATGCAGTTCTATGACGTCATTAGGTTGATATCCTATCCAGCGCGGTATTTTGCATTGATTTAAGTATTCCATGTCCGCTTGAATCGTTACCCATTCCGCTTTGATATTTACAGGAACTTCTTCATCCCAATGCATTTTGTTAAACCATAGCTTTTGGAATATCAGCTTTAGCTTTGTTGTGAGTGGTGACAACCATCCCAACGGGTCGAATACTTTTGATATTTCCGATAAAAGTAGACGTTTAGTTACTTTTGCGTTCGGCTTAGCTATGCTGTATTTGAAAGTAAACATGTCGTCACTGGAATTCCAGCGAAGACCTAATGTTTTTGATGTACTTTCTGATTTAAAGTTAAAAATTATATCGCCGTTGCTGCTGCTGCTTTTTTCTATATTTTGAAGGAGTTCTGGATGATTTGCGGACCATTTTCTTAGTGTAAAACCTCCTGATTTCAATAATCTGTTGAGATCATCGATAAGCTGCTTTCCTTTTTCTATGGAGTGTGACCCATGGACCAGGTCATCCATATAAAATGACTCTTCTAGTATCTTCGCCGCTTCCGGAAAGTTTCTTCGTTCATCCGAGGCTAGACGTTTCAGAGTCATCATTGCTAGAAATGGTGCTGATTTCGTTCCGTATGTAACGGTGGTAAGGTTGTACGTTTGCAAAGGTTGATTTGATGCATACCTCCATACGATTTGCTGATATTGCTGATCTTCTTCGCTCATCAATATCTGCCTGTACATCTTCTCGATATCCGATGTATAAGCAAAACGATATTGACGCCACTTCAAAATCAGTTCTTGTAGGTCCTGTTGTAAATTTGGGCCTTTATTCATCAGGTCATTAACACTATATCCGCTTGACGTCCTTGCTGACGCGTTGAATACTACGCGTAGCTTCGTAGTTGCTGATTCTGCTCGTTGCACGGAATGGTGCGGTAAGTAACATGATAGCGCTTGTTTGTTATTTTTGCCGTTACTAGGTACCATATGTACTAAGGCAAATGTACTCACTTATGAATGCTTTATATTGTTCTGCTAAAATGGGTTGTTTGATAAATTTTCGTTCCATATTCTGGAACTGTGCTACGGCCATCTCTTTTGATGAACCCAATTTTTCATCAATATCGGATTTTAGTGGCAATCTTACTTCATACCGCCCGTCTTCACGACGTTTTGTTGTAGATGAATAGAAGTCAACACATTCTTGATCTTCCAATGATAATTTCGTATTTTCGCTTATATCCTCGATCTCCCAAAACTGCTGAATATCGTGAATATTATTCATGACGACATTGCATTGAAGTGATGACATTTGGCCACCGCCGTATATGATCCATCCAAGCTGTGTTTCTTGTAACACAGGTTGCGATAAGCTCTCTCCTTTAATCAATCCTCCTAATAATATCAAGCCATTCACTTGAGCGCTTAATAATAAGTCCACTGGACGGCTATGGTTAAAATATGGATCAGCTAGTTTCAGCTTTTCTATGTAGGACCACTTCGATGTGTCAAAGGATTTATACGGGATATCTTTTAGTAGGTTGCTCATGATAAGTACGTCGGTAGTAAACGAAAAGTCGTTATGTGTAGAGAAACAGCTTAGTGTGACCACACCGTTACAGTTGTTTTCGACTTCTCCTACTCCGAATATCAATCCGTTGAATTTCGATCTTCGTAATCCTAACTTCTTCGCTGCACTTTCTCTTATTAGAGAAACTTGTGATCCAGGGTCAATGAGAGCCCTTAAGATATGATAAGATCCATCAATCGCTGCGACTTTAATCAAGGCTGTAGCTAACAAAACTTCATTCGTTCCTGGATCAGTTTGTGTCACATGCGCAATAATTGCGGCATTGTCTTGCGGATTTGGGTCAGCTGATGTTGTTGCAACGCTATTTGATTGCGATATATTTTTTGAGCAGGCGTCATGTAAAACGGAGTGGTGATTTCCGTCACATTTGCGACATCGCCTAACGGAAATGCATTGCTTGCCATTATGGTCAAATAAACAATTTTGGCATAATTTTAGTTTTGCGGCTGTTTTCAATTTCGCTTCATTCGGCAACTGCAAAAATTTTTCGCAATTGAACATGGCATGTTGTTGACCGCAAAATTGACATTTGTTGGTTGACACGTGTAAGGCTTTTAATTGCGGCTTGTTAAACTTATTGGCAAAGTTGTGCCGTCTTGCTTTTAGATTTTCAGGAAAATCGTTACTTGTATGATTGTTTGATTTCGGTGATGCTTGATCTAGCTTTCTGCGGGATGTTTCCAGGCTCGTAAATTTACTTTCTAAGTAGTCCAAAAAATCCTGCAAAACCGGTAGCTCTCTAGAATTTTTAAGGGAGTCTATGTAATCTCCGTAGGTTTCGCTATCAAGCTTCTGTGACAATAAATGCACGAGAAGCGGATCCCAGGTGCTGATATCAATCCCTAAGTTCCGTATGGCATGTAAGCTTTCCAGCGCTACGTCATGCAGTTTTTTAATATGACCTACTGTTTGATGTTGCATATTAGATAAACCTAGCATAGTATTTATGGTTGATGAAAAGATGAGCTTTTTATTGTTATACCGATGGTTTAAGATTTCCCAACAGGTATCATAGTTACTGGAACTTATGGGAAGATGCTGAATAAGTCTTTCTGCTTCGCCCTTGACCTTTCCTTTCAAAAATTGCATTTTTTGCGCTTGCGACAAGGTAGGGTTGCTGTGAATAGCTTCAGTAAAGAGGTCCTGGAATGACGTCCAATACTGATAATTTCCTGAAAATACAGGGATGTCCATTTTCGGTGTGGAGTGCTCTCTGTGTGATACACTCCAAAGCTTTTTGTTGATCATTCTCTTTAAATGGATATATGATCGCTCATGCTGTGTATAAGCTGCCTCGTAATCATCGTCCTCTCCACCTATCTCGCTATCAATCTCCCAATGCAGAGAGTCAATTTGTGACCAGCGTGCTTGTAGAGTTCGTAAAGCGTCCTCCATTTCCCACTTTTCTGACATGGAGTCTAGGTCGATAAAACCCGCTGATCTCTTGAACGCTTTAAAATTCGCTGCTTGTTTACGTATCATCTCATCTAGTTTGCTAGTGGAGCCTCGTGACTCCATGGTACGTAAACTGCTGACTTTTCTTGGCTGCTCATAACCCGATGGCCCTGCTTCTTGTTCGGCTTCTTTTTGCTCCTCTTGTGTCGCTTGAGTACTCCTAACGGTTCTCAAAGGCATTAGCTTGCTCGATAACTGCAGGCGTTGTTCGCTGATAAGAGATTTGGCGGCTGTATAATGCTTGCTAACCTTTTCATGCTCAGAATTTATAAAGTAAGTATGATCTTTAACCCCATATTCACACATAGCTAAGTGATTATTCTGATAATCTGACCAATACTTCTCTAACATCTCTAATCGCCTTTTGAAATAGTCATCAGATTTCCTATCGACGCTATCCTTTTTTATGTTTATCGGTATTTTCCGAATTAATTCGCAAAGTTCAATTTGTTGAAAATAAAGATCCTCCATTTTGCTGCTAGTTAGGTTTTGATATAAAAAGGAAAGATCTTACTTGAACAATCCTGGCTTTTGACTGCTGCTGGTTTGCTGTTGTCGCACTTCGAATGCTGATGCTCTGCTATGACTGGACACTTACGTCCTGCTGCTGTAGATACCGAGTGCTGCTGTTGTAAATACCGATTTGCTGCTTGCTACGCCGGATGCTGATTGCTTCGTGCTTGAAGCGCTGATTTTCCGTTGCTCAGGGCGCTCAGGAAAATTTGCTCGTTTTCACTAGTGTTGCAACTCCACCCTGCGCTGCTATTGGGTTTTGCTTCAAATACTTTGCTAAAGTTCTGCGATTGTTCAACTATATCCACAGTTCACGCGTATCACTGTTATCCGATATGCTGATTTCCGAACGAGATCACTCACAAGATTCTAAATATACGTAACTCCCTAAAGAAAAACAAATACTATAACTCGCGAGGTCCCGCCCGGTAGCTCGAAGGACCATGTAGAAGTTGGGAAGATAGTCGATGATACTGCTGCGTTTGAGGTAAAAAATAAATGTATTTAACGGACCAAAAGCTATAATATAAAGGAGCGAGGGAGCACACGCGATGACCGCTAATCGAGTACTAATTGCTAAATTGGTATGAATTTATAAAGTTATGTAAACATGCTTAGTTGTCGATAGTGTATGGTTTCACCGTACAATTACTTTATCAAGTATTCCACAAGGCCTTATTTGAGAATTATTTTGTGGCTTGCTTTTGTCGTACAGTAAATCTACAAAAGTAAGCCACAAAATTAATTCTAAAATTCGGCAGCAAGTCGAGTTACCGCCACGAATAAAACGGCAGCTGATTTGGTAAGCACATTGAAAAGTTAAACAGTAGATTACAATCTCTTCCAAAAACAAGGAAGTTTGCCACCCGACCACCCTTCGTAAGAATGTTTAAAGTAAGCTGCATTAAGTCAAAAGTACAATAAAGTCAGTCTTAGCCCGTTCCGTAGGTACCGGATCGTCGCGTGCCTCCATCACGACCGACCTGTCCTTCGATACGACAGCCGATTGCGTCCGAATATTCCCGAGCGTACAAATTGGGTACGGTTTTAGGCACAAGCGCAGAGTGGTTTATAGATGTGATGATTTGATTTATGGGTTCACACTTTTATTTGACAATTACTTTATGAAAGGAAGATGTCAATAGAATTACAATAATAGAAGTTAACCGAATGTAACAGACAAACTTGTTTGTTTCATATAAAGGGCATGTCGGCTCGAAAGACCGGAATTTTCGTCTTGCCATTTCTCCTGTTAAGCACATTTTAGAAACATAATCTGTCATCATTTTTCGTTCTAGCCCTCCGGTAGGTACACATATCTTATACTATTAAACGAGCAATATTTGTTCCTATATATTTGTTTGTATATATATTTTTGTACTCACGTTCTCGAAATCGGCTCTAACGATTTTGAAAATTGCAGTATAGAGGTTTACGGGGGCGAAAAATCGATCTAGCTAGGTCTCAGGGAAAATTCGTACAGCCTCGGGAATATGACACAACGTTGACATTTTTTGGGTGGGAATTTTGTCAAATAACTTCTAGCTCTGGGTGGAGCGGGAGGGCGTGTCAGACTCTTACTGACTAAAACCCACCCGTGTTCCTTCGGTCTCCCTGTTCCCAGGGGCCACAGTGTCACTTTCGGCCCTTATTCGCAGCCCCGCCAGGCATTGGCCCTAGCGGACGCCGTCAATTCTGCTGACATCTCTTTGAGGCGCGCGTGGAACACAACGCACCGTCGACCCGGGCCTGATCCTTATCGGACGGTGAGCTACCCATTGCTCATCGTCCGCAAGCCCGCGCCTACGGTGGCCGGAAATCGGCTCGCGATTCCCGCCCAGGGCGTCTCCTCCTGCGGTGGTTAGGGGCTTGAAGGCGCGAAATTTACCTCTCCTTGACGAGTTCCGCCTCCTCCTTAGCGAACATTACTGCTTCGCAGAAGGAGGTGTGGGGTGCCTGTCATTTCCTCTCGCTCCGTACCATGGCCTGAACCAGGGCCGGACGCGAGAAATCACCGCTAAGAACCTCCTAATTTCTACTTTTCTAGTTTTACGAAACGCCAAAAATCACCCAAAACCTGCTGTTTTGAGTGATTTTATGGCATTTCGTAAAACTAGAAAAGTCCCTTAATATTTACCAGGCCCTTAATATTTTTTTTCTTTTACGAAAACAGCACCAAAATAGTCAAGAGTAAAAATGAAAAATAACCGTATTTAAAATCTCTCACGTACATCCGCCGGCCGTTGCAACAAAGAGTTCGATGCCTCTTAATCCTGCCTCATTAGCAGCTTCCCTCGCGACCCGGGATTAGCCAGCAGCGTATTAAAAAAAAACTCGTTTAAATTCAACTTAGCACAAAGTTTTAGCAAATAGATTTAACGGGGTTGCGGTTTTAGAGGTCCCTATAAACATTGACCGTATGTACTCGTATGTTGCTGTCTGAACAGTTTTATTTTTGTTTCAAAATATAGTTGCTTTATTATAACAGTTTTTTGTATTGGGAATATTCTAGATTATGTGCTTTAGTGTATTCTAAGAGATTTCGTTGTTTTACGTGTGGGCAGTATGCAATAGTTTTAAAGCTAATGTTTTAATTTAAAAAGTTTATTGTTTTGTTAATTTTAGTACGAGGAGCTCGTGGCTAAGTAATGATAGCCGCATGGGTCAACCCATCAGGTTAAGCTACGCTTGCCGGGTTTGGTCTGTGGATGGGTGATCATCTTTATATACCTAGACTCTCCTCCGTGCCTCGGAAAGCACTTTAAGCCGTTGATCCCGACTGTTTTATTTCTCAGCTAGTTTTTATGATAGTCTGGCAGTTTGAGTAGTTCATGCGGCCTACCCAAAAGTCCTTTCTTTGGTATTGTTCGTCGAGTTGAGCTCCTTAAGTTCTAAGTTGAGCTCCACGATTTCTGACAAATGCTTGCACTGACTGGACAGGTTCACTCAACTCTGTGTGGTTCTTTCCTCAAAAGACCATTTCAGACATTAGTCTACATGGTACTCATATGGCCTGACCAAGATTATGTCTGGACTTTAAAAGAGACTACGACCTCTGAGTTTGTTTCGGCCTTTCTTCTCAGAGTAGTCAGATAGGAAACGCCGAACTCATCTATAATAATATGTAATCTGACGTGTAAAAGTGATTCCGATATCCTATTTACAGAATAAACAATTTAATTTCATTTAATTTTTTGACATTTGTGGATCTTTGGCAGTCGTTACAGAGCGTCAGAAGCCCGAAAGTCTGACAACCAGTCTTACCAAGGGGTTACCCAGTTACTGGGTTGTGGAGGTCAGATAGACAGTCGCTCCATGTAAAATACTGGTATTTAGTTGAATTCGGCTAGACTAGAAGCAACCTCACTTACCTAAACCTTTATTCAGAAATCCAAGTCCTTTAATAATTCGCTCTAACATTGTCTCTGTAATAAAGAGTTTTGCTTCTAACAAAAAGATAGGTCCCCTGTGTTTCAAAGTTCCTTCCTCGATAAAACATTTATTAAGCACAGCTATTATAACTTCGATGACACTTTCTTAGTGACACATCTTTTGTTGAGATTTTGAAGTGAAAACTTCTTTAGGCACTTTTTCATTTTTGAGATGGGACTAAACCATTGATTTCGCGACACTGTGACGCAATTTACCGACACCGTGGAGTAAAAGACATCAACGCGTTGATTACCGCGGTGCCGATTTTTTTTCAAATTTACATTTCTGTGCCACTGTTTTTTTATCTCGCTACTATCTATCATTTACCTAAGTTGTAACGTCACTGTAGAATGTTAACAGCCGTCAATTCTCTAAAAATCTCACCTCGAAAACTTGGTGAAGTGAGCTTGAAGTCTGGCAATAGTTTCATTTCTTAGCATTAGTTGGAATGACAAATAACAGCTTACTTCACCTTAGTTTTCACGGCTATATTTTACAGAATAGACAGGCTAGTCAACGGAGCTGCACGTATATATAAAATGAACGTAATTGACTGTACACAGTGCAATTGCGTAATCAAGTAGTTGCAGCAAATTTATTAGACCATTTTCAATCCATGTACCTACAACAGCCGTCTGACGTCGAAGAAATTGGCTACTTCGTAAAGAAATCCAGGTTATTTATTTAATCACTAGCTGTAACCCGCGGGTTCCGTTCCCAAAGGGTGCCAACAGGACCCTATTACTAAGACTCCGCTGTCCGTCCGTCCGTCCGCCTGTCACAGGGTATCTTTTGAACCGTAATAGGTAGACACTTTCTTCAGTATGGAAAGTAGCCTATGTTCTTCTCCAGGTCCCAGGTAAATTCTGCCAAATTTCTTAAAGATCGGTTTAGTGGTTTCGGCGTTAAAAGGTTGCAGACAGACCAAGTTACTTTCACATTAAGTATGGAAGATATTCAAGAAAGCTTTCCTATAGATATCTGCTCCAGACAAATGTCAATAAAAAAATACTATCATTAGTATAATTTTGAATACGCTTGCATTTTCTTTGAATAAAGCTTCGGTCAGTTTCAAACGTCCTTGATTTTTTGTTTTCTCATCCCGTCCCGCATTCGAACAAATCAAACGACGTCTCATTTGACAGAATAGATCCGATAAACGACTTTCCTGGAAGGGTTATGTGATCTATACATAAGTATACTGAATAGAGATGCCAATTTTTCTGCTCTCGTTGATGTATGCAAACACTAGCCCGTGTTTTCAAATTATAGGTTTATACGGGCCTCAAAAATCTAATTGAATACCAAAAAATCATTCAATCAATCAATCGATCTTTATTCGTGAACACAGGTATTATAAAGGTCTTATGTATACATTTTAGTCGAGCTCTATGTTCTACTATTAATTGGTGTACAAATATATTAGTTTTTAGCAATAAGTCTGAATTTAATACAATACAAAGTCACGTTCAAGTAGTAGTATTATTATTAAATAATTAATTAATCAATTATAATTTATTTTTACATGCATTTCAATGGTAAGTTATATTGAAAGGGCTAGTAATGTCATATTTCATCATAATTGTAAATAATGTCAATTATCATCATTTAACATGCCATTTACACGCCTTCTCACAGACATAAGCACGGAAACGCTGAAGCTATTTTCGTTCGGGTGTGCGTCGATTTTTTTTTTACTTTATTTTTTATTTTTTGTACAATAGTTTTGATCTTTTATATTATTATTGATATTGTTTTATTTTGTAATCCCTTAGTGGGATTTATTTGTCCGTAGGTATGTCCGTGGCATCACAGCGGGCCCTATCAGAATACCAGCGCTGCGGTATTTTTATTTATTTTTAAATATCGCAGCATCATGCTGAGATAGGAGCCTTTTTGGCCTCGCACAGGTCGTTATTAATTTTGTTTGTTAGTTTTTAAAATGCTCCTTTTTTATATTTGTTAATTTTTTTTTATCTTTTATTACTGTTTTGTATTTCCTGTGCGTGTCCCAAATAAAATATTTTTCTTTCTTTCTTTCTTTTTATATAAGAGGTATTTACAAAAATCTTTATTCATTCAGAAAACGCAAGACACAAATTCCAAGTTTCTAACTACATTCTCTACTCTTCTATTTAGACACGAGTAAATCTCACCAACTCAGTTAGCTAGACGTGCCAACACGTAATGTCTGCTGGCCCAGACCTCAGACGTGTTAACTGGAGACTAAATATCTCAGGATGGAAGCGAAATCTTGACCTAAAATGTTCGCAAACAATATTATACTGACGTACGAAGGTAATGACCTGAACGACGTTGATATAAGCACAAGAGAATATTAGCATGAAACTACCTCGTACGTTCTTTGTTTCAAAGGATTCAGTAGATTTACTGCTGAAATTACTATTTTGTTGGCTTAATTTGGGCCTTGTTATTGTAGACGTAACATTAAGGCATGCCATTAAACATCTTATTCGGTTGTCAAGACTGTTTTCTTTTGGAGCACATTTGTTACACGCCATTTGCTTGTTTGCCGGAACAGTACTAATCACTGCTCAAAAGTAGAAAAAAAAAGTCAATTTGAGTAACCTATACCCAACGAGCTATATCAGAAAGTGTGCTAGTACCTACATGTCACTGATGACGCTGCAGGTCTGCAGATGAGTGAAGTAATCGTATTTGCAAGGCCCTGATCCCGTACTAGACAACTGTATCAGTTGTCTAGTACGGGATCAGGGCCGGATTTAAGGCAGGGCAACAGGGGCCAAAGCCCCAGGCCTCTACAAAATAGGGGCCTCCACAATTTAATATATTTAAATTTAAAAAAAGGTTCAGTTGGTCCAATTCCCTAAATTGATCGTTTTGTATAAAAATGATTATCATAAAGATCAATCTAATCAATCTAATCTAGATCTTCTACTACCAAATACATGAAAACCAAAATTTCAGAGCTTCATTTCCATATGTTGAAATTATGTTGAGAATGTACTTGGTATTGATAATGTCGAGCTGCACTGGAGGACGCTAATTTTAGAAAACGAAAATTTTAAAAATAGACTTCGGACTACAAGGACACAGAACCGCCTACTAACGTTATCCATACTACGTATTTAAAGTGATTTACTCTGAGAACTGGATTTCACCGAAACCATCAATGATTTTTCGACGAAATAAGCTCGCAAAATTCGCCAAACATTTATCGTTTTTTCGTTTGTATATTTTTAGAATATTGTATAATGGATTGAATATTTTTTTCGTTTATTCCAAAATAAAATCGTGGCCTCCACTTCTTGGTTGCCCCAGGGCCTCCACACCTTTAAATCTGGCCCTGTACGGGATGATTACCTACTGCTCGTCCGCAGTCGTACTTGTATCTCGTACTTCCAATGGCTTAGCCTAGGATAAATCACTCCTAAATCTGTTTACAAGCTTACTCGTTTATTTGTTTGACTATAGTTACAATATAAAAAGAAAAACTACGCGCTTTCCGCAAACGTGCTGAAGTCATTACCTTAGTCAAATACCTAACAACTCTTATAACTAACTGCATGCAGCGCAAGCAGTACCAATTCCCTCTAAATCACCGTCGCTTTAAATTCCGCTTATCCTAGTTCCGGAAAAACTCATTATACATCCGAACTCAGTCCAGCAAAACCAATTATTTCTCCATCTATGTGCGTGCCAGTACTGTTCTCTAAATTCCTGAACATTTCACTAGAAATAAACGAGCAACTGTTAACAATATTGAAATGCTTAAATTCGAGTCATTAGAGCTATAAGCAGGGCCGTTCCGTGAGTTTTCTACGCCTACCTACACATGGAACCGCGCCAAAATGAAACGGCGGTGCGCCGAACCACTTTAAACATCCAACTAACAGGCTTTATGAGACAATTTGCTTGGCATTTACATACTTGTTGAAGACATGATATGTCCGTACAATTTTATCGTTGCGGCCTAAAGGACCACAAAGCTACTGGCCAAAGTTGGTCAACGCGAGCCATTCTGAATAAGTAGCGGGTTTGTTGTATTATGACATAAGCACAGAACTAAACTCAAACTCAAAACAAAGAGTCGATCAGTTAAGCAGAAAGTTGAAGCTAGTTGCCCATTTCAAAACGTAGATCTCTATGGAGAAGAACGGGCAAGAAACTCCAAGGACACTCTTTTAAATATAGATATTACAAAATCTTGGGTACATTATTATTGTTGCTTCTATATGTGAGAACAATGTATAAAAAATTATAAAGAAGAAAGAAAAAACATTTATTTGGACCCAGTTCGTGAAACACAAAAAAATATAAATAACAAAATGAAAAAAAAAACAAAAGCAATTTAAAATTAGAAATAAGCCCTGGCAGATAAGAGATGACCAGTCTCAACTGACGACACCCGTTCACGAACATGACGCGTGGATCAGCACTATCCAGCTCAAACATTTTGTAGGGAACCGAATGTCCAACACACTCGCCACCATCAGCGAGACATTTAAACGAGCATGACATTCTCTCAACAGCCATCCTCTTTCAAGTCAACATACATCTTAATAACATAATAAACGGCTCCATGGTACTCACATTTTTTTTAATGCTTCTAAATTTTACAAATCTATAGTTTGCAATGTATTTAAGAGATTAATCGAATTTTACTACCAAAAAGAAAGAAAATCATTATTATCTAATTGTAGTATTTAACAATTTACTTGGTAAAATAAAATAAAAGAGCATGCTCTATGGTACCCTAGGACAGTGTCCTAGTCCTAACATATTGCCTCGAGTTTAATTACGCATTAAACTGAGCCGCCTGGTCCGCGTGTTCACTGTTCACCCGCTTATGGACTATCGCAAGTTAAATTATCTTAATATTTTATAAGTCTTTTGACATACTAGGTATTATGAACTCTATTGTTGAGCATGAGATCCTGGGTTCGATTCCCAGGTCAGGCAAAATGTTATTGAGATTTTCCATCAAGAATTTCTTAATAGCAGCCCAGAGTCTGGATTTGTGCCCGGTTGATGGGGATAGGCTCGCCCCTATTACATGGGACTTAGCATAACTAGGCGAAATGTTGGAGTACCATAGGTTCACCTCTGCTTAACCCTTAGGAGATTACTGGCGTGATGTTTTGTTAGGTATTATGAAGCTGAATACAAAAGAAAATCTCCTCTCTGATAGGTCGGAATGAAACAAATGACCGTTGCATTATGTAATAGAAGTAATATTCGATGTTTAAAGAAAGGTCGCTTCACACGCGACGAGAACAGAGCGGACATATCGCACCCCTAGATGAAGACTCCGGTAACTCAAAAAACCTCATTTTTCAGAAATGACGAAAATCTGTTTTTAAAGTTTATTAGACTGTAAATAATATATCTATTGGCAGATTTTATAATAATTTTATATTTTTGTTTTCTGGGGATTTGCAAAAAGCACCAATGACAACAATCATAACAACAATGTTAACAGCCTTGTTGTGTTTCGGCAGTTAGAGGTAAAATAGCCAGCTCCTCTGTGGTTGAGGATTCCATCTTCATCACTAACCATCAGGTGAGATGCAGGCCAAGAGCTTCTCCGTTATAGTAAAAAAAAAGGGGAAAAAAATTTTCAAAGCAAAAAATATTATTTTCGTGAGTCGAGTTCAGTTTTCATCACCGTACCTAAAGACCAAATAAAAGTTAGATAAAAGGTTCAAAAAAAAAAAACAAGCAATCAAACCTCGCCACAACAATAAAAAATTATTAAAATTACTAGTTAAATTATATTTATAATTTTAGATAGAGCACAAGGACCCATTTCAACGTAATTTACGTACAACAATAAACTAGATAACTTGTTATCGTATCTCGTCTCAAACAACCTACTTAGAACAGATACCTACCACTCTCATAGACGAAAAAGCACCCGATAAGTATCTAGACACGTCGGATTGTTTTAGTTCAGTTTCAGTTCTTTTCCACGATATGTTCAAACAAGAGCACAAAACAAAGTGCGACCGACACGGAGCTCGCAAAATATCACGAAACGAAATCTTATAGCCTGGAACAACAAAGGCATAACTCACAAACAACAGCTTTGCATAACAGCAAAAATCTTTTACTTTTTTAGTAAATTTTTCATTTTTCAGTACGTTGAAGTTTTGTTATTAAAGCTTTTCCGACGTTGAGACATCAAAAGATTTTTTTTTAGAATTCAGCAACTCGGCTAATGACAGCTTTTGCTTGCAGTGCATATCATTATGCTATTACGAAAATGATCTTTAGGAGCACACAGCTCAGGCTGTGTCTTGCAGCTTACCGATTAGCAGCATGAGTATTACTGCACCGATATTAACGTCCAGCTTTCTATGACCAGGATCTCGAACAAATCAGTATAGCGGGACGACACAGCTTCATTGGACAGTGATTTGATTCAACAACCCCGGAATACCCCGCTCCTCATTGTTCTAAGCCCTGTTATATAAAACATTAATAGAAATTTTGCTCATTCATCATTGGATATTTAGAAACCAAATGCGTAACAATGATTTAACATCAGCTGTACCTTAAGTTTTCTCGTAATCTCTTTTCATTGAGCTCAAATGAACTATTCCGCAACTCTTTTAATAATTATGTATTGAGCTTATTCTATTTTTTTATGTGATTCATTTTTAAATATTAATAAATTATTATACGTGTTTAAGTCGTGAATTTTCCATTTTTTCTCTACAAATTGTGTTTTAAATGATTTATTATTAATCTCGATCTGGCTTAACGCTGTACAAAACAACCTAAAAGATTGTTTTTGTGCGTCATCCCCATCATTATGAAATAGCGCATTACTTTCCTGCCATTGTAAATTTGTAACCGACCATCAGAGAGCTCCGGTTTCTTAACACACATACACTCGAGAGCCGCCATTTTTCTCAACTAATGTCACTTGCTGCTTGCTGCGTTCCTAGTAAAAATGTTTTATTCAAAGTTCACAACCATGTCTGAATCGGGAAACGAATTGGGAAGTAATCCATCGGAAGAGAAATAAAACAGCTGTGAATAGTTTGACTTGGTTCAGGGTACCAATTCTTTACTGTTTTACAATGTAAGATTGTTACAAAGATCAACTGGGATTTGATTTTAAGACCACTGAAAGTATTTACAAACTTTATTTAAAGACTCATTTCAATACTCAGATATTAAGCAAAAAATACTTTTAAAAGAAACTTTATTTTACAAAAAACTCCCCGTTAAACTGTTGTAAAGACCAAATGGCTTGCCTATATTATAAATACGAAAGTAACTCTGTCCGTCTCTCTGTGTGTTACATTTTCTCACCCTAACGGCTGAAGGGATGAAATTTGGTACACGTATACTTTTTATCCCAGCAGTACCTACGTTCCATGAACGCGGGCAGAGCCGCGGCCAAAAGCAATCAATACTCGATATTTATTTGCATTCCACAATGTGAACTTAGGTGGTAGGTTTTACAGACATAGTCATGCTAGTACAAAATAAATCATTATTTCTTTCAAACGAACTAAATATTATAATACATCATTCTATAATCCCTGTTGCTTTGTATTTTTAATTTTTATTTTATTAATGTTCTTAATTCAACGTTAGTTAAGTATACTTTGTCATCATGGTCCATATCACAGGCATCTAGCCGCGGGAGGGCCCTGGTGACCTGTAATACAGGTTTTTATCTAAACCTACTTCAGGCACCAGTCTCTCACAAAGTTAGCTCCTTGTTCGTGCACTATTGTCAAATACTAGCATTAAGTACATAACTTGTTTAGAGAAAATAAACGTCTTACATTATTATTATATTATTATTATTTGCTTACATTCCCACTCAATGAATCAATAAAAAGAGAAATTCTGAATGCACACACGTTGCTAGTAAAAACACTACAGCAGTACGAACGTGAGAGACACGTCAATGAAAACAGTCTGCATCGAGTTCGCGCCATTTGCATAAGTAGATAAACAGTCAGAACTCTTCCGTATTTTTCTTTCGTTTTAGTCCCAGTTCTGATATCAAAAAGAAGGTAGTTTATACGGATTTAGATGAAATGAAGACTTTACTCCTTTTCTCACATCTATACATACCAGGTCACTCAAAAAGATTTGCGACTAACAGTTTTTGTCTATGGGACACTAGCTGGTTTTGATGTCAATGAAAACGATGACTATTTATTACAAAAAAAAAACATAACATTCCAAATTCGAAATTCCCTCCACATTTTTTACGAGCAAAATCAAAATATTCTGTCCCACTGAAAATGGATTTTCAACGTAAACATTTTCTCGCGATGATTTTGTTTGATTTCAAATGTCGACTAAAACCAGAACAAACGTTTGAAAGACTTCGAATGGTGTTCATAGACAAAAGCCTTTCTAAAGCTATTGTGTTCCGCTGGTTCAACGAATTTGAGCGTAGTCGAGTAACTTTGACGGACGAAGAAAGAAGTGGCCGCCCTATGACGGCTGTGTCATAAGAAAACGTGCTGGCTGTGAAAATTTTAATTCAAGAGTTCTACACGGGCATCTTCGGGTAAGGAAGATAGTTTCACGGTGGTACCGCAACATCTAACGCAGGCTCAGAAGTAGGTTCGGATAGAATGGTGCCGAGACAAAATTAAATAGCAAAATTTGAAGCAGGCTCGTCTTGGCGCGTTTACGATATCGTTATGGGTGATGAGTCATGGATTTATCATTTTTGTTCCCCAAAATAGAAAATCAACTCAAGGGAAAACAGTTTTCATCACCTGAAGATGCACTGGCTGCATTTGAGAAATGGATTGAAGAGGCGTCTGATGCGGACTGGAAAATGTGTTATGAAAATTGGTTTAGATGTATAAAACTGCGTATAGACGCCAATAGAGAGTTCTTTGAAATTATATAATTTAAAAAATATAGCCTGTAATATATATTTTTTGTAGATATCGCAAAACTTTCTGGGTGCCCCATGTATTATACATATATATTCGCTTTTGGTGTCTGTCTGTGTGACCGCGTTGTTCTTCTAAACTGATTAACGGATTTAGATGTGGTTTTCAACATCATTTAGAGAGTTTATTCCAGTAGGTTTATTATGTATACTACATTCAAATTAAACTTAAATATGATAAAGAAATCTCATTGTTTTATAAAGTCTTAAAAATCGTGCAAAGCAGGAGTGGGTCGCTAGTTCATCTATAAACTTTCCTTATCTTGATATTATTAAAGGAAAAGTTGAGAAAAAAGACAGTAGACAAGAGAATTTTCGCAGTGTTTTTTGCCTTGTATGCAGCTAATTATTAATTATTAACATTCTTCATGCTTCTCAGAATTTCACTCTCTTTACATTACACTATCAAAGGGAAAATTTCTTGAAAATTCGCCAAATGTAAAGTAGAAATACATTTGGTTTGAACTCATAAATATTGCTAATGGTTGAACAGTACTGAATAGAATTTCGAGAAATAAATTCAATTTAGCAGTGAAGTAAATCTAAGAAAATACGCCAAATTCTGACTAACGAATTCTATCGCATATACCTTGGTTTTGCATTAAGCAGTTCATTTTAATTTGTATATTCATTCAGGAAATCAAGAAAACGATAAGACGAAACTGTGTTGACATTGGTATCGAAACTGTTTAGATACCTTATGATTTCAGCATGTTGTCTTGACATTCTAATATTTTCCAAACGAATAGGTACCTTTACTCTTGACCAAGCAGGAATTGTAGGAACAGTGAGCCAATACATTCCATCCATATGCACGCAGTTCGCTTACGTAACTGCGCACGATTCCAGAAATCCTTGAGGCGCCTTGTAGAGGCTAGTACACATATGTAATGATACTATGTACCCGCGTATTTCACGGCAATTTCGCCTCTTCTGGATATTAGGCAAGATCGTTTATAGGTACACCTCGTAGACAAAACAGTAGTTAGAGACCATTCTCAGAAATAACACAAATAACACGAAGTGTCTGGTGATTTAAGACAACTATATATCTTAACACTTTGCGGGACGTTAACGCCCCCAGACAATAAAACTTCTATTGTGTCTTCTTCAGTGTCCTTCAACCGATGAATGCGTAAATATAAGTAAATTCAGAGAAACAACAAAACTACTTACCAAAGCACAAAATTCGCCCACAAAACAAAACTCTATAAAATTAAATCGCAGCGCAAAGTTGTAAAATAAACGAAGCAGATTAATTAAATGATAAATGATAAATGATTTTATTTCTGTAAGTAGGTTTGTACAAACACTTTTACACGTCAATCATATTTTAAAACTAGATGAGGTCGGCGTTTCCTATCTGACTACTTTTAGAAGAAAGGCCGAAACAAACTCAGAGGTCTCAGTCTCTTTTAAAGTCCAGACATAATCTTGGTCATATCATGTGAAGGCCATGTGGATTGGTGTCTGAAGTGGTCTTTTGAGGAAAGCACCACACAGATTGAGAGGGCCTGTCCAGTCAGTGCACGCATTTGTCAGTTATCGTGCAGCTCAACTCAGAATTTAAGGAGCTCAACGATTCGACGAACAATACCAAAAAAAGGACATTTGTGTAGGCCACTTAAATTACTCAAACTGTCAGACCATGATTAGAACTAACTGAGAAAAAATTAAAAACATAACAAAAAAGGAATGACCCACATATTCTTCACATTCACAATAATTAAAATAATAAAATACTTTAAAAGTAAATATTCATGTCATTGTTTATATAAAATTCATTAATGTCAATGTGTATATAAAAACCCAGAAATAATCTTGGTCAGAGCATTTCATTTGAGGACCATGTAGATTTGTGTCTGAAATGGTCTTCTGAGGAAAGAACCATGCAGATTTGAGTGGACCTGTCCAGTCAGTGCACGCATTTGTCAGTAATAGTGTAGCTCAACTCAGAACTTAAAAGGAGCTCAACGATTCGACGAACAATACCAAAGAAGGGACATTTGGGTAGGCCGCATAAAGTACTCAAAACTGCCAGATTATCATTAGAAGTAACTGAGAAAAAATAAATAAATATAACCCACATAGTCCTCACATTCACAATAATTAAAATAATAATAATATTATACTTCACAAGTAAATATTCATGTCATTGTGTATATAATTTTAAAGTTTGCAAAATAAACAAAGTTCCGAACGTAAAAAATAAAAATTATAATTGGAGCAGCTCAATCCCAAGCCTTTTTGTCCTCAACGTAATCTTTAACGGTATAAAAAGCTTTCTGGCACAACTTACGTTTAATGAATGATTTAAATTTATTAAGGCTTAGATCTTGTACGTGGCTTGGAAGTTTATTATAAAAGCGTATACATTGACATCTGAACGAGCCACCTATTTTCTTGAGCCTTGTTGTAGGTACAACAAATTTGTGTTTGTTTCTAGTATTTATGTTATGGATATCACTGTATTTTTTAAACAATTTTATATTTTTATGGGCATATAAAAGATTTTCAAAAATATACTGAGAAGGCACAGTCATTACATTAATCTCCTTAAATTTATCTCTGAGAGAGTGTCTCGGACTTAATTTATAAATTGATCGAACAGCTCTTTTCTGCAAAACAAAGATAGTCTGAATGTCGGCGGCATTTCCCCACAACAGAATACCGTACGACATTACACTATGAAAATAGCTAAAGTACACTAAACGGGCTGTCTCTATGTCAGTCAAATTACGAATTTTCCTAACAGCATATGCTGCGGAGCTTAGCTTTTTTGACAATTTATCTATGTGTGGGCCCCACTGAAGCTTAGCATCCAAAGTTAAGCCCAAGAAAACTGTGCTATCTTCAGGATTCAATTCTTCGCCCTTTATTAACACACTAGTTTTCACCTGCCTAACATGAGGTAGGGTGAACTTAATGCATTTGGTTTTTTTTTCATTAAGGAGTAAATTGTTAACATTGAACCAGTGTACTACTTTTGAGATCGCGCTATTTACATCGTCAGTAACCAGCTGCTGACGTTTAAGTTTAAACAAAAGTGAAGTGTCATCCGCAAACAACACTATATCGTGGTTATCCTTTATAAGGTAAGGCAAGTCATTAATATAAATGAGAAACAAGAAAGGACCAAGAATTGAGCCCTGCGGGACTCCCATTGTTACTAAAGATCCGGGAGATCTTTTTCCATTAACGTCAACGCACTGAATCCTATTACTCAAGTATGAAATAAGAAGATTCAGAGCGCTGTTCCGGATCCCATAGTGGCGGAGTTTCCTGATTAATGTTTCATGAAGAACGCAATCAAACGCCTTGGACAAATCACAAAAAATACCCAAGGCATCGCATTTATCTTCCCATGCATTATAAATATGACCTAAAAGTTCAACACCGGCATCAGTAGTTGAACGACCCCTTGTAAAACCGAACTGTTTGCTATGCAATAATTTATGTCTATTAAAAAATCTTTGCAATTGCTCTAAAATTAATTTCTCAAAAATTTTACTAAAAGTAGGTAGGACTGAAATAGGTCTATAATTTGTGGGGTCTGATGTACTACCTGATTTAAACAAAGGTATTATTTTACTATTTTTCATAAGGTCAGGAAACTCCCCACAGTCGATACAATTATTAAAGATAAGAGCTAAAGTAGGTGCTACAATGTCAATAATAGACTTGGCAACTTCTACAGAATTACCCCACAGATCTGCAGTCTTTTTTACATTTAAAGTGTGAAAGGTTTTAATTATGTCTCTACAGGTAATATGTTCAAAAATAAAGTCCGAATCGCAAACATTAACATTTTCCTTTAGCAAAGACTCAGCAACAGAAGGTGATGAGTTTAGGGATTTAGTAGTTGAAACGGGAATATCTGAGAAGAAATTTTCAAAGGCCGCGGCGACTTGTGAGTCTGATTTTATTATGTTGTCATTAATAGACAGGCTGTAGTCAGTATTTCGGTTATCAGACCTTCCCGTTTCACTATTAATAATATTCCAAGTCGTTTTAATTACATTACTACTATTTTTAATCTTCGAACTCAAATAACGCGACTTGGCCATACAACACACTTTTTTAAATAATTTTGAATAATTTCTAACATATAAATTAAATTCAGCTGTGTTTACATAAGTCCTTTCATTGTACAGCTCATAAAGCCGTGTTCTACTTTTATGTATACCAATGGTAGCCCAATCACTAAAAGATGCGTTACTATTAACCGAGATAGTCTTGGGAATAAAGGTGGAATTAAATTGCTTACAGTATATATTAAAGAAATCATCATATAGATTATTAGGGTCAGCATGTAAAGACAAAACTGGTAATTTATTCATGAGTTTAACTTTAAAAGTTTCCAAGCGACTTGCAGTTTTGGGGTTAACCGTGATATACTTTTTGGCCACTTTGTTTTTTTGGTTTGGGATAGTAATCCTCTGCCCGCAATGATCAGAATCTAGTAAATTAATAATTTCTTTGTGGCTTGGTATAACATCTGTATAAATATTATCTAGGCATGTGGCACTAGTAGGGGTTATTCTTGTGGGCTCCAAAAATAGGTTTACAAGATTGTAGGACTGAAACAGACTTACTATTTTACTACAAGTACCTGAGTTTTCTAATAAATTAACATTAAAATCACCGCCAATGATAATGGACTTATTCGAGTTACAAATCTTGTGGAACACTTCATCCATTACCTTTTCAAAACAGTCATACAATCCTGAAGGGGGTCTGTACACACTTAATACAATAAACTGCTCCAATTCTATACAGGCTATTTCAACTGTCCGCTCAACAGATAGGCTCACAATATCCTTACGGTCTTTAAATTTAAGTTGGTTACTTACTAAAATTAATGAGCCACCATGTATAGCGTTAACTCTGCTGAATGAACTACCTACCTGGTGATTATTAAAGTTGAACAAGAACTGGTGGCTTTTAAGCCAATGTTCTGTTATACAAAGAATATCAATACTATTAAAATTCAAAAATAATTCTACTTCTAAATCTTTGTTCATAAATCCTTGAATATTTTGATGCACCAGGTTAATACTATTTACAGATTTTGAACTTTTATTTGACTTTATTTTGCAATTCTGTACACTAATGCTAGAGGTTGCCTCTATTGTCTTAATTTCTAATTTAAATTATTATCAATGTCAATTTTTGATACCAAATTATTGGCTGAATTATTTAAAATGTCATAGCATTGCTCAATAGAAGCAATTTGTTTAGCCAAATTCTTGGCTGTAATAGAAAAGTAATATGATAGCGACACAGCTATCTGTCTTTTACAAAACTTTGAAAGATAGTACCTATCCGTACAAAATCTATCTTTTGTCAAATAAAAGTGGTTACCAACATAATTGTTAGTGTCAATTAAATGGAATAAATTATTATTACTAGTCAAATTATATAATGTCATATTAATTTGAGATCTAAAATTATTTTCTTCCTGTGGCAAACTTTGGCTGTATGGGAAAGTGAACATCACAATTTTTCTTAAATGTAGGTTGCACAATGATCTATAATATTGGAGTAATTCTCCTTTGTTCACATTACCCCTATTACCAACAAATATTAACAATGTACTATCCTGGTTAAAACTGTATTTTGTAACTTTTTTCATTATGTCAAATAATGAACAACCAGGCATACAGTTGTTCATTATTGAGTGTCCTGGATATTTATTTGTCAACAAGTGGCCTAAATCCTTTCCAATTTCATCACAAAATAATACTATTTCTTTATTTACACTCTGTTTTGGCAAACAATTAGTAATTGATAATGGTAAATTGGCACTAGACTGCGGTATGGTGGTGTCACAAATTGTCAATGAATGGTCCGGTGTGGATACAATAGATGGTGGTTGACAACGTTCACATTTGTTAGTTTGTGAGCTTACCAGCTCATTCATTGCCAATACATATTCCCTCATTTGGTTTTCAGAGGCTGTATATTTGATGGTCATACAAGTAAGTTTTTCCTGTAGTTGGTCAAGTTCATACTGCAAGTCTTCTGTGTCAATTTGGTATTTCCTAGTACTTTTTTCTAAGTTAAATGAATACATGTCTAATTGTTTTAATAGATGCAACCTTTCTCTATTAAGCTTAACATTTTTGATGAAGAACCTTTGTTTTTTGATCATTTTCTTAGTTTTAACTATGTATTTGTTAATTTTGATGTATTTTTTTATTTTATTTTTACTAGTAACTACCCTCACTGATTTACTTGATTTTGAATCATCATTACCTGTTAAATCTATTGTGTAAGAGGGGTTTATTGCAGAAACCATTGATGGGGCTATAGGCACCAATTCATTGAAAAGACTTTGATTCAGCGAGGCAGTGATGTTAAGATTTGTTGTCTCAAGTTGTTCAATCTGACTTTGAGCCTCATGTAGCTGCTGTTGTAATAAATGTTTATGACTAAGAGCTTGTTCATACTCATTGCTACACTGGCTGAACCCGTCCACAACAACTTGGAGCCTGTCCCGGGCTTCTATGGCATCAGTGTGTTGAATGTATAACTGAGCCATTTCTGTTTTTAACTTGCTATTTCTTTCAAGGACACCAAGGAACTCCATTTCATTTTCATCTTTTTCCTTAATCAGTTGGTCACAGAGCTCCTGAGACGCCTTTAATTCGCTCAAAGCCTGACTGAGTTTGGTCTCTTCAAGGCGAGCCCGCGCGCTGCGAGTCATAATCATGATTAAAGAGAAAAAGAGAAGGGGTTGGAAAAGAGTAGTGGATTGAGTAACAGATGATTAGTTGAACGGAAAATGAAATTTAGATCGTAAAGAAAGAAGTTCTGTCACCAAACTAATTAAGGTTATGTTTACGTTTTTAAGGTCATTGGCATCAACTTGTAGCCGTAATAAAAAAGATCGAATAAATTGTAGGTAAAATCTTAGAACGTAAACAATCTACTACCAAGTAAAATATTTAGTATTGTACCTGATAACGAGACGAAAATGCAACGTTCGCTTGAGCCGGTAACTGTCAACGAATCACAATGAATTTTTTACACATAATTTGCACTTAGTGCCTGAAATTAACACACAAAACACTTAATTAAGCTTTAAACTAGTTAATAAATTGGAAATAGGCCTTAATAAGAAGGAAATCTAATATTTAAAATTAAAATTTTAAGGACAAATTCAAATCAGCTGTTAGCTGTAGTGTTGCCACAGGAGGAAAAATTCAAATTCAAACCGCATATCGTCTACATTATATTAAAACATCGTACGCCAAAAATCCTTCGACATTCGACGTCACGACAAAATCCCCAGAAATATTATCGAGCATACACGAGAAAATTGTCAACGCGCAAACTTCTTATTTAGTTATACGCAAATTCTCAAACTACTGGGCTTCGCAAGAAAAAAGGGGTGCCACCTCAAAGCTTTTTGTTGAACCAAGTTATTAAATCAGACGGAAATGAGTTGCAAAACCGAAAAATTTCGGGTCATAGATCCAATTTACCGGTAGTTAGGGGTGACACGAACTTTTAGTAAGGTCATCTGATAGCTGATGTTAGTTTTTAGGTCGCAACAATTAATATGTTGAGTGTATGTAAATATGAGGTAATGTTATTAAAATGCTTTATTTTAGGTATGAACTATTTAGTATCATGATTATTTTACGCGGTTTTTGCGTGTACCCCTTTTTTGTCCTACTAAAGCAGTTTTCAGACAACTGATAAGGTGTACATCAATGCTCACTTTCAAAACGGAATTTCAGTTATAAAAAAACGACTTTGTTTCATAAAAATCTGGTTATAGAACAACCTGTAATGGTAGCTTCGCAGGTAGGCTGCGCAGGCCGTTAACGGATAGGTAGTAGAGGTAGAAGTAGATCATTAAAACAGCTAGAAAAGTTAATACATATAATTTAGATAGCACACTAGATGCATATAAGTTGTCCACAGCTAGGTCGCGGGTGAGATCGCACTGTTCCGTTCCGAGCACTATCACAATTAAATAGGAAGGGTACCGTCCTTGGAAGCACGTGGTAGACGTGGGGGCCTGCTCAGCACAGGCTTAGCAGTAAGCCAGACGGCACTCGTAAGACACGGGTAGTGAGCGTCGGTAGCACGCGGAGGTCGCCTGTCAGCACAGGCTCGCGGCGGTAGGCCGCAGGTAGGCAGGCCTTCGTCAGACCTCGGTAGCGTGAAGGTTAGCTACTCATGTAAGCAGAGTGCAGTATTGGGCAAGGGGTCTTGCCCTCGACCAGTACAGAGAGCTCCTAGGTCGGGGATCAAGTAATCCTGAGGGCCAAGGGATAGCTTCCACCCGGTAGCAAGCGGAAGTCGAAAATGGCAGAGTGTCCTTAGAAAATTAGTGTTGTGCCACATTTTTTGTGATGTGGTTAGTTACTTACTAATTGTGATATTTTAGCATCACTCGACTAATTACAGTTGAGACCTCTCACAACGTTACAAACCTTTAATTAGTATAAGCTCCATCAGGATTAGTACCTAATGGTCAAATTAACAGAACTTTATCTTATTTCAGAACAACTATCGTAATGCAAACTCCGATGAAAGTCAAAGAATCGCAAGTAAAGTTGCTCCTTCATAGTTTCATCTTTTCATTGAATTAGATAAGTTTGAGTCTGACCACAGTCTGCGTCTGACTCGATGTACTCACGGTGATGTAGTTTATTCAGAATATGATATATTTGCTCACAAGTTTGCGGTTAAAGTTTATTTCAAAGCTTCTATGATTTATAAGCGCAGTAGTGGAAGAGCGAGTGGCTTCTCAAATTCTGTAAGGTATGAACGTATTATTATTATGGCTTGTGAGATATTAGCAAATCATCAAATGTATAATCTGCCACGATTTCCAAGATAAGCTCTCCAGTGAGTATACAACAGAACTTTTATTCAAAAAAACTGTACAAAAATAAAAACGAACGAGAAAATTAACAGTTCCCAATTGATATATTTAGAGCTTCCCTCGCCGGAAAATCCGCCGTCATAACCTTCAACAAATCTCGACACAAATGAAAATCCCAATATTCCTGGAAAACGCGAACCCAAGGCAAAGAAATAATGGAACATTTTTTATGCACGCTCAAACTTCAGGCCATCGACCCGAACATTTGAAAGGGCTATGAACTCGTCAAAATGAAAAGTTGTCACGACTTTTGGAAATTTACATGTTTTCCGTTCACGAATGGATTCCTGAAACCCGATCTCTTCCTAAGTGCAGTCGTTCACTTTTGGGTCGAGTGCCACTTTCAGGCGTTATTTTACCTTGATATCATCCTCTCTTTGCTTACTAAACTGTCGAACGATCTTTGAGGAGGATTAATAATCAAATGGGAGATAAAAACGTACAACTATTTCTTTGACAATTATTTTCAGATCGAGGATTATAACCATGACAACCATGTTTAATTCTGAAATTTTAAAAGACACAAAGATACAAATCGATTTAGGTACTTAAAACTTTTATTATCAGTGTTACCGGCGAGGGCCTATTCCAAGTCATAATTCAATAGGCATCAAAGCTGATCCATATAATTGTACCTGTATAGCCCCAAACATTCAACATGAAAATATTAATTAGTTAGTTAACTAATTCAGGCGTGACCTTGCGGAAATCCATTATAAAATACAATAGACGTTGATATATTTAGTCACCTGTTCTGCTTATATATTCGTCGATTTCTTTCAGGGATTTATATGGCTCTTTAGCCATAAAAATCCCTGAAAGAAATCGACACGTGTTTCACCTCTCAACGAGGCATCCTCAGGATGACGATTGACATCTTTACGAATAGTTAAGCGGAACAGGTTACTAAATATATCAACGTCTATTGTATTTTATTAATTAGGTGCCTCATACATAAGCTGTTCTACAGCAAAAGACATACGATCTACTAAACTTTCAATAGGTAACACTGAAGTTTTCAAACCAAACCTCTAGCATTCTGTAGTGAAACGACCAATCAATTTTAGGGTAATTCTCAGTAAGCTGAGCCACAAAACCTACTAACAGTATCTCACACCCTTGACTAGAAGTAGTTATACCACTCACCTAGTTTAATTAATTTAAGTGAACCAGTAACAGTACCTAGTTGCTAACTGTAAACCTGCGTCAGTTAAGACACGATGATAATCTAGGCTTATATACTCATACCTTATATATAGGTATATAAGGTATCATTCTCCTCAAATAAGTCGTGAAAGCCACGATCGTAATCCGTTCCCTCTTTTATATAAGACGTTTAATTAATTATGAAGTTTTTGCTCGACTAACTAAGATTAAGTAGAATGAGAAGGTTCTAATGCCGCGTCAAATTAGCATTTAAACTATGCTAAGTTGGGAGTTTTAGAAATTCTACTGTGATCTTGAACTTGATGGAAAATTTTGCCCTTTTTTCGTAGGGAAAAACTGAAATTAAATTAAAGCTTCTGCCTTTGGGAATAATGAAGGGTTACGTCAGAGTTCCAGCTGGCTACCACAGTAAAATCACGTGGTTTTCCTTCTTTATTTGGTCTTAGATTTCACGTTTTCTCAATTCTGCGTTGTCATATGTGGTTATAATTTATGTGTCAATTAATGATAATTCATTGATTCAGGCGTGACCTTGCGGAAATCCATTATAAAATACAATAGACGGGGATATATTTAGTAACTTGTTCCGCTTAGCTATTTCTAAAGAGCCATAAAAAACTCCTGAAAGAAATCGACACGTGTTTCACCTCTCAATGAGGCATCCTCAGGATGACGATGGACTTGTTGCGAACTTGAACACGGCGTGTTGCCACACCGAGCGCTGAGTGCAGACTCTGCACTTAGCGCTCGGTGTGGCAACACGCTCTTTAGAAATAGCTAAGCGGAACAAGTTACTAAATATATCCACGTCTATTGTATTTTGTCAGTTAATGCTTTAATTAAAATTTGTAACATTCTTAGACATTGCTACTAATTTTTCATTTGACTGACTCAACGCATTTATTTCAATTAAACCATTTTCAGGCACTTTTTAACTGTCAAAGAGTCGGTGAACCCTCAACTGTCATGCTCACTGCCATGCTGAACAGCAGGTATGTAGTGTTTGCTCTGTGTAACCCTAATTTTACCCGACTACGATGAATCAAAAAGGAGGGTTATGATTTTGACCGGTATGTATGTTCATCTGTTACCTCATAACTTCTTAACTCCTGATCATAATTTGACAAATGAGGTATCATTGGAAGTGACTTGATCGTCCGCTGGTTATAGGATATGTGATGTTACATTAAATTAAATATGGCGTCCTCTTTAGTTTTTGAACTTATGCTACCACGATTTACCGTATCACAACAGGTAATGTCACAATAACACAATTCAAATCTTTGGTTACAGACTCGGTGTGTTGACCTTTACTAAATAACTAAAAAAGCTGTTAATCAAAACGAGAGTTCTCCCAATCAACGAACAAAGTTTGAAATACAACAACACAATAGACACACAAAGCAAAACCGATGGTTACTCATTTAATATCAAAACCTTTGTTTGCTGCATCAATAGTTACATATTCAGTAATTAAAATATTATCACGAACTTATTAAAATGTGATTGTTAATGTTGATGTCATTAATATTAATGTTTGTAATTGATTTTCGTATTTGATGGAGTTAATGTTGGAATATAGTGTCGATGTTACAATGTGTCTGATTGATTTTATAAGTTTTACTAGCTGACCCTGCAAACGTTGTTTTGCCTTATAAATGCTTGGGGTGCACCATCTTTATCATTTATTACCTACCCTACCTACCCTACCTACCCTACCTACCCTACCTACCCTACCTACCCTACCTACCCTACCTACCCTACCTACCCTACCTACCCTACCTACCCTACCTACCCTACCTACCCTACCTACCCTACCTACCCTACCTACCCTACCTACCCTACCTACCCTACCTACCCTACCTACCCTACCTACCCTACCTACCCTACCTACCCTACCTACCCTACCTACCCTACCTACCCTACCTACCCTACCTACCCTACCTACCCTACCTACCCTACCTACCCTACCTACCCTACCTACCCTACCTACCCTACCTACCCTACCTACCCTACCTACCCTACCTACCCTACCTACCCTACCTACCCTACCTACCCTACCTACCCTACCTACCCTACCTACCCTACCTACCCTATATTTTTATATTAATAGTTTTTTAGTTAATTTAGTATAAGAAGTTTATCCAGTTTATCCATCCATTATATATTTTTATCGTATTAATAAAAATTTAGTTAATGAATAAATTATTAATTCCTAGATTTAATTATCAAATACAGCTGTCTTGTTCACAAAGCCTAATAGGTATCACCTGTAATCTGTGGTATCACTTAGTGAAAGCGGCTCTCTTCAGATTTATTTTTTGCCTTTTGGATTGCTCATGAGATAACTCAAGCTATTCCGCTAGGGCATAGAGATTCTGCAATGCCTGTAGCTCAAGCTATATAATTATAAGTGACCTCCCTAGGTCATTAAAGTAGGTACATTCTGCCCTCGCGCCCTAACCAAAGCGATCGGTTACGCGAAAACGCGCGTTCATTAATATGTCAGTAATTTTTTCGGAAAACTGGAAAGCAGTCTTTGTCGGCGCGACCACGCGCATTTGGGTTCGCCGAAAAATATAGCCGCGTCCTAACCGAAAGCATACATCCTCTTTTATATGAATATTACATACTCGCGTGATCAATAAAGTCGCGTATGTACGTCATTTTTTAACCGACTTCAAAAAGGAGGAGGTTCTCAATTCGACTGTATGTTATTTTATTTTTTTCTGTATATTTTTTACGCGATTACTCCGCCATTTATGAAAGGAATTTTTGTTTGATAGGTCATACTCAGATACCATATCTGAAACCTATCAAACAAAAATAATTATAAATTTTATTAACTTTGCTTGGACCGTTTTTGAGTTAGCTTCAATAATACGTATTTTTCCCCACTTAGTATGTGGATGATTTGATAAGTTCCTGTCACTATTATTTATATAGCAGGTAGTGGTATTCGAATTTGTGTGGGGTAGGTACCACAACTAAAAAGTAAAAATTATTTTTTTACAAAAAAAAATTATCAACCACTGAAGTCGGTTGTTAGACAAATAATCGTATAATCGCGTGTTCGTGCGACAGTCGCTTTTGGTTAGGATGCGGCGGAAGAACGCGACGGTCGCGTGTTCGTGCGACGATCGTTTTGGTTATAGGATGCGGCTTGAAACCCGTGTGTCTACAGAAACCTGTAATATCTATCGTACATAATTAATTTATTCGGGAGTTCTAATTTCTAATACTTTAACGAAACCATAAGGTTAAAACATACTTAGATGAGTATTTTCACAAATCCAAAAGAAAAACAAGTTAATATCTACATGTTAAACAAATCCTTTTACGGTTTTTAGTCTTGTACTATTTACTCCATGCTTATTAAGATTATCAGGTAATAATTCCACGAAAGCCTTGAAGATTAGTTTAGTTAAGTAACAGTAAAGTAGTGAGATAAGGTGCTCTCGGTATTTAATTCTACGCTTCACTTACCTCACGAACTTTTCATGTACGTATATTCGTGAATCCGTATCATAAAAAAAGTATAAGTTTATTGAAGGAAAAGTATGGGGAGATCTTTGATGTGAAACATCGAAACTATTTTGTATAGAAAATATGCATGAAAAGATGGTTTATTAAAGGAAATTAATATGGCATAATCAAAACAAAATATTCCGATTTTTAGGGTTCCGTACCTCAAAAGGAAAAAATGGAACCCTTATAGGATCACTCGTGTGTCTGTCTGTCACAGCCAATTTGCTCCGAATCTAATGGTACACATATGTATTTCTGTGACCTAAACACGAACGTGTAACTTAAATAAATGAATTTTGAATATAGGGGTCACTTTTGGGGGCAAACAAGAAAATTTAAAAAAGAGTTTTGCTAACAGTACCGTGTGACATATCAAATGAAAGGGCTTGTTGCGAGGATCTTATATTTTTATATTATTTTAAAATAAATACTTTTAAAGATATTTAAGAAATTCAATGAAAATTTACCATTTTTTTTCTCCGAAACTACTGGACCTAAAATTTAAAAAAAAAGCTTAGTATGGCTCTTTACTCATAGATTACAGGAAACTTATAAGAAGTCCATGGTCTTAAAATAACATGGTAAATCTCTCGATATTGTGCGTACAAACTTACATTTGTAGTTGGAATGTATGGGAGAACATGTTTTTCAACTACAATTTTAAGTTAGTACTTGGGATAAATAAATTCATCTCAACTACGGAACCGTTCATTGTGCGTAGTCCGACACGCACTTGGCCGGTTTTTTTTTTACAGAAATATTATTCTTTATTTTTTCGTTTGGATGTTGGCTATTAGCCGCGTCGCCATGCCAACAGCCAGTCTGACCCGCCGCATTAGATGTACCTTAACATGATTCAAATTCAAATTCAAATCATTTATTGTGGATCATAGGTTCATAAGATGTTGTGTTAGTTACAGGTAAGCCTGCTATGTCCCGCCATTGAGGCATACAAAATTCATATTGTTTGTTCGAAACATAGTTAAATAAAATACAATACATCAAATTGTCATGCAATTAAGTTACTATAATATTTATATCAAATTACAACTAGTCATGTTACTATGATGTGACCTTAAAACTTTCAATAGTTGTGAATTAAACAGCTGCGACTCACTTTGAGCAACGTTGATTACGCGTAAGCCTAAATTAGCCTAAACTAACCGAAAAAAACCATTTCATTCGTATCTTCCACACCATATAAAATCACAAACCTTCCCCCGAACGCGAAAAACACTATTTTCTTTCCCGTAATGCCCATAAAGTTGATAGATCCATATTGACATTGCCATTTATTCGACGACGCCTGATTAAAGCTATCAATAACCCGCTTGCGAAGTCAAAGACCTTTCCAATCCTTCCATATTTCACAGATGTCAGGTGCACTTTACTTATTTGTTTTTGTAGTAACGTTTATGTACCTTTGGACTAGTATGTTCTCTTATGAAAGTTTTCGAGAAAGATAACATAGTTAACTTACACTGTTATAGATAGATTTATTTATTTTAGCATGTATTTAATCGAACCTCAAAAAGAGATTTTTGATAACCTAAAAATGTTACTGACACTTTTTGTAAACATCTAATAATTCCTATTTTGGGGTCCTAAAAGAGTGTCCGTGGAGTTTCTTGCCCGTTCTTCTCGAAAGGTACCTACTACGCTTTAGAATGGGCTACCAGCTTCATCTTTCTGACTGACCGACCCGTTGACAATTCAAAAGTGCCTGTAATTGGTTTATTTGAAATAAATGCTTTGAGTTTGAGTTTGCTTAGAAAGAAAAGTAACTGCGGGAAAAAACCAAAAATTTAAAAAGAGCTCAAAGACTCATTTATTAAAAAAGTGTGCATTATTAAAAACCCCAAAAAGTTTTGAGATGTTCTTATTTTAAAAAGCTTAAATCATGAGAAGGTCAATAGGTTTTTAGAGTAATATTTCCCATTTATTTTGATTTAACATAAAACGGCTCTATGGCCAATTCAGGTTCAGAGTCTAGTTTTAAACAATTCGTTAAAAAAAATACTGTATTAAAATATTTTAAATCCGAATGAAAGTAAGCCTTTTGCTTGCAAAATGCTGTACTATTTTTTTATACAGAAATGGAAAAATATACCGATTAATCGGGGAATAACGAAATTCATCAAATTGAAATAACCAAGCGAGTAAATGTTATTCCAATGTTACATTTTTATTTTTAAACTATTCACATGTATACGTGCCGAACTGTTTTTTGAGAACACAAATCGAGTCCATTTCTATTTGAATAAAATAAATATACTTCGACCAACCCTATTTTATAAAATATTTTTTTAAAGCCCGCCGAATGTCTTACAAAATGGAAAAGTGCCCACAAAAAGCTACGTGTGGTATTTACGAAATCGTTCGGCATTATTTCTGCTAGAAAACAAAATGGCGGATCAATAGACATAAAAATTCAACACCAAAGTAATATTTTTTAAAGTAAAATGAAATATATTTTTTATACGAGATGAATTTATATTGTGGGTATAGATGTCATATACCTATATTTAGAATATTTCTGCCTACATTGTATCGCTGTATCGCAAGGTCAAAATTGCTTCTCTTAGCATTCCAAGCGAGTAAAGACGCAAGCAAAACTAGCGTGAAAATAAATCTAAGTCTATGGTACGAGCAACGAGCGAATTTGTTGCAAATATTATATTAGTTTAGTTGAGTCCAGAAATATATTTAATTCAAAACATTGACATAACATCACGCCTTGTTTCCCCGAAGGGTTGGGCAGAGGTGACCCTGTAGCAGGTACACCCACATTTCGCCAGTTATGTTTAAGTCCCATGTAATAGGGGGCGAGCCTATTGCCATCAACCGGGCACAAATCCAGACTCCGAGCTGCTACTGAGAAATTTCAGATAGAAAAACCCAATAACACTTTGCCCGACCCGGGAATCGAACCCAGGACTTCATGCTCAGCAGTAGCGCTTGCGACCACTAGACCAACGAGGCAGTCACAAACAAACAAACAACATAATTACCTTAATACGTGAGTAACTGTTTACAAAACAAAAATCAAATTATTAATTTATTAGTGATGTTTTGTTTGTCGAGTTGTAATTTCACAAAAAATTTCAAACTCAAGCTCAAAGCATTTATTTCAATTAAACCATTTACAGGCACTTTTGAATTGTCAAGAAATCGGTCAGTCAGAAATATGAAGCTAGTTGCCCATTTCAAAGCGTAGTAGGTAGGTACCTATGGAGAAGAACGGGCAAGAAACTCCACGGACACTCTTTTAAACACACATTAGATTTATACAAGTGATTCCTGAAAATATAATAATTTAGTGTAAAAATATACGAGTGACTACGCATTACCTTTTACGCCTGCATTAATTAAAGTTGGCAGGTAATGAGATTTATTTTCTAGTTCAGCATTTATTTTCAAGTTTTCTTCCTATTAACTTGCCTATTTGTCACCGCTCCCGCCACTTCCTCAAAAACAGACGACGCGCGCTCTTGCTTAGTCATCAGCGGTCTCGTCAACTGAGCCGCGTACGAAAGCGATTCCTTGCATAAAAACTCTTTCCATACAATAACACTTATCAGCTTAATCAAAAAACGCTCTCTTTTTTCAACCCTCTCTTAACTCACACCACAATATAAAGAAACATTCTAGAGGCGTCAAAGAAAAATCGTAACAATTTATTTGGCGGGGTCGCCTCTGAAAGTCTGAATAGAGAGAATTTTCGCTGTCCCACCATTACGAGGCTTTTCACTCACAACGCTGTATTATGTAATCTCCATCATTAATTTGTTTCATTTTAAAATTTGAGCCTCAACTTCAGACAACTTTTAGACTTTGTGGTCAGTAATAAAAGTTAAATAGTCTTTTTGCGAAATTGCTCGTTTATTTTAAGGGATGCCTCGCTTTGTGAAGTGGACAAGTACAGTACGAGGCTGTTAATATGACATGATTTGTCATATTAACAGCCTCGTACTGTACTTGTTTGCACTGGAGGACTGGAGGCCTCGTACTGTACTGGTTTGAGAGAAACATGTACCATCGAGGTAACCATTTTGAAAACAGAATCCCGTGCACACGACCCTTTTTAGGGTTCCGTAGTAAACAAGGAACCCTTATAGTTTCGTCATGTCCATCTGTTTGTCTGTCCGCGGTCTAGCTCCGAGACTCTTAGTACTAGAAAGCTGTAATTTGGCATGGGTATACTTACATAAAAATTACGCCGACTAAGTGGTAAAACAAAATTATATCATATAATTTTTTTTTTAGGTTACCACATGTAAAGTGGTGATGTTTTTTTTTCTATCCCATAGTTTGGGGTATCATTGGACAGGTTCCCCCCCCCTGCCAGCTAAATGGCTGGTTTTGGATGTGTGAAAAAAATCACAGCAGTAGTTTATATAACGAAATTAAAAAGAAAACTATCACAACTAAGTAGGCCCTACAAGTTAACGAGTAAGTTTGTTCTTGGTTTAAATTCATCCCAACTACGGAACCCTACATTTTGCGTGGTCCGACACGCACTTAGCCGGTTTTTTTTCGTAGGTAAGCGTTACTATAGCGGCCGAGCGCTGCAAGCAAGTATAGTCCTTACAGTGTACAGATATCTGTATCAGCGTTTCTTCGATAGTACATAAACTCACGTTCGCCGTCTTCCCATGGGGGTAGGCAGAAACTACCGAACGCCACTTGCTACGATCCTTACATACTCCGTTTCAGTGGCGGATCCGAGGGGGCTAACGGGCTCAAGCAAAAAGCAGAAGGGGGCGCCTCCCCCAAAAGTATCTGAGTTCTTCCGTGATTATAAATTAACTTTTTGGCAAGCATTACACTACCTAAGGTACTATCGAAGAAACGCATATCTGTACACTGTAAGGACTATTCTTGATTGCACCGCTCGCCCGCTATAGTATCGCTTACCTACGAAAAAAAGGGTCGTACGCCCCGTGCAGTTTGTTTTCAAATTGGTTAGATATGCGTTACCCCGATGGTACAATTGTCATCAATTATCTTTTTTATAAGTACAGTAAGCGCTCAAAAGTGCATGAGCACGCTAAGAGTCGTATTGCTGTGAACACGCGGTATAGCTCGTACATTTTTATGTGTAAGCAACACGATACACACACCACAGATAACGCAGTTTTGCACTACACGAAACAACAATATATTTCCGTCGCTTTAAACATGCTAGCACACACGCACTATGCGCGTGAACTTGACCAGTTAATGGCATTGCTAAAATTCGATAGTAACTTAACAAGTGCAGATAGCAGAAAGCGTTAAGCGTTGGTATGGAATTCAAACTGCCTCAGGTTCTAATCTCGTAAAACACAGTGCGGTTTTTTGCAAATATTATTATTTTTGTTTTCGATAATAATATTTTTTAAATATTGCTGCTTTTTATGTTGTTATTGCAATAAAGGTTTTAGAATAAAAAATGCGTGATATATGATAACAAAATTAAAAAAAAATATGTTTATTCGTTATATTTTTTTTACATAAGTTAAAAAACTGCTACAATTATTTATCATTACTTCAGCTGAATAAGATGTGAAATAGATGTCAAGAAACTTAGAAGCAGTTTGTATTATTTTGACATATTTAAATTATGAAATATTTTAAATTTTTAATGGATTTTTTCACCATAAATATTAAGCTTTGATCATGGTCGAAGTAATTAAGTAATAAATAAGAATATTAGACTACTTAAAATGTAAAAAACTACTTACAGAATAGGTAATTTTAAGGTTAAATATGGGCAGTTTGTTTATATTTTATTTGTATTAATTATTTTACATTTTATTTGACTTTAGTAAATATTGGTTGTTATTGAGGTTAAAGCTTAAGTATTCATTTTCTTTACGAAAAGAAGATTGAAACTAAACCTCAAATTTTAATCCTAAAATAATACTATTACTAAAATAATACTAAACAATTTCGGTATATCTGCAAGAAATACGACAAACACCCTATTGAAACGTGCTTAAAAAATTCGTTACCATAAATTCATGCAATAATGAATCTGTTGTTTATTAAGTTGGTACGGTCAATATTTTAAGGTCAAAACCGGTTATCTAGCTGGTCTTCAGTGATGCAAGCCTTCAGAGTGCACGGCGAACGGTTCATAATGACGTGTTTTTAATAATTCAGCAAAATATCTCGTTGGTATGAAACCATTTGTTTCATTCACCATTTGACGTCGCTGCTACTCGATAATAAGCCCCTTCCTCATATCTCTTAACCCTCACAGTATTTCTCTAGAACAAAGAAAAACATTGTTTTTATTACACATAATACCTTATTATTTATTATTCACTAATCGAATTAAACCTCACAATGAATTTAAAACTTTAAAGGCATCTTCTGTCTCAACAATTCCTCTGTTCTATCAACAATACCCTTGATTAAGATTTATGTTTAGTAAAATATGAAATAATATAAATGATAACACTCACACTTAGTCCGGTTTCATTAGATATTCACTTCACTTTTACGCAGCGCAATAATATTCTCTGATCTGATCTGATCTCTTCAATATATTTTATGCCTGCTTTTTGATAATAATAACCACAACACTGCACTAAATACTCGTCACCAATATTATCCACGAACCAAAAAAGTTCTATTAATTAAATACTCGTTACAAACTGCATCTACCCCACAGAAATCGAAATAATTTACTTAGTTTTTTGTGGTATACCTGCTAAACTTTAATATTTATGTGAACAAGACGAATGAAACTAAAAACGAATGATGATTATTGAACTAGTCATTGGTTGCAGACAAAGTGAGTGTGTGTGTGTAATGTGCGTTTCTACAGTATTGTAACAACTTAAAGAAGAAGGTCGTAAGTCAAACCGAAGCGTCAGTCTATTGCTTTGTGAGATTGCTCATGGACTTTTGGTCGGTACTGTACCTATTATGTTTTCAAGAGTATGTTTTCCATTGAGGAATTTGCGAAAATTTATCCGAGGAGACTTGTTATTGCGTTTAGCAAAATAAAATGTTGTGTACTTTTTAGTGTTTACTTTGCTAAAACCTTCCCTCGGCGGCGGGATTGAGCTCGCCCACTGCTCCTTTTGCCTCGTTTACGTTCATACATCTGGTCATACACACATGCCCGGTTGCTAGCACTACGCATCTGTCCTTTATGAAGAACATACTAACTGTATATGATTATAAATACGAAACTGAGTTTGTTTATTTGCTTTCACGCTAAAATGGCTGCCCGGATTTGAGTGAAAGGAGATTGGCTGCTTGCACAGAGTACTTTTTTATTGGCTGCTTGCTTTTTATAAAAGTACATGGAGCACATTAGGAAATGACGCATCTCTAGATGTCCAATGTGTCAGCTGCTAGTGCCACTTTTCCCTTCGTGGAACTTTTAATTTCCGCTATCTTTGAATGTCATAAACTGTTTACTGCATAATATACTCTTTTGTTCACTGTCATGGGGTCTATATTAATGGAGCCATCTGCTCTATAAACAACGTTTTTCTGGCGAAACCCGATATTAAAAAAAAAACAGTGACACTCCGGGAGTGCCGACAGAAGAGAAAACTTGAAAAAAATCGGCACCGCGGTAATCAACGTGTTGATGTGTTTTTAATGGTCAAAAGCTGGTGTCGTCACAGTGTCGCGAAATCGGTTTAGTCACATCTCAAAAATGCCCAACGCGCCTAAAGAAGTTTTCACTTAAAAAAAAATGCTTTGAATGACTTTTATCTTAATTTGACCGATATCTATCTTTTGGGAGTATATGTACGTGAAGTCCAACTGTGCGTTTGCACTGGCGAAACATTCAAAACAAAACATGTTGAAATCTTTACTTTCTGTCAATGTTCCATACAATGTTTTACAGAAACGAGAGATTGCAACATGTTTTGTTGTTCTCCAGTGCAAACGCATAGTAAGTGTGACACCCAAATTACATGGAATCATGGAAGAAGAATGGCAGATTCTTCTTTGGCAAATAGATAAACCATGGCCTGGGTTAGGATATACTTTTCATCCTGGTTCGCAGACAAAGTCGCGGGCAACAGCTAGTGACCAATAAGTTTAGTTTAGTTTTAGAAAAAGTTCGGCTTTATAAACCGTCGTCTCTGTCACTTAAGCCCTGATCAAACTGAAGCGGATACCGCGCGGGATGTGGGACAAAATTTAAATTGTGTCAACTAACTTGCATGGAGGTTCAAACTAGCACAAATGGTCACAAGGGCTTTCATCCCGGGAATCTCGGTCTCGAAAATTTCAAGAGTCTCAACGATTTATTACTATTTTTGGTATTTCGGTCCCGGGAATTCCGAGACTTTTGAGATTTAAGAGGGAAGCGTCAGGGTAGCCCGCGAAATTCAAATTTTCTTACGTTTTTTGCATTTTGCAGGTCAGTGTCATGTTGATTTAAATAAAAAGGTGCCAAATGTCATGATTTCATAAAATCAACACATTTGACACCTTTGCTAACTTATGGAGTTGTATTGCTGAATGTAATGATTATAATTGAGTAAAGCTATATTTGATACGGCCGCGAATCATATTTTAATCAACATTCGCAGCCCCGGCAGGCATTGGCCCTAGCGGACACCGTCAATTCTGCTGACATCTCTTTAAGGCGAACGTGAAACACAACGTGCCGTTGACCCGGGCTTGGTCCTTATCGGACGCCGAGCTACCCATTGCTCACCGTCCGCAAGCCCGCGCCTACGGTGGCCGGAAATCGGCTCCCGATTCCCGCCCAGGGTGTCTCCTCCTGCGGCGGTTAGGGGCGTTAGGGCGCGAAATTTGCCCCTCCCTCACGCATTTCGCCTCCTCCTTCGCGAGCATTACCGCTTCGCAGAAGGAGGTGACGGCCTGCCATTTCCTCTCGCTCCGTACCATGGCCTGAACCAGGGCCGGACGCGAGAGATCACCGCCGCCGATCGCCTCCACGAGGACACGGCGATGCTCCGCCCAAGTGGCGGGCTACCCTGACGCTTCCTCCTTAAAACACATATTAGTAAAAATAAAAAGTAGATAATTTATGAACATGTGATTAATAAAGTCCGATAAGTAGCGAAGTTGTTCAGAAATATCACCAACAAAACAAACTATACTATGGAAATACGTAGAGGAAAAGAACCACAGACAACTAAAATTAGTAATTGATTGCAAGACGAGATGGTCCACTGTAGCTGAAATGCTTGAACGATTTCTTAAAATAAAGATATGCGTTCGAAAAACTCTGATTGATGTAGTATCCAGAAAGAATAGAGTTCACTGAATTAGAGTGTACTTCATTGGAAGCAATCTCAAATTCACTTGGTATCATGAAAGTGACCTTAAAAGCCCTGTCTAGGCGAGACGCTACTCTTTTAACAACGGATCCTGCACTAAATAATGTCTAAAGAAATTACACTTACAACAAAGTTCTTTGAACGTAAGTCTGGCCAATTCACTGCGTATTTTCGCCTCAACCAGGCTATTTTCCTTAATGCTGATTAAAGAAAATGGGGCAAGTACAATACTGGCGAAATCCTTCTCAGTTTTTTAAAAATAAGTTCCATGCAAGAGTCTTTCAGACATGAAAGACATAAGCAACGATGAAATTACAGTGTCTTTAAAAGAATAAATCCACAACTGAAAAAACAACTGACAATAATTATACCGCAAATACCAGTGATCCAAATGTGATAAAATCAGGCCCTCTCGGTCTGAAACTTAAACGCCCTTTGTTTCTTACGTGCCCACTATAAAAATTATAAAACTCTCATAAATATGTTTTATTTTATCATTTGAGTTTGTTACTGTAGTTAAAAAACTTGATTTAAATATCTTGTTTTGACTGGCTAGCTTATAAGTTTGAAACCTACTTTTGAAAGTCTCTCACGTCTCGTTTTTCCCGGGAATTTCGAAACCGCATCGAGTCTCGATTTTTTTCCCGGGACACAAAAATGCAGCGAAACTGAAAACCTTAATGGTCACGTGACTTCGTAATCATTAAAATAATCGAAATGCGCAGTGGCGCACGAGATTCGCCTCAGTATGGCACTCTTGCCATATGTGACAATCTCTTGCTAAAACTCAATGTGCCATTTTCAGCCGGGTACTGTACAAGTAGTTTCGATTTTCACGTGCGCTAGATAACGGAGGCACTCTAATAGGTACCTAGGTACCTAATAAAGTAAGGTTGTCAAGTAAGACGGTTTTAGACATGTTTTCTGAGGCTTAGACGAGTTGACGTGTAGAAATATTATGTAAATTTTAAATAAACAGGTCTTGTAGTCTCAGCACGGTGATAACAGTATATATTATGTAAAGGCTGAAAGCCCGTATAGGGCTCAAGCTCTTCACCTTGCTAGCTGTACAGTATTTTCTGCTAGCAATATTTTTCTCAAAAGCCACTTACACATCTCGACAAACGAGTAAGGTGAAAATCAACGACTAAAATACTCGAGAACCTTCTTTTTTATATCAGGTATCTTTTCATATAGAATTCTATTTGTAAACATCATGGCGCTGTATAAAGAAAAATATTTCATAGTTACGTCACCCCTCAATGGATATCTGAGACAGCGATCATTTTGAATGTTTAACGCACCATTTGACATTGCCGTAGACAATATTTTCAAGTAGACACGTCAGCCATTTTGTCCTTACCATAACGTTTGATCAAAATATTGCTCGTTTTTTTTTTCGAGTATTTTCTGAGCTAGGTATGTGTATGTACGTAAATAAAGAAGACGTTTTATCTGTTATTACGAAGGAATTGGTATCTACTATATTGGTTGTTCTAAGAATAGGTATTTTTTTGGCTGGTGTTAAATCTAAATAGTAGACAATACCAAAGGTATTTAAAGGTAATATAACAAAACATCACGCCTTGTTTCCCCGAAGGGTTGGGCAGAGGTGTCCCTGTAACAGGTACACCCACATTTCGCCAGTTATATTTAAGTCCCATGTAATAGGGGGCGAGCCTATTGCCATCAACCGGGCACAGATCCAGACTCCGAGTTGTTACTGAGAAATTTCAGATAGAAAAACCCAATATCACTTTACCCGACCCGGGAATCGAACCCAGAACCTCGTGCTCAGCAGTAGCGCTTGCGACCATTAGACCAACAAGGCAGTATTGAAAGGTAATAAACATTCCAATAATACCCTTTATGAACGTATAAAAACGAAAATAAAGAGCTATGTTTTGCTATCTGGTAGAGTTATAAAATTCATTAATTTTACTAAAAGTTAACAATGCCAAGCAGAAGAAATTCTTACGAAAAGTCTTGTTTTCTTAATAGGCACAAGATGGTTCTTCCAATACAATTAATTACGCCCTTAGCCGCCCAAAAAATGAGTCAAAAGAGATCTATTTTTAGCAAGACAAAGTTAGCGAGAACAATCCTACACATTCAAAAACTCGTATTTCAGTACACAAATTATGAAGCTACACAGAAATAGTCAGATACAAAAGAAAAGATATAATGAAAGATAACATAGTACCTTAATTATTTTTTCGGTTATATAAAATTACATATTTTAGTAGTCTTACATAATCATCCTATAACGCTGTGGCGGCATTTACAACGGCATATACGAACTACGCATCAAAGACCTGACGTCACAAAAATCCTGCATCGCGCAAACAGTGTTTACCGCGCGTTCAACATATATATAATCTTCCGACATCAATCGTTGGGCAGTTGCCCGCCAGACAAGACACCCGTCTGGTCGGAGGATCCTCCCTTTTCTAAAGAGGATGAGTGAACTTTACACCCTGTTCGTCATACATCTAAAATGCCTGATGGGACTCAGGCCGCTCAAAGCGGCCTTAAGCAGTACATACGTTTTTTAATAATACTTATAATCAGGTAGTTTTGCTAAGTAAATACTTCTATATACATACAGGATAAGTTTTTATCCAGTGCGCAAACTTTAACACGTGACTTTACTCATCATTTTCAACAACTTTTACTATGGGACCAAACCTGAAATCGCGAAAAGAAAATCAGCTGTTCCCTACATTTATGTTCACATAACTCGTCAAAATCACGTCAAATCTTGTTAAAGTCACGTGTTAAAAGTTTGCGCACTGGATAAAATCTTACCCTGTACAATTGAAGGTGCTTTTTTGTCTGTGTGACCGAAAACATAGTGAGGAAACCGGCCTAGAACCAAAAATTTGAAGACATGTGACATCCGCCAACCCGCACTGGGCCCGCATGGTAGATTATGGCCTACTCCTTCTCACAGAGAGGAGGCTTGTGTCCCAGCAGTGGGAACATTATAGGCAGATTATGTGATGTATGTTGTGACCGCGTTGTTTTTCTAAACTACGCAACGGATTTTGATGAGGTTTTCACCATCATTTAGAGAATTTATTCCGAAAGGTGTATGAGTATAATACATTAATATTAAAAGTACTTGTTATAAAAAAATCGATGTTTTGTCTAGTCGTAAAACTCGTGGGGTCGCTATCGCTAGGATAACAATAAAGAAATCATTATTTACACAAAAACTTAACAAAACAACCGATTTCCAAAAAAAAACACTAAAAAGTGAAAAATAACTTTAATTTCGGAAGTCGGTGGCTTTGGTTATGAATGTTTGTTTTCTGGCACCGACTTCCGAAATTAAAGTAATTTTTCACTTTGTAGTGTTTTTTTTTTGGAAGTCTGTTGCTTTTTTTTGGTAAAAGATTTTTATTTTATTTTTTAATAATTCGAATACCACTACCTGCTATGTAATTATTAGTGACAGGAAATTATCATATCATTCACATTCGAAGTGAGAAAAAATATCTATTATTGAAGCTAACTCAAAAACTATCCAAGCAAAACTAATATAATTTATATGGAACCACCTCAAAAGCATACCCTTTCAAACAAACGGTCCATAATTGACGGAGAAATTGATGGACATACATAAAAAAAACACGCTGAGAACATATAACCTCCTCCTTTTTGGAAGTCGGTTAAAAATAAAAGTAGAAAATGGAGCAAACGTAAATAACTATTTTCTATCGCTTATTAAAATAGTCTGGGCTGACGGCTAAGAAGCTAGATTATACTAAAAGCATAAAAAACACTAACATCGTAAACGTTTTAACCACACACTGTATTTTTGTTTGTGGAATTTTTGCCGTATCTATATTTACCCAGCCTTTTTAAAGTTTAGTAACTGTATAAGAAGCTTATAATGTTTTATGTGCCTGTCCATTTGTTTTATGTATTTTTCTCGGGCTGGTGTCGCCTGAAATAAAATGTTATTTTAAATATTTCATTTATTACATTGAAATACATATAAAATACATTTTTAAATATTTTTAGAAAAAACAGTGGCACTCCGGGAGTGCCGATAGAAGTGAAAACTTGAACAAGATCGCCTTGGTGGAAGAAAAATACTTGTATAGAACATTGGTCCGAAACTTTATCTAAATAAAGAGCACAATCGCGTTAACAAAGAGGTGTCGGGGTGTCGGTAACGGTGTCGCGAGTTCAATTGTTTTTTCCCATCTCAAAAATGCCCAACGCGCATAAAGAAGTTTTTACTTCAAAAAGCATTTAAAAACATATAAAATATTAGCTCATTGGTATCGGGAACAGGGCCCAAGCTACCGGTGGTCAGGGTTCCTGAGAGAGGAACGTCCTAACGATATGCGCCGTGCCCAGAAGTACCGCTTTCTGGATTAAGCCCCTGATTTCTGGATCCAGTTGCCTAACGAGAGCCTTCTCAGGTGTTGGTTGAGGCTCTTGGCTATTATGCCGTTGGCCGTCACGACTATTGGCACAATGACTGCTGTATCCACATACCAATACTTAATTAATCTGCTTATCATTTTATTATTATTATTAGTTTACGAAAAATGTACCCATGTATTTTCCTTCCTGAATGTGTTTTCGACGTAACATTGTTCTATATTATCTTTGTTTTAATTAAACAATAATAGTGCCTACGAACAGTACAAACGTAAAGCAAAACCGTGGGCCGACACGCACTTGGCACGTTTTAGTGTTGCCTACCTAAAAAACTTCAACAGAGGTCGGACTAATAAGTCTCTAACAAGAACTAAGTAGACAAAAGTAAACACATTGGAACTCCAAACAGCAAAACCAATAAATAAGGCGGAGTAAAGCCGGGTTTTCACTTAGGGCGGATTTCACCAATGAAACTGAACGCGATCAGCACATATAAACCGCGTTTAACCGCTGTCGCCTGTCAGTGTTTTCATTGTTGTGGAACATTGACACCGACAGCTCTTAAACGCAGTTAAGATGTGCCGATCGCGTTTAATAAAAATAAAAACAGTAACACTCCGGGAGTGCTGACAGAAGTGAAAACTTGAGCAATTTTTTTGTGCAGGAAATTCTTTTCTTTTTTGAGGTCGGTAAAAAAAGGGAAATGTCAATCATATCGTTGTCATGTGTCAACGTTTGGAATGTCATGAATGCCAAAGAAAATGTATCGCGCGTTGATGTCTTTTTAATGATCAAAAGCTGGTGTCGGTAACAGTGTCGCGAGTTCAATTGTTTTTTCCAATCTCAAAAATGGCAAACTCGCCTAAAGAAGTTTTTACTTCAAAAAAAAACTGACAACAATAAAAAAAACAATAAATAGGAGCTCACTTAACACGCTTTCATGGAACGATTCAATTGATAAAGTTGTTCATTAGTATCTTACAGAATTGCCACCTAAACATAGCCAATTAGTAATAAATCAAAATTGAAAGCCGAAGCCCCAATTATCTTGAGTCCTATTAGATAGTTACTGTTTAATTAATTGCTCTGATGGCCTGACTGTATAATGTGTACGTATATAAGACAGATGTATTATCTCGACTAGATATAGGCCTGTTTTGTGAGTATCTCGCGTTGGATCTCTTTGTGAAGACTGTGTGGGCGCTAATGCGATGAAGCTGTGATATGTGTTGCTCTGAGATGTTTTAATTAGATGTGTTATAATAATAGTCAGAAATAATAAGATAAAGCTTGCTGTTGTTGCTGGTATTTAGATGCCATGTCCATAGATATTTCTGCTGAGCTGTTTTATCAGATACGCGGAGTAACTTCTAGTAAATTCGTATTCGTGATAGCCTAGTGATGTGACCGTCGGGCTGCCTCTGACCTTTCGGATTCATGTGCGTATTGTATAATTATCACTTGCTTCAAAAACGGTGAAGGAAAACATCTCGAGAAACCGGCCATGCCTTTTTTTTTTTGGGTTTGAAATTTTCAAATAACTTCTCCCGCTCTGGGTGGAGTGGGAGGGCGTGTCAGACTCTTACTGACTAAAACCCACCCGTGTTCCTTCGGTTGCCCTGTTGCCGGGGGCCACGATTTCCCTTTCGGCCCATATTCGCAGCCCCAGCAGGCATTGAACCTAGCGGACCCCGTCAATTCTGCTGACATCTCTTTGAGGCGCGCGTGGAACACAACGCGCCGTCGACCCGGGCCCGGTCCTTATCGGTCGGTGAGCTACCCATTGCTCACCGTCCGCAAGCCGGGGAACAAGCCATGCCTGAGAGATATTTCTCGACGGCATGTGAAGCCAATTCAGAGGCCCATGGGCGGTATAAAAACTCTGACACCAGTACCCTAATTGCTTAACTTATTTTCGTAAACAATTATGCCTAATTTGTTTCATTTTGACAGTTCAACAACATTTATTGCGTTGTTGAGCATATTATTTTTTCCAACTTATGAAGCAATGGATTAGCAATCTGTTTCAAATCGAAACAGATTGTGATTGTGTTGTATTACGCAATTAGGGTACAGGTTAGTCACTAACCATACGAAAAAGAAAGATTGATTTGTATTATATTATTTTATTTTGGTTCCTTTCCTTTGAATCTAAATCAAAGTCGTCACTTCACCGTGAATGGCGGAAGAAGTAAAATTCAATAGCCGTGGATATATTTAGTAACCTGTTCCGCTTGGCTATTTCTAAAGAGCTATAAAAAACCCCTGAAAGAAATGGACACGTTTTTCACTTCATCAGCGTCGGCATCCTCAGGATGACAATTGACTTACCGTTAACCCGAACACGGCGTGTTGCCATACCGAGCCCTGAACGCAGAGTGAGCCTTATCACCCGTCAAACCCAGTTATATACTGTTCGGTCCACCTCGGCTCGGACCGTTATCCAAAAACCTGAATCAATAAACTATCTTAGAAGTGAAATGATTAATTCCGCCTACCGCCACCATTTAACACTTCAATTCCACAAGCCCATTCAACCATACATTCCCCGGCCCAAAATTAAATCTCAATAATTTCGTTACGCTGATCAATAGGTAATTAATTTCGGCTCAAACAACCCGGGCTTATGACGTCACACCCGTGTCAAGTGTGAACTCTATATGTTTGGACGTTCATCGCAACGCTGATATGGTTGCCAATAACAGTCTCAAAACTTTGCCGAAGTACTTCCAAGTTAGACAGGCCATGAGAGTTTCGGTAATAGTGCTTTGACAACCCTGTTACCTTGTTTGAGTAAACTAGTGAAGCTGTTTTTGCAAAACAGTTACAAAAGACGTTAATAGAAGACTAGCTTCTTCCCGCGTGCCTTCCTCAAGAATTGGGCTATCCAATGCAAAAAGATTTTTTCAAATCCGACTGGTAGTTCCAGAGATTACCCCCTACATACAAACTTACAAACAAACAAACATACAAGCTTTAGGGGTATGAGGAACAGGGTGTAAAGTTCACTCATCCACCATAGAAAACGGAGGATCCTCCGACCAGACAGGTGTTGTGTCTGGCGGGCAACTGCCCATCGGTTTGAAGTTGAAATCTTGTATGTATGTCGATCGCTCGGTAAACTCTAACTGCGCGATGCAGGATTTGTGTGACGTCATGTCTATGATGCGTAGTTCGTATGTGGCGGTGTAACCGCTACAAAGCAAACAAATTTTACATCTTTACAAAATTAGTATACATCAAGAAAATAGGTTACGCAATAAGTAATAACTGCCTCGTTTGTCAATATTGAAAACTAGCTGTGCCCCGCGGTTTCACCCGCATAAGTCTCGATTCCGTAGGAATATCGGGATAAAAAGTATTATATGTCCTAATACAGGTCATGGTCTACCCATGTGCGAAATTTTATTCAAATCCGTTTAGCCGTTTTAGCGTTAAAGTATTTATGATATTTGTTAGGATGGCCAATTTTTACAGGAATAATTACGTAGAAGAAACAAGCAAGCAGCAGTACATATACTTATACTTACCAGCTAATCCGTCTCACAAGTAACCTAACTCAATTATTATGCTGCGGTATTTTTTTTTAAATATAGCAGCATTATGTTGAGATAGGAGCCTTTTTGACCTCGCACAGGTCATTATTATTTTTGTTTGTTAGTTTAAAATGCTCCTTTCTTATTTTTTTTATTACCGTTTGTATTTCCTGTGCGTGCCCCAAATAAAACATTTTTCTTTCTTTCTCAATAATAGAAACGAGTAAGTATAATATAATATTCTTTTAATATAATATTCTTTATCCACTCTCATAGCGTAATATTCGAATTATAAAATTCAAAACGAGTTTATATTGACATACTTTATGAACACAATACCGAAATTTAAAAATAGAATCATATTATAACATTTTTTCTCTAACAAAATAATGCTATAAAACAATTTTTTTTTCTATTACGATACAGGGCTATTCCAAGAAGTTAATATCACCAAGGAGTTTCCATCAACTTTTGCGTTGGAACGTTTAAACGGGGGACAGCAGCACCCGCTGTAGCGCATTTGTGCGGTAATGTGCTGGTGCAGAACAATGATATTTTACGTCATTGGTGCAGAAGACATTCATTTGTTTTGTTGTACTGAATTTCGTGGGATTTTTCAAATTTATTCTTGATCTTTAACTTTGATCTTTTATTTAGTATTAGGTTCAATCCTAATGTATGAGAGTAGATAAAGTAATGTATGAAACTGCACATAACTAGGTATTAAATCATTCGTGTGATACTATTAAAAACCTCCCCTACGGCTCGGTTTTTAAACACACACTCATGTTCTAATACCCCTCATTATGCAACAGTTTCATAAACTACTATTATTTCACCAAAAGCCATCACAGTACAAGAACCAAAAACTAAGAGCATGTAAAGCTTATACACAATAATTTTAATTTTCTGAATCCTAAACTAGGTGTATGTGCCTGTGTCTTAGGAGTCATAAGATCTCGCGTCCGTCGCAAGATACGATCCAGGGATTATTATTTGAAGGATAATCTTGTAGCTTTCATGTCTTAACACCATCAACCCGATATCAACCAATCCAGCAGTAAAACTAGGTAATAGTCAGCTCAAAAACCTGAAATCAAATAAAACCTAATAATCCTATAGTTTTCGCAATATCGTAACATGATCATCATCTGTTTAGCCTTTTCCCAACTATGTTGGGGTCGGCTTACAGTCTAACCGGATGCAGCTGAATACCAGTATTTTACATGGAGCGACTGCCTATCTGACCTCTACAACCTAGTTACTATAATAGGTAACATGATACCCCTTGGTAAGACTGGTTGTCAGACTTTTGAGCTTCTAACTACCCGTAACGACTGTCAAAGATCTGCAAATGACAGCCGGGACCAACGGCTTAACGTGCTTTCCGAGGCTCGGAAGGGTTCTTGGTATGTAAAGATGGTCACCCATCCACGGACCAACCGCGGCAAGAGTAGCTTAACCTGATCGATCGACCCGTACAGCTGTTATTATCTAGCCACAAGCCCCTTTAACATGATCTGGAATCGAATTTAAGGATTTGTTGAGTTGAGACAGCAAAAAGAAATGTTTGTGCATTCGAAAAAAATAGATTCAATATTCCAACGTAATTTGTTTTACGAATTTCAATAATCTTAACATCAACTCATACCTAAATCTACTCGCATTCAAATTGACTCTGACAAAGCATCCAGCAAAGCTTTTTAGGGTTCCGATCCCGAAGGGTGCCAAACGGACCCTATTACTAAACCTCCGCTGTCCGTCAGCCCGTCCGTCTGTCTGTCAGCGGGCTGTATCTCATGAACCGTAATCGGTAGACAGTTAAAAATTTCACATAGTGTATTTCTATTGCCGCTATAATAACATATAATAAAAATAAATTTAAGTTAAAAATTAAAGAGGTTACACAAAACGTGTTTTTTTGTGTCTTTTTGCTAAATATTGGAACCCTTCGTTTGCCAATCCGACTTGTACTTGGCTGGTTTTTATTACACGATATTGAAAATAGTATATGCAACTTACGAAGAAAAACACGATTTTCAATTTCACCAGCAGCGAGTAGACAAAAAAACATCGTCTTCGTTTTTATAACTAAATTAAAACAAAGACCTTTGCAGGACGGAGCGTTTATATCAATCCGCTGAGGAGTGGAAGAAAATAAGACAAATTGAATACTGCCTTTGTTAGAGGACAAAGGCTGTATTAATATCACTTACGCGTATCTAATGTGTCATCACATATTGAGATATTAACTTTCAGAACATATCATGTGTCAGTGACCGAATATTATGAGGTCAAATGTCGTTCAGTTAGTTGCCATGTGATCAGCGGCTCAATTCTGCTAGGAAAGAAAAAATCACACATACACCTGTTCTTTGTGTCGCAGAATATAAGAGCAAAAGAAGAGAGTGAAAAACAATAGTAGAAGATCCACAAAGGAACGATCTTCACCCATCTTAATGGATGAAAAGTATTTTAAATCTTTAGAAAATAGTACCTGGGCGACCGAGCTCTGCTCTGGTGAAAATAAAGAGAGCGCTCATTTAATAGTATAGGAAAGCTCATACTAATCCATGTATAGTACCTACTTATTCAATGCTGCCATGATCATTATTCTAACGTCATTATTGTCATGTCATTATTCATTATCTTGTTCTAACCTTTGGGCGACTGAGCTCTGTTCGGGTGAAAATACGGAGAAAACTAATTTTCTCAGATATGAGACCTAGCTAGATCGATTTTTTAAACCCTTATATTGCAAGTTTTATCGAAATCGTTAAAGTCGATTTCGAGAACGTGAGTACAAATCTATATACAAACAAATATATATACAAATAATGCTCGTTTAATAGTATAGGATATCGCGAGTGGGTTGGCAAAAAAATTACTGGCCAGGCTGTGATTAATAAAAAAAATCATCATGACTTTTTTTTAAGCATTGCAAGATATACACCAATTGAAAGAGCTTTTTAAGGAAATCCTTTGCTACTAACTCGACTTTTGTCAATTGTTAGTCAATTTAGAGAAGTTTAGAAATGTTCTTGGCGCCCAATAGCCATAAGTGATATATCAATGGATAGTACTTTTTAAGAGAAATATTTTTTACTAAAACGAATTAATTGTTAAACGAATGAGGGCAATTTTTGGGAAAAAAATATATTTTTGAATTTTAAATTAATCAAAGTTTGTCCAGGATTGTTTTAGCCAATACACTCGCGATATATTTTTTTAATATACAAAATTTTATATAAAATACTTTTCATTCAATAAAAAAATGAGTGAAAGTCCTTCGTCTGCGGATCTTAGACCACAATGAAAATTCAAAGATTACACTAAATCATTTTCTTTTCTTGAATCGAAATGTGCTACCAAACAAGAGCAAGGTAAAGTAGGACTCGTGAAAGTGGCCCTGACATCGCCCCGTATGCAATTTAGCAGCAAAACAAAGCTTACCGAGAGCGTCAGAGCTCAGATTAAATAGATTAGATCAGCTAATTGAGAACGCGCTGAGTGGAACAACGCGAGCACTTTGTTTCACGCGATACGCAACGGATCGCTCGCTCGACGATATCGGAGATCAACTACGTATTTGCCGCTACATTTGTGATTGCTACACCGATTAACTGTGAACGCCACCAATGAAATAGTACGCATCGCTAACAGGCAACCGCTAACTACGAGCCGTATGTACACAACCTAATAACAATTATAGTCGCGTTCAAAATAATGACGTGCTCTCTATACTAACTACGGATCGCAAATCGTTTCCCTCAATCGGCTCATTTCCCGAAACATACAATCTTCTCTTTTATTACTTCCCAGGTTTACTATTTGATTTTATTACGTATCCAGTCCGATATATTAAAGTTTCAGCGTTTGCGGACAACTCCATTGAATGTTAATGCGGTTGCGGCGCTCAGCAACAACAATATTGTTTTATGGGACAGCCAACCGAGTGTTTTCCACAACGGCATGTTTTGATTGCTCGGTAAATCACACACACGGAACTATTGTGGCCGACAAATGCAGATGAACATTTTTGACAAACGACGCAAAATGTCATAACGTAGCAAAGAGCCTGTTAACATGCGAATTGCAAAGAGGATTTTTATGTGCGTTGGCAATTCAACTTAAAAAAAATATTTATTTATAATTTGTATGTATTGTTGTATTTGTTTGTATTTGTTTGTTGGTTGTTTGTCTATTTTCGTCAGTGAAGTGTTATTTAGAAGGTAACCAAATAAACCTTATTTTCGAACCCTCCGTCCTGGAAAACCTGAATGCAAGAATGCCTTTGCCACTCACCCGGAACGCATCTTGACATTCATTTAATTTCGTTTTTCCCGCGCAATGCCAAGCCCTTTCTTGTCGGACAGCTAATTTGTACGGAGACTGTTTTGAAATTGGAACAGAAAGTTCCAATTTTCCTTTTTATATGCTTATTGCAAGAATTGACGTTTGAATCGTCAAACAAGTCAAACCAAAGTTTTTCGTTCATATGCGTTTATTTTGATACCTTTTTAGTGCTCATACACAGGAGCTGCACGCGTCAACGGCAGAGGCACCTGCAATGCAACCGCCGTCACGTCCACGCCTGCAGTCTATTGGGCGAACCCGTATACTGGGCCTTTTTGCGTACATGGCGTTTAATTTGCGTGTATTGCCCGTTGGCCGAGTTTGGTTATTTAAAACCTGCCTACTAAATGAACAATTGAATTAATAAAGTACCTAATCATTTAAAAGTTTGTACCCAGCATTTTGAAGCGAACTGCATTAGTAAAGGCAATTTGCGATAGGTACAACAAGTTTAAGCAAACTTCTTACTTGTTAGCTGCACTCGAACTAAACTAAGGCCGTACGGCTAATTATTACTTTCGACCTATTTCTATGAACTGTATTGCCGTATATTTAACTTTAATAATTTGCCACGGTTTCACCTGGGATTTAAAATGTTCTTGACCACTCTCAAGGCCTATGGTAAGTTTTCTACAATACAGGACCATTTTTTTTTTAATTTGGTAAAGCTTGTGGTTAAATAATATTGTACATGACATAGGTGTAGTATTCTACAAACACGTGGAAACTAACTTTGTTTCATGTAATATTTATTTATATTTATTCTGTACATATGTCGGAAATATGTCAATGATTTGACTAATCGGGGCGCCAGCGCCACCTGGCGGCGCTCGACAGAGTCTACAACATACCGCTCGGACCGGCCGGAGATATGCAGAGTGGGTCGGTGGCGGTCAAGCAGTGAACACGTTTAGAAACTGTTGCGCGTTCCGTATAGTTGTATTGTGTACCTACAGTGTGTGAATTGCTAGTGTGATTAATTTGATCGTAAATTATAATTCGATAAGAACTGCAAACTTTACAACTGAGACTCTTCCGTGCCTCGGAAAGCGCGTTAAGCCGTTGGTCCCGGCTGTCATTCGTGGATCTTTGACAGTCGTTACTGGTTATCAGAAGCCCGAAAATCTGATAACCAGTCTTAACAATTATCGTATCACCCAGTAACTGAGTTGTGGAGGTCAGCTGAATCCGATTAGACTGGAAGCCGACCCCAACATAGTTGGGAAAAGGCTAGGCAGATTGATGGCATGACATTGACATATGTATGTCAGAGACAAAAGAAAACAATAAAAATGTGTCAAGTAGATCATTTTAAATCAAGAACACTTCAAAAACAAAACCATTTAAACTACATAGACGCACAATGTTCGCACGGACGTAAAAATATCACGGCGAGATATTATCGCGCACTGGATTTTCAACTCTCGATGTTGAGTCAAGCGTTGAGAATCCAACAGAGTGCAATCCAGCGCGTCGAAAAAACACATTGTAGGATTTTTATCTCTTGGCGCTAAGCAGAGCGGAAAGAGCAGTGATAGCCTAGTGGTGTGACAGTCAGACTGCCAAGTCATAGGTGTCGCGTTCGAACCCAAGGCACGTACCTCTGACTTTTCGGATTCATGTGCGTATTGTATAATTATCACTTGCTTCAAAAACGTTAAAGGAAAACATCGTCAGGAAACCTGAGAGATATTTCTCAACGGCATGTGAACCCAAGTCAGAGGCCCATGGGCGGTTTTAAAACTCTGACACCGGGTTAGTCACTAACCACACGAAAAGAAGAAGCAGAGCGTTGAAAATTTTTACAGCTCTAAATAGTTCACACGGAAATCAAAACAAAACAACAATAAAGTACTTAGTTCTGAATTCAAATTATTAAACACGATAAATCTAATAATTGACGGACATGAAATTTAGCGTTAGTTTGTTTTCGGAAATCCGATGATACCAGAGGGACATTAAGAAAATAGAAATACTGTACCAATTGTGCATCTATGGAACTGTTAATAATTTTCTGAAGTACTAACTTCTGCCCCCGACTTGCGTTTACCGAGATAAAATGTATTCTATGTCCTAACCCAGGTCATGGTCTACCCATGTGCCAAATCCGTACAGTCGTTAAGGCGTAAAACCGTAACACTCACTTCCCCATTTATAACCCCACCGCCGTATCTCTAAGTTGACGTCGTGGTGGGGCTTGCGTGCTCCGAACTCTAGGTCTGTGTCGGTAGAGTTTACTTTGCCGGAACAGGTCTAGGGTGAGGAGCCAGACCAAGAGAGATACAGAAACCCGCAGGGCAGTTTTGGCGAGCTGTTGGACAGTAGCGACCCCACGGACTATCTCCCGGGAGAAGTCTTAATATCTCATCTCGGGCTTGCCTTTATTGGCCGGCTGGCTGAACACTGATGAGGAACAGAGCTCCCTTTATTGGCCGACTTGAATGGAGATTCACAAGAGCAAACGTGATCGGAGGATGGAAGTATTGGTAGGGATCTTGACCGTACTTCCGGGATTGTCCTGATATAGCTGTGGAATACCTCTCCACTCCTCAGGACATGTTGCCCCCTTGTCGCTACGACACTTTGTGTTAGCGACCGTTCGGAGGCCCATTATTGAGTGTGCAAGTCAACCCCTGCCATTTTACCTGTGTATTTTATATAAAATATATTTTATATAAAACTAGCTTTTGCCCGCGGCTTTGCCCGCGTGGATGTCGGAAAATATCCCACGGGAACGTACTACCGAGATTTCATACCAAATAGTAATAACATAGGAAAAGGTCATTGATTCCTACCGCTGCGCCCGCGTTGTTACGCGTAATTTTGAAACTGTGATATCTTTTAAACTATTCATTTAAATGATATGATTTAAAGACATATTTTTAATCTAAATTAAATGCCCAATTTAAATAAGATATTTTTTTGGATAAGGATTAATACTATACAGGTCAAAAAAGCTTCGGAAATAACAATTAAATTTTTATCAAATTCTGAAAGATAAAAATGGTTATTGTGGGTCATCCTTAGAAGATAGACATATGCCATCGCGGACTTTTTTGTTGAACTTTTTAAGTTAAAATATATCGTAGAACATAAATCTGATGTATCTTTTCGGTTTAACGCAGCGCACGCCAGTAAAGCTCCCAGTCGGCATGAATTTTTCCGACTTCTTCAACAATAATCGTCATATTTCAGCCAATTTACACAAAACCGTAATGAATTATACATTAAAACCTTCCACATAAATCATTCCGCTCATTGGTGAAAACCGTTTGAAAATCCATTCCGTAGTTTTTGAGTTTATCGCGTTCAGACAGATAGACAGACAGACGCGGTGGGGGACTTTGTTTTATAATATGGATATTGGTCAGACAGGGACCATAGTCTTTCCATAGTTTTAGATAACCAGTTCACTTAGCCACCCAAACCCAAACTCCAATATCTTTGTTTCCTTATCCTACAATAGTCCTCCATCAAAAACGGGGGTTGTCCTTGGGTGCACTAGCATATTGCAAACAGAGAAAATTATCGGTTGGTGCCTCATTTCATTAAAAACGTCTAACGGGCCTCTGCGAGTTGGCTTTGGCCCCTCGTACGCCTTCCAAAGACCAAATCCATGTAACCGTTATGGCGTAAAATCGTAACAAACACTTTTCCATTTATAATATTATTATTAGTTACGATTAGTAAGTCAGAATGGTTACGTCTTCCGTCGTCGTCAGAATGGTTGGTTATCATGTAAAACAGGGTGTAAATCTGTGTTCCCTTTACTAAACGGCCATATAAAATAAAATATGAGATTTACATTCATATCAGCAAATATTTTATGTCAGTAGTGGTTATGCAAATAGAAATGAATCGCTTAATAGCGGCTGTATCTATTAAATTTTATCGGGTATTTTAAATAAAGCCTAAACCATTTGAACAATAAAATGTATTGTACTAATATCCGTGTAATTGTTATCGGCCAAAATGTATATTAGCTAATGGATTAATAGCTATAATTACTATAGATAAAATAAGACATACAGTGTGATTCTTCATAATGTGCACATATGCAAATGAGGGAATCTATGCTTATTTTTAACGACAGAAAAAATATTTAAAAAAAATTAAATATTTTTTTAATACTTTTATGGAATTACATTTTTTTTTAACAGAACTGTGTAACTTATAAACTTAATCATCTATCGCGATGAAACAAACTCCATAATGATTGGAAGCAATTAGGCGTCGAAAATTGAGAAAAAAAAACTACCCTCAATTGAAAATAAACATGTTTTTTTAGCAAAAATCTGTATTTTTTTCATAATTTTTTACAATAATGTAAAACTTATAAACAAGATGCCAAAGAGAAAAAAAAAAAAAATATAATTTAATAATATATTTTTTTCGTCGATAAAATTAAGCATAGATTCCCTCATTTCGATATGTGCACATTATGCAGAATCGCACTGTATTTTATCTGTTTTCAAATCGGCTAGTCTCCCTTCAGCGGAATAGTTATTACTACCCTATTTTTTTCTGTTTCGAATGTTATGACGCAAAATACCATAAGTATGTTCAACGAACAAACACCATTCTCAATTTTACTGTATTAAAATAAACATGTTCCATATTAAAACTCGTATATCGTCCGCTTTCATACAGAAGTTGTTAGCGAGAGTAAGAATATGTACCAGGCAGTTATAAATTGTAAGGTTTAACGGAAAAACTTTGTTATCGTCGGTCGCCTACCACGTCCCGCCAGCCGATTTACCTCCTCGAGATAACGAGTTCCGTACTACCCTAGTACCGACCTGTTGGGGGATATTTTTTAATTTTCTAATCAATATGCGGAGAAAAAAAGCTTAATTTTCGTCGGAGACAACACCTTTTGTGGTGAACTTTCCCTACAGGCTGATAGGACGGACAAACTTGAAACTTGGAGCAAGGTACGAAAACAATGGCGGAGATGGGAAGATAAGCTGATGGAGGGATATTAAGTAACCCCGCGAAAGTTATAATTTTTGGATCATACCCGTTTTGAGGCTCGGGGGAGTGAAGCTTTTAAATTTAACATTTTTGGAAGAAACTTTGATAGCGATCAAAGAAGAGTTAGCACTTAATCTTGACTGTGTAGTATACTACACAATGTATTACAAAACCATCGCCGTGCTTCAAACACATCGATGGTTTTGTAATACATCTCGGAACTCAGTGACTTATGTGCTCAGGGTCAGATTGACTTAATATGAAGTTTCAAATAAAAAACGAATGTACATTAAAATGGTTATGGTTGAGTCCTTACATTATGGATACAGTTGACATTTAGATAACCCGCTCTATGGTACAGCTTTTTAATAAATAAGTAAAGTCAATACAGGCACTAAGGTAGAATTTCTCATTTTGCATTATAAAGTAGTACCTGTGATAACCGCACATACATACCTTTAAATATGTATAACCTGCATAAATAACTAAAGCCACCGTACACTCATAAACTGCAATTTCCCTCTTACATAAACAAGAACACTCACGAGCAATCACATATTATCTAAGCATACACTCTGACGTCACAAATACAGGCTGTAGCTAAAAGTTTCACACAGCATGATTTTTCCTCTAGAGATCGTCCGTCAACAAAAATCAACTTATGAAATCCGAGTGCGGAAACATTTTATTCGTTTTTTGTGCGGCTTACCACCCCTTCCGCCGCTAAAATCCATGGCGCTTAAAATATTAAATAACAACTTTTTGAATTTTTTATTTTAACAATTTTCTGTAGAGAACTTTTTGTGTTGCATCATATTATTATATCTACATTTAGGGCCCGATCACACGTACGTTGTTTGTGAGAGATTTGTTTTATTTTCCTTTACACTGTTTGACCGCTTTATTAGTATATGGATTTCTAAGTTATAAGCATCTGGTAGCACTCCAGATGTTTTTAACTATCCTAACGCAACCTTTCAACCAAAGATGTGCTAAGCTGCTTAGCGATCGATCCAATAGTATCGTTTGATTTTCATAGTATAGTTTGTTTTAATTTTGCTCGAAAAGGGTTAAATGAAACGAGGTACCTACACATAGTTTCGTAGCTTAGCTTCTCCGCTTAGCGACCTCACACATTCCTGATGGAAAGACTACAACCACATCGGAGCGACAAAGTGTAGGCAAGCAGTAGTTATGTGTGAACAGTATCGCTGCAGCTTCTTTTAGTTGCGTTGTGGTAACTACAGAATTTCGATGTGGTTACGTTGTGGCTAGTGTTGAAGACAGATCCGGCTTTCGTAGAGGAATACATCTACGCAATGATGAGTTTGCGATATGGCCGGTCGCTAGTACGCGGTCCCGCTGGTGGTTGCGTTGTGGCTGCAACGTTGCCTGTATGTGGTCGGTATCGCTAACATGGTTAATTTTGACAGCCAAATATGTTCCGTATGAAGAAAACCACAGTTCCTAGCAGTAAATAATGAGACCGTGTGTCTGATGCAATGTGATTACTCCTGCAAGCTTTGTATAGAGCTGGTGACTGTTTATGTGTGCTTGTCGTATACATAATATTGGCACTAAGGAGTCTGTTGTAGTTACGATCGTAGTTTCCTGCAAAATGTACCTATAGAATGTTACATAAACAGAAGTAGTTTTACTGTAAAATATCCACCTCTATTTTTTTCAACGTCGTTTGAAGGATGGCCCTCAAATGCCGTTTGACAATATTTGCTTTGTCTGTCATGTTATTAGTAATTACCGTATCGGTTCAGCTTTCGAATTTTGGTCTTTAGTGTCAAGTTGAAAACTTGACTTTAAAGTCGGCTACATACCGGTTATCCCTTGAGCGTAGTTATATCAACTTGTGTCCATATGGATTGAGGAGCCATATCTCATATTTAATCGTGGGTACGATTGGTTTAGGCACGCCACAATCGCGGCAATAAGTCCTCTCTTCGAGGGGTGACTAGAGAAGCGCCACGGTGTCCTCACTTTCCGCCTGACGCAGGTCCTCACTGAACACGGTTGCTTCAGGAGATTCCTGTTCCGGATAAGGCGGGAGGAAACGCCCAAGTGTCACTATTATATGGATCGCCCGGAGGATACGGTGGAGCATACGGTAGAGGCCTGCCCGGCTTGGACGGGGCAACACCGTGTCCGGCGTGGAGGCGATCGGCTGCGGTGATCTCTCGCGTCCAACCCTGGTCCAGGCCATGGTACGGAGCGAGAGGGCATAAGAAGCCGTCACCTCCTTCTGTGAAGCAGTAATGCTCGCAAAGGAGGAGGCGGAACGCGTGATAGAGAGGCAAATTTCGCGCCCTCACGCCCCTAGTCACCGTAGGAGACGCCCTGGGCGTCGGGAATCCCAGGCCAATTCCCGGCCACCGTGGGCACGAGTTTGCGGACGGTAAGCAAGGGGCAGCTCACCGTCCGATAAGAACCAGGCTCGGGTCGACGGCGCGTTGTGTTCTACGCGCGCCTCAAAGAGATGTCAGCACAACTGACGGGGTCCGCTGGAGCCGATGCCTGCCAGGGTCGCGGGTTAGTCCGAAATGGTTACCGTGGCCCCTGGCAACACACAGGCAACTGAAGAAACACGAATAGGTTTTAGGCAGTAAGAGTCTGACACGCCCTCTCGCTCCACCCAGAGCGGGAGAAGTTATTTGATAATTTCCCACCCAAAAAAAGGGTATGACTGGTTTTTCCAGCATAGTAATGCTACATATTTTCTTCTCAGCAGAATGCTATAACTTCAATACTTGTTGATTCCATAAACTCCGAAGATCGTCAAAAAAAACTTCTCTTCCAATTTATTACAAACCGTCAGCCCAGTCGACTAGTTGCCAACTTTACACCAAACACAATTTGTCTAACCGTAACCAGTTTACCTTCATTTGGACTGTTTTTGTACTTAAGTGACTTTTAATTAACTAAACGCTAAGTGGCTTCCAACTTGGCACTTGTCAGAAACAGAAAGTTTCAAATGTCTAGCATAAATAATAGCGTTAAATATGTCGGATATCCGAGAATGCAATGAGTATTTAAATGCTCGAATTGTTAGCTAAATTAAATTTCCACGATTCGGATCCTCTCTGCTTATCAAACGGCCGAATTCGCAGTTAACGAATTGATTAAAGTTGTGCGTGTTTAATCGGGGTTTGTTTAAGCGGCGATTAAGTTTTATGTTTAGAAAAGTGTGTCTAACAGCCTTATCTTGACTTCGAAAGTCTTCAGTTTGTAATAGTTCTTGTGAAACTTTTGATCTTAGATTTAAAATTAAGAGCCAAGGTTGTTTGTGATGTTCTCATATTTTTTTATCCTTTATCAAAAACCTATTTGTATTCGGCAGTTTGGGAACATGAATATATGAAACAACAGCCTTACTTAAAATAATATGTATTTTATCAAATAACAGTGATCCAGCAGGTTAGTAACAATATGCTGCTTTGTTGTTTATGCTGCACTCTGCGTATTTTTCTATCGCGGTAACACAATACACGCGCGAGTTATGATGGCGGTTGCTATAAAATAGAACTACAACGCCGCACAAGTGAAAAATGAAACACAACTGAACCGCTACCGAATTCTCTGTAAAATAACAGGTGCTCGTAAGTATTAGCAAAACGGCGATTAATATAAAAGGAGTGCTGCACGTAAACACATCAGTGGTATGGTGCCAAGAATCCCAAGCGTATACTTAGCGCGAGCCGGCCGCCCGCCGCCACACGATACATGAGACTGGTGGCAGGAGACAGGCATATCAGAAGTATTAATCTAACCCTTCTAACGAGCTACAAGCTCAAGCGACACGCGTCTTGCGAAAAATGAAAGAAGTTTTTTAGAGTAGACGAAAGGAAACAGGTGAAGCGCGCGCATGTGTTTCTCGAGGTCGTGAAAGGGCCTAAGGTGATATCGCACTAGCAGCTTTGTGATCACGTAAGTGCAACGTGTCACCAGTTGCTCAGTACATTCACATCGTCTTGTGATTCCTGCACTATCAAACGCAAACAGGATATTCTCAGCTTCTGGCGAATTCTGTACCAACACGCGTGTGTAGTCACAACCATAGAAACGCGTTTTCTACGGGTTTTGTCGACGGAAGAATAGACAAAGCGTCAGAAAAACAATCACAATCTGTCATTTTGTCTATTCTTCCATCGACAAAAACCGTTTCCTGAACTGGTTGGGTTTGAAAAATTGTGCTTACGACATGATTTCGTTTTATGCTTCTTGTCCCTTACTAGTGTCTTTAAAAGCTCAGACGCGACACGCGACGCGACACAAAGACACAGCTCGTCGTGCAACGAGCGGTGCCTTTGTGTCGCGTCGCCTTTAATCAAGCAGGAGAGTATGAAAATAGTTGCATCAATCAACCGACCCTGCTGACTGGTTAATGCATGAGCTATTCGAGAATTGCTCGTGTGAATACGAGAGAAGAACACCTAACAGCTGATTTGCGGGCTACCGCTCAACATCACCAAAGTTCTTCTGAATTTGGAGGCGAATCGAATAATTGAGAACGAATTGAAGTCAGTTGCTGGAAATACTGTAAGTTATATAAAGCCCGGCGAGGACGAACGAAATTAAATTGAAAATTTCTCAGAATAATGTCATCATCTTTCTCACACTGTTTTATTTTATTCTCTCTGTTAGCAATCATCGATTAATAGATTTCCAAGCCAAAGCAATATTACCTACACGTCGAATATAACTTTTCACTTTAAATAGAATTAAAAGTATCAACTGTGTTAACTGCCTCGTTGGTCTAGTGGTCGTAAGCGCTACTGCTGAGCGTGAGGTCCTGGGTTCGATTCCCGGGTCGGGCAAAGTGTTATTGGGTTTTTCTATCTGGAATTTCTCAGTAGCAGCCCGGAGTCTGGATTTGTGCCCGGTCGATGGCAATAGGCTCGCCCCCTATTACATGGGACTTAAACATAACTGGCGAAATGTGGGTGTACCTGCTACAGGTACACCTCTGCCCAAACCTTCGGGGAAACAAGGCGTGATGTTATGTATGTATGTAAAAGTATCAAGTAACTTTTTTTTTTTTAATAACTTGTATTGATTATGTTGGTTATGTTCTTCAGACAGTCCAAGTGCGTAGTACTCGCACCTGGCGTGCGTGTATGACCAGATGTATGAACGTAAACGAGGCAAAAAGAGTATGTAAGGATCGTAGCAGGTGGCGTTCTGTAGTTTCTGCGTACCCCCATGGGAAGAAGGCGTGAGTTTACGTATGTATATATGTAGCTAGGAAAAATCAATGGAAGTATCTCAAAATTAACCAGTGTTATTCTCTAGACTGATGTCTAAAGCCTTTAATTGCCTTGACATACAATAAGTTAAAAGAACAATAAAAGTTGCTCCGTATAAACAATGTTTACACGACGCAATTGATGCAAATCATTTATTGTTTCACTTTTATTGTATGCCACTGGCAAGAAACTTACATCGTATAAATGGGGTTTGAAGTCCGAAGGAATGTTTGGAATTCGATCGGTTTTGAGCAATCATCGCGTATTTTCACACCTCACTAAAAACAATTGAATTCGCTTTCAAATGGCATGCGGTCACAGTGCAATTCGAACTCAACTTTACAGAATAGCATCATGTGGTGTCTGCTATATATGTCGCGATCAAAGACGGGGTGTATGGAAATAAACTTAACACTAGCCGGCTAAACTAAACAAAAATAAACTCATTATTTTTGAGGATAAGCTACTGTGAATTTCTTTCATCTTTAGCCGGCTAAACTTAAGACGCAGATATATGACAGTGACCTTGAATGGTTAGCTTGCGTGTTCTGTACTGAGCTCACGCAACACGTCGTACGTCCAGCCAGTAATAGGACTCGCCCATCAAGGAGCGTTGTCCCAAATTAGACGCATTATTAATTTATTACACGTAAAACAAAAGGTATTTTAATAAAACACCTATACTAAAAGATTGAAAATTTAATTATCTTTAAAATGGTGGTTTCAGACAAATACGCTTGATAGATTTTGCGTCATTCTCAGTTTTTTATCCGCGTTAGATATAACTTTACAAATTAATTTCACTATGTAATATAAACATAATCAAAAATATGCCTATATTAAAATATTGAAAAAATGCTCTAATTTAACATATATTTTTTCAAATCACTAACACTACTCCTTTAGACGTCATGTTCAGTATAAAATCATTAAAAGTCAGTAAAAACATTACATTCTACACTTAAGGGGACGACCCTTAAGTGTAGAATGTAATGTTTTGGGAATATGGTGTTTTACATTCTCTTGTGCCTAAACGGACCCTGGCACTCGCCGGCCACTACCACGGTACCGCTCGCTTCGCTTGCTCGGCTCGTGCATTGAGTGGTCATAGTTCTAACCTAACCTACCATACCTTTCAGCCATTTTCATTTGCTACTTCATTTTTAAAAGATGAAATCATTTATCAAAATGCACATTACATAAGTCGAACATTAGCCTCTGCTCAAAAACAAACTCAAGTTTGACCGGCTAGTGTTAAGTTTATTTTAGCCGTAACATATACATGATAAGTCCAAAAGTCTGATTTTACAGTATGAGCATTTGAAACTTTAAAAAATGCTACAAATCGGAATAGTTTACGTTTGTTGATCAAACAGCAGGAGAGATACCAAAAAAAAGTTTAAAAAAATTGAGTGTGGGTGATGTAAAAACAGAAAACTTTTTACAAAAAAACCTCCGACTTCCAAAAAAATCACTACAAAATGAAAAATAATTATAATTTCGGTTTTTTTGGAAATCGGTGGTTTTTTTTTGTAATAAGTTTTTATTCTTCACTGTTTCGAACCTACCCCACACAAATTCGAATGCCACTACCTGCTATGTAAATAACAGTGACAGGAACTTATTATAACATTATTACATCATCCATATAGACTAAGTGGGAAAAGAAAAATACGTATTATTGAAGCTAACTCAAAAAGCACCCAAGCAAAGTTAATAAAATTTATATGGGAAACCAAAAGAAAAATCATCAAAATCAATTCATAATTGGCGGACAAACATACAAAAAATAAATAAAAAATACAAACAGTCGAATTGAGAACCTTCTTGTTTTTTAAATTTGTTAAAAATTACAAATGGACTTATCATGTATATATATACAGAACACCATACTGCAAGCTGTATAAGAGATGTCTTCCTTACCTGTATAGCTCAGCTGTTTTGCTAAAGTATAATGCTGTCTATACACCTACTACAATTCCATTCCACCGTCTGTCAGATGGACATGAGTTACAAGGTGCATCACAAAGCGGCCGGAAACAACCAACTGTCAAGTATTCAACACAATGATTGACACACACACTGTTATGTCTTAAGCCGAGAGGAAATTACTGCTTGAAGAGGACATTGTATTACAATGTTAGTATTTACCAACTACCTATACAATTTAACAGCTGTTTATAACACTACTAATAAGTAGGTGACGGTATGGTATGCTAGTGCAAATTTAAAGTTGCATTGCTAACAAAGCTATCTAAGCAGTCATGTAAAAATATCTCTCTGTAACTATATAGTTCTTTACTGATATTAAGAACTAGCTGCTGCGTGTATTTAATATTTATATGTCGGAAATACGTTATTGAGTTGACTAATCGGGACGCGACCGCCGCCTAGCGGCGTTCGACAGAGTCTACAGCAGAACGCTCGGACCGGAGCTGAGCACAGTTCATCGGTGGCGGTCAAGCAGTGAAGACGTTTAGAAACTGTCGCACATTCCGAATAATTGTGTCGTGTACCGTGTACAGTGTGTGAATTGCTAGTGTAATTAATTTGATAGTAAATTATAATGTGATCTGAACTGCAAACGGTTTTTCTATTGCACAACAACCAACACTACCCACAGTACGCCCACAGTAGTTAAAGTATGGCTGATAATAACGAAAGAGACACATACCCTCCTCCGTCATATATTTAATATATATACTAGCTGATGCCCGCGACTTCGCCCGCGTGGACCCTAATTATTTTTATAAAAGTAAGTAACTCCTTATAACATCATGAAAGTCCCGTCAAAATCGATCCATCCGTTTCGGAGATTAGCTGGAACAAACAGACAGACACACATTTTTTTTTAATTAGATTTTTTTATAGGTACCGTATATACTTTAATATGCATTTAGTAAAAAGCTGTTATTTTGACATTACAAACATACACTTTAATTTTATTTCCTTTCATTGCTCTACACTTACTAAGACACACAAACTCATTTTGTATTTTTTTAATTTTCTTGTTTGTTTTAAAGGTTTAAAACAAACAAGAAAATTAAAATGAATCACATCAATGAATGCATTGATGTATCTTTTTGCATGTCTTTTGGGCTAATAAATGTATTTTTGTCTGTTTTGAGGGGTCTGGCGCTATATACCGAGATACGGGACTCGTCCTAGTTCGGCTACAGATGCTCCCATGTTATATACGCCCAAGTACTAGCCTATAAGTATGTGTAATTCATTTTATAATTTTTAGTGAAATAAAAATAAACTAAACTAAATGTAAATGTATTTAAAGGTTTTTTTTTTTCAAAAATATAACCAGACCGAAAAGTAGCATTTGTCCTTGTCCAGGTCCCCAGCTACAATCTATCAAATTTCACAACGTTCGGTTCCATTCGGTAGTACAGGCGTGAAAAGGTAACAGATAGACAAACAGAGTTACTTTTACATTTTATTATAATATGTAAGTATGGATAATTTGTTGATAACGATAATCTAGTACTAGGCGGGAATTTGGGGTCACAGCGCTTAGAGCGGGGACTCTATACGCCCACTGAGTGACGTCAGGGAAGACGGCGCACAGCGGCCAAGTACTAATTTGCACAGTTAGGTTTCGGGGACACCCCTTTCCAGTCTCCTCAGAGATGTGTCCTAACAAGCGTTGCACAGAAGAGGTTTTCGGATCGGTCTTGTGAGAGGCAACGGTGTCCCTTCCATATGCAGATGGTGACCGCCGGGAAACCACCAAAAATCCCACACTCCCTGTTCTTATCCCAAAGCCCGTCAGCCCTTTGAAGTTTGCCCCGAAAACAAAAAAAAACTTTGGCACTCCGGGACTGCCGACTGAAGCCCAAAACGCATAAAGAAGTTTTCACTTTAAAAAATGCCATTTAACTTATCTGACTTCTACTTATAGCATTTTTATAGAGAAACTAGCTTTAAAATTGCTAGAAAGAAGTAAAACATAATTTTCATACCTTAGCACTTTTGTCCTTCAACTTCAAATCAGAGAACATATTTCATTCGTTTAAAAATAAAATATTAAATTCTAAATTAAATTCAAAAACAAACACAACATAGTGGTAAACATAATGGTTAATATCAGTGCCAGTTACACTTGGGCAGCTACCCAAACGCAAACTTGATACTTAATATTGGAGTCAGTTTTATCGTTTGGCATATTAACAAACGATTCTGATAATTTTATACTTAATTTTAACTAGCCAGGCCATCGAACCTCCATTGCGTACTCGTGCAGACAGCAAATAATACTCCCGTTCTTGTAAATCGAGCCATCGTGCAATTCCATGAACGCCTAAAATATCAAAATAATGATGAGTCAAAGGAAAAGTTTTTATGCAGTTTTGATGCCGACATACTGGCCATCATTTTGAGGTCACCATTGTTCCGAATTTGAATTCACGTCCATTTAAAAAGTTATAGACTTATTTCTATACAAAAGTGCAGAGTTACTCGATGGAGTCCGGGAGTATATATCAGGGAGCAAAGAACTACATCATCTTTAAAAAACTATTCGGATACTTTACATGGTAGATTGATTTTCAATTGGACTTTACTAATGGTAATAATCCGAAATATGGGCCTACGCCGTAGCGTCGTAGCAAACTGCTACGAATATTCGTAGCTTCGTAGGTGACGGTTATTTCCAACGACACAAGTTTCTAACCTTTTCTTTTCAGTAGCTTATTCTGTCCCTTGTCAGCGCAAATTCATGTCTCTATTACTTCTATTACTTTTCAGCTTTTTAAGAAGTCCATCGATTTCAGCCCGTCATCTTAACCTTCTGGGAAATACAGGCAGATCCCTATTTCTCTGAACCAAAAAGTTTTTAATAATGATTACACGTAGGTAGTCAGTTTGTACTTGACAAGCAAGGTCATGTTAGAGCTACTCAACACTTTGTACTACGTTAAACGTAATTTAAACTTTTCATCGTTTCTGACGTGCTAAGCTACACTTCTGTTCTCACATGCACATGTACTTAAGCAAGGCTTCGGCATGTTTACACACACACACACAAAAACACGAACACACACACACACACCCTCGCATACAAACGTCCAACGGATGAATTTCGAGTTCCAACACAGGCTTACATTGTACATTGTACAATGAAGATTTATTTGTATTGCTGTGTTCAAGTATAACTTTGAGAATGAATCAGGAATCTGAATATATGTATAAGAATAAGTAATGAGGCTTGGAGCCTTTGTATCGAGTTTTGGAGTTAAATAACTTTGAAGTTTAATAAATTCGATATTTTAAGCCTTTTGTCTGATACATTATGCATGAAAAAGGGTATATTATTATAATCCAAATTGTTGAATAAAAGAGGAGATAAATAAAACACAAATACAGCATGTATTAGAAAGGTGTTTTAGTGGCATGAGGAACAGGGTGTAAAGTTCACTCATCCACCATAGAAAAGGGAGGATCCTCCGTCCAGACGGGTGTTGTGTCTGGTGGGCAACTGCCCATCGGTTGGAAGTTGAAATCTTGTATGTATGTCGATCGCTCGGTAAACTCTAACTGCGCGATGCAGGATTTGTGTGACGTCATGTCTTTGATGCGTAGTTTGTATGTGGCGGTGTAACCGCTACAGTGTTGTCAACTATCCCATACAAAACTTCAATACTTACTCGAACCAAATGTATGGGACAGCAGATTTTTTTTTCGATTAATATGTTGGTCCCATAGAGACAGTCGTGTACCACTCTTTAAGAGTGTTTATTCTGAAAGTGGGCAATGTCGCAAATAGATGTCAAATATTTCGCTGTTTTGATTAATTTCGTAATATTACTGTGTGGAAATAAGAAATGTGGCTAACTAGCAAACTTGAATATTAATAATGAATTGCAATTATAACACTGAATTTGATGTTGTAACCGTTTTAGGTGTAAAAACAGCATTTGGAAAGTTTCCAAATAGTTTTTTCACATCTAAAACTAAATATTCGGTGTTACGATATTAATTATTGCATTTCATAATCAATATTTTAGTTCCCTAGTTAGCCACATTTCTTAATTCCATACAGTAATATTGCCAAATTAATCAAAACAGGGATTTGACAGCTATTTACGACGTTGCCAACTTTTAGAATAAACCCTCTTAATATGACCATACCTTTCTAATACACGCTGTATACAGGGTGACAGGGACATCAACGCGAAACCTATTACCATGGATTCAGTATATGATTCTGAACCCCCTGCATTGGTTTTCGTCGATTATTTAAAAAAAATCGATGTCCCTGCCACCCTGTATATACGAATTAAAATAACAGAAAACAATAATTCAAATGTATCTTACAGTACAACAGATGAAAATGGCATGCATCGATAAAAAACTATAATGCCACGCTATCGACTGGCAATGCGGCGCAGAAACAAAAATAATATTTCCACATGGCAGATTAAAAACATGCATTTTTAACGAACCTTTGTTTTCAGCGCTTGAAAATTATTTAAATCGAAAACGGAACTTTTAATTAACGCGGACACACTTTGTATAACATAATCTGCAAAAAAAAACGGATAAAAATTCTGAAAGGTTGTACGGTTAAAATGTTCGGTTACAAATAAATAAGGACGGGCTTTGATATGGTTTTTACATAACATAACATCACGCCTGTAACTCCCGAAGGGTTAGGCAGAGTTGTAAATGTAGTACACTCACATTTCGCCAGTTATGTTTTAGTCACATGTAGTAGCGAGCGACCCTATTGCTATCAACCGTTCACAGAATTCAGACTGAGGCTGCTACTGAGAAATTCCTTATGGCAAAACCCAATAAGATAGATAGATAGATCGTACATTTGGTGCACACAAAAGACATAGCACAACATACAAAAACACGTTTAAATAATAACTAAATACATGAATATAGCTCAAGGTGCATAAAAACAAAAAAAAGGAAGAAGAATACAAGACATTGTGATGACACTTGGCTAGGACATACTTTAAAATAATGAAATATACAAAGTGCGATGAGCGTCTCAAGGTTACACCAAATGGGAGTCCAACTCAGCATGTGTCAGGCAAATTTACCTGACACATGCTGATATTCTGCAGGATCCCTGCAGTGATATAATAACAAATTGTTCGACCTTTTTTTTTTTTTTTGGGTGGGAAATTATCAAATAACTTCTCATAGGGCGTGTCAGACTCTTACTGACTAAAACCCACCCGTGTTCCTTCGGTTGCCCTGTTGCCGGGGGCCAAGATCTCCCTTTCGGCCCATATTCGCAGCCCCGGCAGAAATTGTTCGAACCCAGGATCTCATGTTCAGCAGTACCGCTTACGACCACTTTTTAAAGTCATTATCACCATCCTCTCATTTCAAAATACGTCACCCTTATTTGCAATATCATATAAAATAACGTAAACTTTGAAACATCGAAACCATGTTCATTAAAAGTAAAAACGAATCCAGAAAATAAGACTATATTTTTAACCTATAATGCAATTGTTCCTTGGTTAATTTTAATATACTGTATTTTTGGAAGAACATTTTATTATATTATATAAAAAATTATATGTATTACAAACAAGAAATCCAAAGAAAAAAGAGATCTAAATGTAAAAACAAAAACTTGAAAGAACATGATAATTTGTAGGGGATCCCTACACTTGATGATATGATAACGCGGCGATTCTATTGGGATGATGAAATAAAACCGACCGCTTTGAATGCTTGTAAAACACTGATTTATTGAAATATATTTTTACATATTATTTGCAATAATAGGTACAAATGCTGTGTGTGCAGAATGCACGGCGCGTAAGTCGGTAGAGTAATGTACGGTTCCGTACAAATTAGCTATGGTATTATCGATTTCGATATCCAGAAAATCCCTTCGAGTTCTGATTCCGATTTTCCCGACTATACGTACGATATTATACAATGTCGTGGGATTACTCGCGACACAAGCCCGAGAGTACCAACTACCAATGCGTTCGGCCGGTGCGGCTGTGCACAAACAATTTGTAAACCAATTTTCTACAGAACGGATTATATCGAGCATTTCCTGAATAATCCGCCATTCCTTCTCGTTGAATATTCAAATGACTTGTTATTAAATTTCGACAGATCGCCTTTTAATTTGCCCAGTAGGTATTTTCAGTTATTCCTAACAAAGTAAAATAAACAATTTTATACAGTAAGGAATGAGAAATTGGAATCGCAAATCAAATATTTTTTTGATTTCGTATTGTAAGTGGTAACCTTTTTTATTTCGCCTATTTGTTGTTTTATTTTAGCAATTGAGAACAGAATTGCGAATACAAAAATTCTTTTTTATAAATTGCCTTCAGTGAGAACTTTTTTTATCAAATTGGCGTTATATTTTTTAAATGGCCTTAATGAAAATGTACCATACTCGACGCAGTTTGCAGCACTGTTCAATAATCTTTTAACCGCACTAGTATTAAAAATAAGCTAATATGGCAGATAAAATAAGTTCATTTTTATTCAAACCGATTCTCTGAGAATCGTTAGGAAAGCGCTAGTTTTTATTAATATTTCCACTATCACCTAAGTCGCAGATTTGTTTTTACGTTTGCATGCTGTAAACTTTTCTGCACATCCTTTTATTGTAACTGGTTTTTTATTTATTGTAACTGGTTTTTTATTTTTATTGTAACTGGTAACTGTTTATTTTATTTTTATTGTAACTGGTTTTTTTGCGTGGTCCTTATTTTAGTACACTAACATAACATAACATCATGCCTGTACTCCCCGAAGAGTTAGGTAGAGGTGTACCCATAGTACACCCACATTTCGCCAGTTATGTTTAACACATTCGACTACACCCTCTTTTCATAGAACCATGCCACCATACATATTGGAAGTGAACCCTCGCGGAGGGTTCCCGACATTACGTTTGCGTTAAAGTTAACCATTACGGACGGTCAACGGCATTAGGTTTAAAACCGTGTTTTAAAACACTGTCAAACGAAGTAAAATAGTGTTTTCAGGCCGGGTCGACGGCGCGTTGTGTTCCACGCGCGCCTCAAAGAGATGTCAGCAGAATTAACGGGGTCCGCTAGGGCCGATGCGATGCCTGCCGGGATTGCGAATAAAACCAAAAGGGAGATCGTGGCCCCCGGCAACAGGGCAACCGAAGAAGCACGGGTGGGTTTTACTCAGTAAGAGTCTGACACGCCCTCACACTCTGCCCAAAGCGGGAGAAATTATTTGATCATCATCATCATCATTTCAGCCAAAAGACGTCCACTGCTGGACATAGGCCTCCCCCAAGCACCGCCACTTCGACCGATTCTGTGCTTTCCGCATCCAGCGGATTAATGCAACCTTCACAAGGTCATCGGTCATTTGATAATCACACACAAAAAAAAAGGCTGCTTCTGAGAAATTCCTGATCTGATAGAAAAACCCAATAACACTGCCAGTCCTGGCAATCGAACGCAGGACCTCATACTTGCAACCACTAGACCAGCGAGGCCAACATCACTGACATATTTTACTTCAGCCAATCCATGCGTCTTATAAAGCCACTCATACAAATAACTTACAATAAAAACTTAAAGAGATTGCGGTAAGAACGTTTACGAACGCACTTAAGTAATCCCTTTCAGTCAATTAAGTTTAAGTTGCTCAAAGTATTAACTCGTTTAGACGACAAACAGTTAATACTGCTTATGTTTCTATTCGTTCTCAAATCACCGGTGCTTTCAACGTATTGTGGTGCTTTCTATAAATTGGATTAGTTTAGAGTTTTTTTACTTGAAACTACGAAGTCCGTTTAAGAGTTAACAGATGTACTTATTACATATTTTTTCATATAAATAGCTAGTACCTGGGCGACCGAGCTCTGCTCTGGTGAAAATAGTGAATGCTCATTTAAAACTAATTCCATGCTGCCATGATAGTAGGTACTTACTAATTCCATTATGCTGTCATGATATTATTCTCATGTTCATTATTCATTATCTTGTTCTAAACTTTAGGCGACCGAGCTCTGCTCGGGTGAAAATACGGAGAAAACGAATTTTCCCAGATATAAGATCTAGCTAGATCGATTTTTCACCCCATAAACCCCTATATATACTTTCATCGAAATCATTAGAGCCGTTTTCGAGAACGTGATTACAAATATATATATATATATATATATATATATATAATCCTTGTTTAATAGTACAGGATAACTACATAATATCACGCCTGTATTCCCCAAATGGTTAGGCAGAGGTGTACCTATAGTACACCCACATTTCGCCAGTTATGTTGAAGTCTCATGTAATAGGAGGCGAGCTCATTGCCGTCAACCGGACACAGATCCAGACACCGGGCTGCTACTGAGAAATCTCAGATGAAAAAATCCAATAACACTTTGCCCGATCCGGGAATCGAACCCAGAACATCAAGCCCAGCAGTAGCACTTGCGACCACTAGACAGACTTACTTATTATTATTATTTTCTTTTTATTTATTCTTTACTATAAATTATAACTTACGTTCTACGCTTTGGGCAAACTAGCTTCATCTTTCTGACTGACCGACTCCTTGAAAATTCAAAAGTGCCTGTAAATGGTTCAATTTTAATAAATGCTTTGAGTTTCGTTATTTAGTGTGTATTAACACTTTGAAAGACAGTACACGAGACACAATAGAAGTTTTATTGTTATGACGCCTATGGGCATATAGTGTCCTTCAATGTGTTAATCATCGATTTTTATTTTTTTCTAAACCAAGAAAAATGTTATTATTTTTATAAAAGTATTAGGTCCACTGACTGGAAGCCAATTAGAACCGTGAATCTTGTCACAACCATAGTACCACACTTGTATATGCACCCCTTACAATGTACATATACACTAACTGAAATATGGGCTTACTCTATTGTTAAATTCTATTCAAGGCACAGAGATACAGCTACTCCTAAGCCACGTGTCCCACCACTGGCGATTAGCGAGAAGCGAGTAGTGCTAGCAACTAAGAAAACAGCGGCACTCCGGGAGTGCCGACATAAGTGAAAACTTGAACAAGATCGCCTTAGTGGAAGAAAATACTTGTATGGAACATTGGTCCGTAACCTTATCTAAATAAAGAGCACAATCGCGTCTACAAAAAAAAAAACTTCCAAAATCTTTATAGTAAAAATACTTGCAAAAAACATTGATCCGTAAGGCGATATAAATAAAGAGCACAACCGCGTTTACAAAATGAGATGTCGGTAACAGTGTCGCGAGTTCAATTTTTTTTTTCCTATTTCACCCATCGCGCCTAAAGAAGTTTTCACTTCAAAAATTTAGCGAGCAACAAGCATCCAGTTCGCGACGGCGACGAGCGATTCCCGCTGGTATGCGTTTGTTGTACACATGGCTACAGTCCTTGCGCACATCTGGGAGTGGCGCGAGGAGGCGAAACGCCGGAGCTTAGCTCCGATGCCGCAAGAAATCGCGGCACAGCGGACAGAGCTCCGGCGGGATCTCATGGCGTCATGGAGAGTGCGATTGTCGCAACCCAGCGCTGAGCACGCCACAATTGCGGCGATAAGCCTTGAGAGGCGCCACGGCGCCCTCACCTTCCGTCTGACGCAGGTCCTCACCGGACACGGCTGCTTCGGGAGGTTCCTGTTCAGGATAAGGCGGGAGGAAACGCTCGGGTGTCACCATTGTGTGAATCGCCCGGAGGACACGGTGGAGCATACGGTGGAGGTCTGCCCGGCTTGGGCGGAGCATCGCCGTGTCCTCGTGGAGGCGATCGGTGGCGGTGATCTCTCGCGTCCGGCACTGGTTCAGGCCATGGTACGGAGCGAGAGGAAATAGCAGGCCGTCAACTCCTTCTGCGAAGCGGTAATGCTCGTGAAGGAGGAGACGGAGCGCGTGAGGGAGAGGCAAATTTCGCGCCCTCACGCCCCTATTCGCCGCAGGAGGAAACGCCCGGGGCGGGAATTGCGAGCCGATTTCCGGCCACCGTAGGCGCGGGCTTGCGGACGGTGAGCAATGGGTAGCTCGCTGTCCGATAAGGATCAAGCCCGGGTCGACGGCGCGTTGTGTTCCACGCACGCCTCAAAGAGATGTCAGCAGAATTGACGGGGTCCGTTAGGGCCAATGCCTGCCGGGGCTGCGAATATGGGCCGAAAGGGAAATCGTGGCCCCCAGCAACAGGGCAACCGAAGGAATACGGGTGGGTTTTAGTCAGTAAGAGTCTGACACGCCCTCCCGCTCTACCTAGAGCGGGAGAAGTTATTTGATAAGTTCACACCCAAAAAAAAAAAAAAATGGCTACAGATCAAGCTATACATTTCCAGTATATTATTATATCATTTATTTCAGGCTACGCCCATAGTGCTAGTAACAACGGTCTTATAAATTAGTGTTAGTAGACATACAAGTTCTAATTAGTGTGGAGTTTCATCCAATGTCGCAGCATTGGAGACTCCCATCTATCTGCGAATAAACTCAAGATAGTGTTGGTGCCGCCACGAAGACGAGCGACCCCGCATTGTACGGAAATCCTATACAATACGAGATCAGCAAAAACTGGAAATGTATAGCTTGATATGTAGCCGTGTGAACCAAGAGTGTCTCTCAGCAAGTGTTCTGCCCGCCAAGCAAGCGTCGCTGCACGAGTCCTCTTTTTGATAGCTCTTGTCCCTACAAACGAGTACTCGCTGGCGGTGTGAACCAGGGATGTTGCGGATGCAGATTTTTTTAACATGATTTTTGGTAGCTCACATCCACGGATGTGGATGTTAAGTTTGTTGAATCTTAAGTTTTTTTTAAGGGATCCGTCAAGGCGGCGAGGTTTTAAAAATTTCTTACATTTTTGCAAATTGCAGCGCTGTTTCATTATATGTTGATCACAATTCAATTCGCGGCAATTATAATAAAATAATTACTAAATAATAATCATTTAAAAAATCTATATAACTCTCGAAATAGTTTATGTTTGATGGACAGGACTATTTCGTGAAAATGACGATCTAGAGCTATGTTGATTATTTAAAATATTTGTATTATAATTACCATTTTGTTGATTATAATTTTACATTTTTGCGGAGGTCTATGCGGAAGCTCCGCTCCGCAAGTGCGGATGCGGATGCGAATATCCGCAACATCCCTGGTGTGAACAGTCAGCGATCAACTATTATTATATATGTATCTCTTTTACCCGGTAAAGGACCGCGGACGCACCGGTGCGTCCAACGGCCGTGACAGATTTACGACCGCACTTAAATAAACAATTACTCAGGTTTCATTATAACGTCTCAAGTAGTATTGTTTATGTTTTTTGCTACTCGAATAGATTAGAAATACGTTTCAAATGGTTACAGTCTTTGTAAACAACGTTCACTTATCTTTATTACCCGCTTTTGTTATTATTTCTTTTGTTCTTTGTGATAAGGATTTCTGATAAAACTACCGTACCAATTCACACGAAATTTTGCAGGGTACATTATGGATAGATAAGTTATCTAACAAAAGCGTTTTTAGAGACAAACATTGAAAACAAAAAATTCAAAAAATCTAGATTTTTTATGATCTAGAATTTCTATTGCTTACGTAACTTTCACCGTACCAAAAAAATATTGTTTTGTTTTATTTTGTTCTAAATGTTGTCTAAAACGATGATACATGTAATATAGAAAAGAAATAAAACACTTACGGATCAGATCCATACAAAAAAATCACAAAATATAACAACTTTCACTGTGACGGGAACTTTCTCTTTTTTGTTTGTTTACACTTTTTTGGTTGGGTCAAAATAGGTGTTATTTAGTGCGAATATTATCTAAAACGATGTAATATTTACTTCAAAATGAAAATATCACCACTTTCCGACGATTTACACACAAAAACCATTAAAAAACGAATTATTACAGCGGACGGGAGTGACATTTGACTGACATTTTACCGCGCGGGAACGTGATTTTCAACATTTTTTTAAAATGTTGCCTATTAATATTTTTGCTTTTAGTCGATTTATTTGACGAGAATATCTATCCGACCATAGACAGAAAAATCCACAGACGATAATAGCCATTACAACAAGTACAAATAGAGATGTAAGTCGCGTGGGTGTGCCGTCTCTCATGAGAGACGCCGGTCCTTTACCGATTAAGTAAACAACCAACAATCTTTTATACGTTTCTTGAGCGAGAAAATGGTTGATAGCTAGTCGCATCCTCGTCGGTGGTGGGACAGATGCCTTACAAACAATAATCTCCTAGCATATACCTACATATCGTGTTAGAACATCCACAGCAAAGACTGGCTCTGTCAAACATGTATCGGCGATAACGGAGAACAACACTGTCGATTGAATTTGGAAATTGATTCTATGGCTTTGATCCAAACTAAATGGATATGAATAACGTCAAATCGATGTTATTACAATGAAAATGCATATACTCCTAAATGCACAACCACATCTGGTAAGATTGTGCAAATATGCCACCTTCTTCATCGTGACTTTGACTGATATAAAATCAAATCACACGGTTTTCCGAAAGCATCTTTCATGTCTATTTTTACCCGACTACGGCGAAGCAAAAAGGAGGGTTATGATTTTGACCGGTATGTAACATCATCATCATTATCTGTTAACTCATAACTTCTAAACTACCGATCATAATTTGACAAATGAGGCATCATTGGAAGCGTCTTTATCGTCCATTAATTATAGGCTTTGTGACGTTACATTCAAAGCAATATAGCGCCCCTCTAGAGGACATTAAGTAATGAACTAAAAACCGAACACTGGAAGGGTTTCCATAAACGCCGCGCCACAGAGTACCTATGTAATGTGCCGGCAGCCGATGCTTTTAATCTCGACTGCCGGCAGTTATGTCATGCCGGTAACCAATGGCGTTATTTTTGGGAGCCGGCGGAGGCACTCCCTGTATCATATTGTCTAAGTAAATAAATATGTTTAAATTGGTAAAAACAAGCAAAAGTGAGACTGTGCTACGTACGGCACGGCTGTAAAATTAATACCTATTACACAATAAAACCCAAACAAAAAACATTTAAAGCTGCTCTGCAAATACTTTATCACGAAATTATAACCCCAAAATAATTTAAATAAAAAGTAAGTTCAAAAATAAAAACCCAACTACTGAAAAATCATGCTCTAAAAATTATGAAACAAGAAAATATTTCAGACAGAAATCAAGACATAGGTACAAAAATGGTCAAGGTAAAGCCGTGGTCGCATGCCATTATAATTTTGTAGGTGTACAAGTGAACTTACTTTTTTGTGCTTTATTACTATCTCAGTTTTTCGCGTATTCACTAGTAGGTGTGACCGCAAAGCCATTCAAAAGTTCATGCAATCAACCTTATCTAATTCCTCTAACTCACTGATACAATGTAACGCCACCCAATTGGCTTATTACATTCCATAAGCATTCTACTTTACATAATAACTGAAGCAACTTCAAACTCCGAGCACACTTTCAATCTATTAAGTTTGCTTCCTAAAATTACCTAAACTAACCTTTATCCGCCATTTTGTAAACGCAAGTCATCTCCGCCACGTGTATGGGGCGAAATATTAATAAAATTCAAAATGGACATATAAACGGGAACTATGGCGAAATGGGGTTTGTTCATGCGGAGGATGCTTTGTACCGTTGCTGCATATTTATGTCTTAATCAAGGCTGGCAGCTGTTGCCTATATGGCACATTACTGCTCTATGTTTACGTGTCTTGAACGTATGTCTTGGAACAAAGCCTAGGGGTTTAATATTTTGGCAGCTGAGTTAGTGTTTGCATTCTCGTTCTTAAGCTGGGTCGACGTTTGTATCATTTTGGTGTTTAATATCTAAGGTTTTGACGGCAAATGAATCGTACCATTCATCAAAGCTTCTATTAGGTATGTAATTTGCCCTAAAAATATATTTTATCTGTAGTCGAATCTCGTGTCATCAGTTAGCCATTATTGTTTGTTGTTATTAAGGTCAATCAATCACAATAGATATAAGAGATTATCGGTTGACGACTTTATTGGGCTTTTTATACTGGATGTTTTTTTTTTTGTATACGTATTACAGTAGAAATAAGACCTGTAGTCTTTTGTGGAAGGCCTATGTCTAAAACTGGATGTGATTGAGCAGAATGATGATAATCATCATCATCTCCACAACCTAGTTACTAGGTAACACGATACCCCTTGGTAAGACTGGTTGTCAGACTTTTGGGCTTCTAACTACCCGTAACGACTGTCAAAGATCTACAAATGACAGCCGGGACCAAAGGCTTAACGTGCTTTCCGAGGCACGGAGGGGTCTTGGTGTGTAAAGATGGTCACCCATCCACAGACCAACTGCGGCAAGCGTAGCTTAACCTGATCGATCGACCCGAGCAGCTGGTATAGATTCTTTTCTACATATTTTGTGAATGTGAGAACGCTGTAGGCTTAGTGGATTGTAGACCTGTTGACCATTTTCTATTTTGTTAAGTACTTGGTACTTATTGAAAGACCTACACTGTCCTCCCATACCTAGAAACACTGTTATTTGAAAGTATTGTAAAAGCCAATTATTTTTAAAAGAGTAACCGTGGAGTTTCTTGCCGGCTCTTCTCCATAGGAAACGACCAATTGGAACCGTGCACCTAGCTTCTGACGTTTCATAAGTGCCCATGTAGGTTTATGTGAAATAAAATATTTTGATTTTGATTTTGATTACTTAGCCACAAACCCCCCAAGCAAGCAATGCAAAATGCTCCTCAAGCAGAATGATGATAATGTATGTATCTTGATGATGATAATACTATTAATATATCTTGAATCTTTGCAGCGCTGATTTACTGGATATGTTTTCTCCTCTACCTATCGTTATTTCTCCTGACAAAGTTTATTCGGTTTATATGTATATATCTATGTATTAGTATGTATTCATTTTCAAGTTATCTATCATCATCACCCTAAAGTTGACTGGTAGAAAATGCCTCAGGCATTAAGTCCGCCTTTGTACAGTATTTTTTTACTTGTACATAAAGATTTAATAAATAATATGATGACAGGGAAAACTAAATACCAAAACCTTAACCCATAATTACGAAACAGCAAACTAAACACAACGTATTATAGAAACAGAAAGTACCAACATATAGTTATAGATAGATACACTTGTCTGTAAGATAAACAGTCGGTGATGCCAGTTTACACAACCCGATCTTGTTTAAACAGTATAAGTATTAATAATCGTGACCTTATAATATAGCATGGTTGTCGATTTGACGCTATTGATTTATTTATTAACCTTTGTAGGGATGTTGGTAACATTATAGAACAGGGAGATTTGAATGTATTTCGCGGTTTCAAATGAATTCATATATTTAAGTGTTTGCTCAGGAACCTCTAAGGAAACACTACCACTACTTAAACCTATGTCTGTCTATTTTATTGTAATATATTAAGTACTACTTGATGCCATCCTCTTGATATTTACGGTGTCCATAGTCTCCTTTCAGTTAAAAAGTTTTGGCAGCAGGGTGGATGTGTAGCTATGTCGCAACTACGCTGCACCTCCTATCCTTCCCTCTGTATCCCAAAACATGCAGCTAAATCGACCTTTGCACTACCACCGACGAGTCCGTGGAAGTGGCCAACAAGATTTGAAGTACTGTCATGCCAGCGACACGAAAAAGCCTAACGCATAAAAAAGTTTCCCATTCTCAAGTAAAACAATTAAACACCTGGAAACGTTAAACTTTAGAAACATTAATACCTGTTGTTGAAAAGAAATTAAAAACGAACACCTTAATTTTCATCTTAATCGCTCGATAAGCGGCTATAAATTTTCTTAATTTCGCTTTTTGAGTCCCTTTTTTGACTGATTGACCTTTTTTGGCGATTCTCTTCGCACATATTGACTTTACGAGTCAACTGGGGGCACAAAATAGATATATAGGTACAGAAGGCGAACTCCATGCAATGAGCGAACGAAAGCGCACGCACACATACACACGACTAGCGTCGCGAGCGCAAGCGCACTCGCGACTGGCATCCGTTTGAGATCGCCGCGCGCCATATTTATGTATGTCTCTATGTGTGCATCTGCATACTACTGTTTTTTGCTCTTTATATGAAGTCAGCCTTTTGGACCTTTCTAACTATTCTGTGACTGGGGTTCCGAACAGAGCGCACAGAAATAGGTGGCACCCACGCTTGAAGGAATGCACTTAATTAAGGCAATTCAGGGGAAGCTGGGACGTTTTCGACAATGTCCAAATTATTCAGGGAGAGTAGAGAACGTTCTTGGTTTGTTTAATTATTATTGTTATTGTTATAATGGAATGTTTATAATGCACGTTATGCGTCTGTTGTTGTGGAAGAATGTGTGCCCTTCTGGGGTAAATGGCCACATTTTTGAGTATTATTTTGATTTATTTACAGTGATTATTCAGGGTGGCCCGTAGTAAGTAAATGGTAAAAAAATATTCAGTTCGATGGTCTAAAGCACCTCTCAAAATTTTTAACACCTTATATATATCTTCTACACCACTTTGACAGCACGATTGTGTTTGCTTCTGGAAAAAGAACTGTTATCATAATTATGTGTGTACTTATCTGTAACAAAGTACCAAAGAACTTTAAAGAGTTGCGTAATAATTGATTTTTTATTATGTTAAAATTATGGCTACTGGATAAACGATTTTATTCTATGAATTAATTTATAAATAATGTTAATAATCTATTTTAAATTAATAACTAATGTATTTTAAAAATAACTAACAATAGAAACATTTAAAGCATGCCATTGGACATAAATATTATACTCTAGCATTAAATACATTGTAATGTTTTGCATGTCAAATGACCTGACTTTGTATTAGGAACTTATTACTGACTATAAGACCAACACTGTATCAATACTTATTGCAAATAAATGATTATGATTATTATGATTATGAATATATTGCAAGCACATAATTATATTGAACGAAGGTAACGGTCTTTTCAGAAAATACATAAGGATAATGATAATCTCACCGCATAGCATGAAAGAGGGTGACATATTGTAAGCCAAGAACCGCACATATACCAACTCGTACTTACGTCAAGGCTTACAAAGTACCCAATATTAGGTAAGTAATCTGTGCCGACGACGCGATGTTTAATTAAAAGAACATGGAACTGTGCTCTATTTCTACTGATACTGATTATTTCAGGACTAGTATTCCTTTATATTATGTTGGGATAAAAGAGTGATGTACTCGTCTGAATGTTTCACCAAATTAAGAAAAACAGTAGTTTGCCACGATTGGAAACAGACTCCAGTGTCTACTACATGGTTTTTTATTTAGATATTAGAACTGTATATTGTTTAAAAAGTCGGTATGTTTTCAAAATATCCTGTTTATTTTCAATCAACGAATTATAGAAAACATTTTTACTAAATGCCATGTGGGTGATTGATAAGTACGATCTTTTATACAGGGTTTATGGTCATACGTCAGCAATCCGTTAAGGGGATGTAGGAGAGGTCATTTGTAACCAAATTATCCTTGATGACCCCTATGCCAATGTCAACCATTTTCGAGTAATTCAACTTTTTTAAATGTTTGAAGTAAAAATATAAAATGTACCCAATAACCCTGATATACAGGATTAATGGTTAAATGTAACCATTTTCAAGTACTTTAACATTTTGTTTTAAAATGTCAATCAATCTGCCTAGCCTTTTCCCAATTATGTTGGGGTCGGCTTCCAGTCTAACCGGAAGCAGCTGAATACCAGTATTTTACATGGAGCGACTGCCTATCTAACCTCCACAACCCATTAACTTGGTAAAACTGGTTGTCAGACTTTCGGGCTTCTGACGACCCATAACGACTGTCAAAGATCCACAAATGACAGCCGGGACCAACGGCTTTATTTTAAAATGTATGAAATAAAAATGTAAAATGTACCTAATAACCCTGATATACAGGGTTAATGGTTATACGTCGGCAATACATTAACGGGATGTAGGAGAGGTTATTTACAACCAAATGACGCTTTTTGACTCCTATGCAAATGTCAACAATTTTCGAGTCATTTGACATTTTATATTTTTATTTTAAAATATAAAATGTCAAATTACTCGAAAATGTTTGACATTGGCATAGGGGTCATCAAATGACCTCTCTTACATCCCCTTAACGGATTGCCGACGTATAACCAATAACCCTGTATATTTTAATGGATTACATCATACAACCGGTAGACTTCCAAGTATATGACCAAAATAATAAAGACGAGAATATTCCTACAGATTCTTATTGAAGGAAACTCTTAAAATCTAAAAGTACCTCACTGAGCTATCTGCTCGGTTTACTGCAAAATACCTTCCTAGTTTCCATTCGATTCTCTTAAAATTAAATGTTGGATTATAAAAGAGTACCCAGAAATCTTTTGCATTCTACGTGGTTAATAAAATTGGGATTATTTTTAAGGTCAATTGATAGATAGATAAAAAAAATATTCAGTGCACACAAAAGCACAATTAAATGATAACAAATTCAATAATTTCTTATAAACCTTACCTTACCTTACGGTTTTACCTTTTTGTTTCGGACTGAAAATATATATGTACTGAAGCGAATTGCAACATTTTCAACCAATTATGTGATCGTTAGTACTAGTTGAGTTGTATATAATCGGTTGCAAACATACGCCTAATTTATGTGTCGGATCCGGTCATTAGTACGGATACGAAACGAATCGCAAGCGCGCCACTGGTGACATCAAAAGTGATCTACCTACACCAAAAAAGGCGCGCTTCTACAGAGTCGTGATGTTTTAAGGCCACGGCGAGGAGGGCATTCAGCCTCTGGTCGCATTGGAGTCAAGACGTCGCGGAACTGTTCTCGATTCGTGGTGCTCAGTTATTGTGTTAGTTGTAATTTGTGATCATTTTGTTAATTGGTGATTTAAATAAATGCCGTCGCACCCAGTGTGTGTAAAATTTAGCTAGTGTGATTAATTTGATAGTAAATTATAATGTGATCTGAACTGCAAATTGTTTTTCTATTGCGCATTAACCAACACTACACACTACGCCCACAGTAGTTAAAATATCGCTGATAATAACGAAAGTCACATACCCGTCTCCGACATAATTATGTATATTGAGTATAATAAATATAATTATATATGTTAACTATAAATTGTGGACAATGCCTGGCACAGTTCACTCGCCGTTGAACTTATTTGGTATAATGACTTGTGTGTGATAAGGCGCAAGCTAATCACGAAACCGAACACAATTACTGTGCAGGACAATAGCAAAACCACCAACCACAGGAAGTTTTCGCAATATCCTAGCAAACCTCAAAATCACTATATTATCCCTGGGGAAATATCCCGAGATCTGCGTCTTCTAGAGACTTAAAACGAGTTTATAAAAGCTGTGGTTTAGAAAAAATAAACGTAAGTAAATATGTCACGAACACATTCTAAACTTTCAATTAAAATATCGGCTTACGCTGCTGCAAAGAAATTTCTAAAAGAACCGCAACTGCAACCGCCCGTTTCATAAAAAATATTAAAGTGAAAATACAGTTTTAATCGAAGTCCTTTGTGATTACTTAAGCTTTCTAACTGGTACTGCGTTTGATGTTCAGTTTACATGCAAACGTGAACAAGCTGAACTGCCGGACTGTTGGACACTCAGTATTTCATTTAGCAAATACCTAGTGACCAAATGCCAAACAGCTTAGCACACAGACCGTTAAAAGCAACAGTCCCGGAGGTACTGTGTTGGTGCACTGTGCACAGTACAACTACTTGTGTGCCTGCAACGGTAGAAATGTTTTACCTTATCATTTTACAGTTCTGTGTGGTTCTTAGCAAAGTGACATGCCTCACGGTGCCTCCCCTGACACACTCGTCGGTATCGTAAAATCTAGTCATAAATTATAAATAATTACATGCCACAAGAGCGTTGGCAGCTGTGTCCTCCTGTTTACTTCTGCCCTTCTTTTCTGGATGTTGGGGTCTTCAAACTTCAGTTACGCGGATGATATGGTACTGCTGGGTACAACGGCCGGCTCCACAAGAGAACTTTTACAATTTTGTGAAAGGTGCGCTGCTAGCCACGATCTAGTTTATAATTGTAAGAAGAGCCTGTTCATGATCTTTAAGGCCCTCTGTAGGAAGCAGTCATACGAGCCAATTATCACCCTCAATGGACAGCCCCTGCAAAGGGTGAAACAAACTAAATATCTGGGGCATTACGTAACGGAGGACCTTAAGCATCATGAAGATATCGAACGCGAGCGCCGGGCTCTTGCTGTGAGAAGCAATATACTGGTTCGCAGATTTGCTTGTTGTAGTTAGGCGGTTAAGATAACGTTGTTTAAGGCTTACTGCCAGACCTTCTACACGAGCAGCCCAGTCCAATATAATAACAGCTTCTGAATGCTTTTGGGACTGCCGCGCTTTTGCAGTGCCTCTGGCATGTTCGCGCAGGCGCGTGTTCTCGACTTCCACGCAATGGTGAGAAGAGAAACGGCGTCACTGCTAGAGAGAACGCGGTCAAGTCCTAACAGCATTCTGAAGATGTTAGTGGACAAATTTGACTCGCCGATAATGAATCACTTCATGCAGGTGTTGGTTAGGCAGGAGTGATTCATAACATCAGGTGAATGTATGTAAATATTGTTTTTCTGTGATTTAGTAGTTAGTTCTAATTGTAACACACTAACATAGCTTTTAAGTTTTATTTTTTGTATCTAATCAACTAACATACCTATATAGATCATTGTTGTCTAAGTTAATAAATTAATTTAATTACATTTTTCTCGTATCGTCTGTTCATTCCGTAGTTACAGTATTTGTCACTCTTAAAAATGGTTGCTGGGGTGCCTGCCCAGGAAATGCTGGCCGTACCCACAGCGCCACTCGTGGATACCTTTCCTCCTAAAAGATCCCTAAGATTAATATTCAAACTAAAAATGGTTCTGTGTAACCTCTTTTATCTGGAAATTATTTTTGTTTCTACTTTTAAAATTGCCGCAGTCGTCTTCTCAAAACTTAGTACAGGAACTATAACTATAATTCTGCTGTGAAACATGTCACTAGCCCATCCATCTGGAATTTGTTTTACCAAAGGATCTTTCCATGACACCGAACTTCAACAGCTGCATTTTCCCGCGTCGCCGACATACCACAGAATATTGACGTCACAACTACGCGCGTAGAGTATTGGCGGATTATGTCTGCAGACATGATGGCTCCGTAATTGGCGCGAAAATGACAGCCTGCTCCCGCCAGTCGGGCTTCAAACGTCAGGATAAGTATACTTACGGAGAGATTTTAAAATGATAAACTAATATGAAATAATTATTTAAAAGTAGTATAAAACAGGCTCGTATTTTAGTACGAAACACTATGCAAAACAAAAAGAATTTTAATTAAAAACTGTCACATTTCATAGATACTAATCTCAACCCAAATCTAGTTTCACTTAAAACTCAGTTTTATTTTTATTTACTTTCATCTCTAACAACAAAGCTCTAAATTAAAATTAAAATCATTCCAATTACGCTCATAAATTAGTTAAGCCAGCCGCCCATACAAAAAATAGTGATGTCCCTTCTTGCTACGCAAAAGCCTAACCACATTTTTATTTAAATTAAAAATATAATAAATTAGCCCCTGAATAGGGGAGTTTCAAAAAGCTATCAAGGGAACACTCTTTACTTAGACAGGCTCGTACAGTTTAAGGGGAGCCTGTTTAATTTTCCTCTCAAAACTTTAACCGTATATCTCAGAAAGTATTTTCCCAAATTTAAGTTTTATTGAAAGAATTATAGAGCTCAACTTTAACATCGTCATTATTGTAAGAATTATGAATATTGCAGATTGACTACGACGCAAATTTTGTGAGTGATTTACGCTCGAACAAATATTGTAAGCAAGGTTCGAAACTGTTTGATGTATCCCGAATCGTTAGTGCTGTAGCTCCTGTTTTTTTCCTACGCGTTCCTTTTGTATTTTGGTATTCTACCCAACCAGCAACAAAACATGTCAACAGATTAGATTTTTGTAATTTTTTGTCAAAAATCTAATCTTTTAGTAACCTTTTGTAACGTCACTGCATAGAAAACTGTCTATGCTACCTTTCTAATCTATGCTCAAATATCCTCACTGTTTTACAAAACGATCATATATATTTATTTTTTTATACTTTTCAATGGTTTTACTGTTTTTACTACTTATATCTATTTTTGTATATGGGTATTTTGCCTGAAATAAAACACTATTTTATTTATTTTACGTATAAAATATATAAAAAGTGCAGAAATCTTTCCGTTTTTCCTAGCTCAGATTAACACAAAATAATGTTATTCCATAATCTTATTCAATAAAATTCCGTCTGTGAAGTTTCCACCGGATACCAGTTGCGAAAGGGTGGTTTACATTTACATAATATTTAATATTCGTTTCCTTTGTAAATTAAATAAATTGAAACAATACCTAAATCGAATAAAGTCTGTGGTTTGATTAAAAGATTTTATTTTTTGTTTCAAATGCTAAATGAATCTTGTGAAGCATTTTTTAAATAAATATGTTCGGAAAAGAGATCGTAACTGTATGTGTAAAATATTTGAATTTATTGTAAACAACCATACTACATCTAAACCTTGCTTTACCTAAGTATGTATAGTTTAGGGTTTTAATCTCATTAACAGGCAATTTTTTAAAGCTTCTACTTCCCAAAAAGTTTGCATTATTGAAATCACGCAAATTAATTATCAGGACGTCAATTCAACTGTCGTCAACAATTATATTAATTTATCAATCGTCAATTTGCAATCGAATTCCCCAATAACTTCAATCTCATGTCAATGTGTCAGCTCGATGCAATTTTCAGCGAAATATAGGAGTAACATATGGTTTTTACAGTCCATTACTTTTTATAACACCTCGCTTTTTTTATAGCTGCCATATGTAGATATAAGGGTGACATTCATAGCTCTTAAATTCGGGAAACAACCTGAACTGAATGGATGAGAAAAGCATGTAGGTACTCGACTGTCGAAATGGGTCTTTCTAACCCAGTACCCCAATTCCGTAACACACTGTACATCGCAATCCATCACAATCCAAATTATGGAAGTGAAAACTTGAACAAGATCGCCTTGGTGGAAGAAAAATACTTGTATAGAACATTGGTCCGTAACCTTATCTAAATAAAGAGCACAATCGCATTTACACAAAAAATACTTCCAAAACTTTTAAAGTAAAAATACTTGCATAGAATATTGATCCGTAACATAATGAGGTGTCGGTAACGGTGTCGCGAGTTCAATTGTCTTTTCCTATCTCAAAAATGCCCAACGCCCCTAAAGAAGTTTTCACTTCAAAAATCGAAATCCATTCCTTCATATGTTTGAAAAATTCCTTTGCTCGACAACGTAATAACATTGAATTATCATAGAGAAAGGTATTGTAATTTTAGGTGTGTTTACGTAATTATCCCGCGGGTCTAGTATGTAGAATCGAATGACATACAGTCAGCGACAAAAGTCGATTAACACTGGTACTTTTATACATCATATATCATCTTAATTGATACAAAATTATTCAATACATTGCTTTTCAGTATTTCATGAAATTTCTAAAAAAGAGTTTAACTCTTTTAAAGTTATATCAGTTCAATTTTTTATGAATATTTTCTCAATCTCCTTCTTCGTCGATAGTGAATTAGATTTTGCTGATCAAAAACTCTGCCACTTCTACGGCATCGTCGGTGGACAGGCAGCACAGAGGTCACTAAGGCTGCATTTTTTTTTTTGGGGCACAGACGGCTAAATAAGACGTGGAATAATTTGATACACATACATACATAAACTCACGCCTTCTTCCCATGGGGGTAGGAAGAAACTACAGAACGCCACCTGCTACGATCCTTACATACTCCTTTTGCCTCGTTTACGTTCATACATCTTGTCATACACGCACGCCGGTTGCGAGTACTACGCACCTGGCCTTTCTGAAGAACATCACCAATAAGGTCAGTATATGTCCTCCTAGGGCGCCCGGCCTTTCCCTTCACATCAGCCTTGTAAATACATTTTGTTAGTCGCCTTTCATTCATCCTTTCAACATGCCCAAACCATCACAACATACCCTTTTCAATTTTTGTCACTACAACTTCTTTTAAATCACACCGCTGTCTTATCACATCATTCCTCATTCATAGTCAGACCACACATGCTTCGCAAGGAACGCATAGTTTGATATATTTCTCAATAATAAACATAAAAAATCTGTAAAAACAATCTTAATCGACTACGTAGCTGACCGTAAGTATAATACCTATGTGACACCCTTTCGATGTGCTATATCAACGTCTGAGTACTGTATAATCATTTTATTGTAAGAACCCATTTTCACGCCAAAAAACCAAACTTCATCTTCAATCTTGATTATTTTAATGTTCTAAACAAGTCGGTCCATGTCAACAAGTAAGTACTTATCTTAAGAAAATTCTAGAACATAATTTCAAAGCTTAGTGGTTGAACTCCGAACAAGTCCCTTAGGTCAAGGGACACTTAACAGTGTTTTATGTGGCCATCATTTCTCTGTTTTAAACTGCTTTTCAGCATTTCGGCTTGCTAAAACGGTTTTGTTTTCGAAAGTTTTCCAAAAATACTGAACAGTGGACACTCAGTATGATACAAATTCATATTTAAATCAAAATATTGCTCATGATTTATCTCCACATTCACAATTTACTCTCCACTCGAGCGGTTATGAAATTCCTCAGCAATTGAAAACTTAGTAAACAGCACCACATCCTCGGCTTGTGAGTTCTAAGCGAATGATACAAAACGCTACATTTATGAACAGTTCCATAAATAACTAAATAGTTGTGTAGGCATAAGAAACGGAATTCGCCGAGTTCTTGACTTTATAACAAGGCTGTTTTGTTTAGTTCGCCACTGGTAGGGTGACTGCCGCGGGCAAGCATGTGTTCTGATGTTCGGGGATAAAACAGGAACCTTGTTTTTGATGAGTATTATTATAAATGATTCGATGGTTAAAGGATTACATTGGCATTATAATGTCGTCTAGGAGACTCTGAATAATGTATAAGGATACTGCCCCAGGGTCAAGTAGACCTGCTTGTGTCAAAATCCGACCATTAGATAAATATCTTGTGTTTCTATTGAACCTTTGTATATCGGACCTTCGTGACCTTTGAGGAACTGATATTTTGTAATAATTATACCTACACAGTAGCTTTCTATTCCTATTTCTGCCGTCAATTATAATCATCACGAAAATTGCTGCTACGAGGGACATTGCAATTTTACCTATCAAGATTGACAATGAAAATCGCCAAACCACTTGCATAATAGTAGTTACATGATTCTATAGCAAAGGGTTACCGCTATTGGCCCATAAGAACACTACGTAATAAACTCTGTCTGTAGAACCGATCGATGGCCGGTGGAGCAGACGAGTCCTGGCGTATCGGCAAGTTTAACTTGGGATGCCCACCAGCTGCATGGATCGACGACCATTAAAACGTGGCTAGGACTGACTGGATGCGGAATGTGAAGGACAGGATGGTGCGGCGCAGCTCGCTGCCCGATAAGGACCAGGCCCGGGACGACGGCGTGTTCTGTTCCACGCGCGCCTCAAAGAGATCTCAGCAGAACCGACGGGGTCCGCCAAGGCCGATGCCTGCCGGGGTTGCGGGTTTGTCCGAAAGGGATACCATGGCCCCTGGCAACATAGCAACTGAAAGAACACGGGTGGGTTTTAGTCAGTAAGAGTCTGACACGCCCTTCCGCTCTGCCCAGAGCGGGAGAAGTTATTTGATAATTTCATAACCAAAAAAAAAAAAAGCTTGGTGTGGCGCCACCTGGGAGAGCATCAGTGAGTGAGAGTCCATCAGTGGACAGCGATAGGCTGAGTTGATTGAAGTATAGTAACCGACCCCTCTTGCCTTCTCTGTATGAAAAGCATTTGCCCTGCAGAGAAACAATAATAAGCTGGTATAATTTATTTATTTATCAATTAAGTACAGAAAACCCCCGATTCATAGCCACTGTAGTCATTGAAAACTGGTGGGTGCGGGTTTGTCACAAGAGACAAGCACGCCGGGGGCGGAGCACTTAGATTTACGACCAACAACTTGCTCCGCACTTAATTTATGACGAGAAACTTTCCTCGCGCGTAAATAATAGTGTTCAGACGAATTAGCAAATTGCTTGACGACTTGCCGACCATATTTTGGCGGTACGGCCTGTTCATTGTTAGCCTATAATCTTGTTGTATAGGTATAATTAATTTAGTCAAGCCAGGGATAATATATTTGAGTAATTTTTTCCTGAGTTTTAGGATCCGTAATAAAAAAGTGACTGATAGTCGAATATCTTTCATGTAACTTTGGAAGTCTGTAATGATTTGATGACATTGCCACTGAGTTGTAAGGAATCTTTTTTTTTTGGGTGGGAAATTATCAAATAACTTCTCCCGCTCTGGGTGGAGCGGGAGGGCGTGTCAGACTATTACTGACTAAAACCCACCCGTGTTCCTTCATTTGCCTGTATGTTGCCAGGGGCCACGGTAACCCTTTCGGACAAACCCGCAACCCCGGCAGGAATCGGCTCTAGCGGACCCCTTCAGTTATGCTGACATCTCCTTGAGGCGCGCATGGAACACAACGCGCCGTCGACCTGGGCCTGATCCTAATCGGACGGTGAGCTACCCATTGCTCACCATCCGCAAGCCCGCACCTACGGTGGCCAGGAATCGGCCTGCGATTCCCGACGCCTAGGGCGTCTCCTGCGGTGGTTAGGGACGTGAGGGCGCGCAATTTGCCTCTTGAAATCTATCAATATGCATTATTATTTTAACCATAAAAACCCTATAACGAAAACTTAACCCTTAAATGACTCATTAGGGAACCCACATAACACCTATCAGCTAATCTGTGGTAATACGCAATTGCTGTTCTGAAACACGATAATATTAGTCCCGATATGATCTTACAACACCTTAGTTCCACCATTATGTTGAAACTTTATCAATTAAATCGAAACTAATGTCTACTTACGTTGATTTACATTTCCCACAAGCATTGTTAAAATTCACGACCTTCTACATCTATCTATACATATTATAAATAAAATCGCTTTTCGTGTTTGTCTGTGTAACCACGTTTTCCTTCTGATAAATAATAAATGATTTTATTTCTGTAAGTAGGTTTGTACAAACACTTTTACACGTCAATCATATTTTAAAACTAGATGAGATCTAAACTGCGCAACAGATTTTGATGCGGTTTCACCATCATATAATGTCCGTAGGTGTCATCACAGCGGGCCCTATCAGAATACCAGCGCCGCGGTATTTATTAAAATATCGCAGCATTATGCTGAGATATGGGCCTTTTTGGCCTTGCACAGGTCGTTACTATTTTTGTTGTTAGTTTGTAAGTTTAAAATGCTCCTTTCTTATTTTTTTATTTTTTTTTTTTATTACTGTCTGTATTTCCTGTGCGTGTCCCAAATAAAAAAAAAATATTTCTTTCATCATCTATCATATTATAAATTAGCTGCTGCCCGCGAGTTCGCCCGCGTGGACCCAAATTATTTTTCTGTAATAAAAGTAGCTTTAGTTACTCCTTAGAACATCAGCTATCTGCCAGTGAAAGTCTCGTCAAAATCGGTCCAGCCATTTCGGAGATTAGCCGGAACAAACAGATAGACAACCAAAATTTAAAAAATTGTTTTTTTGTTAAAAGTACCGCAAATATTTTCTTAAGCATTATAGTAAAAAGCTGTTATTTTGACATTACAAATTGAGACTTCAATTTTATATTTGAATGTATGTATTAGTAGACAATACAACTTTAATCTATATGTATGTATGTATAGATTAAAGTTGTATTGTCTTTCCGTGTCTGTCTGTGTGACCGCGTTGTTCTTCTAAAGTCCGCAACAATTTGGACGCGATTTTCACAATTATTTAGAGCAGCGGTCGGCAACCTTTTGGCAGACGAGGGCCACAAGGTGGCAAAATAAACTAAAGGCGGGCCGCACTCGAGCTATTAACCCTAGAAGCCCAATATACCTACGTATAATTGGTCATATCCCATAGAAAAAATAAAAATGCTATTAAAAATTGTTAAACCGTACGAAATTTAATTCGTACACGTTAAACTTACATTATGTTTATATGTTTGGGTTTTCTAGCTAGAAAAATAACCACCGTAAATCATTCAGAAATGAAAACTACAAAGTACCTAAATAGGTAACCGATTTTATACAAATTTCAGTGTGATGTCCGAGGTTGCATTTGGGAGGCTATTTCTTGTATGTTAGCTGTCAAATTTGAAGTTGCAATTCGTAGAATGGCTCTCAAATGCTCATCTGTGAGACGAGAAGCATATTTATTTTTTCTATAATTTACAATTGAAAATGTTTGTGCGTTCTTTATAACTTATTTACAAAACATTCACGGGCCGCAAGTAAAACGTCCGCGGGCCGCGTGTTGCCGACCGCTGACTTAGAGAATTTATTCCGAAAGGTTTAAGTGTAAACTAACGTATAACAAAGGAATTTCAAATGTTTTGTCAAGTCGTAAGTTGTTATTATATAGTCGCTAGTTATTATTATAACTCACATAACATACCATCACGCTTGTATTCCGTTTTAAGGGTTAGGCAGAAGTGTACCTATAGTACACCCACATTTCACCAGTTATGATTTAAGTCCCATGTAATAGGGGGCGAGTTGAGTAGGAGCTCGTGACTAAGTAATAATATCCTCACGGGTCGATCCAACAGGTTAAGCTACGCTTGCTGGGGTTGGTCCGTGGATGGGTAACCATCTTTACATATCGAGACTCCTGCATGCCTCGAAAAGCACGTTAAACTGTTGGTCTCGGCTGTCATTTGTGAATTTTTGACAGTCGTTACGGGTCGTTAGAAGCCCGAAAGTCTGACAACCAGTCTTTATCCAGTTACTGGGTTGTCGCTCCATGTAAAATACTGAAATTTAGCTGCATCCGGTTAGACTGGAAGCTGACCCCAACATACTTAGTTGGGAAAAAGCTAAGCAGATTGATTGTACTAGAGGGCAAGCCTATTGCCATCAACCGCGATATTATAACATGATTTTAATTAATCCTTGTTTAACAAGAAGCCTTCTTAAAAACACGGATTTTGTAATATTGTTAGCCATCAAGCTTACCTACTTCAGTCGAGGGTCTTCAAGAGCCCTTCTAACGCCTCATCTCGTTAAACAAGATGTATTTTATTTTAATCAAAGCTTTATTAACAATGACAGAGCGAGAAAAAAATCTTTATTTTCTTTTTCTCTTTCTAGTACGCCCACATTTTTTTCGCCAGTGAAAACTTCTTTAGGCGCGTTGGACATTTTTGAGATGGGAAAAAACAATTGAACTCGCGACACCGTTACCGACACCTCATTTCTGTAAACGCGATTGTGCTCTTTATTTATATTACGTTACGGATCAATGTTCTCTGCAAGTATTTTTACTTTAAGGGTTTTGGCAGTTTTTTTTTTAAATTGTTCAAGTTTTCACTTCTGTCGGCCACTGTTTTTTTTAAGCCCCATGTAATAGGGGGCGAGTCTATTGCGATCAACCAAGCACAAATCCAGACTCCAAGCTGCTACTGAGAAATTCCTGGTAGAAGAACCCAATAACACTTTGCAGAAGTAGCGCTTACGAACACTAAACCAACGAGGAAGTCAAGTTTAATTAATTTGAATATACTTTATCATTAAACGCTTTATTTCTTGAAAGATAAATAATCTACAGAAGTACAATATCTACAGTTAACCTTTCCTTATTTCAATTGTAAGATTGTACGACAATAGCCACAGGGTTTCTTGAAACGAATTACGAAAGGAAAATAATTCTTTATTCAATAAAAACTTAAGAAAATTACAAGATTCTATTAAGATTGTTGGAATATATGTCATAGGCTTTCATTGCTGAAAATGAATTAATTTTATCTGTTATCTCTATCACTCGTGGGCGTTAAAGGTGGGATCTTCACAAGCGATCAATCAATCGTATAAGATCAAATCAGTACATTAACAGATAAATCCCCACGTCAGCTAAGCAGGGGTAAACTACATTTAAATGTCGCCCATTAATTTTGTTTTATGTATGTATTTCGCGTTCAAAATGCGACACTTCGAAGCAATTCATTTTAGTTAAACCCCTATATTCACATAATGATGGCAATTTTCGAACAGCAATAAATTTAACTTTCCGTATATATTTATATAAAATTCAGAGAAAAGTTGGCGTACCGAGGCGTACGCTCGCGTGTGTTAATTAACTCTATTCAAGCGTCCGAGTCTTTTTTTAAATACGAAACAGAGTAGGCCGCTAACAAAGCAATTATTTTCTTTGCAAAATTAATTATTTCCCTTGTATTGGTGTTCTGTTCTCTCGCTTTAATTACCGAAGTGGGTGCTACGTGTTGCGACTTGCGACTAATTGACCGTAACGCGCACTAAAGTATACCGCCGCGCCACAGGAGGAAAAATTCTCCAGTAGCTCAATGGGAACTAATCATGCTATTGGGAAAAATAATTACTCTTATAGACGAGCATTGAACCGCGAAATTGAATGGTATTTCTGTATGTTGCTAATGTTAATAGTATTTTATTGAACACAAAAATATCTCCACCGACCGAAGTACACACGGCTACACATCAAGCTATACATTTCCAGTTTATACTGATCTCGCATTGTACGGAAATCTTATACAATGAGAGATCAGCATAAACTGGAAATGTATAGCTTTATGACTGTGTAGTCGTGTGTACAACTTGAAAGGAAAACATAATTCTATTTTCTTCGTATTCTCGGCATTTCATTAGGAAAAGTAACCAGATAGAAGTTACGTTTGTGTATTACGAATGTGTTTGCTTAGATAACAGAATTCAAATTAGTGTGGACACCTATGTATTACGAAATTAATGTAAGCTCAAGAAACCTTGTTTGCATTAAAACTGGAAGTGAATTCCTACTTATTAGAGGTACTTAATAAAGAATTGGTAGGTAAATGCTGGACCTAAGCATTATGTAACTACTTAACGACAGTCAGAACATAAATATCGCAGTCCCCGGTGAATAAAATCGTAGTCATCAAAACCATATTTTACAGAAAAAATAAAAACAGTTTTTGTGACTATCTTATTAACTAATTACATAGCGGAATTGTTCAAATACCAAAAGAAAAGTGATTTTTTACATTCATTACAATACACCTTGAAAACCTGAAATAACCGTAGGAAATGAAAGAAAAAAATTGACAGAGTGTAATCGGATCTCTAAATATCGAATATGCAATAAAGTTAAAACTATCGTAATAGCACATTACCATTTTATTCGCCGGGGACAGCGATATGAGCTTTCGTGGGATCTTAGTGTCATTCGATTTTGAATGTTGCACCTTAGGTTGTTGTGAACTATTATAATACTAGTTTTATAACCATTGTAGAAAAGCACGTTAACCCGATGGTCCCGGCTGTCATTCGTGGCTCTTTGACAGTCGTTACGGGTCGTCAGAAGCCCGAAAGTCTGACAACCAGTTTTACCAAGGGGTATCGTATTACCCAGTTACTGGGTTGTGGAGGTCAGATAACTAGTCGTTCCATGTAAAATACTGATGTTCAGCTGCATCCGGTTAGACTGGAAACCGACTCCAATATAGTTGCGAAAAGGCTAGGCTAGCAGATTGATTTTTTGATAACCATTGTAGGAAAACCCCATACTGTATCCGAATTTAGAAAATTGTTGCCATCCTTTCAATAACTTGAGATAGATACATAAGCCATATTTCGTACAAAAACGTAGCAACAGCCTACTTGGCCTACACATTTTTTTTTTCTTTCTGTGGGAAATTATCAAATAACTTCTCCCGCTCTGGGTGGAGCGGGAGGGCGTGTCAGGCTCTTACTGACTAAAACCCACCCGTGTTCCTTCAGTTGCCATGTTGCCGGGGGGCCACGATTTCCCTTTAGGCCCTTATTCGCAGCCCCACTTGGCCTACACCTTAGGTTATTGTTATTTATTTAAAAAAACTAATTACATAACCCTTGTAGAAAAACCCTATACTGGATCAGGATTAGAAGATTGTTGCCACCCTTTCAATAACTTTAGGTATCTACAAATTTATTTAATACTCAAACATTGTTTTTGGGGGGCCTGGTAATCTGTGTCCTAGTACAGATACCAAACTCCCACAAAGAATCTTCATATTTTTAAGGCGCCTTTGTGGAAGAGAAATATAATGTCCATTAAAAATATAAATAAACATAATATATCATCCAGGTACACCAACGTTGCATCACATTCCCGAGGCTGTGAAAATAGAGAAAACGAATTTTCCTAGCTAAATCGATTTTTTGCCCCCGTAAACCCGTATTGCAACTTTCATCGAAATTGTTACAGCCGTTTTCGAGAACGTGATTACAAATACATATATTGCTCGTTTAATAGTATAGGATTATTATAGTTATCATATTATGTTTACATATCTCGGGACCATAGGGTCCCGGTCCTTTGGGAGGTGTACGAGGGGCCTATTATTATACATAAGCCATATTTCGAATAAAAACGTAGCAACAGCTTACTCGACCCACTGTTAATTCTAGTCTGTGGCGAGGAACAATTTTACCGAACAACAAGAGTCTGGCTAATGGAAATTAGCTTCCAGGGCTAATTGCCATGAATACGTTTAACATAAATCAACGGTGTTTTAAAAAACATGACGTGGGAGAAGGGAGAATTTTTCGGGGAATAATACCTTTTTAATGGAAAATCTTTATCGCATGCACAGTATTTGAATATGTAAATGTAATTTTTCTTACTTTTCACGCATTTTCTCTTGTAATAAATTATGTACGTAATTAAAAGTTGTAACTAACTATTGTTGTTGATGTGAAAGTTAGATTTTTTGTCTTCATCACATAATTTTCATCTTCTAATCTAATAATTAAATTGTATTTTATGTATTTGTGTTTTTTAACACTTTCGACTCCACCCACTTTTCATAGAACCATGCCGCCATAAATATTGGAGTGAACCCTCCGGGAGGGTTCCCGGCATTACGTTTGCGCTAAAGTTATCCATCACGGACAGCAGCAACAGTCAACGGCATTAGGTTTAAAACCGTGTTATGAATCACTGTAAAACAAAGTAAAATAGTGTTTTCAAGGTGTTTTGTCTCCATAAATAGTTTCCAACTATTTTTTTTTGTGAATATTTGAAACCGCGACCAAAAAAAATTTTAATGCTTGGATTTTAAAACCAACGCATACAGGTACTAACTAATAAATCTTGTTAAAATTTACATCAGATTTGATTTTTACGGTTTATAATGCTGTGTTCGCTAAGAAAAACCTACATTTAAAATGAGCCCTTCGCGAGGGCTCCCGGCATCCCACATGCGACTAGGTGAACCCTCCAAGAGGGCTCCCGGCATTGAACGTGTTAAGTAGTTGTGTTTTTCATAACGTGATTGTTAAGGTCACATTCGGTTATTTTATCATAATTGCCGCATTTTGATTATGGCTACTCAAGACGACAAAATAAATCAAACAAAATAATTGTAATTATTTTAATGGATTGCATTGTTAATATTTTTACAAATAGGTATATTATAGTAAAAGGTACAATAATAAATCAATTAGTCGTCCGCGTTACACTTAAGAAGGCGCCGAATCCCACAAACCTCGTCCCAAATTAATGTTGATAAATTGTATTTTTTATTAAGCCAGCAAGATTTATGAACTTCTGCGCCTTATTTAAGGTTCTTAATTTAAATATTATACTTTCTACGCAGTTTCACGAGAGGGTTAAGAGGCATCAGCGTTGCTTGAGACCACTTGGAGATTTTTTAACTTTAATTTAAAAAACGATGAAAATGTTGCATTAAATAGAGATAGAAACTCGCCTATCGTCTACCAGCACATAATACCTTTTCATTGAAGGTCGAAACGAGTCATTAATTATCGAGTTTTGAACTTCCGCCAAATTTTTTGACACTTTGAAAGTTCGACTCTCTTTAATGGAAGCCAAGGAAGCAAATAAGTTACAGAAAATATTGATTCCGTTAAGAATATGGATTTTAGATGACATTGTTTTTAATTTCCTAGGTATTTGCTACCTTCGAAATATTTTACTACCAGGACTTTGAAAATAGAAAGAAAGAAAGAAAGAAAAAAAATTTTTTAAAAAAGAAATTCTCTTAATAAAAACTGCTGACACTCTCCCACTAGTTCAAAACAAACGTAAAAAATACAGTCGCGTTCACATTTCACATCTTATCAACATGGTTCAGTAAACACAGCTCTAAACAGAAATTAAAATTAGCCGCCCATTTAAATTCAAATTACGAAAACTTAATTTACCTTTTGTTTTTATACACAGCGGTGACTGTACTCATTAATTTTTATTTCTGCTAAGCCTCGAGTCCGTTTGAAACAATTTTTTTTTTAATATTTCAATTTTTGTCTTAATTTTACGTATTTTTATTTTAACTTCTACGATGATAATATCGCGGTTCACCCAAAAAGTTGAATAAACTCTAAAAACATTTTCAGTCTTATTTGCGAGCAATAATCAGCGAATGCATTGTTTTTCGTTTAAATGTGAAACAAAAAATTATGCTGGAATTTTCTTTTTCTGAAAACTTCAGGGAGTACAATTTGTGCTTCTCTGTTACCTCAAAGAAAAATCTTTAAAAAAATGCAGGCACATTATTAACATCATTGGCATGGATAACTCTGTAAGTTTTCTTTTGTTTTTTGTTTCACATCAAAAAGATAACTTCGTTGTATATTTCCAAAGGCAGTACACGTTCTTAAAGTATATTCGTTATAAAGTTATAATACTAGGTATTTATCATAATATAGTGCGTAGTTATAACTACAAGGTGTCTGTTTGAATGCTTTTGAAGAAAGTTACAGAAATCTTGATTGAATTTCTAATTCAAGGAGAAATTAAATAAAGTATTTCGTAAGTAGTAGTTAAGTAGAAACTTAAAAAAAAATAAGCCTCTTCAATCTAAAAAGTCTAAACTCTATAGGTATCTATCTCTCTTCAAAAACTTTCATGCGTGATATTACGTATAAAAAAAATATAAAACAAATATAGTCATTATTGTATAAATGCCTGTTCGTCCGTCACAACCTTAGAAATAAAAATATAATAATAAAGAAAAATGTACAAGAATTAAAATATAATGAAACAGAAAATTACTGAAAGTAGTCAATATACAATTTTGTTTGTAACAAAATTCATAACAAATCTTAAGTACATTGCCTTTTCTACCATTAAAATTTTTGCTTTTTCTGGCAACACTGGAGAGATTCTTATATAAGCAACAGGCTAAAGCGCATAACGCTAAGCGTTGCCAACTAAAATAATACATACTTACTACTAGCTTCAGATCTACACAGTACTTCTCAACACGTTAATAAATAAAGTTATCGTAAAACTTGTCTTATAAATAAATCAAACCGTAATCGTAGCAATTTTAGCTATTCGAACAAAATACTTCCCACAGTCGCAGCAAACTTGCTTAAAATCGAAACATCGGAATCTTCAGTGCCCTTACATTTGATACAAATAATCACAAATACCTACACTAAGTAAATATTATAAATATAAATTTTGTACTGTCATAAGTCCGTACACATCGATATGGCGATAAAATGATATCACATTTCTCCTTCAAAAATTTCGTTTTCTACCAAAGTGGTAGCAGTTATACCAGGGCAATACTTGTTTAAATTGTGAATCCTTATGCGTTAAGTAATTGAGTCTTTATTCACACATACTGTCGCGGCGCTGGACCATTCTTCCTTGAATGTGGTAGTGTATCGTCGTTGTTCCCGGTGTTGTTATTGTGTAAAAATGACATTTCTACCCCTGCGTCGCCTCCCTAAGGAAATAAAAAATATTACCTATTTTACTGAAAGTTAAAATATCATTTTAAATGAAAAAAAAACATGCAATTCCTCAATAAAAAGCGCTATTATTAACCATTTAAAAAAAAAAATTACACTTTAAAAATGTAGATGAGACAAAAAAAAATACATTCTCAAGGTACGTTAGTAGAATTCTCGAAAAATTGTAATTTATAAAGGGATTCCTTCAAAGTAATTCCTCTCAATTGGCTGTCTTACCTCAGAATGCATAGGGTTGGCCGTAATAGTGATTGGCACTTTAGCGTTAGCAGGGATGTACCCGTTGGCCCCTCCGCTCTCCGGCACGGAGCCTTTCTCCTCTGTAATAAATCATTCAATGTGTTTTGACAGCTCTGCTTTGAAGTCGGTATTATGACATCAATGTTGATATTATGTGATTCTATTGTTAAGTTAAGCGCTCTCGACATTTCATGGTCGGATGATCTTAAGATGTTATGACGTTTAATTAAATTTTGATGCATCTATAATTCTAATTTCGGTTTCAAACAGAACGAGCAGCCCCAAAAGGCATTAATTTGCTGCTCTTAGAATCCTGGCACGCTTACAAATTGGACGCGACAGCTGTCCTGAAGTGCGTATGTGTTACGTGTGTGTCAAATATGCCAACAAAATGGCTTGGGCTTGTCGCTGCAGCCACGCGTATGAAAATGGTTCGACCGGGGCTGCCTTGCGAGGGCCAAGCTACCTGCTCTTCGAACCGCCTGGTTAGAATTATTAGCGAATCCTTTTTATTTTATTTTTTTATTTGCATCTAAAAATCTTACATACATTGCAAAAGATAAAAATAAAAGTCAGTGGACTTTTCGATCAATTTGATTGAGGATAGGGCAAGAGATTTTTAAAGTGTCACAGTAAATTTTTATTGCAGGAGAAGCTCGTGGCTAAGTACTAACAGCCGCTTGAGTCGATCTGTCAGGTTAAGCTACGCTTGCCGGGGTTGGTCCGTGGATGGGTGTCCATTTCTACATACCGAGACTCCTCCGTGCCTCGGAAAGCACGTTAAGCCGTTGGTCCCGGCTGTCATTCGTGGATCTTTGACAGTCGTTACGGGTCGTCAGAAGCCCAAAAGTCTGACAACCAGTCTTACCAAGGGGTATCGTATTACCCAGTTACTGGGTTGTGGAGGTCAGATAGGCAGTCGCTCCATGTAAAATACTGGTATTCAGCTGCATCCGGTTAGACTGGAAGCCGACCCCAATATAGTTGAGAAAAGGCTAGGCAGAACAGAACAGTAAATTTTTATTGCAACAAACAAATACCCACTATCAGTAGTAGGTCTCCTAGCCCGGCGACACAACAGTAACGCAATCGCCAACACCACCAACAAGGCCGTGGCGCCCAGCGCGCCGCCCGCCGTCACCAGCGCGGCCGGCGCGCCCCGCGCGGGCGGCGGGGGGGGGAGCGGCGCCGCGCTCGTGTTGCCGGGGCCGGCGGCGGGGCGCAGGGTTTTCGCAGTCTGGAGAGAAGAAGAATATTGAACAATATAATAATAATAATCAGCTTATAATGTTCCCACTGCTGGAACATAAGCCTCCTCTCTTCGAGAAGAACTTGGCTGTAATCCACGCGGGCTCAGTGCGAGTTGATGTCACATATCTTCGAATTTTTGGTTCTAGGACATGCCGGTTTCCTCACGATGTTTACCTTCACCATTTTGAAAGCGGTGATGAAATTATTTACTCAATTAAAACGCCCGCCTGGGTTCGAACTGACGACGGCCACCACTGCTCCTATATTTGCATCATCATAATCATTTCAGCCGAAAGACGTTGCTGGACATAGGCCTCCCCCAAGCACCGCCACTTCGACCGGTGCTGTGCTTTCCGCATCCAGCGAATTCCTGCAGCCTTCACAAGGACATCGGTCCATCTTGTCTTGTCTATATTTGCATGAATCGTAATATTTATTTTATAGTGCTTAAGGTAGATGAGCTATGATAGTCCGCGAAATACATAGCCGAGTCGATGTATCGGAACTGCTGATCCGCTTTGGTTACGTGCTTATGTTAGGTTGACGCCTGTTTGACGGCGAGGCGAAAGGCGATACGGTGACGATCTCTTTCTGAGTTGATATTTGTGCTATGACCTTAAAACACCACATCCGCTTACCGTCGAAATCTAACGTTTGTTTTTTAAAATTTGTTATTATGAACACATTTACCTTGATAGCGCTAAACTCCGAAGCGGCCTGTGCAGTATACGCCTGCAGCTTGATATCATAGCTGGTGTCTGCCGAGAGGTGTGTGAGCAGTAGTTCTCGCGGTTCTCCAGAAGTCGTCACCTTCTCGTAAGCGCCGGCTGAAGACACCGCGCGGTAATACACGTAGAAACCTTCTGCTTCTACCTCACCACCGCTTGTCCACTGAGGGAACAAGTAACATTGAAGAAACAAGCCGCAAAACGCAGAAAAGTATAGCCACGGAAGAAGGCCCGCGAAAAATAGTGGAACTACATTTTTACAATGTAATGTGATAAAATGACATAGACACTAGCGCCGCGTCAAAAGGCCTTCTTTCGTGGCGCGCACTAGTAGGTATAGTGTTTCGAATTCCTATTGGGTCAAAGAATTGCCAAACCTAGGTAACCTATGTTTATTGATCTACCAACTCCATCTAGCGAGGGCGGCGTGAGGTTCCAACCGGCCGGAATGCGGCGCTGATGGTGACGCTGACGGCGGACGGTACCACCGGCAAACGTGTGAATGTGAAGTTAATGAGAATAATATGAAAAGCAGAAAGGTCAGGAGGACGGAACGGTTGAACGAATTACTTTTAAAGTCAAAATGTTCAATATAGGCGTAATTAATTTCCGGACATACTCGCCGCATAAATATACCAGTTTAAGAAAAAAGGACGCTAAACAGCCATCTTAGTTAGTGGAAGTCGCGGGGCTTATCGAGGCGCCTAAACAACCCAGGTTGTGGAAATAAGGTGCATTGCGACAAACGCAAGACTGTGATTTTTGAAGATGGCCCATGATAGCTTATGTCGATTAGTGTAAGTCATTCTGCTAAATGGTGATGATATCGTATGCAAAAGCCTTGTGTATCGTCACTTTTTATAGTATCAGTACAAGCAGACGTTTACTGGAAAGCTTGTTGGGTATAACTTTTTCTCAACTAAAACACTAGGAAGTGGAGACAGGCGAGTCTTTTGGGAGCTTTTTTTTGTAATTATAAAGGATTGAGGAGCTAGTTGCTAAGTAATAACAGCCGCAAGGTTCGATCCATCAGGTTAACCTACTCTTGCCGGGGTTGGGCTGTAGATGGGTGACTATCTTAACATACCGAGACTCCTCCGTGCCTCGGAAAGCACTTTATACCTCGTGGATCTTTGACAGTCGTTACGGGTCGACAGAAGCCCGAAAGTTGACAACAAGTGTTACCAAGGGGTATCGTATAATCCAGTTACTGGGTTGTGGAGGTCAGGTAGGCAGTTGCTCCATGTAAAATACTGGTATTCAGCTGCATCCGGTTAGACTGGAAGCCCTCCCCAACATAGTTGGGAAAAGGCTAGTTAGATTGATTGATTTATATTTTTTGTATATTATCCCCAACTTGTTATTTTTGTGTTTGTGTGCTTTATTTTTGAAGCGAAAACTTCTTTAGGCGCGTTGGGCATTTTAGAGACGGGAAAAAACAATTGAACTCGCGACACCGCTACCGACACCTCATTTTTGTTAACGCGATTGTGCTCTTTATTATATTACGTTACGGATCAATGTTCTATGCAAGTATTTTTATTTGAAAGGTTTTGAAGTATTTTTTTAAATTGTTCAGGTTTTCACTTCTGTCGGTACTCCCGGAGTAACACTGTTTTTTTTTCTGTATACCTCACGTGTAGTGAAAACAAATGTAGTATTTTCTTTCTGAACTTACAGTCCATCCCAGCTGTATAGTGGTGGGCGACATGGGCACGGCGCGCACGAGCGCGGGCGCTCGCGGCGCCTTGAACCCGCCGCGCTGCAGGTGGAAGCGCGCACTACTCTTGCCGAGCTTGTTGTCCTGGTTGGAGTATACTGCTGCTATGCGGAACCTGGGTACAACAAATTAAAATCGCTTTTCGTGTCTGTCTGTGTGACCGTGTTGTTCTTCTAAACTACGCAACGGATTTTGATGCAGTTTCCTCAACATTTAGAGAATTTATTCCGGCAGGTTTATGTTTAGAATACATTACTTATGAACATACATACAGGGTGGCCCGGTAAACGAAGTCCAAAGCAACGTTTTAGAAGCCTCTCTCCAAGGGCTTCCTGAAACACCCCGATGCATGTTCGCTTATTTATTTATAGTTTAGGAGCTAAACCTTTTTTAATACATACTTTTAGGGAAATTTTCACTTGACTTTCGGCTTTTTTATTTTTCTCTTTTATGTCGCATTTTTTGTAAATATTTTAGTTATTATAATTCCTAAAATTATGGTCTACGATCAGTAAAAAATACTATCTGTCTAAACATCACTCAAAGTGACTAACATTTAGCTCAAAGGGAAAATTTTTGCTCGACAAAATTCACTCGAGAGTTTCAGTCTTTAAAAAAAAACGAGGGTGGCAAAGACCCCAAAATAATTTTAAAACTTCCACGGACTGTCAGCTTTCCAAAGCAATACAAATAGTAAATACCTTTCGGGACATTATTTGGAGAAATTACTGTTCGAACGTGGCAAATAAAGCGAAAAACTAATTATTTTCATACCTGGTAGTACAAAAGTAAGTATTGTATGTTTCCGCTTTGACTAATCCATTTTTCATGTACCTACTTTCTTGCATCCGATTAAGCATGTTAGCCAAATTTCAGCTTAATTGGATACTAGGAAGACCATAAAAAATGACGTTCAAGTTTTCTCGTTAATCCTTTTTAAAGATGACCTTAAAACGGTTAACGAGAAAACGCCATCTATGGTAATATCTACCTCCAGTCATCTTCGTTTTCTCAATCCTACGTAGATATCGTAGTTTAGTATGCAAGCTGCACCGTCGACGATGGTCGGTACTTACTTGTAATATTTCCCGGGAGTCAGTCCATCGATCTGGTAGGAATGTATGTACGCTGGGATGTCCTGGTTTGCGGTATTCCACTGAACATTGCTTGAGTTGTTCACCTCTCTGTATTGTACCTTTTGAAAAGCCATAAGTCATTGATATTTTACATCAATTTTCATTCTTTCTGTACATAAACCGTTCTCTAAATAACAAACATTAACTTTTAAGTACTTTGCTGCTAGCAGCAAATTGGTGATGCTATAAAACTCAAGAAGCACTATAATCCTCCCCTACTCAAGACTCCTCGTAAAAAAATAACACAGATTGAAATGAAACTCGGCTATCCTCACAAAGTGCTTTTATTAAATCTTTAGTTTCTCGAAGAACAAAATTAAAAGGAATGCCAATTTGCCATCGTTAATTCCAATGAGTACTCTCGCTAGATGGGCTAGCCCACAAAAACTTGCAGCTCGTATAAAATGCTAACTTTTGTCCGTCTGCAAGGCACGGGCGACGGACCAAAAGCAACGACTTCAGTCTCCTTTGAGCATTTTATACAAGAAAATACGAGTTTTCAAGAAAATAATTATGAATCGGGTTGTGTATCTTGTTTATGTTGTGCTCTCTTGGTTGAAAGGCTGTTCTTGTCTCGTGGGTGACATAAAATGAGACTGAAAATAACTAGCACATGGAATGGTAACACGGGAAGCCATGCCAAAAACTCATCAGAACGTAACGAATAAGTTTTTGTCTGAGTTGACGTACAACAAAAATCTAGCAAAACCAACATGAATGATGTAACCAATATTTTGTAACAATTTTTTATTTAAAAGAGTGTCCGTGGAGTTTCTTGCCCGTTCTTCTCCATAGGTACCTACTACGCATTGTAATGGGCAACTAGCTTCATATTTCTGACTGACTGACTCTTTGACAAGAGGGATGTTGACTAAAAATATATTTTTTCTCCGTCAGTTAGATTATTAAAAAATATTAGACACGTATTATTTTTTATTTTTTTTACGTAATCAAAAGATTACGACAATACATTGGAGTTAAAATGAGCCATTTCGTCATGAGTATATAGATTTTATACTTACTTGTGACGTAGCAACCCCCACTGCATTTTATCTAAATATTTTTTTTATTAATATGAGCAAAAATACGTGTCTAATATTTATTATCTGGCTAACGGACTAAGTTTTTTTTTTACCCCAGCATTATCCCTATTCAAAAGTGCCTGTAAATGGTTTAATTGAAATAAATGCTTTGATTTTGAGTTTGAGATCACTTACGTTTTGCGAAAGCTGTAGAAAAACACGTTACAGGAGAAGTTACTTAGATGTTGGTGTTAAAATGCTAATCATGAGAATTTGCTTACCTTGAAGAACCGGATTGTTAACCCTTGGTTGTCGTGTGACCATGACACCATGACGCTTTCATCGTTCAGTCGAGTCACATTAGGTCTTGATGGAGGGATCATTACAGCTGGAACAAAAACTTCACCATTAAATCCGGATCCTTTTGGAGTTCTTTTGGGCGCGACATAACTGATTTCTAATCATACCTTTGTGTTTTCTAGGGTTCTTCCTGCTGTGCCTTTTGGGTGGTATAATGGAGTATCTGGTCTTCGGAACTTCTACTGGATAGTCCTGTGCGTAGAAACAAAAGTAGTTAATTAACAAACCTGAACAAGATTGGCGCAAAAGTGAAGGAAAAAGGGAAGAGGCTGAAGACAAAAATGGCTGTGGATGATGACGTACTACTACTCATTTGTTTACACATATACAAACTGCGTTCGCGATTTCGTTTCCAAACATGTAAACAAATATGAGTTTTTGGAAAAACAGCTTTAGTACCCACACATAAAGTACAGATTGCGCTGCATTTTATGACCTTTCAATAGTAGTAGTCATTCTTAAATCACCTTAATTTACACTGTAATAAAGTTGATATTCGTTTAAGTGGCAATTACGTAAATTGGAAGCCAGTGTTTTTTTTTTCTTCAGGAGAACAGACAATTGCCAAACGTCGACGGCGGCCGAACACATCATGGCGGCATTGTGCACCACGTCTCTGAGCGGTGACTCAATTTCAATTTTTTATTTATTTTCAGTAAGAATTCAAATCCAAATTGCGTTCGAATATAATCTAGTATGAAACATAAATATTATGGATCAAAATATATAAGAACTCATTGGCAAGCATCGGCACCACCTAAAAAAACATCCTTGCAAAAGCCAATAAATAATGATTAAACCATTGAGAGACCCCAAGAGCTCTGGCTCAGTTAGAGCTCTTGGATATTATCATAGGGGTTCCCCAGAATGCTGATCAAATTCCTTTTATCAAGTATGATTAGAGTTTTACTTTCTTCTCGTGAAACCCATGGCTTGCAGAATAAAGTTCTAAGGTGAAGTGTTACCTGGTCGGGTATCTGCAGTGGCACCACAGTGAGCATGCCGGCGCCGTACGCGCAGCCGAGCGAGTTGCACGCGAAGCACTGCACGATACCTGCGTGGCGCTTCTCCACGTGCTCGATGTACAGGTCCGTGTCTGATGAATAAGGATTAATTTAGAGGTCGTTCCATACATATGGGTCGGGCATTCCTGGAAAAAAGCCCAGCAAAAAGACTGCTTGAATACATTTTGGATGAACTTGTTCACAGATGTCCAGGTTCTGGCCATGATCTGATTTTTTTTAGATTAGAGCTTTATCTGCTTTTTTTGTTTAGTAATTTCTTCAAACTAAAACTCAAAGCATTTATTTCAATTAAACCATTTACAGGCACTTTTGAATTTTCAAGGAATCGACCATTCAGAAATATGAAGCTCGTTGCCCATTCCAAAGTGTAGTAGGTAGGTTACCTATGGAGAAGAACGCGCAAGCAACTCCACGGACACTCTTTTAAATGAAACATTGTTACAAAATATTGGTTACATCATTCATGTTGAAATTATACATGTGAGAACAATGTAGAAAGACGTGCACGTTAGAAGCGTCCGTAATAAAAAATAAAACAAAGAAATATTCTATATTGTATTCTTTGGGTTCTTATTCACAATAATTTCCATTCATAGACTCAAATTATTATGATTGCTTATACTCTTGGTGAATCACTGGAAAAAGCGATGTATCAGGTTCAAATAAAAACATCAGAGATGAGAGAGAGATCAATCTCGCATAGACATGTAAATGGTTTAAATTTCGAAAAGTGCAACAGGTCCCAATATTTATGTCCGTCACGGACAAATAAACTACCCGACAGAGGCGACAAAAAGTAATTGATTCATGAGGTTTCATGCAAGTTAACAGAAATATCTACATTTTATTGAACACTGAAAAAAAACTGGTACTGCGGGAGTGCCGACAGAAGTGAAAACTTGAACAAGATCGCCTTGGTGGAAGAAAAATACTTGTATAGAACATTGGTCTGTAACCTTATCTAAATAAAGAGCACAATCGCGTTTACAAAAATGAGTTGTCGGTAACGGTGTCGCGAATTAGGTAAATTGTTTTTTCCCATCTCAAAAATGCCCAACGCGCCTAAAGAAGTTTACACTTCAAAAAAATGTATCTATCACTTTTACAGACAGTCGCTAAATAGTTAAGGGGAACGCACTGGTCCCGTTACATAATTATACTTTCGTACATTAAGTAATTATATTTGCAGAACAAAGTAAATATAAAATAGAACCCACAATGCTCCGGTCATATCAATTAAGCAATCCCCATAAGACAATATTAGACAGACAAAAATATTGTACGTGAATTTAAATACCCATCCTACGGGGTAATTGTGTAACACACATAAAATGGCAATCAACGCCAATGCCTTTCATTTTGACAGTTGCCACGTTCATGATGTCATTACGTTGGTGAGCAGACGAATCTGTCAAATCTATGACGCTAATTACGAATTTCCTTTAAAACTCTCGGATTGTTATTAAAAATTTGTTACACAATACTCAATACGTTCTTTCAATACTCAATTCTTTATTGTATTACATAGATGGTATAACAAAGTAAAAGATCAATATGGACCCTGTCGGGCACAGCAAAATTAGGAGAGAGGAAGAGGGCTAAGTAGCAATTCAATATTATTAAAAATTATTAAACTTAAACTCAAAGCATTTATTTCAATTAAACCATTTACAGGTACTTCAGAAATATGAAGCTAGTTGCCCATTCCAAAGCGTAGTAGGTACCTATGGAGAAGAACGGGCAAGAAACTCCACGGACACTCTTTTAAATAAAAAATTGTTATAAAATATGAAGATGTGTGTGATGTGATGTCTATATTAGATGTGTTTAATTGGGTGTATAATTATGTTTATATATAAATATATTATTAGGTTACCGGGCACAATTAGGATATCTAATCGGATATTTAAAAAAAACTTTTACAACTGCTACTCACTGTTAAACTTCACTCCCTTCTCGTTCTTCAGCACATCAGCATTAAGGACCCAGTACACACGCGGGGCTGGTTCTCCGAAGGAGTTTCCGCAGGTCACGTGCGCCTTCCCGCCTTCGTTGGGAGTCGATACGGACACGTTGCCATCCCAATGAGGAGGTTGTAACGCTATGACTTTCCACGAACGACGGATTCCGTTGGCTGTGCAGGAGTATACGCCCTACAAAAATTATACGGGACATAAGTATTTTCTTGTAAAACCATTTATGATTGAGAATTAGGTCTTGTTAACAGCAGGCAAGTCGCAACGAAAAAAAAAAATTAATAAATGTAAATGTGTATATGTATGTGTGTGTGGGTGTATGTGTAAAGTGTGTGAGTGTGTGTTGTAATGTTAATGTTCCTGTCGGGCATCTGAATCAATTTTCGCATCGTGCATCGTCACAAAGTTCTTAATTCAAAATAGGTACCGGTATGTACCATCGCGGTCACGCATATTTAACACTTTGAAAACAAAATCCCGTGCACACGATGACCAAATCTATTTACCGCCCCTTTTTTTGTAGGTAAGCCTTACTATAGCGGCCGAGCGCTGCAAGCAAAAATAGTCCTTACGGGGTTCAGATATGCGTGTCCACAATCGTACCTAACTGCCACCAAGACTAAGTCTAAGGAGAACCATATTTCAAAGACTGAGTACAAACTCTTTCACAGCAGCGGAACTACTCAATCATATTGATCTGCGATAACTTACCCTACGTAAGTAACTTTTACATATAACTGGACGTTCACGGAAATTTCTTCTTTGAATAAGTAACTTTCATACTACATTCTACGTAATATGCTTAGTGTTTACATAAACGAATATCTTAAACCATGGAATCATATCTTCAATCAAAATAAATCAAAAAATCTAAGGCCTTGGTCATCCCTAGAAAACGCCAAATAAAAAGCTGCCTTTAAGACACAAACGATTTTTTTTTACAAGAAGATGGCACTTCTGAAAATCGTTCCAAAGCTCTTTTCTGATCAAAGACTCAAAACACAATACGACTCTTACAGAATAAATATTGAACACAATATAAATAAAATGCTCAAACATTTTATAATCTTTGAAATGGTGAATCTTTTTTCACAAAACATTAAAAAGCAATCTTGGGAGCTCTGTGTTATGTGTAAAAACTGGCCAAGTTCATGTCGGACCACGCACAATGAATGGTTCCGTGGTTGGGAACAAACTTCACATTGTAGTTGAAAAACATGTTCTCCTATACGGAATGTATGGGCGAACATGTTTTTACAACTGCAAATGTAAGGTGATCGATTATTACTCGTTAACTTGTAGAGATAGGTAGATAGAATATTCTTTATTATGTACACCATAAAAATTACAGACATTAATTGCCTATTTAGCTGTGATAGTTTTCCTTTTAGTTTCGTTATATACAGGGCGTCTCAAAGTTATGGGACATGAAGGGAAAGTACCTTAAATATCGTAGATAGGGTATTTTGCTGAAAGAAGACAGTATGTTATTTTTAAAAGTTAGTAATTCTGCATTCAAAGATTTTCTAAAAATTACTTGCCTCGTCTGGGAATCGAACCGACTTAAATGTAAAAAAAAACACCCCTACTTTTAAGATGCCAATCGAAAGAATGGCCAAAAAATAATAACTCTTCTTAAGTAACATAGTATTTTAAAACAAAGGAACAGCGTGAAATTAATCATTTTAATCAAATTAAAAACATACATGAAACGGCCGTAGTCAATTAAGTGGGTAGTTTTTTTTGTAAATTAATTAATTAAATGCTCAAAATGTGATCCCTCTTGTCTTACGCAAATCGCCAATCTTTTAATGAGTCCGCTGCCTGTTGATTTTCTTATCATTTTATGGTGAATACTCGATATGATATGGCACAATTCTGTTTGTAACTCGCCCGTTCTCGTATCTTTTTTTGTATAGCATATCTTTCACGTATCCCCAAAAGAAGAAATCTAATGGTGTAATTTTGGGACATGGATTGGTACGAATGGACCGATTAGATGGCTGGCCAGATCACCGGACCTTACACCATTAGATTTCTTCTTTTGGGGATACGTGAAAGATATGCTATACAAAAAACGATACGAGAATGGGCGAGTTACAAACAGAATTGTGATAAGAAAATCAACAGGCAGTGGACTCATTAAAAGATTGGCGATTTGCGTAAGACAAGAGGGATCACATTTTGAGCATTTAATTAATTAATTTACAAAAAAATACCCACTTAATTGACTACGGCAGTTTCATGTATGTTTTTAATTTGATTAAAATGATTAATTTCACGCTGTTCCTTTCTTTTAAAATACTATGTTACCTAAGAAGAGTTATTATTTTTTGGCCATTCTTTCGATTGGTATCATAAAAGTAGGGGTGTTTTTATTTTACATTTAAGTCGGTTCGATTCCCAGACGAGGAAAGTAATTTTTAGAAAATCTTTGAATGCAGAATTACTAACTTTAAAAAATAACATAATGTCTTCTTTCAGCAAAATACCCTATCTACGATATTTAAGGTACTTTCCCTTCATGTCCCATAACTTTGGGACGTCCTGTATACTACGGCCGTGAATTTTTTCACATATCCAAAACCAACCATTTAGCTGACAAGGGGATGGCACTTGACTCTAACAAAAAATAGCACTCTAAAGCTGAATATTTCGCAAACGGATTCCTGAATCCAAAAATGGTTTTCACACACTCACAATACTTTTGAACAACCTTTCCAACAACACCCCACACAATGGGACAGAAGAGAAAAAAAAAATCATCCCCACCTTACGTGTTGCGGAGGTACCTTAATTTTTATTTTTTCATGTTTTTGTTTTACCACTTTGTGAGCGTGATTAATATGTGAAATTAGACACCCATGCCAAATTACAGGTTTCTTCTCTAAGTCTCTGAGCTAAGCCGCGGACAGACGGACATGGCGAAACTGTAAAGGTTTGTTGACTACGGAACCTTAAAAAGCTGCCTTTACGCGCTAAGTTCCAGTTCATAAAATAACATGAAAGAAAGCTTGTGCGGAGTTAACAGTTAACGAGCTGGTATAACATAACATCACGCCTGTGTTCCCCGAAGGGTTAGGCAGAGCTGTACCTATAGTATGGTATACCAGTGGTGTATCAGTTTAATAAGTGGCAGTATTAAGCCTCGTGCAGACTAGCGCGACCGTGACACCGGTAATGGTAATTGTTCTACCGTGAAGTTTTCATAAAAATTGTTTTGTTAGGCTCAGCGCAAACAAGGTACCGACCACAGCCACCGATAGCCCTGCGACAAGCAGTTCACATGCTTCAAACGAGCCACCAACCACAGCCACCGGTAGCCCAGCGACAAGCAGTTCACATGCTTCAAACGAGCCAACGACCACAGCCACCGATAGCCCAGCGATAAGCAGTTCACATGCTTCAAACGAGCCACCAACCACAGCCACCGGTAGCCCAGCGACAAGCAGTTCACATGCTTCAAACGAGCCAACGACCACAGCCACCGGTAGCCCAGCGACAAGCAGTTCACATGCTTCAAACGAGCCAACGACCACAGACACCGGTAGCCCAGCGACAAGCAGTTCACATGCTTCAAACGAGCCAACGACCACAGCCACCGGTAGTCCTGCGTCAAGCAGTTCACATGCTTCAAACGAGCCAACGACCACAGCCACCGGTAGCCCAGCGATAAGCAGTTCACATGCTTCAAACGAGCCAACGACCACTGTCACCGATAGCCCAGCGACAAGCAGTTCACATGCTTCAAACGAGCCACCGACCACAGCCACCGGTAGCCCAGCGACAAGCAGTTCACATGCTTCAAACGAGCCAACGACCACAGCCACCGGTAGCCCAGTGACAAGCAGTTCACATGCTTCAAACGAGCCAACGTCCACAGCCACCGGTAGCCCAGCGACAAGCAGTTCACATGCTTCAAACGAGCCACCGACCACAGCCACCGGTAGCCCAGCGACAAGCAGTTCACATGCTTCAAACGAGCCAACGACCACAGCCACCGGTAGCCCAGCGACAAGCAATTCACATGCTTCAAACGAGCCAACTACCACAGCCACTGGTAGCCCAGCGACAAGCAGTTCACATGCTTCAAACGAGCCAACGACCACAGCCACCGGTAGCCCAGCGACAAGCAGTTCACATGCTTCAAACGAGCCACCGACCACAGACACCGGTAGCCCAGCGACAAGCAGTTCACATGCTTCAAACGAGCCAACGACCACAGCCACCGGTAGCCCAGCGACAAGCAGTTCACATGCTTCAAACGAGCCACCGACCACAGACATCGGTAGCCCAGCGATAAGCAGTTCACATGCTTCAAACGAGCCACCGACCACAGACATCGGTAGCCCAGCGATAAGCAGTTCACATGCTTCAAACGAGCCAACGACCACTGTCACCGATAGCCCAGCGACAAGCAGTTCACATGCTTTTTCATACGTTTTGTATGGATTCGTCGCACACGTGTGGCCGATGGCGGCTACCGGTACTGCAGAACTCAACACTGCAGCTAGGGATTGGATCCGGAAAACCGGATCCGGTAATCCGGCGGATACGGAGTCATTTAACGTTTACCGGATCCTGTACTAATATACCGGATCCGGTGATAGCAATTTATCGAAAAATAATCGCGCTGTTGCATGAGTTGGTATTTTAAATGCGTGGTGCGTGTGCGTGCGAGTCGTTCGACGCTGAGCCGCCCCACCACGTCCGATTATTCCACTCCTCGCTCGGGTCACAAATGTGTGAGTTGTTTTGTTTGTTGCTGCATGATTATTTGCTGACTACAAAGCCAGTGTAGAAGCTGAAAGGGCCTTTTTGGCCTCAGGCTATATTTTTAACTCTATTTGAAGTCGATTGGCAGATGACGCAATTAATACTATTTGTATTAATCGGAGCCTTAGAGTCGCATCGCGCCGTCGCGTCGGCGTCGCGCTAGTCTGCACGAGACTTATGGCAAAGCTGCTAGCCCAGCCAACACTTAACAAGCTCTTTTTAAGAATCACCAGCATCTATGGAATTGTGCAACTCCTGCTCCATAAGTTTATCCGAAGTAAACAAGTACCTATGTAAGTTTATGATATGATGTTTTATTCAAATAAGTGAATATTTTTTGTGGTTGTATGTGTTTTATTTTCTACTCTTACATCTCTTTCAATTATTCTCCTATCGCAGAAATGCTGGAAGAGATTTCTTTAGAAATAAGCATCACCTTTGAACGTATGTTATGTTCGTTTCTGCTTGTCTGTTTATATGTGTGTACATAAACTGTTAAATAAATAAATAAATATTATTTACCCATTTAATTTTCTTATAAATCACCAAACTACTAAAACAGTCCGAAAAACTCTAGAGTGAACAAAATGTAATAACAAACCTCATTCGCCGGTGTAAAAGGCGACACCATCAGCATATGCTCGTTAGCATACGACTTCAACTCTCCCTCTCCTTCCAAGCTCCAGGATATGTTCGGAGGAGGCGTGCTGACTGCTCCGCACCACAGACGGAGTACTCCGTTAGGTTTCACTGGCATTGTCAGCACGTCTTCGTCATCTATAACTCCTACGTAGTCTTCGGACTCAAGGAATCTGGAAAACACGAAAGAATGAGCATTTTGTGGGAAAGAAGGAACAGTGTGACAGTTGTGTGAGTCCATAGAAAAAGAAACAATACCTCCAAAAGTTAAACTGGGCGTATCATAATTATGCTCTAAAATTGTGATAATTGAGTTTGGAGCGGAAATTTCGCCTGTGTGCAATTTTTTAATTTTTGAAGTGAAAACTTCTTTAGGCGCGTTGGGCATTTTTGAGATGGGAAAAAACAATTGAACTCGTGACACCGTTACCGACACCTCATTTTTGCTAACGCGATTGTGCTTTTTATTTATATTATGTTACGGATCAATGTTCTACGCAAGTATTTTTTATTTTAAAAACGCGATTGTGCTCTTTATTTAGATAAGGTTACGGACCAATGTTCTATACAAGTATTTTTCTTCCACCAAGGCGATCTTGTTCAAGTTTTCACTTCTGTCGGCACTCCCGGAGTGCCACTGTTCAATGAAAATAATTTAGATGGACATTTAAATGCTCTCTCAACACATAGGTACCGACTATTTAAACACAGTTCATTTAAATTATATAAACCTTAACAAGGTTACTTTACTTAAAACTCGAATATTTTACGAACATCGAAAATCCAAATTCACATTACACGGAAGACAAAGTTTCGGAACCCAAACTATCTGTACATGCGATCGAACTAGTCCCGACATTTTGTGGTTTGGTTGGTTTTCGGTACCACTTGAATCCTACCAAAGGACTTGTGGTCGCAGCCGCTTGAAACACAGTACTTACGGTACAAATACCCGAACGTTTTAATACAGTATTAATCAGAAAGATGTGGTTCTCATGGAGGAAGTTGTTCAATTTGATGGTCCATACCAAAAAATCAATCTACCTAGCCTTTTCCCAACTATGTTGGCGCCGGCTTCCAGTCTAACCGGACGCAGCTGAACACCAGTATTTTACATGGACGACTGCCTATCTGACCCCCACAACCCAGTAACTGGGTAATACGATACCCCTTGGTAAGACTGGTTGTCAGACTTACTGGCTTCTGACGACCCGGAACGACTGTCAAAGATCCACGAATGACAGCCGAGACCAACGGCTTAACGTGCTTTCCGAGGCGAAAGATGGTCACCTATCCGTGGACCAACCCAGACCAGCGTAGCTTAACCTCATGGATCAACCCGTGCAGCTGATATTAATTAGCCACGAGCTCCTCCTATCTATTGCCGCTATAACAACAAATAATTAAATTAAAGGGGGATCCCCATACAAGAAACGTGTTTTTTTCGGCGTTTTTTGCTATATTTTGTACGGTGGTACAAGGTGGTGTACAAGTCCAACTCGCCCTTGGACGGTTTGTTTAATTGTTGTGCCCCCACAGGGTTCATGTAAGGTGCTGGACCCCTCGAATGTAACATCTACTTACGACATCAGTGCAATAAAATTTGAGTTAAAAAAAACAATGGCACTCCAGGAGTGCCGACAGAAGTGAAAACTTGAACACGATCGCCCTGGTGGTAGAAAAATACTTGTATAAAACATTGGTCCGTAACCTTATCTAAATAAAGAGCACAATCGCGTTTACAAAAAAAATACTTCCAAAACCTTAAAAGTAAAAACATTTGCATAGAACATTGATCCGTAACGTAATATAAATAAACAGCACAATCGCGTTTACAAAAATGAGGTGTCGGTAACGGTGTCGCGAGTTCAATTGTTTTTTCCCATCTCAAAAATGCCCAACGCGCCTAAAGAAGTTTTCATTTAAAATAAACTCGAGGTGTCATATTAATGGCATAAACTGGAACAGTTTGGAGTACTAATATTGACATTGCTAAATGACGGAATTATTTTACTTTATGAAGATGATGTCTAAAGGAGAAAAGTTTCTTAAAGTTGGTTTTTTTAATGCGGGTTCATTGGGTACAGGTCATGACAACCTGATTGGCGCACTCGATAGGCATTGTTTTGATGTTATGGCCATTAACGAAACTTGGTTGCGAGCGGGCGAGGAGGGGCGCGCTCCGGTGGTGCCGGGCTACCGTCTGCGTCACACGCCGCGACCAGCGAGTGTGCGCTCGGGTCGTGGTGGGGGCGTCGGCTTTTATCTGCGGCGGGGGCTGAGTGCGCGAATTTGGACAAGCGCGGTCGATCCCAGGTTCGAATCGGTCGAACAAATGTGGCTAACGCTCTCTATTAACGGTAAAAAAATTGCTATAGGTACAGCGTACCGGCCACCTTGGCTTGACCTTGTTCTCTTCCTGGACGCCATAACAGATTCGTTTAGCTCACTGGGGAATTGTGACCATTGCATTTTACTAGGTGATTTTAATGTTAATATGCTGGACACAAGCTGCATAAAGACAAAAAAAACCAACGAGTTCCTGAATAGCCTTAGTCTTACTCAATTGGTCACTTCTCCTACTCACTTCACAGCCTCTAGTGAAACTCTCATCGATCTCCTGTGTACCGACCTAAGAGCGAGATACACGTCAGTGGAATCTTTCGGTTCACTAAACGGTCATTCTATCATAGTTGGGGAATTTTACGTAAAACGTGATAAGTTTAAACCATACGTAGTAAAATGTAGGCCACTTAAAAATGTATGCATGGATAGCTTTAATATGGACTTGTTGCTTTTATGTCTTGAAAGAATTTCCTTGCTTGACAATGTAAATGACATGGTGCATGTATTTAACTCCCACATAATTTCACTGTTCGATTTTCACGCACCGATCAAAACATTTACCGTCAAGGAAAAGTCTTATCCGTGGATTACTGATACGATTAAATTCATGATGCGTTTGCGGGACAATGCTTTAACTTGCTCCAGGAAATCGAAATCGGATTCTAAGAGAGAATACTACAAAGAGCTAAAGTCCTTAGTTTTAAGTTCTTTGTACAACGAAAAAGTTGCGTACTTCAAGCATAACATAAACAATAAAATAAAAAACCCTAAATTACTATGGAAAAATCTTAAATCCACAATATCACCTTATAAACCCAGACAAGACCTTCCGTCGCATTTTACAGATCCAGATCTTATTAATAGTACTTTTTTGATAGTTCCCGGTAACCCCGTTGCAAGCATGACACTTATGACGTATTTCGAGAACCATAGACATAGTGAAGCTATCTTCAAAATCAATCCTGTGGAGCATAATGACATCTCTCGCATTATCTCCAACTTTAAAAGTAACGCCGAAGGTTACGACAATATTACCCTTGACATGTTAAATATGACTCTGCCATACGCACTAAGTACTGTAACTGACATTGTAAACTGCTCAATAGTGACGTCAACTTTCCCTGACCAATGGAAAATTGCTTCCGTTAGGCCCTTGCCAAAAAATGCCAACCCAATGGAAGTAAAAGACCTACGCCCTATTAGCATTTTGCCGTGTTTGTCTAAGGTATTAGAGAAAGTCGTCAGCCACCAATTAACGCATTTTCTAGAACAAAATAACGTGTTACCGGACTTACAGTCTGGTTTTAGAAAACAGCGCAGTACTGCAACTGCCCTATTGGATGTAACTGATAATCTACTATCAGCCCAAGATAAAGGAATGTGTTCATTGCTAGTCTTGCTGGATTTTTCCCGGGCATTTGATGCAATAAATATCCCGTTATTACTGTCAAAGCTAATTTATTACGGCTTTGACCCCAGCGCTACGCAATGGTTCCGCAGCTACCTTACTGATAGGAAACAACTCGTGGATCTACGTTTGGGTGACGGCACTGCTCTTAAATCGTCTCTTACTTCCATTGAGAGAGGGGTTCCCCAGGGATCTATATTGGGCCCAATTATCTTTATTCTATATTGTGCAGATATAATTAAATGCCTCCAGAGGTGCAAGTACCACATATACGCTGACGACGTCCTATACATATCTTTTAGACCAGATGAGTATGACAGTGCCATTAAAGATCTAAACGATGACCTACGTAGAATCGCCGTCTGGTCTGAAGAGAATTGCTTATCGCTAAACCCAACCAAAACTAAATACATGGTATTTGGCACGAGACAGCAATTAGCTAAACTACCCGCAACGTTTCACCTGGAGCTAATGGGTGAACCAATTGACAGAGTATATGAAGCACGGAATCTTGGTCTTATTTTAGATCAGGACCTTCGATTCGAAAAACATATAGCCGACTCGGTAAGAAACTGCTTTTACCGCCTGAAAGTTCTGTACAAGATTAGGCCTTACTTGTCCGAAACACTACGGGAACAGCTTGCGGAAACTCTGGTTCTATCTAGGTTGAACTATGCTGACACAGTGTACGGTCCGCGCCTATTAGCTCGTACAGATCGCCTCATTCAAAGGGTACAAAACGCTTGTGCTCGGTTTTGTTACAGTATTCCTCGCAGAAGTCATGTAACACCCTTCCTAAATAAGCATTTTACTCTGAAAATGAAGTCCAGACGCAAACTGCACTTGGCTTGCCTTTTGTTCGGTGTGGTTAAATGTCAGAAACCGGACTACTTGTATAACAAGCTAAGCTGGGTTACGAGTAGACGGGAATGCGGGAGGAGGCAATGCTCACAACAACTGTCGACTCAGTCTCGGGGTACAGCCGCTTTTAGAGGCAGCTTTCGTTATGCGGCCTCCAAAATATGGAACAACCTGCCACCACCGATTAGAGTTATTAACACAATAGGCGCTTTTAGACGACGTTTACGGCAGTACCTTATAGATGCACAACGGAAGCTGGATATGGTCACACTAAATGTCTCAATTATATGATATAGGTATGTACCTACCTACTTAAGTATGTTTCGGTGTTAAGTCGGTAAATGTTGCACGAAAATCGTATTGTGCCAGTGTCAATGTAACCCATACGATAAGTATAGGTGTTTCAAGTTTCTTTTTGTTTTGTTGTTTTGCAATTTTATTTGATTTCACACAATGCATTTGTTATTATTATTACATAAATTTATTTTAATTACTTAAGTATAGATACATACACACATTGCAGTATAAAACGAATTATTTGTTATTATTATTATTATCTTACATGAATTAATTTTATTTAAGTATACATACACGTATTGCAGTAGGTTTATAGCTGATTTACATCCGTCACCTCACACTTCAGGTTCAGTTGAAAACCAGCGTCAGGCACTAGCTGTCTGGCATTTTTGCTGAACTGGGCCTATTTGGCGCAGCCGCGAGGCACACTTGCCTGTTAAATGATTATTTTACACTTTGTTTTTGTTCCCTGTTTTATTTTTATTTTTTACTTGTGTTACAATTGTTGTGTTGTGTGCCTTTTTGTCTGTGCTAAATAAATGTATTTTCTTTCTTCTTCTTTTCTTTACTAACCTGACTTCCCTACTGCCTTCTCGCTGGACCTTCAAATGCGTCTTCTGTGCTATTTCTAGAGCGTCTCCACTCAGCTCATTGGTGGCTCTACAGCTGTATGTACCACTGTCGTCTGAAGTCGCATTATGTATGACTAGCACGCCATGTGGGGTTTCAAGTTGCTTTCTCTTGCCCTGGAAAGAAGAATAATAGTAACAACGGCAAAAAATCAAAGTAGTTTTTCAGGAAAAGTAAAGTATAATTGCCTCTTAGGAGAAGATAGAATACATCGACACGCTTTGTACTTTACTACACATGAAGTAGATAGTATATGACTATCTACTTCATCTGTATGTGAAAGAAAGAAAATAAGAAAAGAAAGCAAAAATTGTTTATTCTACAAAAAACAAACACACGTTACAAAAAAAAAATTATATAAAATACGCATTCACCAAAAGCCAAAATCCTCGTATTCAATATTCCAAAACTAATAAAAGTTTGACAAATTTTGTCTATTGCTTATGTCAAAGCCAGAGACCAAAGACAATTTACAATTTTGTTTGCTATGTCAGCTCTAAGCACAGAGTACTTTTTGCTCTAAGGCTCGAACCTGCAGCGGGCCCGCTCCCTCTCACAGAGCCCGGCCTAAGTCCCAGCAGTGGGAAAATTACAAGCTAATTATGTTATATTTTGTCAACTGATCGTATCTTAATGTAAATAAACCCATAAGTAGGAGCTTATGCAACTTCCCTCAACCGGGAAATAACAAAGTTCTTATAAAATAATCAAAAGATAATATGTGACGCGTTCAATATGTTCATGTTTGTTTACCTACGTCGGAGTGTTTTCTAACAACGCATCGTCGACGTGTTTATCAAATCGATTACCACAATCGATTCCATCAATTCGGAAAGCTTTTAAAGCCAGCTTAGCTAACAAACAGCTGCAAGAAGCAACTACCTAGGCAATATGCCACAGCTAATACAAACTACCTTCTATTCAAGTAACTCAATCTATCTGCCTAGCCTTTTCCCAACTATGTTAGGGTCGGCTTCCAGTCTAACCTGATGCAGCTGAATCATAATCAGCTTATAATAATGTTCTCACTGCTAGGACACATGCCTCCTCTCGGTGAGAGGGAGTGGGCTGTAATCTACCACGCGGGCCCAGCGCGGGTTGGTAGATGTCACATGTCTTCGAATTTTTTGGTTCTAGGACATTCCGGTTTCCTCACGATGTTTTCCTTCACCGTTTTAAGAGCAGTGGTGACGAAATTAAATACACAAAGTAAAGCGCCTGCTTGGGTTCGAACCCACGACCTACTCCTAAGTCGAGGCCGTTACCACTAGGCCACTACTGCTATGCAGCTGAATACCAGTATTTTATATGGTGCGACTACCTATCTGACCTCCACAACCCAGTAACTGGGTAATACAATACCCCATGGTAAGACTGGTTGTCAGACTTTCGGGCTTCTGACGACCCGTAACGACTTTCAAAGATCCACAAATGACAGCCGGGACCAACGGCTTAACGTGCTTTCCGAGGCACGGAGGAGTCTCGGTATGTAAGATGGTCACCCATCCACGGACCAACCACGGCAAGCATAGCTTAACCTGATGGATTTACCCGTGCGGTTGTTATTACTTAGCCACGAGCTCCTCTATTCAACTAACTATTCATCAGAAATACAACCGACTTCCAAACTACAAAGTGAAAAATAACTTTAATTTCAGAAGTCGGTGTCAACAAACTAAAATACTGATCTAAAGACACCGACTTCTAAAATTAAAGTTATTTTTCACTTTGTACTTTGGAAGTTGGTTGTATTTTTTGTAAAAATGTTTTTTTTTCACTTTTTAGTGGGTTGGTTTGCAATTTATCTAAGTTACAATAGCCTAATGTCAACTGCTCATCTTAAATACCCAAATCGCTATAGATGTGCCTATAATATTTGAAGGTTTCCCTCGATTTCTCCAAGATCCCATCATCAGATCGTGACCAAATGACAATGGGACCAACTTGGAAGTATACCCTTTCAAACATAAAAATAATTTTTCAAATCGGTCTAGCCGTCTTCGAGTAATCGGGGAAAAAAAAAAATATATAAAATATCCCAACGAACTGAGAACTTCCTCCTTTTTTTGAAATCGGTTAAAAAGAGCTGTAAACATCTTAAAAGCTAATCGGAACCTAAAAAAACCTAATTTATAATTTATATTTTTAAAATGTCTTTAACATATCTCGGGACCCTGGGGTCCCGGACCTTTGGAAGGCGTACGAGGGGCCGAAGCCAACTCGCAGAGGCCCCTTAGATATTTTTAAGTATTGAGGCATATTATTAATTTATTTACAATTTATTATTAATTTACATAACATAACATAACATCACGCCTTGTTTTCCCGAAGGGTTGGGCAGAGGTGTCCCTGGAGCAGGTACACCCACATTTCGCCAGTTATGTTTAAGTCCCATGTAATAGGGGGCGAGCCTATTGCCATCAACCGGGCACAAATCCAGACTCCGAGCTGCTACTGAGAAATTTCAGATAGAAAAACCCAATAACACTTTGCCCGACCCGGGAATCGAACCCAGGACCTCATGCTCAGCAGTAGCGCTTGCGACCACTAGACCAAAAATTACTAATTTATTCATTTCTAATTTATTATTAATTTATAATTATTTAACTAATTTTAACGGTAAAAGTAGTGAGTGTAGTTCCCCCAACATTGACTCAGTCCGCTTTCAGCAAACCATCTAAAAGTGGATACAGAACGAACTTCGTTAAAAATATTCGCATATCGGTTCGCCGTTCAAAGCGACCACAAGTATACAGAAACAAGCTTTGATTCTGTGAGATACAGGCTAAATAAGCTTAAACTTTGTTTACCAACTATTCACAAACCAGCATAAGAGTTTTCTGGGATATCGTATTTCTTTTGAAAGCTTTTGTTTTCATATCCTATCCTAGTAAAGTATAAGTAGAGTATGTTTGATTTCATAGAGGGTAAATAAAGAGTACAGATGAATAAAAAGAGTACCATTTATTCAATTGTTTTTAAAAGAATTGTAAGACTTCAAACATCCTAATTCTAAAATACAATAGACGTGGATATATTTAGTAACTTGTTCCGCTTAGCTATATCTAAAGAGCCATAAAAAACTCCTGAAAGAAATCGACACGTGTTTCACCTCTAAGCTAAGCGGAACAAGTTACTAAATATATCCACGTCTATTGTATTTTATAATGGATTTCCGCAAGGTCACGCCTGAATCAATTAATTATCCTAATTCTAAGTCAATATAGATCAGGATCTCGTTTTTATTCAATTTTAATTAAACCCTGTTCCTCTCTTCTCGCCACTTCACATTCATGACCGAAAAGACTCTCTCGGTGATTGCTGAAGTGGCGGGAACTGAGACCATATAGCTATTACATTTTTAACTACACAAATTCTACGACATCTGACATCTATTTCCAACAGACAACTTGTCACATTGACATTCTATTTTGACGTGACTGATTGTGGCTGTGTTCAGAAACACCAGAGTTTTATAGGTACCAGTACATAATAATAATTAAGTTGAGTAAACAGAAATTATTTTTTGTATTGTGGGCATGGCTGGCATCAGTGAACATTATGCCAAAAAAGTCAGTTTATGTACTGCGTACTCTATTAGTGTTATAGATTATAAAGTACACCTACAAGAAAAAGAGTACAATACTCTATTTTAGAGTACGGTTGGCAACTCTACTGGAGAAGGACATAGGATACTCTTTATCTCGATATTCCCACGGGATCCAGAGTTATGCGGGTGAAACCGCGAGACGAAGCTAGCCAAATATTAAGCTGCATTATGTCATCAGGAGTTTAAGTCCGGAACAAAATTATTGAGTTAAACAACATAACATAACATCACGCCTGTAATCCCCGAAGGGTTAGGCAGAGGTGTACCTATAGTACACCCACATTTCGCCAGTTATGATTAAGTCCCATGTAATAGGGGGCGAGCCTATTGCCATCAACCGGGCACAAATCCAGACTCCGGGCTGCTACTGAGAAATTTCAGATGGAAAAACCCAATAACACTTTGCCCGACCCGGGAATCGAACCCAGGACCTCATACTCAGCAGTAGCGCTTGCGACCACTAGACCAACGAGCCAGTCTAACAGCTCAGTCTAGTCTGAGTTAAACATTTATTTTAATTCTGGTGTCAAAACATTACCATATGATTAGTGTTGTCTAGACTCAAAAGGTTATCCAGATTTTTGGTCACGTGGATTTAAATAATCATGGGTATACATTGATGACATCACATTCACAAACCGAATGCAGTAATCACACGATTAATCTTCAAAATCGTTGTTGGAATAAATCTTTCTATAATAAAGCGTCATGTAAATCTATTGGTTGTATTGATCAGCTATGGCAAAGTGTCCTATAATCTATACTACAGTTTTAATTAGCTACAGTAAAATTATGCGTCATACCGCCATTTTGTAAAAAAATAATCTAAGTTATTGACTAAATGACAGTTAGAAGTTTCATTTTACTGCAGCTAATTAAAAGTTCGACTATAGTCTCAAATCATGCATTCAACACAAACAAACATAATGACGAAGTATTTATAGAGAATTTAGTGAAAAATTTATAAAGCATTGTGCTCAAAGCCTTACCCTGGACCCTTCCTTCCACCACGTCAGCACAGCTGGTGGTTCCGAAGTCGGCTCCTTACAATGAAGGATCACCGTATTCTGCAACGGAGCTATGATGACCCGCTCCTCACCCGTGATCTCACTGGGCGAGTTGATCAGCCTTGCCACCGTCAGACGGGCAGGCACTGACGTCAGACTGATAGCACCGTACCATACCACGCACTGGAACAAATAAACAATAACATGATATCATCACATCTCTATCTTTCTTTTCACTTCATTCAAGAATGAAGCGGAAGGCAGAGGTGTACCAATAGTATAGCCAGTTATCTTAAAAGTTCCATGTAGGGAGGCAATACTATTGCTATAGTTTGACCGAGACCGTTGTGCCGTGCCTTAGGAATGTGCGGTGAGTGCAGCGTTGACAAATGAGCGGCCTGCACTGCCCCCCCCCCCCCAACCATCTCGCCGCGCATGTACCTAAGCCGCGGTATCGGTCAAACTATATCAACAGGTCCTAATAAATCCAGACCCGGACAGAGAAACTCCTTTAGGAAAAACCTTATAAGATCTCTCCAGACCCGGGGATCGAAACCAGAATCTCATGCTTCGTAATTGCGCTTGCGTCCACGACACCAAAAACAATCAAACAATATCGAATCAACAACTGCTGAATGTTTGTCCGTCGATGTTGTACAAATCGGACTTTTAATCAAAAAGTGTTGGTTCTTTTTCGACTTAGTTTTTTAGTTCGGATTTATGTGATTAATTGGAAGTAGAACATTTGGAAGTAGAACATTTCAAATCGAACTGCTATTTGTTAATTGATACCAGGGTTGGCATTATTAGATTTAAATCAAGTGATTTTTTCAATAAAAATCATTGATTAAATCAAATTGTATTATTTCTTTCTTCACACAAATTAAAATTTCTTAATTTTAGATAACGGATAGATACATAAAAATGTATGTCAAAAATTACTTTGTGTTAGAATTCTAATATTTAAACAAAAACACCAACTATCCAGCTTTTTCCGTTCCTAATCTGTTTCTGATTTTAGAATGTACAAATCCAAAGGTGGAAAAGGCTCTTTCTACGTATGTTGACGATGTGATGGCCCCAGATAACTGTCTCAAAACAAAATCACGTTTCGTTTGACGCACAATTTTAAGTGGATTTTAATGGCCGATTTTTTTTTTTTGGATTTTTTGTAAAAAATCAGTGGTTTATGATTTTTTGCAAAAAATCGTGATTTTGCCAACCCTGATTGATATGCTTTTTTTACAATTTCCACATAGAAGTCTTTAGTATCTTCGGGATACAGTTTTGTCATAAAGGAAAATTCATTGATTCACCGCTTCCTACTTGCGAATCCAAATTCAATCCAATAATTACTCGTAAATTGCCATAGTAATTATGGAACTAATCGCTATATAATCTACCGCAGGTGTACCACAGCCACTATTCACTATTCCCCGTGGTTTATCCCTCTTACGACACCCATGGGGGTATGGCGTAGTCATCCGTAACCGACCACCACAAGGGGACGATTGGAAATCTTGTTTGATATATTACCTTTTAATGTGAACAGGTTTCCGTGAGATTAGAGTTCCGGGTACTTAATTATTTAAATCTGTTTACTTTTCAATGACAGATGCACTGGATTTGTTAGTATGAAACAATAGACACATCGAAAAGAATAATTTATGATTATCTTATCATGCTTGGAAACATGCTGGTCCTGCTCCATAGGATAATCTAGAATCTAGACAAAATCAAACTGGTTGCTAATTTAATTGTTTGCTTTTAATTTTTTTTGTTATAGGTATGACATTGATTTTACATTCTATGATTACTTCCTCACATACTGAATTATTAATTGTAAAATTTTAGGAAAATCGTCTACTTTTACAATGTTTGTAAATATGTGAGCACCATGTTTCTATCACATAATTAATATTTATCTGTCGTTGCTTAATTTTTATTACTTTTTACCTATTGTGGTATAGTAATTTTATCGTCGTTTTCACGTATAATTATTTATCTAATGTACTTATACAAAATATTGTAAAACATTTTATAAGAGTAACGGTGGTGTTTCTTGCCCATTCTTCATACGAAAACTACCTTTTGGAAGGGGCGACTAGACTCAATTCTATTTTTTTGCAAATTTTGACGTTCGAAAGTGCCTTATAAGGGCCTATTTGAAATAAATGTTTTGACTTTGACTTTGACAATGGTCTTTCAATGAAAAAAAGCCTTTAATTGTTCTGCAGTGGACATGGGCAGTCACACGTTGATATTATTTTCAGATGACTAAAACGGCTTCGCCAGGTGTAGATAGCGGGACGAGCTTGAAGCCTATTAAGCGGGATTGGTCTATGTTGGCGCAGGATCGAGGTGAGTGGAAAAAGGAAAGGGAGGATTTTGTCCTGCAGTGTGACAACACAGGCTGATTTATTTATTACATCTGAGAATGGACATCGCAATCCCGCCTTTTTCGACGATGTTCAAAGATAGTCCTTCTTTGACAACACGAACGGGGCGAATGGTTTATATGTCAGTAAAAGTATTATGGTCATTTCTAAAAACGTTATGACTAATGTTATTTACAATAAATTCCATACCTGATACAAAGTAGTTTCCATATTCATCCTAACTTCTATCTCCATTTTCGTACTTCTTCCCGGCAACCCGGGTATGATCTTCTTGCCTTCTCCTTCTTCCACTTCGGCCCAGCTATCGCCATCCCGGTCTGGTTTCCATCGCCATACGAACCGCTCTCCTGGCACGTTGACTTCACACTCAAACGTCACTCTGTCTCCGAGAGGAGCTATCACCGACTCGGGGTATTTTGTGAACCTCATCTCGAGTTCTGGAAGAGAGTATAAATTGTGAAATTATATTCGGCAAATAAGAAATAGTTATTTTTATTTATTGCTGACAAAAAAGCTAGGCCGACCTGTCGGAAAGTGGTTAATACCGCTTTTAGACATCTGTAGCACAAAGGGGTTTGCAGAATATATGCGTTGCCAACCTTTGAGGCAAAATTTAAATGTCTCACGTGCCTATACCAGCGCTCATACCGTTCAAAACGAAAAGCAATTCAGCATGTCAACAAAAATATGACATGTGTATCCCTTTATTTTTTGACAAGGAGCTCTACTACAAGTAGATTTAAAAAAAAACTTTTACAAAAAAAGACAACCGACTTTGGTTTTGAATTTTCGTTTTTTGCCACCGACTTCCGAAATTAAAGTTATTTTTCACTTTGCAGTGTTTTTTTTTGGAAGTCGGTTGTTTTTTTTTTAAAGGTTTTATTTTTCACTTTTTAGTTGTGGTATTTACCCCACACAAATTGCTGCTATATAAATAACAGTGAGAGGAACTTAACATATCATCCACATACTAAGTGAGAAAAAATACGTATTATTGAAGCTAACTCTACCCAAGCAAAGTTATTAAAATTTATATGGGACCACCTCTGAAGTATTACCACCAATCAAAAAAAAATCAATTCATAATTGGCCGAGTTATCGCGTAACAAATATACAAAAAAAAAAAAAAACATACAGTTAAATTGAGAACCTCCTTTTGGAAGACGGTTAAAAACACCTACATTTTTTTCTCAATATTTTAGAAGAAAGCATATTCTACTTTATAAAATAATAATAGGTACTGCAAGCGATGCTGTATCCACGTCGTGAAGGACGTTGTGAAGGATGCATGGAGCAAAAGGAATTTCTGTAGAGGATATCGAAAACCGGTCGAAGCGTACATTGAGCCAGAAGATGGAGCGTGACACAAGCACGAATATAGGTAGGTACAATGAACATTCAGGAAAATGAATTGTAATCCTAGGGCTACATTGTCGCGATAAAGCGAACACTTCGCACGCTCTCTCTCGCACACCGCTGCTGACGTCTCGCTGTACAACAGAGAGCGCGCGAAGTGTGTAGCTCGCTTTATCGCGACAATGTAGCCCAAGCATTAAGAAAATTGACACCCTACATCAATGTGCCTTGTTACAGCCATTTCATACACTGTCAAAGGATGATAGTTGTGATTGAAATATACAGACAATTTAAGTTGGTAGGTAGTCAATTATCTTGGCAATTAATTTCCCTGACTTTACCTATATAGAAAACGTTATCCCAAGTAAAGGTAATGAAGAGAACTAACACCACTACCTACAAAGTAAACCTATTTCTTTATAAATAGTCAAAAGAAAATTTTAACTATGCGGGAGACAAAAAGTTTCGAGCTCGCTCCGCTCGCTCTCCTCTCCCAGTCCACCATCCTCTATTAGTCTGATGCCTTCGACGGTTCCAGAGGTAACATGTATTTTCATCATACTATCAAATTAGTCTATTGCGCTTCGTACAAGTTTGGAACAAGTTCTAAGTAACAAGTAAGTAAGTTCGCAATGAAACTGCAGCCGCAAGATCCACCGATATCTTCCTTTGAACATAAATATATAACGGATTACCTGAAGATATTTACCTAAGTACTCAAGAACTTTGAAAATAGAAGAGTTTCGAAAATGGAACAAACATTTTCACATCATTTATCAAATCTCCATAATCAATACACACGTAATCAATAATTCTCAAGATCAAAAGGAACACAATTAGAATCTTTTTTTTTATTTGCATACCAAAAGACTGGCCATAACAATAAAAAAAGAAATCTTGCCGTCCTTGATACCTTGTTACCCACACATTTCGATCTCGGATGACGCATCCGACTCCAGCGGAATAAGCTCATAACAATAAACCACGTATACCAATTACGACCTTATGTTATGCACCAATAAGTCCATATTGAAATTCATTCAGTAATTGAGATGTTACATTTATTTTTCTTTGTTGTCGGGCACCAATTTATGTGATTTCAGTCCCGTCAGTCATTGACCGTAACATTATGGAGAATTTTTAAAATTTCATCTCGTTGTCGAGAGTATAAAAATACTGTATTTACGATTTGTAAAGGTGATTTTGTGTTGAAAAGCTCGTGGTTATAGTTATTTCATGATTGGTTATTTAACCGTTTAGTGCTGCAAGTGCATTTATTACAAAAGCACCTATCCTTATAGAGAAGTTATAGCATAATCAGCCTATAACGTTCCCACTGCTGGGACACAGGCCTCCTCTCTTCGAGAGGGAGTGGGCCGTAATCACAGATATTCTGTCTATATCTGTGGCTGTAATGTACCACGCGGGCTCAGTGCGGGTCGATTTTGAAATTTTTGGTTCTAAGCCATGCCGGTGTCCTCGCGATGTTTTCCTTCACCGTTTTATTACACAAAGTAAAGCTCCTGCTTAGGTTCGAACCCACAACCTACGACTCGTAAGTCGGGGCTGTGACCACTGGGCCACCACTGCTCTCTCTATGGATAGAATAGAGAAGTTTCTTAGACCTTTTACACTGTATTTGTACATACATATTTGGGATATTTGGGTTATTTAGATAGCTCTAGAAAAGGTTTTCACCACCACTTAGAGCTTTTTATAGCTCGGCGAGGGCTTACCGTGTTTCGCACTATGACAGATTGTGATTGTGTATCTGTCATTTTGTCTATTCTTCCGTCGACAAAACTCGTTTCTATTGTGGTCATGCTACACGTGCTGTAAAGCTACTGCTCGCTTGATTTTATGTATTTTATAATAAGTATAATAAGTATACCAGTCAGACTCTACCTACCTACGCTATAAAAGATGATTTACTTCCTGCCACAAGCATTATTATGTTTTTAATTGATTATAATCTTACATAATTATTATTTCGTTGGCAAAAAACGATTTATAGCTCAAAAATAAAAACTGAATAAAATTAAAAGACAGTAAGCATAGATATAGAAAAAGAAAATCCGTTTATTTACGGTACACATGACGCAAAGAAAGATAAAAAAACACGTAAATAACAAATTGGGGGAAAATATGCGTCACATCCACGCAAAACGGCCATCGCTCAGCATAATGCTGCGACCCCATGCGAGGCAGAGCCCCAGCGCTGGTTTTAAGCGACAGCCGGCGCTGACGTGATGACATCAACCGGGTGCAGCATATAGTGAAATAACAAATCAAAAATAAAATGAATACAATACTTAGTCCTAAATGTTTATACAAATATAATATAACATCTCTACTTGATGGCTATTGTGAAGTGTTTATTTTTTGTGGGGTTTGGCGCTGATAACCGAAATACAAGCTTTCGCCAAGTTCGGCTACAGCACCCTAATTGCGTAACACACGTTCAATTACAATCTGAATCATTTTGAAAGAGATTGCTAATCCATTGCTTCATAAGTGGGAAAAAAATCTGCTCAACAACGTAAATAACGCAATGAATGTTGTTGAAAATGTCGTGAATGTCAAAATGAAACAGATTAGTCTTAATCATTTACGAAAATGTGTGACGTAATTAGATAGCAGATGTTTAATTAATTTATAACAAGAAAATATAGCTTATAAGACATGTGTAGGTATCATTGTAAACATAATTATTGAAATGAACTTATTACTTACTTACTTATTACTGACTAATAGTGGAGATTTTTATGTTAAGGACAAAACTGTGTTCCGTTTCTATGATACCATCCTAGATCCTATTTATGTAAATTTATACAAAACATAAACTTGCACTTTACACGAGGTACTTTTGGTCATAAACCCGCTGCCACATCATTTCCAAACGTCTAACATAAAAGCAAATTCCGTTGCAAAGCATTTCAAAACTCCACAAGTCCACATCATTGACAAATGCTAGAAATACAAACCTCAAACGCCATAGGGAAATGCAACTAGTAACGTTCACATGCATTCCGATGGAAAACCGGTTTGTAGCACCATCACTACGAAATATGATGGTCTCTGGGATTGCCAATCACTTGTTACTATGGTAACCACGAAGATCTTTTCAGGAACAAACAAACCGCATTTGCATGGACCTATTTACATGTGTATGTACGGTGAGAGACCTCAAGGTTTCGTTGAATAAATTAGTCACTGCATTTTGTGAAAATGTCAATGTTACATGACGAAAACAGAGCATTTAAAAATAGTTCAACTTATTTCTTATTAAAATCATCATCTTCTACCCTTAATAATCAGCCTATAATGTTCCCACTGCTGGGACACAGGCCTACTCTCTTCGAGAGGGAGTGGGCTATAATCTACCATGCGGGCCTAGTGGGTTGGTATAGATGTCACATATCTTCGAATTTTTGGTTCTATCTAGGACATGCCGGTTTCCTCACGATGTTTTCCTTCATCGTTTTGAGAGCAGTGGTGATGAAATTATTTACACAAAGTATAGCGCTTGTCTGAATTCGATCTTACAACTCGTAAGTTGGGGCCGGTACCACTGGGCCACCACTGCTGATCTTCTGCCCTTATCCTATTTAATTTGGGATTGACGCAAGACTGCTTTTTCTTCCATTTCTATTTACCGACATGTCAGAGTTCACTTCCTTTCTTGCCATATCATCTTTCAAATAATACATCAATCTTTGATCTCCCTCTTTTCTCATCATCTCATCAGCATAATGCTACCAGGCTAGGTAGGTCCAACTTCGAGAAAGAGGTCAATTGTCGACTCGGTTGGGCAGCGTTCGGGAAGCTACGCAGTATCTTCTCGTCCCACATACCACAGTGTTTCAAGACGAAAGTCATTGACCAGTGCGTGTTGCCACTGATGACCTATGGCACTGTAACGTGGTCGCTCACAATAGGCCTTATCAGAAGGCTAAAAGTCACCCAAAGGGTAATGGAGAGGGCTATGCTTGGAGTTTCCCTACGTGATCGAATCAGAAATGAAGAGATCCGCAGGAGAACCAAGGTAACCGGCATAGCCCGAAGAATTGCCAAACTTAAGTGGCAATAGGCAGGGCACATTGCTCGCAGAACGGATGGCCGATGGAACCGAAAGGTTCTCGAGTGGCGACCGCGTACCGGAAGACGTAGCGTTGGAAAGCCTCCCACCCCACAAGATGGACCGATGACCTTTTGAAGGCCGCAGGAATCCGCTGGATGTGGGAAGCATAGAATCGGTCGAAGTGGCGGTGCTTGGGGAGACCTATGTCCAGCAGTGGACGTCTTTCGGCTGAAATGATGATGATGATGATGATCAGCATAATATCTAAAATCTCCGATTCTAAGCTTACTGTTCAGTTGAGAGGATTTTTAATCAAGCTTTTTCAGCCAAATTAATGTTTTAGAGATCGCGTTCGAATCACGTTCGCAAATAATAAGTGAATAATATTATTAATGCACATTAAATTTCGCATCATGATTCATACGGTCGTTAGTTTGAAAGGAATGTTTTATGATATTGCATTTTTAATAATTATCATGCAAGCGGAATAAGCTCTCGTACTCAACATAAATTTCAATAAAGATAAGTGACAAATGGAGTGACATTTTAAAGCGCAAAGTATTTAATAATATCTTCTGCATGTTTGGGTTTTCTGTGACAGACAGAATAGTTAACCTAATAATAGTCAGGCTATTATTAGGTTTACTGTTTTGTTTTCACAAAAAATAAAGGCTTGCGGACCTTAGCCAGTATTTTTGCCCTTTGACAAACGAATGACATCTGACCACCACAATCATAGTGAACAAAGGTTTCTTAGTGATCAAATTGGTTTGGTCATGAAATCACTGATCCTGAATACTGGATATTTTATTAAAAACATATCTAGTGTCCTAGTAGCTCGTACCAGTCAGTGCTAGATCCTCCTGTTATTATTAATCCCCTAATCAAAACAAAACAATGTTTAAGCAATGTTACACAACCGGGGAAACAACAACGTATTCTCAGAAACAAACGCCAACAATTTCTAAACTTGACGCAAAACGTCAAACACTCCGGTGTTGGACGCCTAATCAACTGCTAGTGACCAAATCCAATTTCTGAACAAGCCGTTTCGAATCAAAACTAGTTCGGCCGCTGTCGGGAATGAACGGAAATAGAAGAAAAAAATATAACAAATCCTGAACGAGTAGGTGGTACTAATGACTTCACACAAATACTTGGACAATATAATGACTAGTAAGCATAAAATTTGTTCGGCACACACCCACACAGACTCCAAACTTTTTTGGGTTCCCTTCGAAACTGGACGGACTTGACTGACCCTTTCGTAAAATATAAGCTGTCTGGATTATTATTCAAAGTTCTATGTTTTGTGTAAACAGTTCATAATACACATAAAGTTGCCTATTCATAAATTCATCCATATTTGGTTTACATGTGAAAGAAATTCAATATGCACAAATATCAAGTCTTGTTTTATACATATTTGTTCAAAATGTTTATTGAATAAACAAAAAAATAACAAGTTACATTTACATTATTTACAGACTGAAATAATAAAAAGTATACGCCAGAAATAATCAAAACACTAAAGCCTGTATTTTTGTTAATAATAGTAAAATAAATAATTGTTGTAGAGACTGCGATTGTTTATTTATCAATGGATGAATTTTTTTACACAAATATAGGTACATATTTTTTTCATTTTTTTTTTACTTCTGCTGGGAACTGCGGTACAAAATATCGGCAGAACCCGGTAATCTCTAGATATGTTTTGTCCTTTCGCCGCTATAAGCCTGTGTCGCTGTGTGCGTAGCTACCTGCGGTATCCGGGAGCTTGTCCTGCCTGTTACAATTCCAAAATAGACAAAAAAATCTTATCGTTTTACACCTCGTACATAACCATTCATCTTCCTTTTCACGCCATACCAGACCTTTATAAGCACGCAATGATAATCAAAAGGAATTAACTTAAGATTTCATTTGGCTTGATTTAGGTGACGTGTACTGTCGCGGACCAGCAATTTGTTTTGAATTTAACCGATATTTCTGTATGTTAGTAAAATTATTATGTTTTTAACGTAATTATTAATATCTAGTTTGTGAATATTTGATGTAGGATGTAAACTTTCCAATATGTTGCTCGAACTATGCCATCGCAGGCTTAACTTCCTCTAAAATTTTGGAATATTCGTAACTATTTAAATACCTATGTACATATATGCTAGTAATTATACATATTTCCTCTAACATCCTCTTAATATTATTATAAATTATAGTCGCTTTTCGTTTCTGTCTGTGTGACCGCGTTGTTCTTCTGAACTGCGCAAGGGATTTTGTTGCGGTTTTCAACATCATTTAACACACGGATATCTATGATTTAACACGTTCAGTGCCGGGAGCCCTCGCGGAGGGCTCATTTTAAATGCAGGTTTTTCTTAGCAAATACAGCATTATAAACCGTGACAGTAAATCTGATGTATATTTCAACAAGATTTATTAGTATGCGTTGGTTTTAAAATCAAAGCATTTTTTTTTTTGTTCACGGTTACAAATATTCACAAAAAATTTAAAAGGTTGGAAACTACGTAAAGCGACCCCCTGAAAACACTATTTGACTTCGTTTTACAGTGTTTTATAACACGGTTTTAAACCTGCCATTGACCGTCCGCGATGATTAACTTTAGCGCAAACGTAATGCCGGTAACCCTCCCGGAGGGTTCACTATGTATGGCGGCATGGCGTATCGGTTCTATGAAAAGTGGGTGGAGTCGAAAGTGTGAAAGAATTTATTCTGCAAAGTTTATGTGTAATTATAATACCTAGGTACCTACATATCCTACGTTAGAAATAAACTTACATGTAATAAAGAAATTTCGATGTTTTGTCAAGTCGTAAAAACTGTGCAAAGCAGGTGTGGGGCACCAGTTTCAAATAAAATATACTCACGTGCTATCGCTGGCACGAACATCGCCAGAAGCAGCTGTAGATGCAACGACGCCGCCATATTGGCAACCTGAAAAAAAAAGAATAAAAAAGGTCAAAAGAGGTTTTTTTTTATGGCCTTATACTTTTGGGACTTGCCCTGCCAGTTTTTTTTTGCAAAGTCAAGGAAAAGGTTGATGTTTTTTTTTTTCGATTAGATCCCGTTTTAAGTTCCTACATAAATTCTAACAGCGGCATTCAAGATCTCAATCATTCAGATTACTCACTCACAAATTATTAGTTCATAGACAACGAATTAGGACCACCTCGTTATCTTGATTAGACACTGCGAGTTCCATGATCGACTTCATTAACGGTATGATTAAAGAATACCTAATCCCTGGCAATAAGCAACAAATCCATGCGCATTTGGAGCTGTGCAACTTAGGTACATTAGACCTTTTATAGGAGCCTGAGCAGGCTGACTTCAAATAAAAAAAATAAAAATAAATGCTTGTTTAGACTAAAGTAGTTTCGTCTCAGTAAGTACATACTAATTCCATGGATCATCTCTAGTCAAACCAAAAAAACAGTCCCAAAATATGCATACAAATGTAATTAGTCTATACAAGCATTTATTTTTATTTTTTTTATTTGAAATCAGCCTGCTCAGGCTCCTATAAAAGGTCTAACGTGTGTGTGTGTTCCTTTTTTGAATGCAAATCTCTTATGATGACACTCTTTTTAATGTCGCATGCATAAAATGGAAATACCAACTGACATCAAAGTCAGCGTGATAATAAATTAAATCTTAGATAAAACTTTTATGTCCTATAAATTAAAAGGGCGTGAAAACAACACACGTCTCACGTCATTTCTTATTTCTGTTTCACGAGTACGGTTAACTGTGGCATCTTTACTTTCCATGAGTAACTTTACCCATGAGTACTGTACTTAAATATCTCTCGATAGCTAAAAATCTGTTGCCGCCATTAAGGGTGATGCGCTAAGGTAGCCAGCGAAATTCAAATTTTCTTTCGTTTTTGGCATTTTGTAGGTCAGTGTTGTTGGGTATTTTAGTAATAAGTACTCGTATATTGCAACACCAACATTAATGTAATTTAATATGATATCTGTGGCAACACTCCCCTTCCAACTGTGACTCTGGTTGATTATAGACGTGAAAATTATTAGTCCGCCTCTTTTATTTACTTTTCCTCGGCACCACGCTACCAGCACCTCAATGCCACCTAATACACCGCTGCACAAGTGTCAGGTTTTATGTTGATTAAAATATGATTCGCGACCGTAACAATCATTAAGTTCAGTTTCATTCAGTTAGCATTACTGTCAAATGTCATGATTTCATGAAATCATCACATTTGACAGTTATGCTAACATATGGAGTTGTATTGCTGACTGTAATGATTATAATTATCAAAAGCCATATTTGTTACGGTCGCAAATCATATTTTAATCAACATAAAACCTGATAATGACCTATAAAATGCAAAAAACTAAAGAAAATTTGAATTTCGCGGGTGATGCAAGAGTAGAAAATCGACTATTTGTAACTGATTTTTAGTAATCCAGAAATATTTGTCTATTTAAGTATTACTCATGGGTATAGTTGCTCGTAGAAAGTAAAGATGCCACAGTTGACGTTACCTATTTACTTTAAGTACATATTTGAGTTAGTAGGTACCTACCTACTAACCTAAATATAACATATACATATTTTAAGAAATATCAATTCAAAACTATTTTTTTTAATGTATTTGCTACGAGGTAATATGGGGAAACGAGTCTGATGCCGAGAATACAGCTTTTAGATTTTTTGCCCGTTTGTCTGGATATATGTTCCGGATTGGCGCAAAAACGCCTGAACGGATTTAAATGAGCCACATAGATAGTTTATAACCTGGATTAACAAATATGGTACTTTTAATCCTGGTATATACGTTCCCGTGGCATATTTTCCGACATCCACGCGGGCGAAGCTGCGGGCAAAAGCTAGTACCTAATATAAATAAAAGTTCCATCTACTACTTAAGGCTTCTGCCGACAGGCGCGACGCAAACTTCATGGAAATTGTTCTACTAGAATCGCGTAGCACCATCGCGTTGTGCCTGTTTGCGAAAGCCTTTATTCGGTAAAATAAAATTTTTATTTTATTTTATTATTGCGTTAATTTAATCTCTTCAGTGTTTATAGAGCTCTTAGCGTAGAATTCCTGCTTTTATCTCTCTGAACTAAATTGAACATTATCTATCCTACAGTCGGTCGGACAGTCAGTTAAATTATTTCCAAACGCTCCAAACAAGACTGTTTTCAATTTGTAATTAAAATGAAAATGTTCTAACGTGCCAGGAATTTTATTGGGTAGCAAGGAATATTATTTTTAATTGCAGAGTTTTAAACGCATTTCAAAAGCGAAAGCACTTCTCCACTCAGCCTATGTATTTCTGTCATAACCCACGTGAAAAAGCAAAACACAATTTTAAAATTAGAACGTTGTTGAAATCGGAAACCGACGCGTGCCAATAAGCCAAAATAATACGTTAAAAACGCGCTAACCGTTACAGACCGTTATTTATAAACAAAAAATAACCACAACAATGTATCTTTTATTGCATAACTTCATTCTTGATCGATCGTTCGTTTAGGTAGAAGAATGTGTTGTTAATTCATCTCAACATCGCGAGATCAAACGTCAATATCTTTGTATATTTGCATATCAACACACGGACTCGATCATAAAACAGCCGTTATCACATTTATGAATAAAACACTGGGACACTAATCTATGGTAATTATTAATTTATGGACTGCCCGCCGCGATGTTTTGTGGACTATTTATCACAAAATTGACATAAAGTCGCTGGTAATTGCGGTAGTATATCGTAATCATCTAGTAATAGCCAGTGAAGAAATCGCCGATCGATAACCACTTTATATTGCTGGCTAATGGCCAGCTAATAACGTTAATAGATGTTAACTATAACGTTATAGCTTGGGTTATCGAGCCGCGAACATTATTTTATAAAAGTAATCACAGTTTCCCCGCAGACTAACACGTTTCTGTCTAGTCCTGACTTTCTTTTTCGTAGCATTACCCCAAGCTTATTAGTGGCAAAAGAACTTTGTTTTTTCTAAAGTTAATTTGCTGGTAATTTAAAAAAAAACAGTGGCACTCCGGGAGTGCCGACAGAAGTGAAAACTTTATCAATTTTATTGTGCAGGAAATACTTTTAATGAGGTGTCGGTAACAGTGTCGCGAGTTCAACTGTTTTTTTCCCCATCTCAAAATGCCTAACGCGTCTAAAGAAGTTTTCACTTCAAAAAAAATATTTTCCTATTATAAATAAAAACCCAAACAAAAGAAAAACAGTGGCACTCCGGGAGTGCCGACGGAAGTGAAAACTTGAACAATTTTACTGTGCAGGAAATACTTTTAATAAGGTGTCGGTAACGGTAACAGTGTCGCGAGTTCAATTGTTTTTTCCCATCTCAAAAATGCCTAACGCGCCTAAAAAAGTTTTCACTTCAAAAAGTATTTAATGTTTAATTCGGAAGCAACATCTCTATGGCACTCATAGGTATTACCTTTGCCAAATGCTTTTATGTAAAGTAGCCTGAATGGGATAGCAGCGTAGTGCTTGGCTAAATTTTCTCATCCTGGAAAGTTCGGCGTATGTTATAGCAGTCAGTTCGAAACTATCGAATAAATATACTGGGTTTATTTGAATTGAACTTCGAATACCTAGTTTGATTGTATTCAGTATTATATTTCTATATTGGTTAGAAATCAGACAGACGAACACTTCGTTCACATTTCAATATGTACATAAATGAGGGTGTGTCTACACTTGTGCATGCAAAGTGAACAATAGACTAATGCAACAAAAGAAAATAATGGCGATGGCGCATGACGTAGCACTCGTAACTGTCAAAGCGGAACAAATATTGGATGGAGCACTAGACTAACATTTACATTCAAATTGTGCTTCATGATCATCATGAAAAACATTTAAATCAAATGTAATATCCCTCTATATCACTAATAAAATGTATGTAATATGCAATATCATAATATTATGACAGATTAGCAAACAATGGTGCCGATTCCCTTGTTCACAAACTAAACTAAATTTAAGTTCAGTGCATCTTTTTCTTTATATTTCAAAGGACATAACATAAATTTTAGTTTAATCCTGTCAAATACAATAGACGTGGATATATTTAGTAACTTGTTCCGCTTAGCTATTTCTAAAGAGCCATAAAAAACTCCTGAAAGAAATCGACACGTGTTTCACCTCTCAACGAGGCATCCTCAGGATGACGATGGACTTGTTGCGAACTCGAACACGGCGTGTTGCCACACCAAGCGCTGAGTGCAGACTGGACTGGGATTTATAATGGATTTCCGCAAGGTCACGCCTGAATCAATTAATTATCTTAATCCTGTCAAATTAATCAGCACCTGTCACTACTCCATACAAGTTCAGACGTGATTAAAAACTTGCCAACTAAAATTACGTCAATTTACGTCAAGCGCTGATTAATTTGACAGAACTAAACTAAAATTTATCTTCTGGCCTTTTCTTAATGAAATAGAAAGAAAAAGATGCACTGAACTCAAATTTAGTTTAGTTAATGAACAAGGGAATCAGCACCAGTATAGCCTCAGAGCCATTCACATTTTGAATTTCATAACACATTCTGAGCACGCTAGAGGTGCTACCAGTTGTATCGGATACTACACATAACATAACATCACGCCATGTTTCCCCGAAGGGTTGGGCAGAGGTGTCCCTGTAGCAGGTACACCCACATTTCGCCAGTTATGTTTAAGTCCCATGTAATAGGGGGCGAGCCTATTGCCATCAACCGGGCACAAATCCAGACTCCGAGCTGCTACTGAGAAATTTCAGATAGAAAAACCCAATAACACTTTGCCCGACCCGGGAATCGAACCCAGGACCTCATGCTCAGCAGTAGCGCTTGCGACCACTAGACCAACGAGGCAGTATCGGATACTAAATAACAAGAATTGGCTCATACATGTGTGACTAACGATTCCAAGAAAAGGGATCACTCGTAAAATGTGGGTGAACGTGGTGGACAATATTATTGTTTCTGTCCGCACACAAAAAGTGCTTCCTCGTTTAGTTTTTAGACGGAAGCTAGTGGAATTCCAAATTCTTAACCCTAATTTCACGGAAATTTGTTTTCAGAAATGAATGGCGTAACTTTCAACTTATTTTAATCTTCATTTCAGTGTGTGAACGTCCACTGCTTTAGTGTAAGTTTATATTTATTTTAATACTTTCGAATGCAGAGAAGACAAAGCCATACATTGGTTTAATATGGCCACCGCCCGAACATCAGGAATACCCAAATTTTTGCGACTGGTCACACTGACCAGTAACTGGCCAGTGATATTATATAGTTATTCCTACCAATACAAAAAAAAAAGAAAACGGAATACCTACCAACCTTTGTCGAATCTGTCGGGACCGAGAGAATGAGCAGAAACACTCTACTGCAAAAGCAACAAATCTAGTTATAGTTGAATCGAACCTATTCATTTACCAATTATAACCAATACCACAGATAATATAATACTACCAATACAGACAACATATCAATGTTATAATAACCCGCTTTTCACAGATTTCTCATTCATTCATTTCTGTGTGTATTGGGTCAATTGGGGTGTGAAAAGCAGGTTATTAAAATAATATTAATTAACCTGTAACTCTCTGTGGCCACAATAACTTCGTATCGTGTCGAACACATCATCGACAGTAATGCAACTGACGTAATTCCTGCGTATTGACTTCAAGTAATCAACTGCCAAATTGAAATACATTTTTTAAAATGTAATATGGGTTTGCCTGAATTAAACACATATTACTTATTTTATTAAAATGGCAGATTATTTTAATTAAGCGTCATATTTTAAGCAAAACACATACCACAAATTCTAGTTTATTACAAATACGGTACTACAAATTGCAGCATCCGTTTTCAGTAGAACTACCCATTTCGCGCAAATTTACGTTAGTAAACGTTTTCTAGGTATTTGCTAAATAATCCATTGTAATCATAGTACTAGAGTTTATTAGGAATTATGTTGAACGATTCGGTGTAATCATAATATACCGAATAAATGGAACAAACAAAACATTTACAAAGAAATTGTATTCCAGTTCGTTGCTCTCTTTTTTCTTCATAAAATCATTTTTTGATTACTGGAAACAACTGGAAAAGTCTCAGCTGTTTAAAGTATTTTAAGAACAGAGTAAAAGGGTTTTTTAATGTAGATAACAGAATTAATAACGTTTTACATTATAAGAATTTACATATTTGTAATTCTACTAGCATTCTGGAAAACCAATTCCAATTTTCAAAAGCTCTTCTTAGATGTTACACCCGTGTATCTTCATATTATATTTTTAGGAAGGCTAAACCCATCCTAAGCCAAAGGATGAATTAATATGATAAAAAAGTAAGAACTATTTAAAAATATACAACTTTGAAAATCGAAACTATACCGTTTCAGTCAAACAAAAGAACTTGGGTAATGTTTTTTTTAACCTAAAAACGTTATCCTACAAACAACCGACCTCTTTAGTTTGCCAAATGAGGTCTCAAACTCCATAAACATCCAGATGTAGTAGAATAAAACCTCTTCGGTAGTCACGGTCAATATGTATGACTGTATGTATTTCCTGCGAGGCGCCTCGATATGCTGTCAAGCGGCATTACTCCACCGTGTACTTTTTATACCCTGAACATCATTCAGGATTCCAGTACTAATGTCACTGGCAACCAAACAGGTGTGGGCAATCTTATCGATGTTGACTGTTGAGTTTTTTGTCCGTGTTCTTTAGTAGCAGATCTTAAAGGATAACGATGGTAATGTTTTAGGGATTTGAGTTGTTAACTGGTTTTGAAAAAGGAACAATGTGTCTCGTGTTCTATTGTTTTTGAAGTGAAACTTGTACCCTTGCAGCTGACAAGCAAATATAAAAAAGCGGGCGAGTTCAAACTAGGGATGAGTGTGAATGAAGCCAAAGTTTTTAGGCGGCGCACGGCGATTTGATAATTAATTGGACGAGAATTGAGAGCGAAATTTCAAGGACGAGTCACGTTTTGGCACATTTCGTTACATGAGAGAGAAGAAACTCATAAAACTCTCCCTGTCTCTCACACTAAATCTCTTTTATTTTTTAAGTTTCACATATCTATCACGTGTATGGTGCCGCTTTTTTTTAAACGAGGTTTTCTTTAATGCAGCGCAGCATGTTTTCCTTTCCATTGTTATTTTTACGATCGAACTGACATATTGTGACTGTCTAGAAGCCCATGTGCGTGTCTAGGAAAGCAATATATTACATTATACCTCATCATTATGTTGTTAAGTATGCAAGATTCAGCATCGTTATCCTGATGAAATGTGAAGTTGGAGCGTTATCAGGTTATCACACTGACGATTTGCCAGCGTGTTTCCAACGAGGCGATTTGTGAACGTGCGCTCCGCGGGTGCAAAGCGAGCTAGCCGCGAAAACGCGGCGTGCCGCGTTGTCGCGGCTAGCTCGCTTTGCAGACACGGAGAACACGCTGCGGCGTGTTCTCCGCGTTTTGATAAAATTATACACTTGCTTGTCTCACTCGCTCTTGTACATTAACGTAATCACTCTCGTTAGCGGCGAACACGTTGCGCATACGTGGCGCGCTACGCACACGCACCAAACGCGTTGAAAAATTGCCTCACTGGAAACACGCTCACAAATCACCAGTGATTTATTGATTCCTGTGCATCACTTTTAACGTACACAAATAAAATTCTGATTAAATGGCTGAAAACTGCTAATTTTACGTTGTTGAAGCTAACAATTTTCATTACAGAAACAAACTAATATGGAATGAAAATTATTTAATTAAAATACAAAATTACTCCTTCGGTACCTAGATATTTAAAATGCAATTTAATTTATGTATGAAAGGTTGTACAACTCCTACCAATTACTGTTCAGAATTTCCAACGATGTAAATACAGATTTACCTAATGAAAATGCAGTTTACGTACTTTAATCTAAGACCTAATCTAATTTGAAAGTATCTTTTCTGACTTTTTGCTACTTTTTGAGAAAAGCTTCTACAGAGAATTTATTCTGAAAAAAAGTGTAGACTATTAAAAGCCTTTGCTGATAGCTGATGTTATTATACTTATATATACCGAGGCTACATTTATTTTAATAAAATAATTACATATAATAAATAAATTGAAGGCTATTTTCGTGCCCGCGTTGTTTTTACGGTGGTCACCATCATTCAGAGAAATGATTCCGGAAGGTTTCCATGTTCTATGTAGGGTTTGGTTTCCGCATTTAGTCCTTCAGGTGGACCATTGTGCGTGGGCCATGGCGGCCGTCGGTAGTTATTCCAACCAGCCCACCTCCCTCCACAACTTGTTCAGAACATCTGTGAAACATCTTCTAATCTAGGTGACGCCTCTGTGCATTCAAAGAGCACGTGCGCTACAGTTTCCTCAGCCTCCATGCATGCCCTGCACAGAGGACTGTCCGTTATGCCTATTGTGTGGAAGTGCTTCCGAAAGGTTAATGTGTTTAATAGGTACATAAATGTTAAACTTACATAGAATAAAGAAATCCCTGTTTTTGAAACCGTACGAAGCAGGGGCGGGTCGCCAGAAGCTAATAAAGCAGGTACCTACTGTTTGGTAACCGTCGCAGCTGCATGGGTACAAGTTCCCTGTATATAGGTACCTACTAAGACAATGATTTATGTACAGCGTGGTCTCTAAACTTGTACCTGACTAAGAATAGGCTGAGAATGCCTGTGGAGGGCGCCTACGTCGGGCCTGTGTTAAGAATCGGCCACACAGAAACTTGTAATGCAGTTAAAATCTTTTCGATGTCGAAATTTAGGTAATGTATATGAGTACTCTAATGGCCGAACCTAATAACCTATCTTTCACCAGTTTTGTCATACTGGAGATAGAAAACCCTTTTTATCTATGGTTTTTACATCCCAATAGCCTTTATCGATGGTTGTGAGACGACATTCGACCATCAATAATAGCAATCTGTCTTTTAATAAAAAGGAAGGAGGTTTCTGCAAACCACAAACTTGGTTCAAATAATTCTAATGCTTTTTTGATAACTGGAACCTTTATAGTTGTCCCATTTTGCGTCAGAGCTCAAAAGAATATCATTTATTCAAAAACATAACCCCGTTTTTCATGTCGCGCAGTCGGGTAAAAATGACAAAAACTAAGGCTCTCTAAAATGGCATAGGTACCCCATTACATACCTACATACAAAATACAGCAAAACACTTCCATTCTTCACTACTTTCCTGGTATTTAAGCTTTCTGGGAAAATCTAGGTTGGCTTAGGCAACCCAGAAAGTGAGCAAATAAACTGTAATCGAGTAAGGTCAGTCAGCAAACAGACATGAAGTGTTTTCCACTCCTTACATACAGGACATTCAGTAACTGGTAAAGTAAAATGAAAAGTGTAAACATAGTGTCACAGTGTGTCTAAGTCACGGCCAGCTTACTTACCTTGACACTTCACACGATTTTGTGGACACACACTAACACATTAGATACGGTAGGAATGTCTGGGTCAATATTTACAACGAAATGTACTAAAATTACTGAACTTTAAGTCTAAAAATAAAACATTTTGTATCAAAATATGTTTTTCAAACATTTGGGTTGTGGAGATCAGATAGGCAGTCGCTCCATGTAAAATACTGGTATTCAGCTGCATCCGGTTAGACTGGAAGCCGACCCCAATATAGTTGGGAAAAGGCTGATGATGACTTTGAACATAATATTTATATATTTATTTATTTACTATTTACACTTACATTTCTTTTAACAGGTTTAACCCAATACAGCAATGTAGTCAGGATGTCCACTGTGTGGCACAAGTCATACAGAGGACAATATGTTAAGTGTCACCCTCTGGAATTCCGCCAATGAGCATGTAAAGATATCCACTTGCAGAGAGACGCTGTTGAGTATCTTTATTGCCCGCCCCACTGGTGCAAACTTTAACAGGTTCGTACGAGCCACCGGGACTTTAAACAGCCTCTCTCTCGGCCCTTGTCGCAGCCTACTGTTTAGAACGAGCAATCCCAAAGATTCCAGTATTTGAGGATTATTCAGCATACCACGAAAAACCATAAAAACATATTTAACTAGTGCGAAATTGCGCCTTACCTCCTAATAATATGGATAAACTATGACGCGTCTTTATTATTGAGGTACTGATAAAAGAGTTATTGGTAAGTCCCGATCTCAGACCAAATAAAAAACCAAGACAGAGCGCTGCAAACAATACAATGAAGCATGCCAAAACTACACCTTCGCTCTGTGCATACACCCTCACACGCACACATGTACAACCATTTACAATAGAACTACAATCAAACTACACTTCACTAAGTGCACACATGTTTACGAAACCGGCTTCACGTCACTGTTGACAGCACTTTGTCTTGGTTTTTTATTTGGTCTGCGGTCCCGAAACTTACCTTTTTTTCAAAGGAAGTCTTATTTTATTTGATAACAAAGTTATAAATCAACAATCATTGATGTGTCCAAATATTTAACGATGTAATTCCTCAATCAATTTGACAGTTAACGTACGACATTAATTGTATATTAAATCAACAATTAGAAATGCTAAATTCAATCCTAAACAAGACAACGAAGTAAATGACAGGGGCTCTCAATCAAAACAAACGAGGCACGATTGATAGAAAGACACATGGTGACACATTAATCGTTAAGTTAACATATCATTACAGTTAGGAGTGTTTGCATTACTATGCCGGGCATGTCCTGCCGAGGACAGTGTCTACGCAATGTCGGTGTTGTCAACTATGTTCCTTTGAAATATATAATTAAGTTGCATTTTATAAATTCTTTTCTAGGAGATAATATCCGAAAGTATTGTAGTGAGTATAAGTCCGAAAAAGGAAATATTCTCAATATTTTTTGCCTAACACAATATTCGTAAATGATTAAGACTAATCTGTTTCATTTTGACAGTTCAACAACATTCATTGCGTTGTTTACGTTGTTGAGCACATTTTTTTTCGTACTAATGTAGCAATGGGTAAGCAATCTGTTTCAAAATGATTCAGATTACGTAATTAGGGTGCAGGTTATGCTCATTCAATACTAATAAACCGAATAGATTCTAGAAGCTAAACAGTACTTTACTATCTATGGTTAAACAGTTCTTTCACTACAGTTATATTTGTAAATGTACCTACTAAATAGTAAATACACTAAAGCATTCATCAGTCCATTCACACTGCATATCATTACAGTACCATGAATGCAGATACTAACCCACTATAAGGAAAGCAAGCATGTCTTAACATCATTCATGGATCGTCGAATAATTTAGGACTGGCCGTTTTTTCTTGTCAATTCAAGTGTTTGAATATAGAAACTATAATTTGTCACATAATATGGCAACACTGACGCGTACACCGGTGACGTTTCCTCGCTAAATTCAAATCATTTTGGACATGGTTTATGCTTCCTCGTCAGGCATGCGCGTCGCATTAGGATTATTGAAATGCGGATTTATGGCCATCTAATTGACGGCTGCCGGTCCTCCGTCACTTTGCCACTACATACCTTTATCTGACGTCATTTTAAGGCTTAGATTAAGGATGTACGTTTTCTATTCGCGGTGTGTACGAAAACAGGAAAGAGGCCCGTTGTGTTTAAGTTTAGTATGAAGCAATTAAATTATACAATATTGTGGTAAGTAAATCTGATTGGCAACTATCTTGGGCTACTGACTTGCCTTTCATCATTTGTTTTCACAGCGAACGATAAATGATCAGTAATCATGACATTACATCACGCCTGATATATTCCCCGAAGGGTTAGGCAGAGGTACACCAGTACACCCACATCTTGCCAGTTATGTTTAAGTCCCATGTAATAGGGGGCGAGAATATTGCCATCAACCGGGCAAAGACTAAAACTCCGGTCTGCTATTGAAAAATTCCAGATGGAAAAACCCCTTTGCCCGAACTGGGAATCGAACCCAGGACTTCATGCTCAGCAGTAGCGCTTGGGGCCACTAGACCAACGAGACAGTTAATAATGATAAGTAATCAAGCTAACAAATTAAACGTACAATTCAGAAAGTTTTGAGCTACCGAACAAAATCAGATAACCAATAAAAACGTTTAAAATATAAATTGCAAGAGAAAGTAAAAGGAATAAATGGCCGAAGAAAACTAGGTAACCTATCACGATCAAATACAATGGTTTCTCTCAGAACTCAGAAGCTTTTTAAAGATATTGCTACAAATAAAATCTAGCAATGTCTTTGAAGATTGGCTAAGGCTTTCAACTCGATGATATTATGATCTTTATACGATGAGCTCGTGGCTAACTCTTCAAGTTTAAGTAAGGCTTGTCAGTCGGTCCGTGGATAGGTGACCATCAATTACATACCGAGACCCCTCCGTGCCTCGGAAAACACGTTAAGCTGTTGGTCGCGGCTGTCATTTGTGCATCTTTGATAGTCGTTACGGGTCGTCAAAAGCCCGAAAGTCTGACAACCAGTAGAAGGGGTATCGTGTTACCCAGTAACTGGGTTGTGGAGATTCGATAGGCAGCATGTAAAATACTGGTATTCAAATGCACCCGGTAAGACTGGAAGCCAACCCCAACATAGTTGGGAAAAGGCTAGGAAGATGATACATATACGATGAGCTATCACAATCTACAATTAACGTACAATTTCAATCACATAGTTTTATAGAAAGGACGCCTTGCTGATTTCATGAATAGTTGCCAGATGTTAGCCCATCTTCCATCTGCTTTAGTACTTAATGTCCTAAAGTTAGGGAAAAATATTATTTATCAAATTAGCCTATATTATGTCTCACTGTTGGGCAAAGGCCCCCCTTTTTACCAGACTGCCCCAGAAGAAGGGCCATATTTTTCGAGAGTATATATGTATGTATGTCTATTTCTTTGGCACGCTCTGTAGCCTAAACGGCTTCATGGATTTTAGCATTATAAGATGACGTTAGATTTGTCTTAATTGTGGGAGTGACAGAGGCTATATAATATTTATATATTACATCAGCAAATATAAAAAGGGAGGGGAAGGGAGAAACGCGCTTTGTGCGATTTCTGGCCATGCTGGCCCCGCAAACATGATTAGATCGTCACATCACCTTCGCCGCGGTCTCGTCGGCTACCAACTTAAATTGTCTGTATATTCAAATCACAACTGTTTTTTTGACAGTTATTTGAAATGGTAATACTGTACGGCAAATTGAAGTAGTGTGTCTACTATAAAAACAGTTGGTATACAACAACCTTTACCCTAGTCACGAATTACTCCTGATAAGCTCGAATACATTCTGAACTTTGAACCGATCAGCATAAACCTCTCTCTTATTATATGATTATAATCATCTGTCAAAGTAAATCTTCCTCGTCTTCATCGAACAATAACTTCCTTTTATCGGGACGTTACCAGCTAACTTTTAAGTGATGGATAAACTTTGTAATATAATCTCCGTTTTATACACACAGCGAGAATTTGGGAATCACGCCAGCTGGCTTTCCTCACGGCGTGTCCTATGGCTTCTTTACCCTCCAAAATTGACACAAATTTCCATTTTCCTTGTAAACAAATGACCTTATTTTAATTCTACCTTCGTACGTCAAAATGGTTGAAGCCAGCTGCATTTATTATTGAGGAAGAGGGTCGCAAACCATAAAACGTTCACAATAAAATAAAAGAAGTAGGTTTAATCTTTATTTGGGTGCATTCAAGCCATACATTTACTTTAGTATTTTTTAATCGGAGCCCCTTTTATTACAGCTATCAAACTTGCTGCTTGCATACTTTTTAAAGCCTACCCATACGCCAGTGAAACTGAGAGGGCCTCTAAAATCGTTATAAAACTGGAACCTTTTATTCCCGTCACACACATTACATGTGTGTTAAAGGGAGTAGACAGACATCATTGTTTTCAATAAATGCCTCGTAAAGTATTGTATGGACCCGCATACCACACAGTACGTGCGACTATAAAATTATTGCTTTTATTTCTTTGGGATCATGAGCTTTCATCATATTTTAGGACAAGGGTTAAGGAGAAGGCACACTTTACAGTAAAAAGACAGTAGGCTTATCGGCAAAATGATAGCAGAAGTTCTCTAAAAGTGAATGCATTACCTAAAAATAATGGATATCGAATTTGTGAATGAATGAATGAATGAAATACACCGACCCTTGCGTGGTTTAACCAAACTCGATTAATCGAATAAACCCCAAGATTTGCACTAGCTCCTAGAGCCTCATGCTTCCTGGGGCTACAGAGGCCATTGCATATCAAGGAGTAGACCAGGGGGCGCGGTAATGGTAGGGAAGACGTACCCTTAGTATAGGGAAGAATTTACGAGCCGTACCGGATATGCATTCTAGAGTAGGTAATAGAATGGAAGTACTCAGACCTAGAAATAATGGATATCGAATTTGGGCAATGAGAACATATCAAAGACAAAAAAAAAGTGGCACTCCGGGACTACCGACAGAAGTGAAAACTTGAACAAGATCGCCTTGGTGGAACAAAAATACTTGTATAGAACATTGGTCCTTAACCTTATCTAAATAAAGAACACAATCGCGTTTACAAAACCTTTAAAGTAAAAATACTTGCATAGAACATTGACCCGTAACGTAATATAAATAAAGAGCACAATCGCGTTTAAAAAAATAAGGTGTCGTAATGGTGTTGCGAAATCAATGGTTTAGTCCCATCTCAAAAATGCCCAACGCGCCTAAAGAAGTTTTCACTTCAACAATAAATTGAGAATTCTAATAGCATCTTCTCGTGTTAATGCCATCAAATTACAATGTTCTCAGAAAGCAGGCTCTACACGTAGTAATTTATTTAAGTATTCCAAATCGTTACGATAGATTTGAACATTTATCGTTTTAACGGCAGCTTTTTACTCTGGTGCGTATCAGTCTTTAGGGCGCGTTTACTTTTATCGGGCCAAAGCGCGCACTTGAAACTTTTAGTAGGCAGATAGTTTGATCTATTGCTAACAGAGCGTTTTTTAACCCTATTTTAAATCGGGCAAAGTGTTATTGGGTTTTTCCATCTGGAAATTCTCAGTAACAGCTCGGAGTTTGGATTTGTGCCTGGTTGATGGCAATAGACTCGCCCCCTATTACATAGGACTTAAAAGATAACTGGCGAAATGGGGTGTCACTCGAATAAAAATTGTATACCGACTGGTTGACTTGAAACCAGCGGCCCACTGAAAAATCTCTTGCTTTCGAGGGCTTGGTAGGTAGTACTTTAGTAGAGTCTAGTATAGGCAAAGCTCTAACGTACTAGCCCAATTTTAAATTCTGATTTAGATACATAGACAATGAAAGTAGCCAATACTTCTACAGGGTGTATCAGAAAGGTGTGGTCAAAATTAAGGGTTTGGAACATCAAATAACAACACAAACAATAATATACACTTATAATAATAACACTTTTTCATGTGCTTCTCGATTGTAACAATAATTAATAATATAATACGCATTTTCATATGGCAATATCACCCAAGGACTCCACGAAACAGGCTCGTCTTAGTGTGGAGTTCTTGCAATGTACTTCCTTTGCGTCTTATTTCATTAAAGTATGTAAACCTAGCTATTAATGTAGACTATAAGGAAATGTAAAGCAGTATTGCAAAAATAAACAAATTGAAAAACTTTCTCTATGGGACCAACATCGTAATCGCGAAAAAATAATCAGTCGTCTAATACAAAACTTCAATAACTACTCGACCCAAATGTATGGGACTAGGGCGGTTGATTTATATTTATAATAATATTGAATTGCTACTTAGCCCTCTTCCTCTCTCCTAATTTTGCTGTGCCCGACAGGGTCCATATTGATCTTTTAATTTCTTATACCATCTATGTAATACATATGGAATGCAATAAGGAATTGAGTATTGAGTATTATTTTTTCATGGACCACACCCTTAGTTTTGACCAACCCTTTCTGATACACCCTGTATACACTAGCCCACGGTCTCGTAAGTCTAGACCATATAAAACTAAAGCCATTTTCTAACTCGACTACTTTCTACCAATGTAAACGCTCTCCTAAATACGAATTAAACTCGCGATATGAACCGCTCATAATGTTTGCGGTAGATGTTTATTACGTGTAGTTTCTGACAGCAGTAGTAGTAAATACTGCGTACATTCTACTATATTACGTTAACGAGACACTTTGTTATATTTGTCCTTTATATCGCAAGTTTTAAGCCGTATTAATGTGCGTGGGTGATCGTATCATTTTGTGATACTGCTTCTGTTTTGAGTCCAACTTTGTAATATGAAGGTTAGAGAGAAAGTCGGCAGTAATTAGGCTAGATGTGTAAGATTCGGTGATTGTATATCTTATACAATTAACATATAAAACAGTTCCACGTTTACTAACTGACGAAAGAAATTGGAGCAAGAAAAGTAATTTACAAACGAACAAGAAATTAAAAGAAATTGCGGCACTTTCGCTAACTTTTCACACTATTTGACATAGTTTTCAGATATAACTTTGACAACCATTGTAAGACTACTAAGCTCTATATTCATTCTAAAGGTACCATTCCGTAGCCGACCGCAGGCGGCAACTGCAGGCGATGTGTCGCCGCGACACGACTGGTTTCTATGAAATACCTTCCGTAGCTAGCGACACGTCGTTGGCAGCTACGGGCTAGTGACAGGCGACAGTAGTGCCGCCAACGCTGGAGCGATAGTCACGTTTTTCTATCTTCTATCTACCGATTGGAATACGGGCAGTTGCAGTTGCCTGCGGTCGGGTCCGGAATCATGACTGCAGCGACATGACGCCGCGACGTGTCGCCGCGACATGACGCCGCGACTCATCGCCTACAGTTGCCTCCTGCGGTCGGGTACGGAATGGTACATTAAGTATACCGTATGTATAAAGTGTGGTTGAATGTTGCGTGAAAATTACCAACAAATATAATGCGGCATTTCAGAAGCGGTATCAGTGAACGACGTACAAAATTGCCCAGAAAGCACTAGACTAGAAAATTAAACTTTATCGCAAACACTCTGAAAATTAACACTTGCTGAGTGAAATGGAAAATTCTGAATCACTGTTATTAAGGCAATATGCCTTAAATGTTGCTCACAAAAGACAGTACTTAGCTTATGTCTACTGGTGAACTGGCCTTATAGGTACTATCGAAGAAACGCAAATCTGTACACTTAGGACTACTCTTGCTTGCAGCGCTCGCCCGCTATAGTATCGATTACCTACAAAAAAAAAAGGGTCGTGTGCACGGGATTTTGTATTCAAATTGGTTAGATATGCGTTACCCCGATGGTACTTATAAATAGGTTAAATGGGGAACATCGTAATCATCTTTTTCTTACATAAACTCCAGTGGTAAATAGCATTATGTATCATCACAACTCTGGTGTCCAAGATACAAGGGCCCTAGTTTGGGGACCGCCGCGCCGCGCGCCGTAAAGATCAAAATGAAGATCGATAACAGATAAACTGACATTAAGTTAAGCTAATCAATCACCTGCCTAGCCTTTTCCCAACTATGTTGAGGTCGGCTTCCACTCTTACCGGATGCAGCTGAATACCAGTATTTTACATGGAGCGACTGCCTATCTGACCTCCACAACCCAGTTACTGGGTAATACGATACCTCTTGGTAAGACTGGCCGTCAGACTTTCGCTTTTGACGACCCGTAACGACTGTCAAAGATGTACAAATAACAGCCGGGACCAACAAGGCACGGAGGGGTTTTGGTATGTAAAGATGGTCACCCATCTACGGACCAAATGCGGCAAGCGTAGCTTAACCCGATCGATCGACCCGTGCGGCTGTTAGTTCATCGTATAAAGATCATAAAATCATCGAATAGAAAGCCTTAACGAATCTTAAAACACACTGCCTAATTATTATTTACTAGCTTTTGCCCACGGCTTCGCCCGCGTGGAGGTCGGAAATTATCCCACGGGAACGTACTACCGGGGTAAAAAGTATACCCAAGGTGATGGTCTACCCATGTGCCAAATTTTTATAATATGACATATTCAGGATCGCCGAAAAATTACAATTACTTGACATGGACCTCCCCCTATTATTGCAACAAAAATCAGTCATATCGAATTGGATATCGCATGTAAAAGTCACTGTTGATATAGGCCTTCCATCAACTGCTACAAAGCGCCTGTAAGGGTACATCAACCATAATAACGTTTGGCAAAACGATCTGGCGATCGCAAAAAGAATGCCGACTATCCGTCCGTCTCTTGACATAAATCCTGCTGCAGTAAGAGTAGCCTTTTCTTTGCAGTGAACATAAACAACAAAGCGTTTAAACTCGACTTTATTTTACGTTGTTATCTTTGTATCGTTTTTCCGTGAATTCCTAAAGGTCCGATTGTTTAAAGGAACTCGCGATGCCCTCCTTGCTAACGAGAAATTGAGAACACGATCGGTTTATTCTTAATAAAATAACGAAACTTTCTTGTTTTATTTTACAAGGTTTTACTTGTAACTATGTAACCACAGAAACTAGATGTTTACTATACTGTACCATGTCTAGCAATGTCAAGCATAGTAACTTTCTTTGCTTGACTGACGGTCTAGACAATAGTGTCAATAAATTGCTGTCAAAGCGTTTCGTATTCCTGCCACAAGTTTCAACAGTATTCAAATAAGCTTTTCGACTGCTTATTTTTTTTATCTTTTATTATTTATGCGGCTTATGTCAATCCTATAGATATTCGGTACACTTTTGACTTTTCCATCATCGGTATCGCTGATAAAATGTTTTCCTTTGTCTAGAACTCTAGACAAACTCACCACAGGACGTAGAGCTTAGACCGCCCTATGGTGGGAACATGGATACTAAAGTAAAAAATTATAACTTATGTAAAAGTATATTTAAATATTTACGTGTTTTGATTAAGTTTGCAATATTACTCAGGTATGGAATTAAGAAATATGGCTAGCTTTGGGGAACTACGAGTAAAATATTGATTATGAAATGCAATAATTAATATCGTAACACCGAATATTTAGTTTTAGATGTAAAAAAGTATTTGGAAACTTTCCAAATGCCTTTTTTACACCTAAAATTGTTACAACATCAAATTCAGTGTTATAATTGCAATTCATTATTATATTCTAGGGAACTAGTTAGCCACATTTCTTATTTTGTTTTTTGTTTTTCTCGTTGGTCTAGTGGATGCAAGCGCTACTGCTGAGCATGAGGTCCTGGGTTCGATTCCCGGGTCGGGCAAAGTGTTATTGGGTTTTTCTATCTGAAATTTCTCAGTAGCAGCTTGGAGTCTGGATTTGTGCCCGGTTGATGGCAATAGGCTCGCCCCCTATTACATGGGACTTAAACATAACTGGCGAAATGTGGGTGTACCTGCTACAGGGACACCTCTGCCTAACCCTTCGGGGAAACATGGCGTGATGTTATGTTATGTTATGTTATGTAATATTGCCAAATTAATCAAAACAGCGAAATATTTGACATCTATTTGCGACGTTGCCCACTTTCAGAATAAACGCTCTTAAGAACGGCCAACCCGTCATACTTTTCATACAAACGCTCGTACGTGATTATGGCGTTGTAACACATCTTTCTTTAATTCTTTTAAACTAATGGGTATCTTGTGCACTATATCTAGGTTTCTATGAAATCAAAAAATAAAAATTTGGCGAAACAAATTCAATATAAGCCTCCAAAAATCTGCTTTTTTGCACAAATTTTACCTCAACTTTGACCGTTCATAATGTACTTATAAATTGTAAAAGTAAAGAAAACATCTTTATAGAAACCTCGCCCATGTAATGGAGATTCTAAATTACAAAAAAATATTTTACAAACTTGTAAGGCGTATTCAAAAACACGTATTTCCTGAAACCAGTTATTTTTCGTACAATGTTATCGCGTTCTCACTTGCTTGTTAGCGGTTCTCACTTGCGCTGGATGAAACAACAAGCTTTTCGACCATGCTCGCGTTGACGATAGACGGATCGGGAAGGGCCCCCTTAACAGAGAATACTTGCCAAATGCCACATGATGCTAATTTCGAACTTGATAGAAACTTTTCTGTGCGCTACTTGAGCGGATGTCTAAATAGACAATAGATATAAAACCAATCCGCCGCTTGGGTCAGATTCCGCTCGCAATAATCGCCCTAATGAGCGGATAAAGCAAAAACCGGCAACACTTGAAGCTAATAAACAATTATCTACTGGAAAAAGAACTATTAATAATAATGGATTGCAGAAGGGAGTTGTGCAGCTCGATACGAATCTCTACTTAATAAATCCACCTGTCGACGCCACAGTCACTAGGGACGCAATTTCCGGTACTTATTGTTAAGCGGAAGGCTACCGTAGCTGAACACATTGACAATTCAGACAAGATGGATAGTTCGGATAAATAGAAAATAGTGGGAGCTGTAATTGAATGGAAAGCACCTGCCTGCATATTTCATTACTCACAAACAATCTCAAATCTTTGCTACCTTCTGAATGGTTTGCACACCACTAGCTTTAGATGTCGTACAAAGATAATGATCACAATTTCAATGAATAATAAGGTGTTTTCATCGTCTCGATTACATCTGCTTAAACCTACAGAGCTGATGTATGAAGTTTTTATCTGGTTTTTATTACAAAGGTGACCAGCGGCGGAGAGCGCAATACCCACATTTGCCATATTTTGTGGCAACCTCGTGACATTCTGTGACCCAGTAATACTCCGCATCGACTATTCTTTATACAAGACTCTGATAGAGACCTCAGTAATATCTGACCCAATAATGAGGACATACCATAGAAATGATACAAACGATAAAGCAGCAGTAGTTAATGAACCGGGTCAATACTCATTATCGAAGAACAAACCCGAGCAACTCAACAAACATACGTCACTCTGAACAAGCACATTGTCAGCTTATCAAATATTAATTAAATTGTTTATACTACATTAAAGACTCATTTTTATCTTTCCACAAGATTTAATATATATCAAGAACTCGTTTTATTTGCACTTTCTATTACGTGCGACGAGATGTAGCTACAGAAACTGCAACAAAGGAGAATTTTCTAAGAATTTGCTGCCAGTTTTACACCTCTGCTCTGGTATGTCATGTATAATACCTTCTATTTATCTTAGCTCTTTTCTTCGAGACTAAGCCACGTCTCTACACCTTTGTATGTGTAATTTAAGCTGTTTGAATTATTGAAACCACATGCAGCAGGGTACTCTCAATGCTAATGTGAATTCGCGTATTCGAGCGCTTTGGACCTGAAGCTGCAAAATACACAATCATTTAAATATCAGTGTTTATTGCTCCTACATTTTATTAGCTTGAACATGTGTTAAGGGAACGCTTGGATACTGAAGTCTCTAGTGAACAGCCACTTAACGAAATCGAAAATGAACTACATAGTTGAGAAACTTTACGGATAGTGTACACAGTTCGACTAATATCCTGGAGGGCATTTCAAACATTGGATCGCTTAAAACGGAACACTTCCTCATTTTGTCACTTGCCCATTTCTAAACTCGTAGGTCTCTAAGTGCATCGATCACCATGTGTACAATTCGTTGTAGGGTTGCCCCGTTGGGACATCTTCTAAAGAAGTTTTACATGTAGTGTTGCCACGTCGAGCGCTGGACGCAGAGTACCTACCTACTCGAACATTCCGAACTTTCCTCTTTTTATGCTTTATAAAGTAGATACAGTCATATTACATTAACGATGGGCCTCATTAGGTATACAGAACACTTCCGAACCTTGAATATGGTTTCTACTGAAGATTGTACAAAAAGTGGCAAAGCTGGTCTTCCCACCCAAAAAACTTAGGACCAAAATCTTGGCAGCCCTATATGCGTTGTGGGTAATACGAACTGGGCAAGTACCCGGAACTATACGGTGTGTGGTCCCAGGAGGGGGGCGCGGAAATCAATGACATGCGATCCAATTTCAAAACAAACGCTTTTGGACACTGGCAATATTGATTTGTAAGACATAGACAATCATTTTAGAAGATTTTAAATATTGGAGGGACATTGTTGTCGCCATTGAAGAAATTATTTCGGACATTGAGGATGCTTATAAGTAGTTTGCAAACACTTGCAAGATGGTGCTTTTGAATCAGTGTTTTGAATCATCAAGTCTAAAATATACTTCATGATTCCATTTTACTAGATTTTTTTTTAAATCAAGTTGGGCCTTTATTTTTTTTTTTGTCTTGAAAGGGTGAATTAATTAAAGCCAACTATGACCTTCACAGTCAACTCGCAAACACGTAGGTATCTGTTCTGTTAGTCTTTATATTAATCCAATAATATTTTATTGAACTACCAAACGTTATTAATATCTCCTTCATGCACGTGATCAAATTCTGAAACAACACGCGTTTCACAATTATTAGATAATATAACAAGGTTGTCTAACTAACTAACAAGACTAATAAAAGCATTTCTAACAAATAATTGGTAGACGCTTATGAGTGTTATGAAACAATAACAGTTCAGAGTAAACTGGCTAGTTTTATAGAAATGATAAGCTTTTTTTTATTCAAGTTAAGGTGGGCGCAGACGTGCGCAACGCGACTCTACTAGAACAGTTTCTATGAAAACTTCATTGAAATTGTTCTACTAAAATCGCGTCGCGCCTGTCTGCTAGCCTTAATATGGAAGCTACTGCCTCGTTGGTCTGCTGGTCGCAAGTACGACTGATGAGCGTGAAGACCTGGGTTTGATATCAATCCCCAGGTCCGCCAAAATGCTCTTGGGTATTTCCATTAGGAATCTCTTAGTGACATCCTGGAGTCTGGGTTTGTGACTGGTTAATGACAAACATGGCCCCTTTTTGAAGTGAAAACTTCTTTAGGCGTGTTCTTCGAAGGGCGCGTTAAACTGAACTGAACTCGCGACACCGTTACCGACACCTCATTTTTGTAAACGCGATTGTGCTCTTAATAATTAATTAATTTTGTTTGAAGAATTTTCTTATAAATTCTCTGTACCTAATATGTTGAAAAGATTATTAGAAGGTCGTAGTATACTCGTATCCTGTAAAGTGTGAAAATGATATGATTTTATTAGTTTTAAGGGTCCTATTATTTTTGCTGGCTTTAAAGAACCGTTTATTGTTTGTTAGTGCCTTGGAACCGTTTTGGGAAGCGATACGGTCGTGTGTACCGAAAGTGGAGGTGGACTCGCCTCCGTGGTCGCAAGAAACGATATGTTTATCGTCGGAAGATGAATCGCCCCCGTCGATTTCGTCGGCGTAATGTTGATGAGGCTCCACCAGTTAGGAGGAGGAATGTTCTATGCAAGTATTTTTACTTTAAAGGTTTTGGAAGTATTTTTTGTGATAACTTAGGTGAAGTGAGCTGCCAATAGTGTCAATCCTTAGCAACTGACAGCTCACTCCACGCGCACTTCACCTAAGATAACACGGTGAGATGGTTACAGAATAGCCTACAGGTGAGATGAGATAGTGGTCAAGACGCAGGAGCTAATAATGACAGTAACAAAACATCCCGACTGTATTCCCCTTAGGAGAAGGCAGAAGTGTATACCTAAGTACGGCTTCCTTTAGCCAGTTATGATAAAAGTCATGTCATGCCGATAGAAGTGAAAACTTGAAAAACAATCGGCACCTCGGTAATCAACGCGTTGATGTCTTTTTAATGGTCAAAAGCTGGTGTCATCACAGTGTCGCGAAATCAATGGTGGTCTCATCTCAAAAATGCCCAACGCGCCTAAAGAATTATTATACTATTAGTTGCGAAATTGTTAAAGCTATTGAATGGTATAAAAAAAAACTAAAAGGGTGTATCTCAGAGATAGCGCCTTTTGACTTAGCAGGGCAGTGTATAGGCTGTCAAGTTACTTTCCACGTAGGCAGGTACGTAGTACCTATATTCATATCAACCTTTGTTTCAAGTTACAGCTTCCTACTCTCAGCTCAGATTATATCACTTTTCACAGCCCATTGTTTATCTTGTTGTGGTGTGAAGGGCGTAGATGTCGAGCCCCGATAATAATAACCTTAATGGAAAGAAAGCCGGTTGTATGGCACCTTTCACTGGCACAATTGTTTTAACAGGCTGGTCTTAGGGCAAGGTTTGGCATCCACTTTGATTTATACAAAGCAACTGTGAGAAATTACTATTGTGCTAGAATGCAAGAATGAGGTGATCTTTTTCTTGGCTTTGACTTCTGCCTAGCCTTTTCCCAACTAAGGGTCAGCTTCCAGTCTAACTGGATGCATCTGAATACCAGTATTTTACATGGAGCGACTGCCTATCTGACCTCCACAACCTAGTTACTAGGTAACACGATACCCCTTGGTAAGACTGGTTGTTAGACTTTTGAGCTTCTAACTACCCGTAACAACTGTCAAAGATCTACAAATGACAGCTGGGACCAACTGCTTTCCGAGGCACGGAGGGGTCTTGGTATATAAAGATGGTCACCCATCCACGGACCAACCGCGGCAAGCGTAGCTTAACCTGATCGATCGACCCGTGTGGCTGTTATTACTTAGCCACAAGCCCCCACTTGGCTTTGTTATACGTTTATTCGGTTCCATGTTCCATATCAGCCATTTATCAATTTCTACTGCAATGCTAAGGAATGTTGGAGATTTTTCGTTTCTGATTCTCTATTTTTTACCAATAGTGTTCATGTTTTCATGAAAACATCTTCTTTCCATTAAAGAAATGAATTCGCTTCGGACTTATTCAGACAAAAACTCTATTTTCCACCTGAAAAACTACCTACAACCCTTAGTACGAGGCCCAAAAGTAACAAAAAAGACGTTATTATTATGAACACAGATGTTCTCATTCACAGATACTTCACGCTGTATTTTTACGTCCAATTCTTTCCTTTTATGTTTTCGTCCTGTAATTTTATGTATACCGTTCCTATTTTGAATAATAAGTCTATACAGTTTACGTAATCGCCACTTGGATGTAAAATTATCAAGCGAATGTTTTCAGAATAGGCGCGCAGTCGTTCCGCAAGCAACAATGTAATGATAATGATCTAAAAGAAGATAAACGTTGGCGGAACGTTGAGAGAAGAATTACAAAGATTTACATAGTCTTTTTATGACAGGTGTTTATATTTTCCTTCGTATTTTATTTTCGTACTCGTTACTGAAGTTTTTAGTCGAGGTAAGAGTCCTTTCAAAATATATTCTGCGTGGTTAGATAACAGCAATAATGTTGTACAAACGAGGACTGAACTGTCACCTACACCAGTAATTATAGTTTGTCGCATAATAGCTGTGCTTGTGCGGTAAATTGAGAATGCCTATTTTTGGAAATAATACAAGTAAACGACGTCAGAAGGTCAGAAGCATCTATAATTAAACTGCTAATAACATGATAACGTTAATAACATACGTGTAATTAACATTGCAATAGTTGCTAAAGATAAAAGATCGAAATGAGTTTCGATATTAATATTTATGCTTTTATGCATTACATTCTGCAAAAAAGTTCATTATGCTCTGGCGCTTTATTCCAGTCATGAATTTATTCATGACCACATTTTCCGATAATGAGACAGAATACATTTTTATTTTTGGGTCTAATGCCTCTGCAATTATACATTAGGTACCTAAGTTTACCTAATACAAGTCTTCGCGGACCTACGGCCATATCACACTATCGATTTGCGAGCGTGTTTCCAGCGAGGCAATTGTTTAACGAGCTCGCTGAGTGTGCGTAGCGAACACACCACGCGTGCGAAAACGCCGTGATCAGTTGCGTGGTCGCCGCTGGCTCGCTTTGCATTCGCACCCGCGGAGAGCATGTTCACAAATCGCTTCGCTGAAAACACGCTGGCAAATCGTCAGTGTGATAACGCTATTCTGCCTACATAAGGTTCAAATTCCTTTCAAAGGATTAAATCCCAAAAATCGACAAGCAAGATGCTCTATCTATCACTTCTTAGCGAGACCTATGTCTAGCAAAAGACTGGTTTAATCTTAGATGATTGATTGTTTTAAACTGTGAGCACGGCGCTGACGAAGAAGCGAAATGGAATTGATGGATTTCTCTTCCAAAATTATCTTTTCTGAATATTGATTTTGCCAATCAATCTAAGTTATAGGACTAGGTCTAGATAGGTCTAGGTAGGAGGATAATACGAATACGGGTATGCAGAAGCCGAGGTGTTCAGGGCCATGGCCATCCTATTGCCGTTAACTGACCGCAAATCCAAACTCTAACTAAATTCCTAATGGAAAAACTCAATACCTAACACTGCCCAACTTGCCTATCTATTCAGTAAAAATCTTACCATGACAACTTAGGTGAAGTAAGCTTGAAATGAGTGTGTTAATCCCTTTTTTTTTTCATACTGACTAAAACCCACACAGGCAACTGGGGTCCTCCCCAGTTGCCTGTGTGTTGCCAGGGGCCACGGTATCCCTTTCAGACTTTCCTGCGACCCTGGCAGGCATCGGCCCTAGCGGACCCCGTCAGTTGTGCTAACATCTCTTTGAGGCGCGCGTGGAACACAACGCGCCGTCGACCCGGGCCTGGTCCTTATCGGATGGCGAGCTACCCATTGCTCACCGTCCGCAAGCCCGCGCCTTCGGTGGCCAGGAATCGGCCTGGGATTCCCAACGCCCAGTGTGCTAATAGGGATATATCAGAATTTAGGCGGAATGACAGCTTACTTCACCTAACTGCTCATACACACGAGCGGCACGTTGTCGACGGCTGAAGCTAGAGACCGAACGCAGAACCTCACGCTTAGACACCACGCTTGCCACTACCGACTACTAGACCAGTGAGACAGTTAATAAGTAAAACACCAAAACAAAATAACATGCCTACCTACTAATTTATTTCAATTCAAACATTAACAAAAAAAGCTCCTTTATACATGGTTATTAAAGCGCGCGTGAGGTCAAGCACCTAGGTACTTTATCGACGCTACAAGACCACCATGAAATAGGAAATAGATGTCGATTACTTTGATAAAGGCTGTTTTTGCACTAACCATTGTTTTAAGTGCGGCACGTGCTTATGAGACTGCACGTGGTTCGTTAACGAGATTAGGGTAATTTGTAGGGGAATGAGGGTAGTAGGATATAACCCCGGGATTTGGTGCAAAATTTGGTCCTAGGAAAAAGAACTGCAAGAAGGACCAGTAGTCTTTTATACCATTTTTCTTCCAAAACAAGTTTACAACGATTGATGTGGTCAGTAAATATTGCATTTTGTTTTTATGTGGTAGGTACACACGGCTACACATCAAGCTATACATTTCCAGTTTATGCTGATCTCGCATTGTAGATTTGTAGGTATATGATTTCCGTACAATGCAAGATCAGCTTATACTGGAAATGTATAGCTTGATGTGTAGCCGTGTGTACGTATTGGAAAAACACAGCTTTTACAAAATCTACGTCTATCCGTGACTAGATTTCGGCGAGTTCGAGACTAATGTCAGTACAACCCGAAATTGCATTTGAAATAGTAACTTATTTCTAATTTGCTGAAACAACTAATTTATTTACTCATTTGTTTGCATCTCACGTACCTTAAACTAATCAAAATTTAATTATTCGCTTCAATTACATTTTAACGAGGCAACTGCGCCTCTAAAGACCAAGTCGTACCTAAAATGTACTAGCTTCAATGAACCTGCCTAACTTGTTATTAATAGCTGCAAGATATTTACAGCCATGAGGTGTCTAAATATGTCCTGTCCATGTTCGAATAAATTAGATCACTAATCATAAAAACTAGGGATTGCATCCTTCAACTTGAACATTAAGGCGTGCGTCTTGAAAGACCAGTTTTTGTACCGCGTGTGATTGGAGACGGACGGCCAACCAATGTTGATAAAAGTAATTTTAAATACCTACAGTTATACTTTTTTGCTGTAAAGGTATTTTGAGCTTATAAAATGTTTTTAAGTTTTTATTATTGTTTCTAATAACTGCAAGGAGGTTGGACGCTTTTGTCAGTCCGCTAAAGATGTTTTTTTTTTTAAGAATTACAGAAGTTTAAAACATACTTCAGCGCCATACATTTTAAAAAACTTTATGCTTTGGTAAAAAGTAATGACGATTCAAAAAAGAACGTGTTCAGCTTCTTACCACATCCATCGCCGACATCGATGAAACCAAATGTCAAAAGCATAACCATTTTCCAATAAAAATAAGTAAAAAGCATCCTTGAAAAATATGAAAGGGAGTAGATAGATATTTTATTTTCTATTTACAAAAGTGGGCCAAACACTGGTGAATCGTCAAAGGCTTCCTTGATGCTAAAGATATACAGATATTTACTTTATGGAGACTAATTACCTGCTCTTTTCTTGTGTTCACACAAAAAAAAACCACTTTGATTTTATACGAAAGTGGGGAGGGCTACGAGCCACAATTTTCTCATGAAAAAGACCACGTCACATTACTATTTATGAATTCAGTTATGAACCTAATCTAAGCCGTAAAACATAATATTTTATTGATACAAAAATACAGCGGATGTTGCTCTGCCATCACAAGACGAATGTTCTTGCACGGAGGCAGTTGAATCACATTAATAAAATGTGAAATCCCTTCGTTCTATGGCGTCTGTGTCGTTGTACACTGGTTTCAAATAACCCGTTTATCTCGGGGCTAATGTTTGTGGAGTATAACAGAGAAATGGAGCGTCAAGGCATACAAGCCTGTTAGTGCATTCTTATTAACCTTTTAACTACACTACACTGTAATATTGAAATCGAGCCCCTGGCGTCGTAAGTAGGCGTTCTCAACGTTGATTTATACCTTAATGATAATAGTGAAGGGAACCGCCCGTGAGATATATTATAACTAGTAATGGTTTCTTAAAATACCGGCTGCGATATGGCCAAATATTAAATACCAATAAAATTGTGAACTTAGAATTTTACGTGTGAATGTGGGACTTCCAGTGCTGAGCAACAATGACGCAGAATTATGTATAGATGGATAGTTATATCAGCCTTGATGAGAACAGTAGGTACGAGTCGTGTATCTAGATTATTTTTGACAATCGCTCAAACGCCATCATGTGCAGTTAAAGAGCTGTGTGTGTTGTGCTTCACGTACAGTTCTTTACTCTTTCTGTGCTAATACCAGAAGATTGATGTAAGTGACACCTGACCTTAAACCCTCTATCCATTATCTTGATAAAATATATCAAAGATAATCATCAATTATGATTAATCTATGTCTGCCTACTTTAGAAAATCATGCCATGCAATTTCATATAAAAGCCAGTCGAAGATCTATTTGTGAAAGACGTTATGTCTCAGAAATCACGTACGCATATTCTTATCATGTGTGTTCGTAATAATTTATCAACGTACCTACCTACTTCATTACTGGTTATGGTTCCATAATATTGGGATCAAGCGACCAATCAAAATGATAAAAATAACCCTTACATCACCAACCGTTTAGAATATATCTGACCAATATCTTTTTTTTGTTGACGGTACCAATCAGAATGACGTCAACGATGCTAATAGAAAGATCTTTTTCTTAATCCGTATTCCAGGAAATCATGGCCACCGTTTCAAATAATCACAATTTATGGACATCCAGGCAAACTCAATTATTAGTCTGGCTTTTAATGATCGAGCATTAATAACAGTTAGGATTGAAGATAAATTATTATAAGTTATTATTAGTTATAAGTTTGATTACCACGATCGAGAACACAAGGTGAAAATATCCTCAAATCATCTGAAGCGTTTCTAAACCTCTGCTGGTACAAGTTTTTATTTTCGGACGTCACTAATGTAGCAGTTATTTGTTCGAAGAAGCAATGGATAAAATAACCCCACAAAGACTACATCGTAATATTGATTGCAAGCGAAATATTTGAATAATTTAAATGGAAAATATCAAAACAACTCCACCAATTTAATATGAAAGCTATTATGAAAATACATACCAGTATGAAAAGGAATGACTGGTCTGTCAGGACAAGATGTTACAAAAGCAGACGATTCCATGTAAAGCCAAATATTTTCAAGAAATTTTTAACAAGCGAACATTTGTGTATAACAGATGTTTTCTCCATATATGCAATAATCTTCGATCGATTTAAAGCGACTTACTCTTTGAAATGCCTTAGAACAAATATAGATAAGTATAACATGTAAACCTAATCTGACTCAATTGATTTATTTCTATCCATTTCCTATTTTTGATCGTATAAGGTTAGATGTTTTTTTTAAAGTATTATTTCACATAAAATTCTGTTTATTATTCTGGCGAATGCACCGGAGTTGTAATAGGACGTACGAAACGTATGTGCAATTATATTTATATTCCTTCTATTTTCCCCCGAAATTATCTACGCATATAATTACAAATAAAGCAAAGTATGCACTCGCTGTAAATCTAGGTTATCAAAATAAACTGGCAAGCAGCCAGATGGTATTTTTGTTTAACATTGAGTATCCAAAAACGTCTGAAATATTTTGCTTTTTGAGAATTACAGTCGTATCTGGCTAATTAGGTCGTATGTTGAAGAACTACCTACTGCGACGAATTTCACTATATAAGAGATTACTATGCAGTAGGTAGGTATGTGTTCCTACACTGTGCAACCACGGAGTCTAAATAGTCAACGTGACAAGCATCAGCCCTTTCAAGTCATTGACGTAGGCATCAATTTAGACTTGAGAAACGACTTATTTAATATGGAAGTAACTTTCAGAAGGAAGGAATTTACATCCACCATCAGACGTAGTCAACAATTTATAACGCAAATTTCTGCATTATTAATCATACCTACCCGCTGAGAAAACCATCCATCAAAATAGGTGATTATACGAGAAAATTTTAATGAACTGGCTCAAGATGGCTCGATAATGCGCACCGAAGTTGACCGTCCACCTACGATTTTAACACCGATTTCGTAACGAAATCTCTTCGGCTTAAAATACCTGTTCTATACAACCTCCCAATTTCTAAGAGCCTGGAACTTGAAGATGTTAATAATGACGCCGTACGTGATATCCGGATATTAAAGCCGTATTCTCATCTCGAACAAGACATAAGCCGCTCGGAACTATTAAATAGATAGTATCTAATTGAAGGGATGACGGGAACCGGGAATGAATTCAACGCAATTAAATCAATCACTTGATTATATCGAAATGTAACAGAGTCAGGAAATCAAGGAAATACCTCAATGATGACTAGGGAATCGTAATAAAAGAAAAAAGTAAATTGAAAAGGCTCAGAACCGGTTTAAAAAATACCGGTTTGTTTTGGGTTTTACTCCGAACTTTTCTTTTAACCTAAATTAATCGATTTATTCGACGAGCGGCATGTTGATAAGGCGTTGCAACTTGTGACTACTTGTGTGGATGCCGCGCTGAATAAAAACTAAACGCTCTAACTAAACCGTTTAATCCCAAAAAAACCTTTATGTAAGGACTTCTCCAAAACCGGTTTATAAAAACCGTTTTACACGAACGAAACCGAATGTAAAGGTTTTTGCGTCAAGTACATAATAACGGTTTGAAAATTTAACTTGTATCCGAGCCTTGTAAATCGATAATCTCGGAAGAAAAATGTTGAATATGATGGTATGGACCAAAGAAAGGATTGATTGTGTAAAAGATGATATTCTACTGTGATAGTCTACTGTGATGACAGCTAATAGAGAGGGTGGTATGGAAATGGAAGACATGGTTCACCGACCTCAAATAAATTGGAATTATGAGGGCAGAAGAACGATAAAAATCAATCTGCCTAGCCTTTTCCCAACTATGTTGGGGTCGGCTTCCAGTCTAACCGAATGCAGCTGAATACCAGTATTTTACATGGAGCGACTGCCTATCTGACATCCACGACCCAATTACTGGGTAATACCCCTTGGTAAGACTGGTAGTCAGACGTTCGGGCTTCTGACGACGTGTCAAAGAGCCACGGATGACAGCCGGGACCAACGGCTTAACGTGCTTTCCGAAGCACGGAGGAGTCTCGGCATGCCAAATTACAGCTTGCTAGTACTAACAGTCTCTGAGCTAAGCCGCGGACAGACAGACAGACAGACAGACATGGCGAAACTATAAGGGTTCCTTATTGACTTCGGAACCCTAGAAATGCTTTGCGGAGCAGGTATCTGAACCACTTTGCTCCCAAATATAGTATTTTCTTTTGCTCCCAAATATAGTATTTTCTTCTATCTTCAAGTGACACACAACCAAATTGTTAACAGTTGAATCAATTCGATATTCGCTATCAATAATCGGATTAGTATTCGCAATTGATTCCTTGGGGCATCTGGATCTGACATGGTAATCTAGCTTCAGCCGTACTTACATTAATTTGAACTAAGGCGATTTCTATTATGTACTGTTATAGCCTTATATCTGGCCCCTGAAGACGAAAGTATTTCGAATAATGTTACCGGCAAGACCGAAAATCCTAGTCAAATATGAATTCTATAAAATACCCGGTAAGAGATCAAAAATTATATCGAAAATACGGAATCATACAGTAGGTAAAGAAAGTCTCAAGAATACACAAAATTGGTGATTCTGAATACAGTATCACAAACGAAATGGCTAGTCCAAATAAAATGTAGTAATACTAGCTATTGCCTGCGATGTCGTCTGCAATCCAGGATAAAAAGTAGCCTATGTCCTTACCCAGGTTATGGTCTACCCATCCGTTCAGCCGTTTTAGAGTGAAAGCGTAACAAACAAACAAGTTCACTTTCGCATTTATAACATTATTAGTAAGGATTCTTTGTAGCTACAAACTTTTAAACACTACACCGTTCACTTTTGTTTTGAACGTGAATCCGACACGCGTTTGTACTTAGTTTTAACTTCGGTACATCGTATCTCGTACCCACGCTTATTAGTATGAATAAAAGACACAAACAAAATGATAACTGCTTACTTCTAATTTTACAGGAAGCAATAAACGATAAACGTGCACTATTTTGGCGGTGGCTTGACCCCTAACCTTCTGCATAATACATTTAGATTAAACGAGGCAGATATTTCATTTACATAGCTACGAATAACACTTTAAAATATTCACGAATGCTTAATATCTGGAATATAAATCAACATTAAAGTCTTGTGGTTCAAAATACCCCAACTTACCCTTCACGGTTTACTTTAACTTGTAATTTCAAATGTGTTCCCTCGCATCTAATTATTTTTTTCTGGGTTGTTAATTACGGAAACTGGCGCACATGTCTCGGAATTAATGAATATAATGTTTGTTTACGAAAACAATACAATGACATCTGTGTCATCTCTCGTTTTTAACAATGTATCTCTCTGAATAGATATGTGTTCAGGTAAAGACCAGACACGCCAAATATTGTGTTAGTTATTGTATCGATTGGACAGAAAATTCGATAGACTCGCAAGGTGCGCCGGGGCACAGCGAGGTGCATTGCATTCCTCCAAGAGGGACGCGAGAGGGAATCGGCTGCATTCTTAGTTATTCTTACCTTTACAAACAAAAATCCCACCAAAATCCACTCGTGCTTGTGAAAAACTAACTTCAACACATGTTCTTATCGACACTCGTGTTATAAGAGCGCGTTTATTCACAGAAAAATTCAAGTTTAATTGTTTACATCACTGTCAAAAAAAACACTAAAGCAGCACACACCCGAACGACCGGCGTATAACAAGCAAACTGGATTCATTTGGCTTGTCTGTCTATGACGCGGAATGCTATTGCTTTGTCTCTCTTCAACGTGGTATATAATTACATACAGCCGTCTCGCTCACTCGAAGAAAGGCGCCAGTGCACAGCGCGGGCGCCGACTTCTTCCTTCGGGACTTAAAAAAAACAAAAGCTCTTTTGAAACAAGTTACTGGTAATGGGGCTTATGGTGGCTGTCAAGATATTGTATGATTTAAAATTTATTTGAGATGCCATCAAGTACGAAACGTGATGGCTCGACAAGGAATCTTGTGTGACTTGATAAATAGTAACGATCGAAAGCCAGATTATGATACAGAAAGTATTATCTGCAGAGAACTGGAGATAGATTTGTTTGCATCGTCTTCACAAGCAATAAAAGCATAGCACTCATTGCATTTTTTTTTTTAAAGTACCTACGCTATTATAAATATTCGACACCGTAGATCCCTGAAAAATATGCTGACTAAGTTTGGACCAAAGAAAAATGACAGCAAATAAATTTAAAAAATATACTTGACTTACGCTTCGTTTTTTAATCTTTCACGATTTTAAGCGACATTGAACCTCACACCAAGAAAAAATATTGGCCTGAGGTCAACTCCGAAAAGAAACAGTATTTTCATTAAGCCAGACGCAATGGAATTTATTATTAAAATATCAAAATCGTAACTTACCCAAGTCTATAAATAGGGCACAAAAAGTGCTTTGAAATAAAGTTTTTTCTAACACGCTGTCTTTATTGCCCTGTTCACCCCCAAAATTTGCGTCGGTACTTACTTAGTTAATTTTGCTAGGTGATTTCGCCTTACCTGCCACACTTTAGGACCATTTTTTTGCTAACCGTATCTAATTTTTTTTAAATGCTGTTGATTACATTATTCAAGTAGGAGTTGACACTTTTCATAACAACTTACAACTACACAATAGCATTGATGAAAATTACATGTCCCAAACACTATTCTGACATGTTAACATACCTGACATTACATCACGCCTGCATTCTCTGAATGGTTAGGCAGAGATGTTCCTATAGGTAGTACTTGGTACACCCACATGTTGCCCGTTATGTTTAAATAAGCGACTTTTAATGATTTTATACTGAAGATCACGTCTTAACGAGTAAGTGTTCATGATTTGTTAAGGGGACGATAACTGACTTTTAATGATTTTATACTGAAGATGACGTCTAAAGGAGTAGTGTTAGTGATTTGAAAAAAAAATATATTAAATTAGAGCATTTTTTTTATATTTTAAAATAGGCATATTTTTGATTATGTTTATATTACATAGTGAAATTAATTTGTAAAGTTATGTCTAACGCGGATAAAAAACTGAGAATGACGCAAAATCTATCAAGCGTATTTGTCTGAAAACTTTACCATTTTAAAGATAATTAAATTATCAATCTTTTAGTATACGTGTTTTATTAAAATACCTTTTGTTTTACGTGTAATAAATTAATAATGCATCTAATTTGGGACAGCGCTCCTTGATGGGCGAGTCCTATTACTGGCTGGACGTACGACGCGTTGCGTGAGTTCAGCACAGAACATGCAAGCTAACTACTCAAGGTAACTGGCATATTATTCTTAAGTTCCATTTACCCAGAAATTCTAGGTGGAAAAACCCAATATCACTTTTAACTAACTCGGAAATCGAATCCAGGACCTCATGCTCAACAGCAGCGCTTGTGACTACACCAACGAGGTTGTGACAATTTACTTTAAATAAAGGTGCAATCATCAGTTCAACATAACAGTACCTGGTCGAGAGAGCTCTGCTCGGGTGAAAATAGATAAACATATCGTCCAGGTATACCAACGTTGTAGGTATCACATTCCCGAGGCTGTGAAAATAGAGAAAACGAATTTTCCCAGATATGAGATCTAGCTAGACCGATTTTTCGCCCCCGTAAACCCCTATATTGCAACTTTCATCGAAATCGTTAGAGCCGATATATATACAAATATTGCTCGTTTAATAGTATAGGATAAAGCCAGTTTTGATTAAAAGTTCCGGTAGAGATGAAGCTACATATAGTACACCATAACCAAAATGCCTATTGCAAAGAAAAAATTAAGAACTATCGACCACAGAATAAGCTTTGAGAACACTCAGTTTTCTCAAGTGTATTTTGCGTTCAATATTTACTTTAGTCAAAGGTGTAAAGAAAGCCTTCTGTGGAAGCACAAACCGTGAAATTGTGTTGCTACTAGTTTCCTCACACAGTAAATACTTGCTTTATGGGTGCGCTCGTTACGTTTAAAGAATCGCAGACAAGCGCTAGATACCTTTAAAAATGTTTTTGTAGATTAACAAACAGATACAATGGAACCTGGATAAGCGAGAGTTCAAGGGACCGCGACCTTTTTTTCGTTTATTGAGTTTCCAGCTTAGGTATAGAGGTACAGGAGAGGCATTTTTCACTTATAGAGGTTGAGGCTGGTTGGAAAAGGTTGAGAAGAACAAAAGCAATGTTAGTTCCACGAAATTTAAAAATGTGTCATAAAAAGCAGATGTTAAATAACGCTCGACTGTCGCTTATAGAGGTACAGGAGAGGTATTTTTCACTTATAGAGGTTGAGGCTGGTTGGAAAAGGTTGAGAAGAACAAAAACAATGTTAGTTCCACGAAATTTAAGAATGTGTCATAAATAGCAGATGTTAAATAACGCTCGACTGTCGCTTATAGAGGTACAGGCAAATAGCAGTCTCAGTTATAGAGGTCGAAGAGAGAAATACGTCTTTCTCTTATAGTCGTTCTGTTTCTCACTTATCGAGGCTTAAAAGTGTTAAAATGACGAGACCTTCTGTAACCATCTCACCATGTTATCTTAGGTGAAGTGAGCGTGGAGTGAGCTGTCAGTTGCTAAGGATTGACACTATTGGCAGCTCACTTCACCTAAGTTATCACGGTGAGATTTTTACAGAATAGCACTACTGGCAATTAATCTCATTTATAGAGTTTTCTCGCTTACCCAGGTTTGACTGTAGTTATTTATGGTAGTTCGTCGTTGAAGATAAGGAAGTTTGGCAATAATCCCTTCTGCACATGTGGGTTCCCTAGTACCTCACTAACAGCATAATTATGTAAGAGTCTATTAACTGCTCCCAAATTACCATGTTTATTTTTTACATTCGTCCTTGACATAATCATCCTATTATTTGACATATCTACAATTTAATTTCAACTCTTTTTAGTGGCTTTCGTGGACATGATAATTATTCAGTTGTTATAGCAATCATGTAATTGCGTTTAATTAAAATAGGTTGGTCTAGTGGTCGCAAGCGCTACTGCTGAACATGAGGTCCTGGGTTCGATTCCCGGGTCGGGCAGTGTTATTGGGTTTTTCTATCTGGAATTTCTCAGTAGCAGGCCGGAATCCGGATTTGTGCCCGGTTGATGGCAATAGGCTCGCCCTCTATTACATGGGACTTAAACATAACTGGCGAAATGTGGGTGTACCTACTACAGGTACACCTCTGCCCAACCCACGACTCCGTGGCCCAACCCTTCGGGGAAACAAGGCGTGATGTTATGTTATGTAAAATAGGTTTTATTTTTATTAATTTATTTATCTTTTGTATAGATTCCTTTCTATTTTGTAAGAACGCTGTGGGCTTAGTGGACCGGCAGTCGTCACGTCAATGTATCGTATATACTAAGACCACGGCAAGACCATGGATACGAGGTGCATTCAATAAGTACCTAGCCTCATCGCCAGAGGGCGCTGTAGTTTCAAAAGAGTTTTACCACAGTGTAGCACATTCTTTTTTAATTCTTTTTTCAAATGTTCATTCCAATCCCTTCATTTGTTTTAATTTGACAACTTATGGAAGCGAACGTGTCGATCGGTTTTACAAAAATGGAAAAAGAGCAATATCGTTCGGTGATTCGATTCCTATTTTTGGAAGGGAAAACGCGCATCGAAATCAAAGAGCGCTTGGATGCTGTGTACGGTGACTCTTCTCCATCGATGGCCACCGTCAAGAATTGGTTCAACGAGTTTGCACGTGGCCGTACGTCGGTTTTTGATGAACCACGTCCAGGTGCACCGAAAACAGCTGCTATGGAGGAAAACATTAAAAAAATCCATGATCTCGTATTGGCAGATCGCCGATTGAAGGTTCGGGAGCTAGCTGAGACTGTAGGCATTTCAGAAGGAACAGTGCATCATATTCTTCACGAGGAACTCGGCATGAGAAAGCTGTCGGCGCGATGGGTGCCGCGTTTACTCACACCAGAAAACAAGCGCAACCGTGAGACCACATCGGAGACGTGTTTGGCGCTGTTTAAGCGGAATTCAGCGGAGTTTTTGCGTCGTTTTGTGACCGTCGATGAAACCTGGATCCACTGGTACACACCAGAGACCAAGGAGCAATCAAAACAATGGATCCAGACCGGGGAACGTGCTCCAAAGAAGGCGAAAACTGTAAAATCGGCCGGAAAAGTTATGGCCACCGTTTTCTGGGATTCACAAGGTGTAATCTACATTGATTACCTCGAGAAGGGTAAAACAATTACAGGGCTTTACTATGCCGATTTATTGGGCCGATTCGACGCCGAATTGAAGAAAAAACGACCCCATCTGGCGAAGAAAAAAGTACTGTTTCACCACGACAACGCACCGGTTCACACGTCTGCCGTTGCCATGGCCAAATTGGTCGAATTACGCTACGAATTGCTGCCCCATCCACCGTATTCTCCAGATTTGGCCCCTTGTGACTTCTTTCTGTTTCCTAATCTGAAAAAATCACTCGCCGGGAATAGATATGGATCGAATGAGGAGGTAATCGCCGCCACGGAGGCCTATTTCGCAGAGTTTGACAAAAACAATTTTTCAGACGGGTTAAAAAAGTTGGAGCATCGCTGGGCTAAGTGTATCGAACTAAAAGGAGACTAAGTTGAAAAATAAATTGCTTCTTTTCCAAAATTTTCGTTTACTTTTTGTCGGCTAAGTATTTATTGAATGACCCTCGTGTATTCAAGCCAGTCAAACTGAACGTTTACGAAAGTTGCAACAGCAAAAACGGCAACTGTGTTAACCAGGTGAAATAAAACAATAATATGTTCATTCATGTATAATTTATTTCCATTTGCGACGGGGTATTGAACGAATCTCACTTATAATGTTACAATTGTATGACCTAAGTCCGCACACTGTTTCACTAATACGGACACACCAGGGGTTCGGAACACGGAATAGTGAAGACATGGAGTGCTGATTGCATGAAAAGTCGGTAGACACCGGTCAACGGTCATTAATGAGACACAATAGAATTTTAATTGTTATCGATCTCAACGAGTTCTCGTGACCGTTGAACTCATAATGAACTGTAAGACACAACATAAAGGTTCCATATTTGCACCTAATCGAACAACCATAACTTAGTAATAATAATCGCTTATTTTCGCCCCACTCACGAGTTAATAATAGTTCTTTACCCTGTCAACCCTACTTGAGTTCGTTTAAACTCAAGATCGCAAGAGATCGTATTTGACGAATTTCCTGATGAAACCTCAAAGTTGTGTCAGTAGTAGTAGTATACTAGTTGTAACTGACAATGACGTTTCAACCGACGACGAAAGTATTTATTCATCGAACACAAGCGCTCCATTTGTTCACTACTCCGTGTTTCACAGACACACGCGACGGCGCGGACGCATCTATATTGCTATTCGAATGGGTTTACAAATAAAAAAATAACGGTGTAATAACAAGCCTCTTGTTTTTACGTATAACTACTTAGGTCCCTTTCTTTGACACATTGGTTTCAGAAAATAAAGGCACACTCAAAGTTATTCTTATTTCAATTGCTGTGATGTCAATCATAAGTTTATCAGCTCTAAGCTCACTGGATAAGTCCGCACCACCGTTCATTTATTACTAAGTAAACATTGTAATGAAGGCATAGATACCTGGGAATTCTAAGGGGAAAGAGTACATACATATTCTATCGCACACAATCTTGTCGAATGATTAAATAGGTACATAGTTTTACACACAAATCGCTTAGATTAATAACTAATTTCGTTGACGGAGCTAATAGAACATTGTGTTCGTTACAATTTGTGCTCACACTGTGTCTGTAATAGAAAAACAGTATAATACTCACACCAACTTATAGCCTTTACATATCACATAAAGTTTAGGTACACATAAATATATTACTCTCGCGTCTGCTACTACTGGGGCCACTGCTAGAGAGAAGCCGCACTTTTAAAAAGAAGTTCAATTTAAAACGAACACAACTAAATAAATATATTTTATTTAAATTCTTTCATTCTGGAAGGCGGCCACCATTTGATTTGAGATTTAATTGTAAGTTTGAGTGGCTTGTTCGTTTTTGGTAACGAAGAGTAATAATAACAATTTTATAATAATATAAAAATTGTGGATGGGAAAGAATTTAATTCTAACAAAATTAGTGTAAATATGAAAATAATTCGATTAGTTATTATTAGAACCATTAGCCTGGATGGACGTGAGATCGTTCCAAAATGTTGTCCTCTATCAAAGAAGCATGAACAAATTATACAACCAAGAAGTATATCAGGGAAAGCCAGCTTAGCCTGACCAAAAAGGAGTTTCCACAATGAAAAAAACATTGTTGAATGATTGATGAATCTCTTGTGACAAGATGAAAGTCTACTCAACCCCAAAAACCTAATGTAAAAAAGTGGATGGATTGATAAGTATAACCTAAATGCAAAGCTATTCCAATAAATGCACAGTCAACATTCCGCAGTACCACATACAAAAAACAAACAAGCCACGCAGTCATTTAAATAAATTAAACTAATACATTAAGTTACTCCACGCGGTGATTATAACTCGGAATGTTCATCTTCTCCATCTGAGATCTGCAGCGGCGGTTCTGTAGTCTCAGTTTCATTCTCTTTCTCTGTTGCTGGCACATCCTCTTGTGTCTCTTCTACTTTCTCCTCTTTTTCTCCAGCCTCAGGTTCAATAACTGTCTCTTCAGTTTTATTATCAGTCTCCTTCTTCACTGGCTTCTTAGGCCGCCATATCTTCATCTTATTCAACAGGTACTTCATCTCTCTGTCCAAATTTGCCATCTTCTCTCGAATGCTGTCGACCGTCAGTTTAATGTCCTCGTTCTTTTTAAGAGCCTTCTGCTCCTTGATAGAGGTACTGAGCCAGGTGGTAGTGTCTTCAATCTTCTTCTCTAATAAGCTAATTTCTACGTCTGTGAACACGTCTTTGTCTGGATTAGCGTCTTTAGTGAAGTTCTTCGCCATTTTGAGGAATTCCCGAGAGCTGTTCAACATGCTGCGGAGAGCTGCGACCGCATCGGGCCTCTCTCTGTGTTCCCAGTGCTTAAAGAAGATCGGGCTAGTCTTATCCTTCAGAGCAGCTAATTTGGCCTCATACAATTCCGTGGCCGCCTCATACCCATCTTCGTACAACCATTCAGATGTTTCACTGCACAGTTTCTTAATTTCTTCAATCTGTTGTTGAGTTCCGCATTGAGCGTACTCGTCCATATCTACTTTCATTTGTGCGTCTACTACAAACGCTTCAAGGTTGTTGAGGGCAGTTTCTCTTTCGATGCGTTTCTTATCAATCATGTTCAACTCGGCAATCAGAGCTTTGGAGGTCTTGTACTGTTCTGGTGAAAGTGGTTGAAGGTTTAGAAGTGTTTCCTCTGTTTTGATTGGCTCCTTCAGGATAACGATTTTAGGTTTGGGCTTAGTTTCTGGTTCAGTAGCGTTCTGTTTCTCGCCCTCTGTTTGATTAGCTTTCTTTGTATCGTTCTTCGCCTCTTCTTCTTGGGGTTTCTCCTCAGATTTCTCTTCGACCTTTTCAAGAGTTTCGGAATCTGATCCGAAGAGTTTGCTAATAGTGCTTCCTATTTTGGATAATGTGCTATCTTGGTCTTCGTCTTCATCAACTGTTTTCTCAGCGACAAACTCGACGTTGACCAGGTTTAGTAAGCCAGAGTCGTCCATATTGAAATGTGCTTTGATTCCTTTATGTTCGACGTTTTCACCGGTATGTTTGGCTAAGGCGGCACCGACACCGTTCAGCACAACTTGGCTAAGGTTCAAGGTACCAACGTATTGAAGCTCGTTAGAGGGAATGTGGTCTAACTCGGCATAGTTGACGTGGAAGTCGAAGTCATCAGTGTGTTTATTGAAAGTGATTACCTTCTTTTGTGGGTAAGGGTTCATGGGGCCGAATAATGTCCTCTTGATCTGTAACAAATTAATTTGATTAGATCAGTGCCCAATAAAATTTACTAACTATAAATTATAAAATTCCTAATATGAAATAAATAAGGGTATATATACTACCAGCTCCTAAACGAAACCCAAAACCTACATTAATCCAATATTCAATTGTACCCCCTAAAATTATTGATACAAGGATCAACCATAAGGCACTAAAGCTTGAATACTAAACCATAAGGCACTAAACCTTGAATACTAAACCATAAGGCACTAAACCTTAAATACTAAACTATAACCGTCTTATTACAAATGCGGTTTAACTAAAAACCAAGGTTTAAACCTCTATAAACTACGGTTTAAACAAAAATGATATTACAAATCGTGGTTTTTCGAAAAACCATAGTTTAAATCATGGTCTAACTCTAAACCTCGGCGGCCCCTAGTTTAAACGATCAAACAGTGGTCTAAATCGTATCTGTCAAAGTTTCTCTTTTAGGTTATAGCATCTTTTTCATTGTGTTGTGTTATTTTTACCCGAAAATGGATATTGACATGGTCGATTTGATTGATATTGAGGATATTGAAGCCGCTGAGTTGTTGGGAACGCCACGCCAACACAACATAAATCCGTGTTCGCATCAATCCCATATCACAATATAATATTAAAATTACTAAAGAAGGTAGTTACTAAGAAGACCACGGTTTTTTAAAGTTTTGTAATACGGACAAATTTAGACCATGGTTCTGCAGATAAGCCTGGACTTGATAGGTCAGGTTTAAAGCAAGGTTTATTTAGTTTTTTTGTAATAAGACGGTAAGGCACTAAACCTTGAATACTAAACCATAAGGCACTAAACCTTAAATACTAAACTATGAGGCACTAAAGCTTGAATACTAAACCACAAGGCACTAAAGCTTGAATATTAAACCATAGGGCACTAAAGCGTAAATACTAAACCATAAGGTACTAAAGCTTGAATACTAGACCATAAGGCACTAAAGCTTGAATACTAAACCATAAGGCACTAAACCTTGAATTCTAAACAACCTTTGGATGGACAGCATGACAATAAATTATATCGAGGATGATTATAAGTTGTTTCAGTAGTAAACTCACCAATTTATCGTTGCCGTCAATATGCCTGGTGAATGTCACTTGTATGGGGAACAGAACCGCGTCGCGCACGTTCAACGCCGCTACTTTGTATCCAGTTGCAAGGGATGCCGCCCTGTAAAAAGAATCATCATTATATTGTTAATTTGTTGAAGAAAGTTGCATTCTCAAGTTTTATGTTTAATCATAATAGAAAAATCTAACTAAAACGTCCTGAACAGGTTCTCTTATTGGTTTATGACAAACCTTTTTAGAGGCACGAGGAACAGGGTAAAAAGTTCACTCATCCACCATAGAAAAGGGAGGATCCTCCGACCAGACGGGTGTTGTGTCTGGCGGGCAACTGCCCGACGGTTAAAGTCGGAATCTTGTATACAGGGTGGCAGAGACATCGACGCGAAAACTGAAACCATGGTTTTAGTACATGATTCTGACCCCCCTGCGTTGAAATTTTTTGTCGGTTATTTAAAAAAAATCAGCTGTTCCATACATTTTGACCGCGTAGGTATTGTACTTTTCTATGAAACAACAGATTTTTTTTTAATAACCGACGAAAAATTTCTACGCAGGGGGGTTCAGAATCATGTACTGAATCCATGGTTTCAGTTTTCGCGTCGATGTCCCTGACACCTTGTATATGTCGTTCGCGCGGTAAACTCTAATAGCGCGATGCAGGATTTGTGTGACGTCATGTCTTTGATACGTAGTTCGTATGTGGCGGTGTAACTGCTACACCTTACTAAAACCCAGTGTTCTAATTCTAACAGTAGATTAAGTTCTGAAATGGACAACTCTTAATCGCTACTTCAATAACATTACCTGTAAACAGCTCCCATAGTAGCAGCCTCATCAGCATTGATAGACCTGGCAGGATCATGTCCCACCGCATTCTTCAGCGCCAGCATAGCGGCTGGCACCCGCGACCCGCCGCCGGCCAACACGAGCCGGGCGCCCGTGCCCGCGCCGCCGGCCGCGGCGATAGCACGCTGCACCACCCCTGATACTCTAGGCCATAAGTCTGCGCATAGCTCCTCGAATTCAGCCCGGGTTACCTGAATATGGAAACAATGATGATTGTAGGAATGACAAACAATTTAATGTTTGTTTGTTTGCTTTCCATTGTTTTGAGCGACGAGACGCTCTTGATTGCAGATTATTGGAAGTGAGGGTTAAATAAGTCAAGGGATAGTTCACATCAGAGGTAGGTATAGTCGGCCAAAGACTGTGAACAGCACCCTTATTGCGTAACACACGATCAATTATAATCTGAATCATTTTGAAGGATTAGCAGTAATCCAATGCTTCATTTGTTCGAGAAATTTGTCTGCTCAACAACGTAAATAACGCAATGAATGTTGTTGAACTGTCAAAAAAATAAGTTCGAGAACTAAAACCCGACTACCGTAAAATCATGCTCTAAAAAGTATGAAACAAGAAAATATTTCAGACAGAAATCAAGACATAGGTACAAAAATGGTCAAGGTAAAGCCGTGGTCGCATGCCATTATAATTTTGTAGGTGTACAGGCATGGCACAATTATTTTTTTTGTCAAATTATGATCGGTAGTTTAGATGTAAATTAGATAGTAATGAGGTAACAGATGAACATACATAATTTCAAAATCATAACTCTCCTTTTTGCTTCGCCGTAGTCGGGTAAAAATGAAACAGATTTTGATTGATCGTGGGTTACGCAATTAGGGTGCAGGCTCACTACGTAGGAGCACATTCTATAAGCCCACTAATGGCGTAATGTAAGATTGATGTGAACGAAACATTGAAAATGTGTGAACAATCGGGAAACTGCGTAACAACAGCACAATTTTTTTGCTAACTAAAAGCGATACCTTTTTTAAAAGGTATACCTTTGGTGTGTACTATCCCTAATGTAACGCAGATTGCACTGATACAAATTTTGAAATGAAAAAACCGGCCAAGTGCGTTTCGGACCACGCACAATGAAGGGTTCCGTAGTTGGGATGAATTTATCCCAAAAACAAACATAACTTTGTAGTTGATAAAAATGTTCTCCCATACGGAATGTATATGTATGCAAAGTTAAGTTGGTCGATTATTACTCGTTAACTTGTAGAGCCTACTTAGCTGTGATAGTTTTCCTTTTATAAACTACTGCTGTGTTTTTTCACACACTCAAAACCAACCATTTAGCTGGCAGGGGGGGAGGGGACGACACTTGACTCTAACAAAAATGAGCACTTTAAAGCTTAATATTTCGCAAACGGATCCCTGAATCCAAAAATGGTTATCACAAACTCACAATGTTTTTAAATGACCTTTCCAATGATACCCCACACCATGCGATAAAAAAAAACATCACCACTTTACGTGTAGGGGAGGTACTCTAAAAAAAAATGATTATCATAATTTTGTTTTACCACTTTGTCGGCGTAATTAATATGTATACCTATGCCAAATTACAGCTTTCTAGTACTAAGGGTCTTGGAGCTCGACCGCGGACAGACAGACAGACGGACATGACGAAACTATAAGGGTTCCTTGTTTACTACGGAACCCTAAAAACACCTGAGGAGTTTGTTGCACCACTTCTTACTAGCTCAAATACTTGGAAGTGGTTAAGGCGTTTTGGGAGCAGCCTTTACTAAATACTGACGTTCAAAAGTGATGATTCGCAGACATATTCTAATATGAATGAATGAATGAATGAATGAAATGCACCGACCCCAGCGTGGTTTAACCAGACTCGATAAATCGAATGAACCCCGAGATTTGCACTAGCCGCTGGAGCCTCATGCTTCATGGGGTTACAGAGGCCATTGCATATCAAGGAGTAGACCGGGGGGCGCGGTAATGGTAGGGAAGACGTGCCCTTAGGATAAGGAGGGATTTGCGAGCCTACCGGATATGCATCCTTGAGTAAGCAATGGAATAGTGGAGAGACGGGTGATATTTATCTATGGATGGGCATCTTTTTACGATGGCACCGCTAAGCTGGTTCCGTTTCAGGTTTCTTGTAAATCTCGCTAGCAGTCTTCTTAATCTTATCTTGGTCTTCAGCCATGTCCATCCAAAAGTGATTTCCTTGTCGAAGTAAGTCATATCCTGTTTTAGGATATCATTTCATGTCTAAATAGGTAGGCCGGCTTTCTTGGATTTGGTCTTGTACTGCATGTACCTATGTACGGATGTAGTTTGCGGCGACTGTGAACATGTGCGAGATAACACATCCTGTGTTTCTTGATGCGTTTGGTTCCGGTTTTTCCGTTTTTTTCATGAATTTTCTTTTGTTTTGGGTATTCCTAGTGTGGTTAATCAAGTCTCTCATGATAATTCTCTCCGCTAGAATGGTTCAAGTCCAGCTTCACTGGTGAATCTTTTGGCAGCAACTGCTATCTCGATTCTATTCTTTTTCGTTCTGATGAGTTGTCCGCAGCAATGTCCAGGGCGCGATCGGCCGGCTTCTCGTTGTTTATGTTCAGCTTCGACGTGGTCTGTTCACCTCAGGTTGACGCTATTGCAAATAATATGGTTGTGAGTTATAGTTACTTGTTTTTCTGATCGTACTATCGCGGGCGCGCATATCCTGAACACTGTAAGGACTATTCCTGCTTGCAGCGCTCGGTCGTTATAGTAAAGCTTACCTACACTCATCAATAAATAACATTGCAGAATCAGATTTTTGTTATGACTCTTTTTTTGAGAATGAAAAAGAAAAAGACCGTAAAAAACCCGCAGAGGTGGTGCGTTTTTTCAATGGAAATAAATATCAATACCCTCGTTCGGTCGTATTTCGAACAGGATATCAGAAAGGTATAACATTTGAGTCCAGAGTTGAGTAGATTTCTTATATTAACAGTTTTTTATAAGGCGGAAAGTATCCATAAAACTTTAACGGCATAAAAACTCGATTTGATATCGCCTTTTCAGGGAATGTACCTACGTAATTACCAATCGCCCTGTAGACAGTTTGAGTAAATCATAAATAAAATTGTAAATTATAAAAAAACAAAGCATGTCGTATTTTGCACAATCTGTACACTTTCACCGTCAGATTATACAGCACATTTGTTGAGATACATGGCATTCCGTATTATACACAAATAGCGAGTATCTTAAAAGTTAAAATACCAATTGTTACTCGGCTTACGGGTCGGCGCGGACGCACATCTGCAAAAGGGGCTGCAATGACTCACAAAAAATTCCCTTGAACTTAGACAATTTTGGAACCGTGGACACACAATGGGTGATATCTATGGATGGGCATCTGTAAACGATGACGTCGTCGCCAGTTTAATTCATGTCCAGCGGTGCATCTTTTGGCGGAGTTAACTGCTTACTCGACCCTTTTCTAAATTTCTATGTCATTGCTATGCTGTGTTACACGTTGCTGTTTCCCTTGTCTTCGTCTGGTGGCTTCTATCAGGTTCATGTTTCTTGTAAATCTCGCTAGGAGCCTTCTTAATCTTATCTCGGTCTTCAGCCGTCTTCAACTTCACAAATATTTAACTTAACAAAAACAGCTTCACAAAAATATAACTTTATCACCAAAATAAACACAAAAATTACACTTGGCTTCGAAGTTATAGGGTTCAAAATCCAATGTCAGAGTCAAGAGCAATAAAATCTAAAAGGAATTTGCTGGTCAACATCTACCTGCGACCCTTGATTCACTTGTCTACCAAAGAACGAGCACTCGCAAAAAAAAAAAAATACTCCAAACACTGCACTGCACATAATCACGCACGTATTATAGTTAAAAGTTAGTCGAACAAATTGTAAATACAGCATATAAGATGTATGGATTTATAATGACCTCCACTCATCAATAAAATAACGATTTTGCAGACGGAAGTAACGCCCTGAAAGATTGGAAAGGTCTCACCAGATTATATTGTATGATGCTCGCCTGACGTCAGGAAGGCACTTCACTTTAGCACTAATTTAATGTAATTATTTGGCGGCTGTTAAAGTCACAGCAATATCAAAACAAAGAATTACTATTCGATTTCGCGAATTACAAGCGACCCGCACATGTGCAAGGGACAAAAGGAATCGTAAAAAAAATTTGGGACGGAGCTAGCTCCCGACACGACCGTGCTGCTTGACTTCCAACGACCGACCCTCGATTCGCAGACATATTCTAATAAATGATTTTTTATGTTAGAATTTTCGTATAGTCGACCGAACAATAAATTGTATCGTGTACTATTTAGACACGCCAGTAACAGCTAGCCTCGAAGAAGATAATCCGTGACTATCGCTTTCATAAAAAATCAAAAAATCATACATAAAACTCACGCCTTCTTACCTTGGTTTCTGGGGGTAGGCAGAAACTACAAGACGCCACCTGTTACGATCCTTACATACGAATTGCTGAGTAAGGATTGCTTCGTTTATGTTCATACATCTCCAAATCACGTTAAAAGTAATTAAGTATGAGAGCCACACCATTGGATTTTTTTATTTAAATTCATTCAACATACAGACATTCCCAGATTACATTACTTTGTATTCACTATTGTAAGTTAATAAGCTAAAGCTTAATCAGTATGCAAGTTAAGTTTGATCCAAAAAAAGGCAACTGCATAGTTGAATGAGAATATTTAAATATGCGGCTTTTTATGTTAGTTAATTTTAACATATCCTTACATCATGCATATCACATACATATAAAGTGAGGTACCTGGAATTTTATCGCAATTCGCATACATGTTTTTGTGGATCCCACAGTGTCTGGCTCAATTTATTGTGTCATTTATGAATGCTGCGTGAAGAATGATAGATAATATTAAGGATAAGAGTGCAATAGACATTTCCTGCAGGATATTTCTGACAGATTAACGAAGATTGCATAAATTATTGTTAATTTATTAAAGTATTCTCAACCTGATGCAACGCAATGTGGGACAGGATTTGCCCGCATACTACTGTCAAACATGGCATGTACAGCAACTAAAGGTTTGTGCTATTTGAATTATGAATTTTATAATCTACACATGAATATTGTAATCGACAGGTAACACGTTTTGGATAAAGTTGGAGTATGATCGAAACCAATGGCATGACGACGGCGTTGGCAGACCAATGGCCAGGTGGTGGACGACCGCGGGGAAGACCAGAAATGAGACTCGCACGGACCAGGGAAACATGGCACAAAAGGGAGGACGCCTATTCAGCAGTGGGGAACAGGGCTGCCAATTATGACGATCATCGAATCATCCGACTCTTAGGTCTCAACACCGAAGCCACCTGTTGTAATTAAATATTCAAACTTTACCGATTGCTATGCTGTTTGAACCTTCAGTACTATAGTTTGACCAATACCGCTGTACCGCGCCTTAGGAATACGTGGCGAGGCGGGGGGCAGTGTTGACCAATGGGCGGCGGGCGGGACGCCGTGCGCCGAGAGCTTTGACGAATTAGCGGCCTGAACTGCTCCCCCGTCTTGCCGCGCGCCTTCCTAAGGCGCGGTACAGCGGTATTGGTCAAAGTATAGGTTGAAATTTTAAAAAACCCAAACACAAAAGTTCTGAGCAGCCGAATATTAATGTTTATTTATCCAAAGTAATACATAGACACAGGTTAGGCACAATAGGCACGGTGGTAGAAATACTAAAATCATACGTAATTGTTTGTACAAAAGTTTAAAACGCTACAAAAATCTATACAAACAAAAATATAAACCCCATCTCTTAAACCAGGAGTGCTGTATCTTAAGAGGCAGCCGAAGTCTTGAAAACCAATAAAAAATCACAAAGGACTGGAGTATGTGAAAAATCATAATTATGGCTGGAAAGGGGCCGACTATTGAGAAAACGGCTTACAGACATAAAGATACGTAAAAGAAGTAGAGATGGGCCGACTACGATTTTGGCCGACTAACCAAGCAAGCCGATCATTGCTTTTGGTTCGGGTGTACAAAACGGAAATTGTAATTCTCCATTATATATTAAACAATAGGTTACGCACGTTCTTTATTCAGTTGTGGAAGCTGTCGTTTATAATTAACTTTATTGTTAAAATTATATTTTGCTTGATTTTATTGACTACCAAAGAAAGAGCTCCTATTCCCTTCGAAGTTGATTATTTTACAACCTTAGGGCTGATTCTAAAGTAAAAATATTAGTTACGATTCCATTTAAATCACCAAGTAAAGAGCCGACATCGACAGTAGGCGCTTTTTGCCGACTAGTCGCCGACTACAAATATAGCCGGATAGTCATCAGTGGCAGAGCCAGTGCAATCAGCGCCCTTCAACAAGACAGGCCTCAAAATGCCTGCCCTCACCACTTCCTAGTGTTTGGACGGTAAGAAAAAATGGCGCCACAAACTTCCCAGAAACGAGTGTTTTTTTTTTGTTAATAACTCACCAGCTGTTTGAAGTCCTTGTCATCAAGCAAGCCTTCGATCTGCGCGTAGAACTCTGTATTCGCTGAGAGAATAATCTTCAGCCTCTCTGCTTCTAAGAGTAGTTTCTCCATAGAGCGTGGTGAGACTCTGACGTCACCGCCGCCCTGCGCTTCCCAGGCTTTGATGAGGTGCTCGCGAAGACGGAGGGTCATTTCATGGCCGCCTAGAGTTCTAAGGATAAAAATAAACATATTTTAGTTGGGTAAAAGCTTTAGATGTATAGTGGTGCCAATTATCTTGTCACAAATGCCTCTAAACTAGACTAAAAATCACCAAATTTTAGTTTATTCCTGTCAAACGACGATTTCCCATTCTGAAATAGACTAAAGTGACACAACATAACTATATTTTAGTTTGACAGCACTAAGATGGTACTGAGATATTAATTTAGTGAAAATGGCAATTTTGCTATTCTGAATTTGACGTTTTTCACCTAAAATTTAGATTTTCTAACTAAATCTGACTATTTTTAATCGCGATTAAAAACGTATGAAATAAAATTGGTTGTCATGAACTTTAAATTCACACCAACACCTCGTCTTCAGATGCAAAAACAGCACAGAATCTTTTTTTTTCTTTTGTTTATGTCTCGAAAACGGTGTGTCCAATCGCAAAATTAATGATGATTTCGACCCCCTTTATAAAACCTTTAAACCCCTAACGCTCTACATGAAGGTAGTAATTTTTCTTATTTTTCATACAAAAAGTGAAAAATTCCATATAATATATAATTTTATATAAAACAAGTCGAGGCTGCCCCTCCTGCACGCCTCCGGCTCTAAAAACATTCACGTGGTTAGGTATCAAGTGTGGAGTCGCGATTGTCAAATTCAATACTCAATACGTTTATTGCATTCCACAATTCGACTATCATTTCTATTCGATTTAGATGTGACAAAATTATTTATAAATTTAGAGAATTTATTTTGCAGAATAGCTTTGAGATTCTCACAGTCAAAAGTAAGAAACTTTAGTGATAGTTTAGTTTGGTGTACAAGAGAATCGGCACCATTGTATATCTAAAATAATATTCAATTGTATCTTTACCAGACTGGATGCCAGCAATAATCAAGATACAAAAGACTTCATAATGAAGGTATTTTCAGAATTAATGTAGATGCCTATGTGCACTATTTGCAGCAGTGTCTCAACAATATACAGGTAAACCAGAAAAGGTATGAGCTTCGGTAATATTCGTGTATCGGAATTAGTTTCGTACTAATTCGTCGCGACACAGAGTAACCCTCCCCAGAGGCAACAGCTTCGAAGTTTTGTACTACCGCGCTCCGTCGTAGTGCACCTATCATTGCACGTGTGTTTCATCACTCTGACGGGTGGTAACCCGGGTGGTGGTTGACGATCTGCGACCAGAGTAGGTATAATCTGGTCGCAGATCGTCATCTATCACTCAAGAATTTTGGAATTGCATGGAGTTGTTAATCTCAAACAAAATTTTCTACCACACCATCAATATTTTGTTGATTTGGTAGTAAAAATTGTAGGAAGTACTTCCATGGTTTCGAGTTTCCGAAAAAAGACGATGATTCCCGAAGCGCATACTTCTTTTGGGGAATCTGTAGTGTCTGTACAGATATTATCCCATTTTTGAAACAAGTATCCATGGAGTTTCTTGTTAGTTTCTAAGACCCAGTATTTGGAACTATGCAACTTTTAACTGACCTTACTTTCAGAAAGAAGAACTAAGAAGGTGTATGTATTTTAAAAAATGCGTTTAAGTAGTCAACAACTAACAACGTCCAAATACAAGAAGAATTTGTATTCTTCTTAAACATTACTTTTAGCTTATATTGTTATAGGCCAAAAGTAACGTTTAGTATAACAGCTGGGAGTGTTTGAATATCTCTACCTAGCAATCCTAGCCTACATCTAGTTGACAACAGTCCAGAATAATCAATTTACCTGTCAAACCCAACTCCCAACACTTGCAGCTGAGGCACAGTCTCGACGTAACCCTTCTCCTTTATCTTGACAGTCTTGTACTCGACCAGCGCCGCCTTAGTGGACGCAGCGCCCATGTCGAAGAACAATGCGTGCCAGGCTGTCTCGTTAATTTCCTATGAAAGGAAAATAGGTAAATATTATTACTGAGGTAATAAGGATGTTGTGACCATTGATCGCAACAGTTTAGTTTAAGTATCCAGTGTTGAAAAACACTAGCTTGCCAATGCCAGAAACTGAGAGAGGAGAGATTTTGACGGATGGGTAAGTTTACACTAAGTTCGTCGTCTCTGTCTCGTCATCAAAGACGGACTAAATAGAATTTCTTTTTTTTTACCTAGGCAACTACCGTACCTATGTACCGTACTACCTCCTATGGTGTTTCCTAGTGAAAGATACGAATATGTACATTATGGGCATATTGATAAAGTTCACATTTGTATGAAACACTAACTTTGCTTAGCTAGTAAAGTGCGGTCTGTGAATTTTTCCATAAGCTTAACTTAAAGCGTGTCATCGTGTCAATGTGCGGACATAATAAGTATAGTCGCGGAGTCTCTTTTAGCACAGATTGGCAAATAATCTCACCTTCCTCCTAAAGATACCATAGTTGATGGCGATAGCAGTATAGTCATTGATAAGTTGCAAGACATTCAAGCCGGCGAGCGCAGCGGCATCCTTGAGCGCGCGACGTTCAGCCTGGTTGAAGTAACCGGGGACTGTGATCACGCATTCTGTGATTGGTTGACCTAGGGAATTAAGAAATATTTATAATATTGTGTTTAGGGTACAGTACCCAACCCTCAAGATTGTTATTGATAAATATCCTATCTCTTAGTAAATTCTACAAAAAAAAATCATTAATTTACTGTCTGATAAAAAATCATTCATTTGTTTTGGTTGTTCTAGAATTTTTACTTTCTGGAATAATCATTGTAAGCTAGACTGTTAGAAAATCATTGTTAACTTCTAGAAAAAATCTCATAGATGTTTTCACATGAATTAAATTAGTATCAACATGATAACTACACAAGCTGGAACTGTAAATTATTCGAAGGATTGATTTTATTTATCATCTTACCATAAGGTAGTTAATTGAACTGTTAAAGAATCCATTCAATAGTTAACTATTTAAATTATTTTTTAAGACATAGTTGTTATAATCCTGAGTAAAATTAAATCCATAGTCTCTTATCTCAGTTTCATAAATCAATCTTACCATGACTAATTTCAGCGAAATCTTTAGCCTTAGCTAGGAGTTGTGCGACCAGCTCCTCAGGTGTAAACTTAGTTTTGTCATCATGTATGAACAAAGGTGTGCCCCTGTCCGTTGCCACTATCTCGTAGTACGGGTAGCGGGCTCTGAAAATGTGATTGATATTGTTAATAATATTCTTTGTAATAATTTTTTTGTAGCTGCTTAGCCGCACCTATTGAAGCCTATTGAACCGGGAAAATCAAATCCAGACTGATTTGATTGTCCCGGTTCAATAGGCTCGCCTCCTTTTACCTAGTTAAATGTGGGTGTAGTATGTCTATGGATATTACTAACCTTTCGGGAAAAACAGCCATGATGTTTTGTTATGTATTATAATATATGATTGCTTTTTAAATTAGTGTAAGTACCTACACATCTATCTAATCTAATTTTAGAATTCTAATTATGATTAATATGCTATTCATAATGAAATTGAAATATTTACCCATATATCCTTGATAAGAAACACGTATGGAACAGCTTATAGGTAGAAATATAGCAGTAAAATATGTGAATTCTATTTCCCTATAATAGGTAAATAATAGGTAAAACGGGCTGGTATCTGCAACTCCACGTCAAAGCGCGTATTTTGCGTACGGATGGGAAAACCGGTTATTTGATCCACCCCAGCTCCTCAAAGAAGGCCAAGCAACGCCTTGGTGTCACTGACAATCTCATTCTATTTCCCTATACCTAATTGTTTTATTTTTTACATAATCATTGCAAACCCACATGGATAATAATTATATCTGTCTATTTGATTAATTTGTATAAGATTTCATACATATTTGATAAGGAGAGTGATATTGTAGAAAACATTTTCAACATGATATTTTGTGCAACAAATATAAATGATTGAAACGCAACATATCTATAAAAACTTTTAAAAATTAAGTTCTCTCATCTAGAAAACAGCTCTCAAGACTCCCTTAAAATGATGCAATATGCAGCCATAAATTAAACTTCATGCTAACTGAAAAATTTCATGATTTCAAACCTAATTAAAAAGTGACATGAAACACATGTAATACAACCAAAGTGTACAACTAAGTGAAATGAGATAGGAATGAATACTCAAGTTCTCAGACAAAAAAAAGAACAGGAGAGTAGATTGTTACTTTCTCTGCAAGACTATTATGTAGGCATGTCACTGACCTGTAAGCTTGCACCATTGGGTGATCAAAAGGCTTTCCAAGCAGGTCCAGCAAGAATTTGTAAGAATTTTTCGGGAATCTGACGCCAACAGTAACTGCGTCTTCCCCAAAGGTCCTCACATCATCTCTGAACGCCACGACTGCTGGCGTCTTCCTCTTAGACTCCTTATTTAACACTATCTCCATCGGAACTCCAGGAGACACGATGCCGATCTTCATCCATTCTGAACCCAAATCAATGGATATTACCGCTGCGGCCTCCGTTTGTTGACTTAAAAGTAGTGGTAACAGTAACACACTCAACACCCCAAACATTTTCTGAAATTTAAAAATGAAACAATAGGATAAATCTCGAAACTACGAAAAACACATCAGCGATTCCGGAAAATAGGTTGACGTAGCAAACGAGCGTTTTAAGAGAAAGTATGCACTTACAATGTTTAAAATCATTTTCTTTTAAAAAGCTAACATCTAGAATATTTATTTTATAGTATCACTTCGCTTAGAACAGTGTGGAATAATTATAATCTTATAAATTTTATTTCGCTACAGTGAGCCAGCTAGTTTAGTCCACGTCAAGTTTAACGTGTTTTCTTCTTTTTGGTTAATGGCATTGTTGCCAGATTATTCAGCCACGTTACAGAAATATTATAATAAAATCATCAATCTTACGTAAATCTTACGTTTTTTCTTCATTCACAATTTATAATATCCATGGCTCTTTGATTTTAGACAAGCATAAAAATAAATTAATGCAATATGTAAATTACGTTCCCTTGTTTTTGAAAGAAGCACTAATCGACTAAGTACCGTTTTTCATTCTCACTAAAGCGCCTCACTAGCGTTTTCGGAAACGGAAAATCAACCAAAGACATTTACAAATCATATGTTTATTTATGTAGGTTGTTCTATAGTTTATGGTTTGATTGGGTGTTGAGGAAGGTGTTTGTTGAGTGTTGATCACAAGTACGGAGGTCGCGGAATGCTGTTTATTTATTGTTATTAATTTATAATTAGTGCGTCTAACAAACAATACAACCTCAAGGTAAGTGTACTGCATTGAAATCGATGATCATTTACAATTTTCACCGTAAAACCAAGCTATCATCAAGTATAGTATCATGATTACATCTGTTTTTGAGCTCAATATATTACGCATTTTGGATTTTGCACCCTGAATAACGTAATATTAGGGTACAGCGATGCGCACATGAGGTTTGCAGCGTGGGGGATAAAAGTATCGTTTACATGCGGTTCTAAAAATGTGACTAGACGCATGAATAACGTCGGGACGCATTGGTGGCGCTCCTTCTAAATATGGAACGGGTGTTAGTCAACGTTTGTGTTGTCCTCGGCGTCGTATCTGCGGCGGTCCCTGTGATTATGTAAGAACCCTTGGAGGTGCGCGTCGGCACGTGCATACGAAGCTGCACGCGGCGCCTCCACGTCGGAAGCACGACGTAGGACGCTCGGGCACGACGCAATCGCGCACGCGGTCGCCGCGCTGGCCGGACACCAGTTTCCTAGCAACACGTTGTTGATGCCACTGCTGACCCAATGAATACAATAACACATGGTAACTAGCTGTTACATCACACCTAAATTGCATCGCGTCCGTAATTTCGCTGCTTACGTTGCTAGGGTGTCTATTAGCCATAACATTAATGCTCAGGCACATTGTAGGGGTGCTAGATTGACTGGTGTAATTTTTGAAGTTTCTGAGTAAGTATCTCATTAGATTGATTCCTTAACTATTTCATTTAATTGAGTGGTGACCTTGGTACTCCACTCATTATTGTTTTCAATCAAGTAGAGCTTGTCACAAACCCAGTGGTGCATAATATCTAGAGCCTGTTACCTCTGGCTATAAATAGAGTAGAGACCTTTGTATGACCTAGATTTCAGTTCGAACTTCCTGTAGGATTTCTAAATTTAAGTGTCACCCAGAGACAGTGTTCTAGTTTTCAATGAGTATGTAGCTACATTTTTAGCTTCCTCAATTTTCCTTCATATAGTATCTTAACAAAATTGGAGATAGAATTACAAGCACTTTCATTCATAAGTTTACTATTTATTTAAATTCACACTCTTATACCGAAACTCATCATCTTTTATGATGTTATTGTACCACCACATGTTCTAGTACAGATAGAAAGGGCAAAGACCTTAAAATTATTATTAGAAATACTATGAACTGTTCTAAATCTCATCTATGTCTAGACTGTTACTGAAATGTTATATATTCTTTATGATTTACATATTGTAAGTTGTTTCAAGGCTACATAATCTTCACCCAAATGATAAGTGTTATATGTGGCTAGTTAAGATAGCATTCCTTGGAGACATAGCTGTTATCTAAGTTTTACACAATCAATAAAATTAAGCATCAAATATCTCCACCATCACTGATAGGTGAAACATTGCAATTCTACCATAAATACAAAATACAATTTTAAAGTTTTCCCAAATAAAAAAAAATTAAATAAGTAATTAAATATCAGGAAATTATTTCACCAATCATTTTTATTCTCAACTCAATATCTGCAAATAGTAAGTACAATACCCGTTACATATACTTTTATTTCAGAAATAAACAACCATGAAATAAAAATTATGGAGTATTTATCATAATCTACTTGCCATGTTTCTGTACGCTTTTACCTAAGTGTGTTTCTCATATCAGTATCAAAACAAATAAATAACAACATTGAGTAGTGATGTCATTATTTCCTGATTGGATGGAGTCAACTGTGTGAAGTGGCAGATACTCAATGTTTGTTTACAACTCCTTAACATCGAGTTAATGAACTGAATGATTGATTGATTTTACATTATTTATGAAAAAAAAAGTTCTGTAGAAAAAAATATCTGAAACCCCTCCAAATTATTTCATGTTGTCTTTCAAGTCCTATGGTCCAACCATGAAATGTATACTGCTCACTAAAATCTTGATACTTGAGAAAAAAACGTTTTGTCATTTGACCTATTTTTTCTATTCTTAAGAATCACTATTGTTATTCTGTATGATTGTTTTTTTCCTCTTAACTGTTGTCCAGCCGTGTAATACCTCATTAAGTCATTACGAAATCGGTTTTTCTGTGTTAAAATATACAGCCACCTTTTCCGTGTAAAACACAAATTTTTCCTGTTTAATGTGTACAAACTGTGCTGACTAGGCTAGGCAGAGGCAACTTCGTCCACGTGCCGGATCCAATCTCATCAACAAGATTGTTGACATCCTTGTCGTACATAAAGATAACGTTTCTAATATAAGCGCTTTTAGACTGGAATGCGATACTTAATAACTTCTGATTTAGCGATAATTAACGTCATGGGCAGGTTGGTTTGGAGTGATAATCGACTAAGCTAATGTTGTTTCTTGTGCAGGTCCGTAATAGGGCATTGTAAATAAATCTCTCGTTAGATAATCACTCTTGTGTGTCAGTCCGCGTCTCGGTGCGAGTTCAATTCGCTGATGACACGGGGACGCCACGACACGACGCGACGCAACCACGCCATTACATTTAGCTGTTTGTTACTATGCCAAGGTCACGCGTTATTATGTGATTGTGTAGCTACTTGACGCGATAAATTAATGATAAAAATACTTGTATTTTCTTTTTCGCGTTCCTACTCTACATTCTTATTACGTAAATTCGATGTTTAAAATGATACTCTACATACTACGTACCTACTACCTATCTATAGATCAACGCAGGTCGCGATATAATTTGTGGATGCTAATTCCGCAGTTGTTTGAAACTATGCGCTGATATTTCGAAGTGGGAAACAAAAATAAAGCAAAGACAGCAGTTGGCTAAATAAGGAATGTAACGTGGCTTTGCTAAATCTTGCGACGCTATGTTAAATTCTACAGCACGTGCTATATGTAGGTGCATTCTTGGAACTTAGATAGGTATTACTCTATCTAGAACATTTCCTTAAACGTAGGTAGTTTGTTGCTAGGGTTTTGATTCCCACTTAGCTTTCTTTGCAACATCCCTGAGCCTGCCGCATTCTATGCTAAAGTGCATTGTAAGTTCTCTAACATTGCGTAGGCCCCTTACTTCCCCTTACTTCAATCACAACATTTATAACCTATTAACACAAACCAAAACAGAGCATCGTAAATCACATACTTAGATGCTGAATTAATTTCGAGTCTTATGTAAGGACTAATGACTAATAGACGAGACATAAATAATTCGGGCGGTTGCTACATCGCTTCCGAAGGTTCGGACTTCGTATCACTTCGATTGCTTTCCGTCTTATTGCGTCGAGTTAACAATGCATCGAGGCATTTTCGCATTGAACTGCTGGTAACATCAAATCAACGTAGACTTGACCCAGTAGATACCTACTATATAATGTAAATCTGCGTTCATTGTCGAGAGACAAAACTTTTACTTAAAAACGTCTTTCTTACGTCATCTTCGGATATTTATTTTGTTGCCCTTTACGCAACACTAGTTTGGTACTTACGTTCGTCACATGATTCCTTTGAATTTTAAAGCCTCGTTCGTTACGTAGTTGGATTCATGAAAATTCAATAGGAATCAGAAACAGTTTTATTTAACTTTGAAAACACCGATTATCAAGTAGGTAGAGCCTGATTAACATTTATGTAACTTGTCTTAATTATCATGTAGCATAGGTTTACTTAGACTTTACTAAACTGGTGTAAAAACCAACGTACGGGATTGTAAATTATTATTTTCCAAAAATTCAAGAGGTAGCTTTTTCCCAAACCCATGGAAAAAATTGCAATCTGTTTGCTGTTTTTGTATGCACTTACACGTTATTTCCTATCACCAGATGGCGCCAATGCGCGGCGAGCGGGGCGGGTCCCCAGCGCGAGGCGCACGCGCATCTCTGCCACTTCCGCGCAGGTTGATTCGCCAGATCGCGAGGCACGTAGCCTCCAGCGGCCGCTCATTACGACGCCTAGAGGTGTCTGGCAGGATCATTGACAACTTTGACGACATTGAGGATGCCTCTGATGAGTCCGATATGGAACAGCCACAGCCTGCGTAAGTTTTACAAATTGTACACTTGTATTATCTTTTGGACATTCTTCCCGTAGGGTTGTGTCGGACAGTGGTCGGTAAAGATTGCTTCTGAGTATGCGAATTAGTCCTTAAAAGATCTTAAACGAAAAGGAGAATTTCGTATTGGGAAAACAGTTTCGACAGTATTTCCAGGTTAAACACCAAAAATGAAAATAGACCCGTAACCGTAAAACACTGCTCAAGCAGTGAACGAATAGCACGCTCATTTCCTGAATAGAAGTGAGATCTGAACATATTTCTGAATAAACGTTCGAAAGTGCGACGGCTACGACCTTTTATTACTTTTCTCTTAATGTTTTCTACATTCACACTGAAGATCCGCTCCCCTTTTATAGATAACTCGTTCCATTTGTCAATAGTTCATATTCAGCTTTTCAAGGTGCACTGCCTAGATCAAACACTCCTATTGACTGTCTATTGACCTCATATAAAGTAGACAAGGAAATAGTGACGGCGCCTGTCCAACTATTGATAAAGTCGACTAATCAATAAATGCTCAGATGTGACAGATCTATGTTAACGTTTATAGTTAAAAGGGCCTTCAGATTAACTCTTATCTTTGAAAAGGTGACTTAGCAACGGAGCTGTGAAGGAGAATTTGCAAAGTGACTTTAATACCTAATGGCCTTTTTAGACTGTAATCGATATTCTTTGACAAATGAATAAACCGTTATGACAAGAAAATAATTCTCCTTTCCAAATGTAGTATGATAAGTTGATAACCTGTATACGGAAGTACATTTAAATCAGTGACACCTCACCGTCTTGAACGGATGACGAAGGATTTGCATATCGGAAACTTACGTTACGCTAGGGACAGGCCATCTGCCAACCAAATTGGTAGTTCCCCTACAACGTACCTAATATGAATATTACATTGTTAGTAAACAGTCTAATATTAGTCATTTCAAAGAAATTTATCACTTTTCTTTGTTCTGAAGAACTCTAGCGCCTTTGTTTTGAGTGGAAATGAATTTTCTTCATGAAGTACTTATATCTGAGAGTGCAAAAACCTTTTGCGGAAAATGACGCACTATTTAGTCGTTTCAGAGGTTGAACGACACATGTATGAATATCAAGTTTTGCGAATATCAGTAAAAAACGCCATAGGCCAGAATAATAAACAAAGTTCTCTTCATTATGAATAATTTATTAAAAACAAAATCGAAATGTTTGGTGACACGTGTCCCAGTCATCACGCACAAAGCAGCACGTGTCTTGTGATGTAATAAAAACACTAACAAGTTTTTATTAACAGTCAATTTTGATCAACATTGTCTTATTATGATTTTTTGACCTACTCTTAACTACCTAGATTTGACAAAAACGCATAGATTATCCGTAAATATCGAATTTTTAGTAGGGCCCATGGGTAGAATTTTTCGCAATTTCTCCAGAACCGTAGGTGATAATGCAATATCTAATCATCACTTTACACCAGGAAACATTGTTAACCAAACACAAGGCCTTCAAATCAGGCCAGAAATTCAAAATAGATTGTTACTATCTAAAGTATCAAGACGTTTAATGTCATCAATCAAGCGCAAGTCAGTGTGAAAAAAAAACTGATAAAATGTTGACAATATAAATTGTTATCATTTCGCTAGGTTAGTGGGTAAGACAAACGAAGCACGATAAAAAGGGAATTGACGCTGAGATTGATAAAGTACAAAGTGCTGATTATGACATCGTGTACTTTTTGTACCAAGAGCGTTATCATTGTCATACTGACGATTTGCCCGCGTGTTTCCACTTTTCAGCGAAGCGATTTGTGAACGTGCTTTCCGCGGGTGCGAAGCGAAGTAGCCGCGACTACGCGACGTGTTCTCAGCGTTTTCACAATATTGTACTCTCTCTTGTACACTCACGTAAATCGCTCTCGGTAGGGTCAACACACACCGAAAGAGCGACGAAGGGCAGCGAAGCGCAGCGACTCGCTCGATAGAGAAGGCGCCCGTTTATGGAATTCGCCGGAATTCCCGCGGCGCCGCGGGCATCCGCGCGTCTCGTTCGAGTTTCTCATGCGATAATAAGTATAATAGTAATGAAAATAAAGTTAAAATTCATATGACACTGAAACTGCGCTCCGCTTCGCTGCCCTTCGCCGCTCTTTTGGTGTGAGTTGACCCTTAAGGCTTGTGCAGACCAGTGCGACACGCGACGCGACACAAAAGCACCGCTCGTCGCGCGACGGGCGGTGCCTTTGTGTCGCGCTGGTCTGCACAAGCCTTTACGCAAACGCGGCGAACACGTTGCACACACGCAGCGAGCACGTTAAACAATCGCCTCGCTAGAAACACGCTTGCAAACCACCAGTGTGATAATGGTGCTTACGCGTCATACAAATAGGTACTTTGGTACTTATTGCAAAACTTCGGCAACACGACAGTTATGTGTAGGGAGATAAAATCATTAAATTATTTCGTTTAATTAACACCGTAATGAGGTAAATTTAAATTGTTGTTGCTTATTACCATGGTGAGCAATTTACTAATAGACCTCCCCTCGGATAGTTAAATCGTCATATCCTTAATTCCTTATTCACGGACATGAGAATAGGAAGTGATAGGGTAGACCTCATCATGTAGCCGTCAATTTAAGGTAACACGTATACCACAGACTATAGAGCACGGCTATATGGTACCTAGCCACCTTATAGCATTGTTACACGTGACAACAGTATTAGTGTACTAGAAACAGATTGCATATAATATTATTTTCTCTTTCATAATTATTCACATCCAAGTATTCAGTTACATCTTCTATACGTGCACAAAAATTACCTAAACACTAGGTATTTTTAACCGACTTCCAAAAGGTTCTCAATTCGTCTGCATGTTTTTTTTTTTTTTGTATGTTTGTTACGCGATTACTCCGCCAATTATGAATAGATTTTGATGATTCTTTTTTTGTTTCGTAGATCATACTTCAGAGGTGGTCCCATATAAATTTTATTAACTTTGCTTGGGTAGTTTTTGAGTTAGCTTCAATTATACGTATTTTTTCCCACTTAGTATGTAGATGATATGATAACTTCTTGTCACTGTTATTTACATAGCAGGTAGTGGTATTCGAATTTGTGTGGGGTAGGTACCACAACTAAAAAGTGAAAAATAAAAAAAAAACAACCGACTTCAAAAAACAAAACACTACAAAGTGAAAAATAACTTTAATTTCGGAAGTCGGTGACAAAGAACGAAAATTCAAAACCAAAGACACCAACTTCCGAAATTAAAGTTATTTTTCACTTTGTAGTGTTTTTTTTTTTGAAGTCGGTTGTTTTTTATTTTGTAAAAAGTTTTTTGGAAATCGATCCAAACTTGAGGTATTTTAGGATCATTTTTAGACGGATATCAGGGCGTTATATTTGTCATTTAGTTTTTGCCCGCGAATCCTTCCGCGAGGATGTTTGCAAATATTAGCTACATTATAATGTCGTTATTTCATCAAGTATTTTAATGTCTTTGCTACAAAGATCTTTTTTTGGAGGAGTACCTGTATGGCGACTTAACTTATAAGAATCTAATTCTAAAACGAAGCTTTTTTTGCATTCAAGCCCAAACTCCTGCAAGTATAAGTAAGTAATCTTTTTCATGGTCTCGCAAAGTATACGAATGTGATGTTCTCATCAGGGTGGCTTGCGGAGGCAACGCCGGCAACCTACCCCCTGCTGACCACGACGACGACCTCACGAGTTTGAGCTGGCTGCAAGACAGGAATTTACTTAGAGGTAGATTAGATACACTTAGGAATCCTTTCCCACTGTGTCGTGACGAATTTGTTATCGATAAAGCCGGCCGTTTCACTGCGTCGTGATGACAGAAAATGATAAATAAAGAAAAATTGCATTTTAAAATTATCGCTGACCGCAAGTAAAGGTTCGCATCTGATGTTGATTGACGTCACGCTGGCGTTGCGTAAACGCGGCATTCACGCAGTGTATACGTTCGACGAACGCCTACGCTGGATGCGAAGGGTGTCCTTAATATTCAAAGCACGAGATACTAAGACCATGAAGATATACGTCACGACACAGTGGGAACACTCTTTGAGACTACGGCTTCACTTGACTGGAGATCGCATATTATTAGAAAATTGTTTAGTGATTAAGCTTATGACGTAGCGGCTAACCCTTGCTGGGCGTTGACGTGACGCAACGTGACACTTTGCATCTTAGCAATACTACGCATACTTACCGCCTACTTGAGATATTTATGAGTTGTCTGCGAACTGTACTTTGTATTGCGAAATATACAAGCGTCTGTTGCCCAGCCAGAACAAAGCCAAGAGATTTTTGTTTTCAATCGAGAGGATGTTAACTTGATTCCAGTACCTAAAGCTGGTTTTACAGCTGTCCAGGAGACCCGCACGGGCCGCCAGCACACGGGAGACCCGTACGGGTAGCGCCCGCACTGCTCTGAAACGAGGGAGTTAGTACGATACGGTTGCTAGCGTTGTACGGGCTCTACCCGGAGCGGGTCGCGTACAGATCAATCCGCGTCGCTGTGAAACAATGTTCTAGCGCCTCACGTGTGTCTCCGTTCCGGGAGCCCGTACGGACGGTCCGCACGGGTCTCCCGGACAGCTGGGAAACCAGCCCTAGACTATTGTAGTGAACGCAACTCATCATCACCTTTCTGCTGCCCGTATCCCAATTTATTTGGGGTCAATGCAACATATATGTGAACGCAACTACAACATGTAAAAAAAACCCTGTCCGATCCGTGAGGGTGTTGTTAGGTATCGTACTGAGAGTCTATTTTGATGTGGCAAATAACAGAAAAAAAAATATCACCACTTTTTTTTTCTTTGGGGAATTTTACCAGGTTATTTACAAGGGCGGGCGGCCGTCTTTTAGCGGGTGTTCAAGTCATAATTTATGACCCCTGTAGAAAATTTTCTATTTTTTTATGGATTCGGGGTAATTTTGGTACTAAAAAAGTGAATATTAAATAGGAATAACTTCATTATTTTCAATTACAATTTTTTTTAAAGTAGTACCTGTGTACCCATTTCAGATCGAACAGGGGTTTTTTTTTACATATTGTATACCAGAGATATTTGAGTCAATGCAACAGTGGACTTATTAAATGTACCGCTTCAGTTGCATTCACATTACAATGGTCAAACTTCACTCATAATTAAATGCAGTCACTGCTGATAATATCGCATGTGGAATGCACCCATTAAATTGAAAAAATAATAAGGCAATACTTAAACATTCTGTAGCAACAATATTAAGTACTGTTTCGGATTTGTAAATGAACCGTTGAAAAACATAGAAGCTTGTTATCACTAATATAGAACAACATGCAACGTTCAGTCGTTTTTGCATTAAAATCTTGATTAATTTTAAATTGCAAAGGTTATTCTTGTGACGTGGTATTAAAACTGAACAAAAACTTGTTCTGTTCCAGGTATAAATCTAACAAAAAGTGGTGTGGATATGGAGGACACGAAAATGGTTGATAACCAGATTATTGTGAAGGTGAGTTCATTATCAAAATCTATACTTAGATCATAATTAATTTGTAATGATCTTGGTAGGTGCTATATACAGGGTGGCAGGGACATCGACGCGAAAACTGAAACCATGGATTCAGTACATGATTCTGAACCCCCCTGCGTTGAAATTTTTCGTCGGTTATTTAAAAAAAATCTGCTGTTTCATAGAAAAGTGCAATACCTACGCGGTCAAAATGTATGGAACAGCTGTTTTTTTTTTAATATTAATTTAATACGAAAACTTTCAAAATCCATGGTTTCAGTTTTCGCGTCGATGTAGGTCAGCCCGTATATAAACAAAAACACAACATCCTGTAATGTAACTGTGTTTGACCAGATCCTTTGGTGTAATAGGGAAGTTGCTTATAATTTTCCTTTTACAGTTTTCATAAAGTAAATACGTTTCCAAACATTTTATCACTGCTAATATATGTCTAAAATAGACCTTAAAATGAAAGCATTAAAGTATTCTTTTCAATGTTGCAAGTAATCCTGTTATGTCATTGACGCTACCTGTAAATGTTATCGTAGATATAATATCATAAGTATGAAAATTACAAAACATTATCACCTGTAAGTTATACGTACTCCTACGTGGTACAACACACACTTTATTATATGGATTGCGCAGGACTTACATATGATAACGTGGCATACACGAACTTATTAGTTATTTGAGGTCGAATTTTTTGTATGTACTAAATTATGCAATGCTGAGTGATAAACTGAAAGCCACAGTGCTATACTCCATTCGTTGTTCACTGCCCTCCCAGATATTTTAACCCGACTTCAAATAAAAGGAGGAGGTTCTCAGTTCGTCGGATTTTTTTATGTATGTTCCCCGATTACTAGAAGACTGCTGGACCGATTAGAAAAATTCTTTTTTTTGTTTGAAATACTTTCTTTTTTGGTATACTTTCAAGTTGGTCCCATTGTCATTTGGTCACGATCTGATGATGGGATCTTGGAGAAATCGAGGGAACTTTTCAAATATTAAAGGCACATCTATAGCGATTTGGGTATTTTTTATGAGCAGTTGACAGAAGGCTGTTGTAACTTAGATAAATTACAAACCAACCCACTAAAAAGTGAAAAAAAAAAAAACATTTTTACAAAAAAATTCAATCGACTTCCGAACTACAAAGTGAAAAATAACTTTAATTTCGGAAGTCGGTGGCAAAAAACTAAAAAAACTGATCCAAAAACACCGACTTCCGAAATTAAAGTTATTTTTCAATTTGTAGTTTGGAAGTCGGTTGCATTTTTTGTAAAAAAGTTTTTTCCTAGAATTAAATAACAACATAACTTCACGACTGTAATCTCCGAAGGGTTAGGCAGAGGTGTACCACATTTCTCCAGTTATGTTTACAATACGGCCGATATAACTTGGCAGGTCTGAACATAGGCACTACGAACTTTCGCGTATGTTCTCCCACTCAAACTCGCCTCATGGGCACCATTTGGTTCCTAAAAAATGTTATTGCGCAGCCTTCTGCGCGAAGTTCGGAACTGCCACGTTATATCGGCCGTAGTCCCTTGTAAATAAATTTAAGTAAAAAGTGGTGGCACTCCGGGAGTGCAGACAGAAGTGAAAACTTGAACAAGATCGCCTTGGTGATAGAAAAATTCTTGTATAGAACATTAGTCCTTAACCTTATCTAAATAAAGAGCACAATCGCGTTTACAAAACCTTTAAAGTAAAAATACTTGCATAGAACATTGATCCGTAACGTAATGTAAGTAATGAGTACAACCGCGTTTACAAAAATGAGGTGTCGGTAACGGTGTCGCGAGTTCAATTATTTTTTCCCATCTCAAAAATGCCCAACGCGCCTAAACAAGTTTTCACTTCAAAAATTAACCAAAATGATCACAATTTTTTTATAGATTTATTCAACCAGGAATAGAACGCACCAGTCCGTACCTAAGTCACAGCTCCCGAGTTACCATAACCCAACTCGGGATCCCTTTCAATTCCATGGTTTCTTACTCATAAATACTTAGTATAAACTTGTTGCCCGATGCATTATTTTATCAAAAACCTTCAAGGCTTGTTAACAGAATATTTTTCCACTCATGTTTTAAGTGACTGCTACGGGAAAGTAAGTTCCATAATGACGTGTAATTTTAAATGTGACCTAAGTGTAACCGATACTGACTACCTTGTCATATGTGACCTCAAAGACAAACCCGAACGTAATACTTAAACGTATTGAGATTTAAATGTGAACTTAAGTTCAGGTTTATTCATTACTCACTAATTAATAACGCCTTCAATGTGTGACATAAACACATCAAACGTAGATAAGTAATCTTTTGTAGCGTTTAATGTGATATCATAAGTATTTGTGACACAATATACTATTAGTGTAAAACCTTGAAATGTCTTGGCAGTGCTGCTTAAAGGTCCAATAGAGTCTAATGATTTAATAGCAAATATGTATACAGGGTGACTGGTAATTTGACGTATTCCTTCCAGGACGTGATAGTGTGACCCATTTGCAACAATTAAGCACCCCATAAAGCCTAGGTGAAAATTCATGGGAATCGAGAAAACCCAATTTTTTTGTTCCAGAATTCATCACTAAATATCACTTTTCTCTAAACTCTCAAATTGAATGGCCTTCATTGCTTTTCCATGCGATACCTAATACTTTAATAAACCTTTCGATGTAACCAAATTTTCTAAAACATCAAACAGGTTAAAGTAAAAGGAAAAGTTCACTAACCATTTTCAAAAATCATTTAAGTACATGAACTTTGACACCAGTTATCTCGAAATTTTACTATGGCATTAAGCGTACAAATTACGGAGAAGACATCTTCATTTAATCAGCAACCTAACGAGGTACAAATGTTAAAAAAATATTTAGATGTGCCGATGAAACAGTCGATAGTGCTGCCAAAGGTCGAATTTGCTCATTGTTGAAATACTTAAAAATTTTGAGATAATCGAAGTAATTAACTGGTTTATGCCATCCCACTACTTCCTAACCTCCTAGCAATCCAACACACGGCAATCAATCAGGTCGTCATGACCAGATAACAAGTCGCGGAGTGGTTTTTGGGTTTTTAACATGACTCACGGTCTACTCGCTGGTCACGGTTCACTTGTCGCTTTATGGGATGCTTAATTGTTGCAAATGGGTCACACTATCACGTCCTGGAAGGAATACGTCAAATTACCAGTCACCCTGTAGGTATAGATAAAAAACCATAATTTAAAAACCGGCCAAGTGCGTGTCGGACTACGCACAATGAAGGGTTCCGTTGTTGGGATGAATTTATCCCAAGAACAAACTTAACATTGTAGTTGAAAAACATGTTCGCCCATACATTCCAAATTTAAAATATGTAAGTTTGTACGCACAATATTGAGAGTATTACCATGTTATTTTAAGACTATAGACTTCTTATAGGTTTTCCTGTAATCTATGGGTAAAGAACTATTCTCTGTACTTTTTTTTTTTTTTTTTTTTTTCAAAATTTAAGTCTCAGTAGTTTTGGAGATAAGGGGTAAATTTTCATCTACTATCTTTAAATGTATTTATTTTAAAATTATTTTAAAAATTGAAATCCTCGCAACAAGCCCTTTCATTTGATATGTCACACGATCTAGTTTGCAAAACTTTTTTTTTTCTTATTTGCCCGTCAAAAGTGACCCCCATATTCAAAATTCATTTATTTACGTTACACGTCCGTGTTTGTGTCACAGAAATACATATATTATGTGTAAGAAATTTCAACTTCATTGGTCCATTAGATTCGGAGCAAATTGACTGTGACAGACAGACACACGAGTGATCCTATAAGGGTTCCGTTATTTTCCTTTTGAGGTACGGAACCCTAAAAAAAAATGACTTGCTGTTAAGGTTTTTATTTTTTTCAGATAATTCTGTACCTAGTATGTGTATTTATGTGATTTTTTTTAAACAGAAATATGTTTATTATCAATTGAATATTAGTCTTTTAGAAATTATAAATGTACATAAAATCTTTCAATCAGTGCGCAGTGGTGGCCCAGTGGTAACGGCCGCTAATGAGATGTAGGTCCTAGGTTCGAACCCAGACAGGCTCTTTACATTGAGTAAATTATTGCATCACCGCTGCTCTCAAAACGGTGAAGGAAAACATCGTAAGGAAACGGCATGTCCTAGAACCAAAAATTCGAAGACATGTGACATCTACCAACCCGCACTGGGCCCATGTGATGGATTACGGCCCACTTCTTATCACCGAGATGAGGCCTGTGTCCCCGCAGTCGGAACATTACAGTCTGATTATGCTATGCTATTTTCAATCATAAAAACCCATGTTAACAGCACAAACACCCATTACATTTGTAGACACCACTTTTACTGAATGAAGTAATTTAAAATGCGTCAGCGCAAGCCACTGTGTACACGGCTTTAACAGAGTGGAGACGTCACTGGCACGTAGTGGTTTCACTGTAAACGCCATGCCACGTGTATCTACGTATTGCGCAAAGATTGCGATAGTGCGCAACTTTTGATAAACTACTATCATCGCCTAATGTTCACGTTAGTAACCGACTTCCTAGGAAACTACTACTAGGTATTGAAAAAAAACCGGCCAAGTGCGATTAGGACTCGCACACGAAGGGTTCCGTACCATAATTAATTAGTACCTCTATTTAATTTTTATTATTGAAGTGAAAACTTCTTTAGGCGCGTTGGGCATTTTTGAAATGGGGAAAAACAATTGAACTCGCGACACCGTTACCGACACCTTATTTTTATAAACGCGATTGTGCTCTTTATTTATATGACGTTACGGATCAATGTTCTATGCAAGTATTTTTACTTTAAAGGTTTTGGAAGTTTTTTTTTTTTTTGTATACTTGATTTAGCTCTTATAAGGTTACTGACCAATGTTCTATATACGTATTTTTCTTCCACCAAGGCGAGCTTGTTCAAGTTTTCACTTCTGTCAGCACTCCTGGAGTGCCACTGTTTTTTTTTGCTGTGAATCTGTGAAAAGTTCAACTGTCTACCTATTGTCCTATTACGGTTCCAAAATCCAGCCTGCTGACAAACAGACGGACGGACAGCGGAGGCTCAGTTATAGGGTTCCGTTTAGCACCCTTCGGGTACGGAAATCTAAAACCTCCCGAAAGTGTACCATGCACCCGAATTAAAATCCCAAACATTTTACAGTTTAACAATAGCAAATAGGTATTAGGGTGCTTATATCCTAACTTTTTGGACCATAACAGCAAACAGCCGTTAATGTGGGAAATAGATGGGGCTTTTCCCAGCAGTGGGACAGTATTGGCTGATATATTAAAGTCCTAGTTACAGTTTGAGACTCTCAGAAAATTCAGAATTAAGAGCCCATTGTACAGTCAGCTCAAATTCACTTTTTATCTCGCTCGCACCATACTGCTCGCGGACTGTGTGCGAGCGAGACTGAGTGGTGGGGATGCTGGTGGCTCCAAGGCGCCGATAGTTTAGGTAATTTCTTTTTACGGTGAAAATAATAGTAATTAAAAAAAATAACTTAGCATCTGCTTTATATTTAGTTCAGTTATTAAGCAAAGTTTCATGATCTAATTACAAGCGGTTCAGTTTGGAGGTCACTTTGTAAACTTTTTTCGATCGAGAACATTTTATGGAATCGTGTTTTCGTCAAACACATTTATTTAAAAAAATTATGCTGCAGTATTTTAGATATAACGGAAGACCATGCTAAGCAATTTGATGTATTACATACTGTTAATAAACTTTCATGAATGATACTTCAGCATTCTCTACACAGATGTAGAATGATATATATTTATATACTATAGGGTCTACATTTATGCACAAAACGTGCTAGTAATACAGATTCACTTCGTCCAAAGCGATGATGCTCTAAGCAATGTTTCGTGGAATTTATATGCATATTATAATTTACTAAGAAACACAGTCTCGAGGACTTCATCATAATTTTCAATTTTCCGCTACTGGAAATTCCTCTTTCACTAGATATATTTTAAATTAATTTTACTTGTTGAATAAACGAAGTAGAGCTTAGTAAATACTAGCTTTTGTCCGCGATGTCTTTCTCCAGGTCATAGTCTACCCATGTGCCAAATTTCATCCAAATCCGTTCAGCTGTTTTAGCTTGAAAGCGTAACAAACAAACAAACTCATTTTCGCATTTATAGGATTAGTTGTAAGTATGGCCGTATTTATAAAATTAGTATGGATTAAATAATTGTCTTTTCAGACATTAACTCCAGCCTTAGCCCATGATTAGGGTTACCATATAGAAATTTAAAAAGTCCTGACAAAAAGCTTGACATTAAAATAAAAGTACGAACATTTTAGTTACAAAATCCAATTATTGTTTGATCTCGTTAAGTTGATTGATAAAGAAGATTTATATTTTGTTTTTAGATGAATGAGAAGTTAATAAATATTAAAGACTTATTTGGTATTACTTAAATAAGTAAGTTTTATTGCTCGTATTCCATCTAAAGCAAAAAATCCGGACAAATCCGGACGGATGGTAACCCTACCCATGATTAACTGCTTGAAATCACGTCTAAAATCAGTACTGGCATTTTTAGGTTAGGTACCGCCTGTACGCCGTTGTACTTACAATCAGTACGTACTTACAGCGTGCAGGAAATCAATTTATTTCAATCGTTATTATTCATCATTCATTGATATAATACAAAACTGACTCATACTTATAGCAGTTTTATAGTAGGAGTGCATAATGACCTCGCTAATTGCCCACTGCCCTTCTGTGAGCAAATATAATGAGATGTATACGTAATAGGGAAGGCTTCGAGAATAAACGAATGACCTATTCATGTGTTTATACTTTTATGTTCTGCTACTTTATACCTTTAGTGATTACATATTTTCCCACTGCCTTTCTCGGAGAAGAATAATCTGATGAGGAAGGCTTCTAAAATAAACATATTTATGTCCTATTGGCTTTTGCCAGCAGCTTCGCCCGCGGAAATTATTCCACGGAAACGTGCTAACTAATTTTATCCAAATCTATTCAGCCGTTTTTGCGTGGTTGAGTACCTAACAAACATCCAAACTAACTGTAATAGCTAGTTTGACGTCTTTTCTCTCTACCATTTTAATTTACAATCATGACTTTCAGATTTATGATAGCATAAATTACAGAACTGATCAAGTTATAAAAAAATATACATATACAGTAGAGCTGAGATCAATAGTATTTTTCTTTTGTTTCCAGCGGTGTTTACAATCGCATTGTTTTATTTACACAAGTGCAGGTCGGACAGCCACCTACCATCATGTGGAGGAAGCACTCGTTTGTTACCGACCTACATTTTTCCTATCTGGCCGTTACGAACTTAATTTGATGTTTGTCCTTCCGAATTCTGAATAGGAATTGTCCCTAGGTCGTGGTTACTGCATATTGTGCTATATTTTTTAAAGTGAAACTTCTTTAGGCGCGTTGGGCATTTTTGAGATGGGACTAAACCATTGATTTCGCGACACTAACGCAATTTACCGACACCGTGGAGTAAAAGACATCAACGCGTTGATTACCGTGGTGCGTGGAGTAAAAGACATCAACGCTTTGATTACTGCGGCGCCGATTTCTTTTTTACGTGCTATGGAACATTTTATCTTAGTAAACTATCTAGATCTACGATTTTCTTAGAGATTCAATGTCTTGTTCTTGGCAAGGAAATGACAATCATCTCATTAAGGATTTATATTTATGTTTTGCTAAAGCAGAAAAATATCTCCGTTTTACTGCGACATACTCTCTCTTATCTATTGTTTATTGCAGCAGTAAGTTACATTATTCTTTTTTTTTCTGAACGCTATAAATGTGGAGTAGGTAATAAGAAAAGTGTTAAGTCACCGTAATGACTGATTTTTATCACGTATCGCTGATATAAGAATTGTATCTCCTAAACCGATATCGATATTCGGGTGACAAGATATTTTGTTTCATTTTAAAATTAGCCTGTTACCGAAAGTATAAAATGATTTTAAATGAAAATGGGACAACCTGAAAATCTTTGCAAGTGTCGATTTCATTTTCACTTTTTCTTGGATTGTTGCCAAAGTACTCTGTATCGCTGCCTTGTGAGCAAATTTATGTGGATCTATGCAACTACCCAATACTCAAGAGAAAAAAATAAAATAATATTAGAACTAAAACCCAGCTACGACATACAATTCTACTAAAAAGGTATAAACAAGACATCACTTCACATCACAGACAGACAAAATTATAAATCTGGAGTCACACATAATCTGTTTGATTTTTGTCCTAACACGTGTGACTCCCGATTTTTAATTTGTCTGTCTTTTATTTATAATTTTATTTTCCGTTCATTCTCTCATGTCCTCTAGAGGGCGCCATATCCAATTTAATGTAACGTCAGCCTATAACCAGCGGACGATCAAGACGCTTTCAACGATACCTCATTTGTCAAATTTTGATAAGCAGTTGAGAAGTTATGAAGGAACAGATGAACATACATATCGGTCAAAATCATAACTTTCCTTTTCGCTTCGCCGTAGTTGGGTAAATAGCTCGTATAGGATAGTGCTATCCAACGTTTAGAAATTAATTTCTAATGGAACTATATTGAGGAACTAGTGTTGCGTAGGAATATTCCAAACAATTAATTTGGCGTATTAGCTGTTACTTATCCTGGAGTAGATCCAGGGCTGTATTTATAAACATTGCTTAAAGTTAAGTCATTATAAACCTGTTTAACCATATATTTGACATTTAAACGTCACATAACTTTTAGCTACGTTTATATATAAACCCTCTAGTATCTAGAAGCTGAGAGCATATTCCTGATTGTTAAGTACAAGCGGCCATAATTGGTGGCATACTAAACGCATTTTTTCTTTTCGCCCACAGAGAGAATCAAAAACACCACCCCCAGTGGCCCGAGTCCCCTCTCCTCCCCGCACCCCTTGCAAGGCCCCGCCTTCCCCTCCCGCGAACACGCATACAAAACCTCCTTACTCCTTCTCTTGCCTCATCTTTATGGCTATCGAAGCTGCGCCAGCGAGAGCATTACCTGTCAAAGAAATCTATGCGTGGATCGTACGTCACTTCCCCTACTTCCGACATGCGCCGCAAGGGTGGAAGAACAGTGTACGACATAATTTGTCGTTGAATAAGTGCTTCCATAAGGTGAGTGTTGGTTAATGGTGATTTGATAATAAATAATCTGACATAAAAAAGTTATTTTCCTGAACATTATTTTTCTATTCAGTGTCGTGACAAAATAATTGACCTACATTTTCCAATAATTTTAATACTAAAATCATAAGTTTTCTTTCAGATATAAGAACAATTCCCGTCTTTATCACACTTCTTCGTGTTGATGATTCCACTTTCATATCACAATTAAAATTAACTGAATGTAACAAAAATCATTTGTATTTCAGGTGGCAGCTGCACCAGGTCTAGGTAAAGGTTCACTTTGGACGGTAGACCCGCAGCATCGCGCCTCGTTATTACAGGTTGGTTGGCACTACAAATATTTGCATGGATCTTATTCCTACGTAGTGAACCTCCTAAGCTTCGACTGTTGATGGACACTGACCATGAACCTCCTAAGCTGTGAATGTTTTGCTATAGTTTGACCGAGACCTCTGTACCACGCCTTAGCTCTCATACGCACTAGCGGTTAACCGCGGGGGCGGCTAACCGCGTGGTTATCCGCTTTCTTCAATTTTTTATATGCAACCACTTATGGTTATACGCACTTAACCGCCAACAAACGCGGCGGTTGAATAAGCGGTCAACGTCAACCGCTAGTGCGTAAGGCCTCTTAGGAATGCATGGCGAGGCGAGGGGTAGGAAGCCGTGAGCGTTGACGAATGAGTGGCCTCCACTGACGAATGAATGACCTGAACTGACCCCCGCCTCGCCGCGCAAGTTACGGCGAGGCCCCATTAGTGCGTTGCGCTGCGTTGCGTCGCGTCGTCGCAACGGAACAACGCATTGTATGCCACACCAACGCATTGTAACAACGCATTGTATGACGACGCAACGCAGCGCAACGCACTAATGGGGCCTCGCTCTTATGCTATTACAAGCTGTGTACTCGACAAAAATGAAACTTGCACAAAAGCTTTTAACCCGTTAGTGGTTTTTTTTTCAAAAACCATTCCTTATTGCTCACGTTCGCTATAATAGGAACTCTCATGCAAAATTGTATGCTTCTGGACCCAGCGGTTGAAGCATTGCGTTGTCTGTCAGTGAATGAATGAATGAATTGAAGATTTTTATAAAGCAGGATAAATGCATGCATAAAGTATTGTTATTTATATAGAACCTTCAAAACTGGCAATTTTATTCCACCAAATAATTCCTTCACCACGAAGTAGTAAGTATTAACGCACAATAACGGACCGAGCGGACAACACTAGGAAGTTCTAATCAGAAAACATCTCCACAGGCGTTCGGTCGGCAGCCTATACCTGCAGCAGGAGACGCGGTAGAGAACACCGAGCCTGTCCCGGAGAATGGCGCGAGAGTGTCGCTATTAGCGCGTCGTTTGGCAGACCCTGAACCTGGCGCTGACGAGTACCTCGCGGCAGCTACCGTGCTGGCCATGAAGTATGGACCTGCGGTGTTAGATCAGGTAAATTGTCAACAAAACACACAGCAACATTCAAAAGACGTCCACTGCTGGACGAAGTCCTCAACCATCGCCACATGGACCGTTCCTGTACTTCCCGCATCTAGTGGATTCCCGAGCCCTTCATCAGTTCCTTGGACTATCTTGTGGGGGCCTATCATACCTAAGCTGCGCTTTCGGGTACGTAGTAACCACTCCAGAATCCGTTCTGCGAGCAATGTTATCTGCCCACTGCGACTAAATTTGGCATTTCTATCCACACCATAGGAGACCCAAACTAATCACAATGTCGCTATATTAGCTGTTGGGGCAAACGTATTCTTGAATGGAAACGTGAATCTTCGTGGGGTTCAGATAGTATTGGATGGATAAGTGAATTGGGGATAAACCACATACAAATTAACTGTATTGCAGAAAGGCCCATGTCCCTCAGTGGATCTCTTGATGCTGAAAACGAGGATTGTCTGAATCTAGCCGTCCTGAAAGATGACAAGATGATGCAGCCGCAAAATCTTTTGATATTCAATAAAACTTCGAAACATAACCACAATTTTTCCCCTGTAGCTGCCGCCGGCAGCGCACCTGGTGATCTCCCGCTGCGCGCGCGACGAGCACTCGTACAGCGGTGGCGAAGAGAGACGCACGGCCGAAGCGTTACTCAACTTAGCCGGCGTGCGCTCCGAGCCCGCGCCCAGCTAGTGAGACCGACCCCTAACTTCTCCTAGCGCCCTCTCTTAGACTCCGCAGGTACTAAAGACCTGACTGTTACGTACTTCAGCTTATCTCTTTACGACGCTGCAAAACAAGGCTGTTCGTCGTTGTACGCCCGCGCCCTAACGTCTCCTAGCGCCCTCAGACTCCGCAGGTACTTAAGCCTCACTATTAGATCGCTAACCACCGATCGGGTATCGTTGCGCCAGTATGCGATCGTTGCGTCCATTTTGTTCGGCGAACCCAAACGAGTGATCGCGTCCACAGAGGACGCTTTTCGGTTTTCCGAACAAATGAGTGACATGAACTCTACGATCGCGCATTTGTGCGCACGGTTTTCTGGTTTGGACGCGGGGTTACTTCACGTCGCTGCGAAACAACGCTGTTCGTCATTGTACCCGTTGAGTAGTGAGTGACTGTACGGACACCTTTCTAGCGCCCTCTGTTGTACCTATCCAGGTACTACATACTTCAGCTTTTTCTCTTCACCGCTGTTCTTTATTGTATGCTCACAGACGCGCACTGTCTTAATATGCTCCGGTACTACTGCGCTTGATTGTATTTCTTGTGTCGCCAGTACAGTGCGCGGAACACCGCTGTCCCCGATTGTACGCTCTTTTTTATAGTCAGATATCTGTTTCGTCTGATCGTACCAAGACATAATGTATTTCGGTATTGGGTACACAAAGTGCGGGCAAATATTTCTTTGCTCGCTATCAGCGTCACAAAATGTAACATAATACCTGCTATTGATTTTGTATAAGCCAAAAACATATGATATACTGGCAACACTCTTTGAGTACCCTTTACCTTTTACATACTTCGATTCGTGAGATGAACAGCCACGTTACCGAAGTTACTCCCTCTAGTTTCAGACGAGCATACCAATCCTATAAAATATTATACAATATCTAAATGGTAAAGTTTTTTTGCGACAAAGTGCTGCGCTTGCAATTATTATTTGTTCTTTTTCAAGAGTATAGAATACTTTGTTTATGAATACGTTATGCAGTTTTAAAACACTGGTTTCACGAGGGCACTATTGAAATTCGATCAATAATAATTCTAATATTATGACTAAGTTATTGAATCAATAAAGTATAAATTAAACGAAAAATTAAATTTCTCAGGGCAAAGCCCCCAAAAGGTTCAGTGATTCTATAATGACATATGAGTTCGAAGAACGAAAAATTTGTTAAAAAACATGTTTGACAATTTCTGATTCTGTTGTCGCAATATATAAATAAAATAGACAAAAAGTTTACCATTCTCTAGTCCAATAAAGACAATCCAAATAAGCAAATCTCGGTGAGATACACAGATGTCTTTACTATATTATATAAATTATATTCAATATGAAATAGTTATCGTGCTTAGGTAAATGGCTCACTTGCTGTCTAGTTAGGATCTATTTTCTCGTTCAATATATTTTCCAAATGTTAAACATCACATTTATCATAAAAACAGGCGTTCCGCGAACCATGTTCTAGAATAATTACACTTTACATAATAGTAGATACTTATAGTGATAGATGTGATACTACTGATACTGTTTAGTATGAAATATTTTATTTAAAAGAATGGAAAATAGTTGAATAGTTACTCCCTTGTGCATTTAGGTTTTTTCCCCATTTACTAATAGTCAATCAATCGTAATATATTGTAAGAATTAATTATTCTATACATAATTTAAATTAATATAGTGTTCCCGTATTTCCGTCGATCAATTTGATTTTATGCCGAATGTTGCCAGAGTAATGTACGAGTGTACATTTTATAGTGTTGCTATTGTGCATAATTAGACGGAAGTGTGGCGTATGATAGGTTTTAAGTTATAATTACTCTTATGTCATACTGTTTTACCTGCATCTTCAATATGTCAGGATATATTTCACCAATAAGTATAGAGATAAAATTACTGATTCTAAACTGAGCAATATTAAATGTATAAATCTATTTAATATACCTTGTGATCTGAACATACAAATATTGTATACAGGGCGATCAAAATGTATTTTATCTATTCAAATTGTGTTACTTCCAAAAGTGATAGTACATGTATATATTTATATTATTGTAGCAAATACTTGCATTAGCCATAAGCAAGCCGTATTTTGTGTTCATAAACCAAGGGAACTACTTCATACAATCGCCTACATTGTTAACAAAAAATCTTATTTATCATATTGATAAGGACATTTAACTTCGTATCTGTGCGAGATTAGATGAAAAATGTACTCAAATCATTTTACCAGTATATTTACTAGCCAGTAGACAGAGTTCCCGTTGTCTCGCAATTAAGACTTAGCAAGTAATGGCAATCGCCTCAGATATAGAGAAATTTTATTCGTCATTATAAGATATAATTATTAATTTTCGATATACTGTGTAGCTGCTTCCGTCTCTAGAGAGGAAGCAGCTACACAGTTTCATATCAATCACTACCGTAAATTAATCTCTAATAAGTACAGAAGACGTTCAAACTCTGCATCCAGATCCAAAAGTCAATACAAATCCTTTGATTTCTTGTTTTAATTGCGTGATTGAAATTTATACCAACCCAGTAACCTGATATAATCGTGTTCGCCATTTTAGAACTCTATTTTCAATACTATAAAAAACAAAATATCATAAAAAAAGTTATGGATAGCGGTTGAGTGTTGCTATTTTACATAGCTAAAATTATATCAATGCCTCTTATATTGGTGTGGCTAAATTGCTATTGTATAAAATATTAAGTAAAATATACTTGGTACGAGGCCGTTTTCTCTCAAGTGCCTACTAAAATGCTTCTATTCTATTGTTAGAAAATTATAACTGGAGTACGGAGTGTCGTTAGAGAGGACGAGTGCCGGAATAAATACCATTTAAACCATACCATTTCCATATTCTGTTAAATTATTTAATTGATGACAGCTGGGACGTGATTCGTGATGATTCATGGATGTTTACATACTACTTTACATAACACCAAAATAACTAGTGAGAAGTAGGCTGTGACAGACTTAGAATAAAATACAATTCTGTTAAAGTCACGTTAGTAAATTTTTTTTTCTTATTAAAAATCATTTCGAAATGTGTATTTATCTGGCGCTCACGGCAAAGCCTTGAAAGAATACACCAAATAGAGTTAATTGTGATAACTTCAGTTTAGTTTAATGTTTGTTTAAATTTCTCGTAATATTAGTTGGGTTTTTGGTATAATAATAATGTCAACTGATCTCCTTCGCCACAGTTTACAAATCATGTCTCTTCACTTAAATTTTACCAAGGAAATATTTAAAATGTAAGAGTATAATATAAGACAGAACGACACAAGTAAACTGTGGTGTCGGAATGTCTTAATTGTTATCATATGCAACTGTAATATTTATTTGAATGGCTTGATTAGTACAATTTCATTGGTGTTTCGTCGTGTTTACGCGTAGGAAGTACTAGACTGATGCAATGACTGATTTGTGATGAAGCAATATTATTTATTAGTGAAATTGATATATATATATTTTCGTTTCCCCGAACCCTGCGGCTTGTTTCATCGTGACCATGACGTTACGTGGTGTAAGTTAGAATGTTTTGAATAAATGCCAAATAGATATTTTGAATTTTAACTACAATACAATTTTTGAATCTGCTAATACATGTTGGTATTAGTAATATAAATTGCACATTTTATGAAATATGTCTATGTATTCAAAAAAAATCACGCTCGCATGCGTCGTATAGTAAAATATGACATTTGACTTTCAAAGTGCTTCTAAACCAGTGGCGAAATGCTTCGAGATATTTTCTCCAATCCTTATGATTTTTTGACTTCCTCGTATGTTTTGTAGGCAAATGAATGGTCTATGTGTGCCAAATGTTTAAGATGATAACATTATTACCATATTATATCAAGCAAATTCAAATACCAGTAATATAAATGTATTTATATTAATAAAAAATACTATGTTACGCATAGATAGATTAGGTCGTAAGTGATATTATAGTAATATAATTTAATTGCTAAATAATTAAAATACATACATTTTTGCTGTATTTAGGAGCGTCTTCCATCTTACTCGTATTGTTTTCTCTTAGATAATTACTGTTGGAGAAAAAAGTTCGCGTGATGTTCATTTTGTCGACCTCTTCAGAGTACAATATTTGATATTGCACTTGCCTTTGAGGTAAAAAATAAACAGCCAGAGACTGTGTTAAACACGTCTTTATAATACGAACATTGCATTGAAATGTAGTGTTTATTGAGAGCGTATTTCTTTTGCGTGAACTGTTTTCTCAAACTGTACACACTAGCCTTTTTTTCGGTGGTATGTAGATGAAATTTTACAGCAATAATTAGTATCTAATAGTAGTACTTTGCTGGTAGATGCTACGTATATAATTATGTGTGATAAAACGCAATTTATTTATCAAGTGCTGTGTTTAAACTAAATTTTATGATCTTAAGCAACTTTCAAGCAATATATTATTCACCTGTTATTATGGTCTCAGACCAACAAGCTTCTATGATAATATCGAATATGGATTTTAATTTAAAACCAATTGAATGATGGAAGAGTAAATTATATCACTTCAGTTGTTAATGATCATAAAATTCCTTTTAAAGAGTTATATCGATATGATATTAAAATTGTTACGGCTCATGTTCTAAGGTCAAAAAGATTTTTTTATCGATTAATTTATTCTTAGGTTATTGATGCTGTTATTATTTGTTTGTAAAACGGAATTTTTAAACAAAATGTATGTCTTTATTTGTATTAAGTGGTATTTGTTTGGAATTATCGTTTTACGGACTACGTTATGACGTCATCTCTGCAAATGTTCGCTTGTGAATGCGGAAACTGATTTTGAGAAACATCTTGTTGTTGGTTAAATGTTATAGATGTGTGTATCGACAATGATGCGTGTTATTACAGCGGTGACGTCACAATTCGCTAAAAGCTAGCCCTACGTTGGTATGTCCGAACTATATTTAAGTATAAAATTAAATTATTGTTGTTGTTGATATTTTGCCGGCTTTTGAACGACACCACTCTTTATTAATTAATATTATTGCTATTGTTGAGAGTTATTGCCAAATTTTTATTTGTCCTAAAATCTTTTGTCTTTGTACATATCCATTAAATAAATTATGTACCGAGAATGTATCGTTTCTTTTTATTAGATAAGAAGACCCCCCTCCCAAAGCCATAACTGGCACGATCACGGATCAATACATACATCTACGAAATGTTGAAAGGAATTCATTGCAGCCTCGACATGGGACGACAGAGTGAGAATTAAATGACCGGCGTTCACTGGGTACTCAGTCTCTTGCTGACCGATAAACGAACAGGACTAACTTAACTCAAGGTTTTGAATGTTGAATAGCATAAATGATTAGTAAATACTTTAGAAGCATCTTTAATTATTTTGTAAATGTGAGTACCATGGAGCCGTTTATTATGAGTGCATTACCCTAACAGGAAAGTGTCTCCTAGAGCGATATGAGTGGAATGTATAATTAGTGCTCAATCTGCTGTAAATGAACACCAATTAAAAAAAATTCGCTTTGTCGTTTTGGTTTTCAAAAAAGTGCGATAACTTGAAAATTGTAAATATTTTCTCAAATCTAATTGCCGCACAAATTAAGAGGTACTCTCGGGTATGTTTATTCTACATGCGCACATATAATGGTTTTAGAGAAACACGATTTTGCAAAACGTTACCCCAGCAGGAAACGCTATATCTCAAAAACCTGAAGACGCACAAATTATATTTTTGGCGCACAAATTTGCACAAATATAAGCTCTCTGCCCATCCACAATATTTCTCTCTCCGACCATTCGTTTAGAATTTTCCTGCTGGAGTAACGTTACCCCAGCAGGAATCGTTTTTTTCCAAAACGACAAAACGCACAAATTTTTTAATTGGTGCACATTTACAGCAGATTGAGCACTAATTATACGTTCCACTCATATCGCTCTAGGAGACACTTTACTGTTAGGGTAATGCACTCGTTTATTATATTATTAAGATGTATGTTGACTTGAAAGAGCATGGCAGTTGAGAGTATGTCATGCTCACTTAAATGTCTCGCTGATGGTGGCGAGTGTGTTTGATCATTCGGTTCCCTACAAAATGGCTGAGCTGAATGGTGCTGATCCACGCGTCATGTTCGTGAACGGGCGCCGTCAGTTAAGACTGGTCATCTCTTATTTGCCAGGGCTTATTTTTAATCTTATATTTTGAATTACCTACTTTTGATTATTTTTTACTTTTTTTTTTTATTTTCTCACTTAAAAGAAGCAACAAGAATAATGTAGCCAAGATTTTGTAATATCTATATTTAAGAGTGTCCTTGGAGTTTCTTCATTTCTTGCCCGTTCTTCTCCATAGAAATCTACGTTTTGGAATGGGCAACTAGCTTCAACTTTCTAGCTGACCGACTGACAATTCGAAAGTGCCTGTAAATGGTATAGTTGAAATAAAAATGTATTGAGTTTGAGTACATAATTGGTACCTTTAATCTATTAATACCTAAATACTTTTTACGTAATAGCATTTATAAAGTGACCCATCAACCTGACGTCTCTATGGCGTGACCACTCCCAGTTCCAAAACTTGTAATGAGGATTCAAATATTTCAAGAATTACTAATTTTTAATATGTGTGAACCGGTGGACGAAATTTTGAAGTCGCCCGCGCCAGCAAGTAAAGTAGCTGCGTGTGTACCTAGCAGCCCCGATCTAGTTTTTTGAGGCGGGGTAAAAACTGCGGTCAGCTGCCCCCCGCCAATCTTTTATGGGGATGCGCTAAGTCAGCCCGCGAAATTCAAATTTTCTCTAAATACCAATTTTGCCAGCAACTTATTGATCAAATTTTATCTATTGATAATGCGCCAAAACAGTTGTAAAAAAGAAAAAAAAAAATCCGCCCCAATGCACCACTCCACTATGTGCTAAACGCTAACACATCAGTAACAAAGTTGAATATCGCGTACGCTCTTTGGTCGTGTTCAAGCACGGAATTAAATGTCGTAAGTCTCAATTCTTATTTCGTTTATAACTAAAGTAATAATTGATCTAGAGAAAAAATATCTTACGTTTGGATAATAAACCATAGGTGTCGTAAAAGGCGACTAAGGGACTTATGGGCAGCAGCGTTCTCTATGCATTTTTAACACCATACTGCGATCGCCAATCCGCCTGCCAAGCGTGGCGATTATGGCATATCCCCCCCCCCCCCCCAAAATTACAAGCACTAAAAAGAAATATTTCCTTACTGTCAATAATTATTTTAGACATAAAAGTTGAGTAATCTTGTTTTTGTTTCAAATAATCTAAAAAAAGACATGATTTCATCGAATAAAAAATGTTTCAATTACGTAACTGTCTTATATTTGGAAAGAAACAGATCCAATAAATCATATTCTAAAGTTCCATTTTGATTTTATGCGTGACTTTTTCAGAATATTGATGCAAATTAACATACAATTTATCTAGCCTTCTCTTAAGCGGTGTGCTGGTGGTGCACTTGTCTGCTACGCTTGAATTTGTCGCCCCCTGAAGCTGGCGCCCGGGGCATGGGCCCCGGCTTCCTCCCCCCCCTCAGATCCGGGGCTGGTACCTAGCATTAAAAGAGTAAATGCAACATGGTCATACTGGCATCTTCTATTGAATGCTTCTAAATAAAACAAGAATTGAATACTGAATTCATTTTATTACCAAAAAAAGAACAAAACCATGGCTCTACAACCAATCAGTACGTTAACATACAATAATAATATTTGTCTTAAAATTACAATATAATGTTGTCTACCTTATTTAACATCTATTAGAATAGTATTCCCAACATTCGCCATATCAGACTCACCACCATAATGTAGGAAAATGCTCCTTTGACTATTTCGATTTGAAACCAATTTAATTTTTCAGGCTTCTAATGTTCGGCTTTTCATAACTATTGTTAGAAAATCAGATGCACTGAATTACTGCTAAAGGTCTGTTATATTTTCTTTGTGTATAGCATGTTCAAGAAGAAACTAACAGAGTGCTCAGAAAGGCTATTTTACCTCCATTTATAAATCTTTAGCGCTAATTCGGATGCTGTATTGCACAGAACTTCATTTTAATGAAATCTTCATAACCAACCATTCACACATCATCTAAAAAATATTTGAATCAAAGACATTCTTCACCATGACTATTTTTTATGCTGCCATGTTTTATAAATTTTGCATGTTGCAACATTAATTTTGTATTTTTTTTTGTCTCTGGTCAAATTGTAAAAAAATGAAAGCCTAAAACCTCTGTCATGTACGTAAAAGAACAGAATTTTTATCAAATGTTACTTTTCAGTCCTGCAATGATATATCTAAAGCCTTTGATTATTTATTTATGTCTAGACACCGCGTCAGTTAGTGATTACGAATCGTTTAGTAATATTTTTGGACGCGTTCACACAATTATAATCTAGACATAATGAAAAACATCAAATTCTATAGCTACGTTGACACCATACGAGTGAGGGCCATGCGGAATCCAGATATATATCGGATCTCCAAATACAAATGTCTATTGTCTATTCTTACTATTTCGAATCGAGAATACTCATACAGTGTCAACACAGCTTACCCGTGGCAAGTTCGTTCCCTTGTGCTACCTGTGGAGATTATTTCAAGTAAATAACAACGGTCTCTAGTTATATGTAACTGTTCACGAGAAGTAAATCTGTCGAGCTTCAGCAGGTGACTGTTCCATCGGGCAGTAGGGACATTTCAATCTGAAAATGGAAAAGAAAACTAGATTTTAGCAGACTTTAATAAACGACAAATTAATTACACGTTTTGTATCGTCACGCTTGGTAAGTAAACGTGTGGTAAGTAGTAACACATCGATTTCTCCTAAAAATCCGTAAGTAGCTTTTCACATAAAACACTTTATTATAGGGCAGCTGAAATCGAAGTACTGCACTGCACTATTGTTGGCAAGTAATTAATTGGATGACACAATTTAATTTTATGTACCATGTACAAAATTAACCAACACTGATCAATCATCATGACATCCAACTCTAAAAACATAATTTATCTCATAAGTAACTTGATACCATATTACATAAACACACACTTGACATTATGGGTGGTATTATTGCAACGAGTCACGCGAATGCCGTAACTATAGCCTGTTCGTAAAGTATCTGACGAATGTGTAAGCAAACCCTGTTTAGGTTGAACTCTACCACAATTCGCATAGAGCTAAAAATTGGTACACGACTATTGGTACACAATTAAAAATTTACGAAAACGAGGCAAAAGGAGTATGTAAGGATCGTAGCAGGTGGCGTTCTGTAGTTTCTGCCTACCCACATGGGTAGAAGGCGTGAGTTTATGTATTAAAAATTAAATTTCAAATATGGGTTTATTTGACATTTTCCGACAGATCCTACTTGGTAAAAAAAATATTCAAGGTCGAAGGTCGGGATGTATTCAAATAATCAAATTAAAGCATTCAATGTGTAACTCACAAATTGCATGGCGTCTACAGGTTCGTTTTCTGATCCCTTTTGCTTACATTTTCTTCAGATACTTTTGGAACAGACTATACTCATTTCATACTTAATAGCGTTCTCATATTGTAGGCTGTACCGGTGGTATATCGACTAACATAACCCATCAACGACGTGTCATTCTCATCAGCAGCGTATAAGACTGAGTTTGAGGCAAGAATATTTGAATCGGTTGCATAGCAACCAATGTGTTAGCTCCTTACACTATTCCTAGTACTCCTTTATTGGAGTTTACTCCTTAAGAAACGATTTTCGTATTTAGCCCGCGGTATGAAAATTTTATGAGTAAAGTCGAGCGTTAACTAAAAGTGAGGCGTTACGTTCCTTTGCGCAACGTACTTTGCGCACCTTTCACTTCGAGTTTATGTATGTGTGTATACAAAGTATACTCGGCTTACTAATATGCATATAAAACACAAATATAAGTTATTTACTTAAATAATTACACCTTTTTAGAACATTTACAAATTATTAACTAAACAAAATTTCCATACATAAAAATGACCATATCTTTTTGTTCCGCGGGCCGATTTTCATGAACTAAAAAACGTGTAAAATGGATTTAAGTTTGGACCTTTCATTTATGAGAAATATCTTTACAAACAAAAAAGTGAGTTTTCAAGTTACGTAATTATGACAATTTTAATTTGCTAAAATTTCCTTCTAAATTAACTTTTAACACTGTTAATGGATCAAAATAAGTATTTTAACACGAACCTAATATGAATCTACCTTTTTTTTTTTTTTTTTTGGGTGGGAAATTATCAAATAACTTCTCCCGCTCTGGGTGGAGCGGGAGGGCGTGTCAGACTCTTACTGACTAAAACCCACCCGTGTTCCTTCCTATGCCATGTTGCCGGGGGCCACGATTTCCCTATCGGTTTTCTTCGAACCCCCGGCATTGGCATTGGCCCTAGCGGACCCCGTCAATTCTGCTGACATCTCTTTGAGGCGCGCGTGGAACACAACGCGCCGTCGACCCGGGCTTGGTCCTTATCGGACGGCGAGCTACCCATTGCTCACCGTCCGCAAGCCCGCGCCTACGGTGGCCGGAAATCTTCCTGCGATTCCCGACGCCCAGGGCGTCTCCTGCTGCGGCGGTTAGGGGCGCGAGGGCGCGAAATTTGCCTTTCCCTCACGCGCTCCGTCTCCTCCTTCGCGAGCATTACTGCTTCGCAGAAAGAGGTGACGGCCTCCCATTTCCTCTCGCTCCGTAGCATGGCCCGAATCAGGGCCGGACGCGAGAGATCACCGCCGCCGATCGCATCCACGAGGACACGGCGATGCCCTGCCCAAGCCGGGCAGACCTCCACCGTATGCTCCACCGTGTCCTCCGGGCGATCCACACAGTGACGACACCCGGGCGTTTCCTCCCGCTTTATCCTGAACAGGTACCTCCCGAAACAGCCGTGTCCGGTGAGTACCTGCGTCAGGCGGAAGGTGAGGACGCCGTGGCGCCTCTCTAGCCACTCCTCAAAGAGGGGTCTTATCGCCGCAATTGTGGCGTGCCCAGCGCTGGGTTGCGACAATCGCACTCTCCATTCCGCCATGAGATCCCGCCGGAGCTCTGTCCGCTGTGCCGCGACTTCTTGCGGCATCGGAGTTAAGCCCCGGCGCTTCGCCTCCTCGCGCCACTCCCAAATGTGCGCGAGGACCTTTGCCTCCAGATCCCATGGCGGTACTCCGGCAAGGAGGCTCGCCGCCTCGCAGGAGACCGTGCGGTATCCTCGGGCCAGCCGGATGGCCATGACCCTTTGGGACGCGTTCAGCCGGCGGCCTGGCTGCCGCCTCAATGAAGGCGCCCACACCGGCGCCCCGTAAAGGGCCATGGACCGCACGATCCCCACGTAGAGCCTCCGGCAGGAGGCGTTTGGACCTCCCAGATTGGGCAGGAGCCGCTTCAAGGCAGCCCCGGCCCGGTCCAGTCTGGGAGCCAAACGTCGGAAATGCTCCACGAAGTTCCACCGGCTATCGAGGACGAGTCCCAGATACTTCATCGTCGACTCGACGCCGATGTGAACCCCTCCCGCCAATACTTGGGAACCCGACGGTGGCGCACTACGAGGACCATAGAAACCCATGGCCTCGGACTTGTGCAGGGCCACCTCGAGTCCCAGCTGCCGGATTCTGTCGACGATTGTCGCAACCCCGCGTGTCGCTAAGTCGGCCGCCGCCTGGTACGACCTCCCCTGCGCCAGGACCAGCGTGTCGTCAGCGTAACAAACGACGCTGACGCCAGTAGGGAGGTCGGCGCGCAGCACCCAGTCGTATCCGATGTCCCACAGATGCGGCCCCAGGACCGATCCCTGTGGGACACCGCACGACATCTCTCGCCGGTTCCACTCTCCTTGGTGACCGGGGTAGATGACAGCCCTGTCTGTCAAATAGGCCTCGACCACACGACAGAGGTAGGTCGGCATCCGGTGATACCGAAGTGCCTCCCTGATGCAACTCCAGGGCAGGGTAATATGAATCTACCTGAGATCACAACATAATAACAATTTCTTACTGAAATCTAATTAGACATAAAAATTCTTAGGAGTAAACTCCAGTCGTGCGTCGGAGCTGACACACACACTTTTTTTTATACAGTAGCTAACTAAATTAGCTTTATCTTTCTGACCAAGTGACTGAATCCTTGACAAATAAAGCCAAGCGTACATTACAGCCGCAACGTGCCGCAGCGCAACGCATTTTCATACAAAAAAGTGCGATGCCGTAGTGTAATCCCGCCTGTAGTGTGAGTTGGTCTAAAACTCTAAATAAACGCTTTAATATACTCACTTGGCACCCGAGGAGCTCGTGGCTAAGTAATAACAGCCGCACGATTCGATCCATCAGGTTTTAAGCTACGCTTGCCGGGGTTGGTCTGTGGATGGGTTACCATCTTAACACACCGAGACTCCTCCGTGCCGCGGAAAGCACGTTAAGCTGTTGGTCCCGGCTGTCATTCGTGGATCTTTGACAGTCGTTACGGGTCGTCAGAAGCCCGAAAGTCTGACAACCAGTCTTACCAAGGGGTATCGTATTACCCAGTTACTGGGTTGTGGAGGTCAGATAGGCAGTCGCTCCATGTAAAATACGGTATTCAGCTGCATCCTGTTAGACTGGAAGCCAACTCCAAAATTGTTGGGAAAAGGCTAGGCAGATTGATTGATACTCACTTGGCACCCATAGCGAGTTTGTTGAGCGCGTCTCTAGAAATGACGTGCCCACAGAGGAGTCTCATGGGCGGGTTCTGTTCGGACGCCTGTTGGCGCAGGATGGGGCACGCGAACACTGAGTGGTAGCCGCCGCCGTCCTCGCCGAGGTCCACCTGATTATTAACAGATTAATTAGAAACATCGAAACGAATAGTGACAGGAAAAAAAGATCCAAGGTACGAAACCCAAAATTATGGTCAATCTAGGGCCCTATTTAATATAACTGACAATGGAACCATATTTGTCAAAAATGACAAAATTGACACATTCTAACGACAGCTACTGTTTATTACAGCAGAAAATGTATGAAATAAACTTTCAAAATTTTCGAATTGTCGCCTGTCACCAGTCGCCGGCCGGTTTTGTTAAATAGGCCCTAGGTTTGAAGTCCTGGCGAGTGAGGCACTCCATCAAGTCACAGGCTCAACAAATGAAAATTTACTACCAAAGAATGGTGAGGAGTCACAATTCTCAACATTGAGAGACTTGAACTGTTTAGGAGGAAAATGGAATAGACTATTTGAGTTTATGATTCATCCATCTTGAACTTATTTACGTAAATATGATAGATAGATAAAACATTTGTTTAGTGCACACAAAAGACACATAAACACAATTAAATGATAACAAATTACATGGATATATATAAAAACAAGATGCCAATATACAAAAAAGAAAAACATGTATAGAAACGGAAATAATCTAATATATAAGGTGCAGTGTGCGTCTCAAGGTTGCACCGAATGGGAGTCCAACTCAGCATGTGTCAGGAAAATATACCTGACGCTGATATTCTGCTGGATCCCTGCAGTGACATACGGACGTCGAGCAGACGAGATAAAATTGATGTTGTGATTGTGACAATGTGTTATGCGTGGAGTGAAATTATGTACGAGGTGCATTCAATAAGTACCTAGCCTCATCGCCAGAGGGCGCTGTAGTTTCAAAAGAGTTTTACCACAGTGTAGCACATTCTTTTTTAATTCTTTTTTCAAATTTTCATTCCAATCCCTTCATTTGTTTTAATTTGACAACTTATGGAAGCGAACGTGTCGATCGGTTTTACAAAAAGGGAAAAAGAGCAATATCGAAATCAAAGAGCGCTTGGATGCTGTGTACGGTGACTCTTCTCCATCGATGGCCACCGTCAAGAATTGGTTCAACGAGTTTGCACGTGGCCGTACGTCGGTTTTTGATGAACCACATCCAGGTGCACCGAAAACAGCTGCTACGGAGGAAAACATTAAAAAAATCCATGATCTCGTATTGGCAGATCGCCGATTGAAGGTTCGGGAGCTAGCTGAGACTGTAGGCATTTCAGAAGGAACAGTGCATCATATTCTTCACGAGGAACTCGGCATGAGAAAGCTGTCGGCGCGATGGGTGCCGCGTTTACTCACACCAGAAAACAAGCGCAACCGTGAGACCACATCGGAGACGTGTTTGGCGCTGTTTAAGCGGAATCCAGCGGAGTTTTTGCGTCGTTTTGTGACCGTCGATGAAACCTGGATCCACTGGTACACACCAGAGACCAAGGAGCAATCAAAAGGAAAAAAAGAAAAAGTTATGGCCACCGTTTTCTGGGATTCACAAGGTGTGATCTACATCGATTACCTCGAGAAGGGTAAAACAATTACAGGGCTTTACTATGCCGATTTATTGGGCCGATTCGATGCCAAATTAAAGAAAAAACGACCCCATCTGGCGAAGGAAAAAGTGCTGTTTCACCACGACAACGCACCGGTTCACACGTCTGCCGTTGCCATGGCCAAATTGGTCGAATTACGCTACGAATTGCTGCCCCATCCACCGTATTCTCCAGATTTGGCCCCTTGTGACTTCTTTCTGTTTCCTAATCTGAAAAAATCACTCGCCGGGAATAGATATGGATCGAATGAGGAGGTAATCGCCGCCACGGAGGCCTATTTTGCAGAGTTTGACAAAAACTATTTTTCGGACGGGTTAAAAAAGTTGGAGCATCGCTGGGCTAAGTGTATCGAACTAAAAGGAGACTATGTTGAAAAATAAATTGCCACTTTTCCAAAATTTTCGTTTACTTTTTGTAGGCTACGTATTTATTGAATGACCCTCGTAAGTACTTATAAGTACACGCAATTTAAATTATGTACCTATCTACAGCAAAGTTTTGCATTGGTTATGAGAGACCATACTTTTGGTTTGGAGGTCTAGGATATTACCTCAAAAGGCAACTCATCATCAGACCAGGCCGCGATAACGTGCGGGTGCGTCATCTTAGCCCTAATATCATGTAGAGCAGGTAACACTCGAGCTCCTGCTAACACTCCACCCGCGAGAGGTGATAGTGGGGCCAAGCGGAGTAAGGCACACGCCTCCTTTATAAACAGCTCTGCTGCTTCAGCTCCTGAGGAAATAATGTTGGTTTGTTAAAGCCATATATCACGAGAACTATTGGTCCCATGTAAACATTGTAAGTGATTATTTTGTATAGAATCGAGTAAATTTGTAATAACTAAAATTGTCCGAATTGAATAAAGATAATACCGGTGAGACATCTTCACTAGGATTTTTTTCGCAGATTTGCCTGTAATTTGTCTAATTTTCCTGGGCTATGCAGTGCTGGCACAAAAGCTTGGGGATTGGCATAAGATAAGAGAAGCCTGTTGTCACCCAAAAGTGGGTGAAGTTGGGCTTCGTATGATGATGCAATTGCTATGAAGTATAGCTTGTAGCCCAAGTTATGTTACAACTGACCCAGCGCCTTAGGGTCCAGTAGATGCTGGTAGATGGGCGGCGCGGGCCCGGCGCCGGGCGTGCACCACGCGAGCGCGCACACGGCCGCCTGCAGCGCGCGCTCGTGCCGCACGGCGTGCATCGGGAACTGACGTCGAGCGTACTCTATGGCTGCACCTACGCCCTTTTCGCGCGCCAACTGTGGGTGAAAAACACGTGTTTACAGCCTTATGGGGAAACATCAAGCAAAGCTCTAACGTTTTACGTTAGCCTTTCAACGCTAGTAATATTGCCCCAAAAAAGACCAGAGGCATTACAAATCAAATAAAATACAGGTTATATAAGGTCTACAAATTATAAAGGTAACTAACTCCTGCCTGTGTAGTGTAGTGTCCTGCCACAGTTATGCTCGGTTCCTATAAACTCAAACTAAAGCATTTATTTCAATTAAACCATTTACAGGCACTTTTGAACTGTCAAGGAATCGGTCAGTCAGAAATATGAAGCTAGTTGCCCATTCCAAAGCGTAGTAGGTACCTATGGAGAAGAACGGGCAAGAAATTCCACAGACACTCTTTTAAATAAAAAATTGTTACGAAATATTGGTTACATCATTCATGTTGAAATTATACATGTGAGAACAATGTAGAAAGACGTGTACGTTAGAAGCGTCCGTAATAAAAAGATAAAACAAAGAACAATTCAAAAATTAAAATAAATTAAAAATAAGCCGTGGCAACTAAGAGATGACCAGTCCCAACTGACGGCGCCCGTTCACGAACATGACGCATAAACAAAAACAAATAGTTTTGCTGGGCATATAAATAGATTCGTAAGCTAATTTTACCTGTAATAGCTACTTAAAGCAGAGGTCACATTGACTGCGAAGGTATGATATAATAGGTATTAAAAAATAACGACAACAAGATTGAGGGGAATGTTTTTATTATAGAGTCGTCTAGCGCGAAGACTCGACGAGTTTCAGCCATTTGAGGTTGTGCGATTACACGTTACACGTTTACGTTTCCTCTATTGGGATTTTATTTTGTGTCCGTAGGTGTGTCCGTGGTATCACAGCGGGCCCTATCAGAATACCAGCGCTGCAGTATTTGTTTTTTCAAATATCGTAGCATTATGCTGAGATAGGAGCCTTTTATATTAACATAGTATAGTAGTACGAATTTTCAAATCAGGTAGTAAGAGTGATCCCTAAAATTATAGACCTATATCTGTGCTACCAGCATTGAGTAAAATATATTAAAAATAATGCTAGACCAGATGTTGTCACATTTTAATTCAAATGGAATTTTACATAGTCACCAGTTTGGTTTCACGAAAGGTAGGTCGACGACTGACGCAGGAGTAAAACTCATCAGTCACATTTTGGAATCCTGGGAGAAGTCCCAGGATGCAATGCATTTTCTGTGACCTCTCAAAAGCGTTTGACTGCGTTGACCACAAAACACTGATCTCTAAATTACACCACTACGGAATTCGTGGACAAGCTGCTGATCTTGTTTTTTCCTATCTATTAAACAGGCAGCAAAAAGTAAACGTTAACGAGGCGACGTCCTCGGGTCTCTAGTTAAGATGGGCGTGCCTCAAGGATAAATTCTTGGCCCTTTCCTATTTCTAGTTTATATTAATGACCTTCCTTACATGATGGCTAATATATAGGATATATTCTATTCGCTGATGATACTTCTCTTATTTTTTAAATAGATAGAAAAGATACGGATGTCTTACATGTCAACGATAGTCTGGCAATTCTTTCGAAATGGTTCGCAGCTAATAATCTTTTACTTAATGCGAACAAAACTAAATGTCTTAAGTTCTCATTACCAAATGTACCTCAAGAAGGTCTCAATTTAAAACTTGATGGCAAGAAACTAGATGCTATTACGGAGACTGTGTTTCTAGGAATTACTCTAGATTCGAAATTGCAATGGGGCGCCCACATTAGAGCTCTTTCAGGTAGATTAAGTTCAGCTGCATATGCAGTAAGAAAAATAAGGCAGTTAACTGATATAGCCACAGCCAGGTTAGTGTACTTTGCTTAATTCCACAGTATTATGTTCTATGGCGTTTTGCTGTGGGGATCGGCAGCTGACGTAGATTCAATATTAATTTTACAAAAGAGTGCATTCGCGCGATCTACAAAATGAGTCCTCGTGAGTCCCTTAGAAATAAATTCAAAGAAATTGATATACTGACTCAGCCTTCTCTTTATATCTTAAAAAGTATTTTGTATGTTCGCAAAAACCTAGGACTTTTCAAAATAAGAAGCGATTTCCATAATATACACGTAGTAAACATGAAATTGTAATACCCAAATTTAGATTAACTAAAACTAGTAAGTAATTTCCACGGAGTACTGAAAGAAGCGGAGATGCCACAAGGCAAGTAGGCCTTGCGCCTTCAATTAGGCTCTGACGTCATAGTGGGCGGGGCCGCAAACCTTAGTTGCGAGTGAATCTTCATCGCGTTTGGGTGCGTTGTATTCTAATCGTTTTTTAATAGTTAAATTGTTTTAATAATGAAGTGCGCTGTTGTTGGATGCAAAAATTATTCAGGATCAAAATTGAAACATATTGATGGCATAACATTTCATGTGTAAGTCCCTAAAATTTATATTTTCATTTTAAAACACATTTTCTCGTTTGATCGCCAGATTGTAGCTAGAGACATCTGTTGTCGAGGAGGTGCATTCTAACCTATTCTCACCGATTTCGTATTTTTATCATTATCAATGCATATTATTGTGACTAATTTGCGACTCAAATTACTTGCTTAAGTTTTATTTTGCTCTCTATAAGTTAATTCATAAATAAATACGTTCTTTGATACAAGAAATAAGAAGAATTTAAAATAAGAAAAATGCGCCATCTGTCGGTAAGTTGCCGGTCCTAACTGTAAATAAAAATGTGTGCATCATGCTAGAAAGACCCTATTTTTTACCCGACTACGGCGAAGCAAAAAGGAGGGTTATGATTTTGACCGGTATGTATGTATGTATGTTCATCTGTTACCTCACAACTTCTAAACTGCCGATCATAATTTGACAAATGAGGTATCATTGGAAGCGTTTTGATTGTCCGCTGGTTATAGAATATGTGACGTCACATTAAATGTAATATGGCGCCCTCTAGAGGACATAAAGTAACGAAATAAAAAATAAAAATAATTGAATTGTGCCATGTTGGGTATCAAATGAAAGGGCTTGATGAGCACATTACAAATATGTATATTATATCATATTGTCCAAGTATTCTATTCTATTCTATTTTTATTAAATGGCAAGCAAAGCCGATGTCGACTATTCTGCCAATGTCTAAAGTGCATTGGAAATTGTCCAAGTAAATAAATATGTTTAAATTGTTAAAAACAAGCAAAAGTGAGACTGTGCTACGTACGGCGCGGCTGTAAAATTAATACCTATTTTACCATAAATGCCGTGATGGTCCAGTGGTTAAGGCCTCGCCTCTCATGCACGAGGTTGTGGATTCAAATCCGGGCAGGTACTTTTCAATTCAAATGTACCTACTTTCTGAGTTTATCTTTTTGGATATATTTTGTTTATCTAAGCAATTATTTAAGAAAATGGCTCTGGATATTTTGTTAAGCGAATAATTTAAGTTAAAGTAAGCTAAGCTAACACAGCAATATTGTGGCAGCGACTTTTGTTTTATTTTTATTATTTTTTATCACTTGTCTTCAGCACTTCTTTTAACCTTTTGTTAAAACGTGGACAATGGTGTGGGTTGCATGTTTGTTAAATCTTAGTTTATTTCTCTGTAATTTGTAGCATGTAACTGTTTTTTGTCCCTAACAAATAAATAAATAAATCTTGGACATTACCAACATCGGTGAAGGAAAAACTTCTGTCTGAAATATTTTCTTGTTTCATACCTTTTAGTCGGGTTTTACTTTTTGAACTTACTTTTTATTTATCGAATTTGTAATCTTCATTTATTTGTTTTTTAATCCTATTTTGTTATCATTTTAGATTCCCTGTCAATACAGATATTAGAAATGCATGGATATGTATTATAAATAAACCTAACAACTGGACACCAACAAAGTATTCCAAAATCTGTTCACTTCATTTCGATGAAAATGATTTCTATAAAACAAAAAACGGATATAAGAAATTGCACCAAGGAGTGTTACCTAAATTGTTTATACCTAATCAGGTAATGATAATGATAAACATTTAAAATTAAATTATAACTGTCTTATAAGTGCATTCTGCCTCACGGAATAATAGTCGTTGATCAAGAAAACGCATTATTTACCTATAACTAGCCAATCGGGCATAATACATTATTATTCTATAGTAATATTGCAAAGCAGTCATCTTTTTTTTTCTGTTTTTTTTATTGGAATTTATCATATGACTTGGGGAGGGCGTGTCAGACTCTTACTGACTAAAACCCACCCGTGTTCTTTCGGTTGCCCTGTTGCCGAGGGACACGATGTCCCTTTCGGCCCATATTCGCAGCCCCGGCAGGCATTGGCCCTAGCGGACCCCGTCAATTCTGCTGACATCTCTTTAAGGCGCGCGTGGGACACAACGCGCCGTCGACCCAGACTTGGTCCTTATCGGACGTCGAGCTACCCATTGCTCACCGTCCGCAAGCCCGTACCTACGGTGGCTGGAAATCGGCTCGCAATTCCCGACGCCCAGGGCGTCTCCTCCTGCGGCGGTTAGGGGCGTGAGGGCGCGAAATTTGCCTCTCCCTCACGCGTTCCGCCTCCTTCGCGAGCATTACCGCTTCGCAGAAGGAGGTGACGGCCTGCCATTTCCTCTCGCTCCGTACCATGGCCTGAACCAGGGCCGGACGCGAGAGGTCACCGCCGCCGATCGCCTCCACGAGGACACGGCGTTGCTCCGCCCAAGCCGGGCAGACCTCCACCGTATGCTCCACCGTGTCCTCCGGACGATCCACACAATGGTGACACCCGGGCGTTTCCTCCCGCCTTATCCTGAACAGGAACCTCCCGAAGCAGCCGTGTCCGGTGAGGACCTGCGTCAGGCGGAAGGTGAGGGCGCCGTGGCGCCTCTAAAGCCACTCCTCAAAGAGGGGTCTTATCGCCGAAAGCAGTCATCTAAGTTAATGATTTAACTTACAGCACGAAACACAACACGTGCACGTAACATGGCAAGTTTTTGGCGTATTGGGAGTAAGTTTGCGCATGTACACATAGTGCAACAAAAAAATTCACACTTGTATTGCATGGCATTATTCTATGGTTATTGCCATAATTTATTTTATGTCTATTAAGAAAAACTAGCGAAAACGATTCTGCGAATCTACGATTCTTGCCAAGTTACGTACGGCAACTATACATAAATATCTTTACAGGAATTTGAAACACAGCATTTAGATAAGGTTCCTCTACATAATCCTGCTCCAAATACTGAAAAAGACTTGGAACCGTTTTTAAAACTAAACGATACACCAAGAAAAAAAGCATTGAAACGGGAAATGAACATACTAAAAATTGAAAATATCAGAAAAAATAAAAAAATTAAACAGCTGCAAGCAAAAAATAGACGATTAAAGAAAAAGGTTAGATTTTTTCGATATCATGTAGGTAAATGCTACTTGCTACGTCTACGCGTGGGCTTCAATACGAACCAATTATTTTACAATCTGAATTTTTTGTTTGGATTATTGCAAGTTATACAGTATAATTATAAACTAATGTGTTACAGAGCTAAAGCCTGATTTTTCAGTGGCAATCTTACTATTAATTTGGGATTTATCAGAGAAATAGCAATTTAACATAATCAATCAACCCTTAAGAAATAATATAAATACAGTATTTTTTTTATATAAAGTTTTTTAAATATGGTTTTTTCAGATAACATCAGTAGAAATCCTTTTAAATGATCTCCAGCAAAAAAATATGGTATTGTCATGTGATGCGGATCTTCTTAAAAGCATTAACATAAAAGCAAGAGAGCTTGTGCAACGACAAATACATAAAAAAACACCTGGCAAGACAGTAAAAAAAAAATACTCCGTTAATTTGCGAACTTTTGCGCTAACACTGAATTTCTATTCGCCCAAGGCATATGATTACGTGAGGCGTACTTTTGATACATGTTTACCACACCAGCGAACCATAGCAAAATGGTATCAAACGGTGAATGGTAAACCAGGATTCACAGAAGAGTCTTTTAAAGTGTTAAAACAGAAAACAGAACAATTTGAACATCCCCTTATTTGCAATTTAGTATTAGATGAAATGGCGATTAAACGACACGTAGAGTGGGATGGGTCTAAATACTATGGATATGTTGACACTGGCACGTCTTTAGATATAGACACTTTAAACAAAGCCACTCAGGCCCTTGTTTTAATGCTGGTTGGCGTAAATGATTCGTGGAAATTACCCGTAGGATTCTTTTTCATTGATAGTGTTACAGGTATATTTTTTTATTCAAATTTAATATAACTGATTACTTCATTTTAAATTGAGGAGCAATTACCATGTTATAGCTCAAGCTGACACCACAGAAGAAGAAATTTAAACATAAATGTTAATATTTCAGGTGAACAACGTGCTTCTCTAGTGCAACAATGCTTAATTAACGCTCATGATACCGGAGTAAAAGTAGTAGGACTAACTATGGATGGATGTCCCTCGAATGTAAGCATGGCAAAAATTCTCGGCTGTTCATTTGACATTGGTCATATTAAAACGTCTTTTAAGCATCCATGTTCTGACGAATTGGTTTATGTGTTTTTGGATGCATGTCACATGGTGAAATTGATACGAAATGCTTTTGAGTTTAATAAAATATTATATGATTATCAAGGCAATGCGATAGAATGGCGATATTTAGTCGAATTAAATAAGTTACAGAAAAAGGAAACTCTAAATTTGGGAAACAAACTAACGGATAGACATATCAACTTTCATCGAGAAAAGATGAAAGTTAAATTGGCAAGTCAACTTTTTAGCACAAGTGTTGCCAAAGCCTTAGAATCATGCCAAGAACGACATAATTATTTTAAAGATGCTTTTGGAACAATTTTATTTATACAACTAATTAATGACTTGTTTGACATATTAAATTCGAAAAATTTAAAACAATACGGAACCAAAAAAGCACTATTCGAACGCAATTATTCCAAAACTTTATCTTTTTTAATATTTTCAAAAAATTACATCTTGCACTTAGCAACATGTTCCCAAAAAATTGTTCAGTCAAGAAGAAAAACTGGTTTCATTGGCATCATTGTCTGCATAGACAGTGCGATAGGTTTGTATAAAAGTTTAGTACAAGAAAAAAAGGAACTTATATACTTACCTTTGTATAAGTTTAGCCAGGATCACCTCGAATTATTCTTTGGCAATATTAGAGCACATGGAAGGACTAATAATAACCCTACGGCACGACAGTTCCAGGCGGCGTACAAAAAAACTCTTATCAACACTGAGTTAAAGGATTCCTTTAGAGGAAATTGCATTCCCCTTGAGCACATTGGAATCCTATCTTGTTCTTCGCGTCTTAGCGCTGTTGATTTGATTAACAGCACAAGTGAAAGGTACAGAATATCCGACGAGAGTCCAAATACTGATGATGACAATTTTCTTCATGACGCGATGATCGAAAGTAATAGGATTTTGCACAGTGAATACTCTGACACTCATCAAATTGTCTCTTATATAGCGGGTTACATAGTACGAGTATTGCAGAAAAAAATAAAATGCGAAGAATGTGTTCTCGCCCTTCACTCTTTACAAATAAAGACAGGACATAGATTTATTTCACTAAAAAGCCGTGGACAACTTATTTTCCCGTCTGATGATGTTGTCAAAATCTGCTTACGCACAGAATTAATCATAAGAAGAATGAAAAAAGAAAGTTTAAATGTTTATAATTTTAAGCCTCGTAATATTGTTCATGCTACACTTAAGAGTCTCATAGGAGAAAATTACTTCATATCATTAAATGCACATGCACATGATCAAGATCCCATTTTCAACCATGTCACCTTGTTAACCAAAGCTATAAGCCACAACTATTGTAATACGAGACTTAATTATTACAGTAAGCTCGAAAACATTGTTTTGTCTAAAAGGCAGCATTTAAATAAAACTGTGTTGTTTAGTGGCCAATAATAAGCAATGTCCAATAAAGATTGATGATTTTATTTTTTTATTTTACTACCTACAGGGCGGCAGGGACATCGACGCGAATACTGTTACCATGGATTCAGTAGGTACATGATTCTAAAACGCCCTGCGTTGAAATTTTTCGTCAGTTTTTTTTTATTTTTATCTGCTGTTTCATAGAAAAGTGCAATACCTACGCGGTCAAAATGTATGGAACAGCAGATATTTACAAAAATAACCGACGAGAAATTTCTACGCAGGGGAGTTCAGAATCATGTACTGAATCCATGATAACAATTTTCGCGTCGATGTCCCTGCTATCCTGTATACTAAATGACTATAAAAAATGTTAACCCATGTTACCCATCTTTTGGGCTTTGCCCACAGTTGGGTATAAATAATGTGTTCCCACCATACTAACGCACTAGAATGTTCTGGAACAAAATGTCATGCTTTGTTACGCCATAGTGGCCAGTAGACGAACTAAAATGAAAAATTGTTAGTTCAGTTTCACTGTAATAATTCCTTTCACCGCTAGATGGATTTACAAAAAATGGGCAGGGTTTCCATCGTGGGGTGTGGCCATCGCCGTACCTCGTCCCCCGAACACCCGCATTCAGGCGACGCTTCATTCTTAGGTGATTTTGGCTTGTGGCATCTCCGCTTCTTTCAGTACTCCGTGGTAATTTCTTATAAACGGTATCCGCTTTTATATCAAGTTGCCAAAGTCTGTTACAGAACTAAGCGATGGGAAGTTCAAAACCCACATGAAACGTGTCCTTATCAAAAAAGCATATTATAAGATTAAAGACTACGTTGAAGGCAAGGAAGTTTGGCAATCATTCCTTCTGCACATGTGGCTTCCCTGGTACCTCAGTAACGGCATAACAATGTAAATGTCTATTAACTGCTCCCAAATTACGATGATTATTTTATTTTACATACTTCGTTGACATAATCTTTTCATTATTTAACATTATATAATTTGCATACCTTCCAATATTCTATTTTTTTTTATCAAATTAGGTTTGTTACAGCTGTAGTGGTAATCATGTCATTTGGTTTAAATAGGTCCTTATTTTTACTATTTTGTTTATCTTTTATATATTCTTTTCTTTTAGATTTACTGAATGTGAGAATGTTGTAGGCGGTAGACTTGTGGACCATTTTCTATTTTACTAAGTACCTGGTACTTGATGATTTGCCTACACTGTCCTCCCATACCTATTAACACTGTAATTTGGAAACATTGTAGAAACCATTTATTTTGAAAAGAGTAACCGTGGAGTTTCTTGCCGGCTCTTCTCCATAGGAACCGACTAATTGGAACCGTGCACCTAGCTTCTGACGTTTCATAAGTGCCCTTGTAGGTTTATGTGAAATAAAATATTTTGATTTTTTTTTAGCTGTGTAATATTTGTACGCCACTTATGGCCGATTCCTATAATTTACAGACCGTTATTGGTTAAAATTAAGACTCTTGTATCTTTACCAATAATGAAACAAAGACCTCAGTTTTGCATAGTAGACCTTAGTGTTTAGGCTCTGTGGAATACGCGACGAGAAGACTCTACGAAGCTTCCCAAACAAACAAAAAAAAAAAGCTTCCAAAAAAACTGACGTAAAGAAAAGAAAGAAATATTTTTTTTAAATTTGGGACACGCACAGGAAATACAACATTAAAACTAAGAAAATTATAAAAACAATTGCAATTTCAGAAAACATAAAAATTTAAAAAAAATTGTGTAAACAAAAAAGAAGTGTCTTTTTTGTTTACACAATTTTTTTTAAATTTTTATGTTTTCTTAGTTTTAATGTTGTATTTCCTGTGCGTGTCCCAAATTTAAAAAAAATATTTCTTTCTTTTCTTTACGTCAGTTTTTTTGGAAGCTTTTTTTTTTTGTTTGTTTGGGAAGCTTCGTAGAGTCTTCTCGTCGCGTATTCCACAGAGCCTAAACACTAAGGTCTACTATGCAAAACTGAGGTCTTTGTTTCATTATTGGTAAAGATACAAGAGTCTTAATTTTAACCAATAACGGTCTGTAAATTATAGGAATCGGCCATAAGTGGCGTACAAATATTACACAGCGACATACTAACATAAATAACAGAAAAAATAAATAGGAGGCATGTCAAAAATATCAATCATCAAGTACATTACATACTCAAATTCAATACACTGCGTGCACCTTTGAATCAAATAAATATTACTGAGCCCTTTTTAATTAATTGGCGGAACTTCCCAGAACTGATTGTCTGTGAAGTTTAGATAATTACTTAAGACCAGGCACTCCAAAGACAATTTCCTCGCAAACTCCGCACCCATGCACCCCCCACTCCACTATGTGCTAAACCCTAACACTTCAGTAATAAAGTTGAATATCGTGTGCGCTCTTTGGTCGTGTTCGAGCACGGAACTAAACGTCGTAAGTCTCAATTCTCATTTCGTTTAAACTAAAGTAATAATTAATCTAGAGAAAAAACATCTTATATTTGGATAATAAACGATGTTTTCTTACTTTCAATAATTATTTTAGACATAAAAGCTTTTTTTTTTGTTTCAAATAATCTTTAAAAAGACATGATTTTCGAATAAAAAATTAATCGAGCGAAAATAGTCCAATTACGTAACTGTCTTATATATGGAAAGAAAAAGATGCAATAAATCATTATACTAAAGTTCCATTTTGATTGTATTTTCAGAATATTAATGCAAATTAACATACAATTTAGGGAGCCTCCTCTTAAGTAAGGCCCTGTTTAGTAAATTATTATTGTGAATTTCTGAAACATACCTTAAGCGCCTGCATCCTATGCAAAGTAAAAGGAAGGGGCGAGTTATGCAACTCATGAGCACGACGCTCGGCCCAGTGCAGGGCCGCACTCGGCTCTCCTTCGGCTAACGCCGCCGCGCAACGTTGCAGCAACGCGAACGTACATGTACGTTCTACGCCCGTTATCTTCGCTTCTGATACGAATGCGTCCCCGACATCTTCAAGGCCCTGTGGAATATCAGTGATATTGTAGCATAATATTGTTGGGCTGCAAGATATGGTGGCGAACAAAAACGTAGCGCCGACCCCAAAATGATAATGATATAAGAGATAGCTGTTCGTCTCAACCGTATAAACAACATATTATGGCTAAAACTGATCCTTGTAAACGAAAGCGGACCAAGTTACTTTACGCATTGTGCTCTAGCTTGAACAAAAAGTTTCCAGCATAAAACTTGTCTTGGGAGCAATGAGTCATCCTTCCCAGGCCTACTTCTGCAAACCTCACCACAACAACTGGTTTTGAGCTTACTACATCGAGTAAATTACCAGGATTATTAATTTTACTTAATTGATAAACTGTCAATCTATTTTCTGTTTCTTTGCCTGGTGTCCTTAGATCATGGTATTGTTGATAAATCCGCCATACAATATCAAATACTCAACATGGTAACACATAATCATATAATTAATTATAAACACTAGGTTAGGCAACATAAACAAATAAGGAAAACAGGTGTTAGAGCCTGTTTGCAGACATTCATTATTTATTAATTCAGTATTACATCGTTTATTCAAAAAATTGGCAACGTCACAAATAGCTGTCAAATATTTACCTGTTTTGATTATTTTGGCAATATTACTGTATGGAAATCTCTATGAAATATTTCAAATTCAGTGTTATAGTTCCAATTAATTATTAATATTGTAGAATATTAATAATTAATTGGAAATATAAACACTGAATTTGATGTTGCAACCGCAGCGCGCGCGCCGCGCATTTATTGTTTTAGCTGTAAAAAAAGGCATTTGCAAAGTTTCCAAATAGTTTTTTACATCTAAAACTAAATATTCGGAATTAGGTAAGTATTGCATTTCATAATCAATATTTTAGCTCACTAGTTAAGTAGTCATATTTCGTATTTCCATACAGTAATATTGCCAAATTAATCAACACAACGAATTATTTGACATCTATTTGCGACGTTGCCTACTTTCAGAATGCACGCTCTAAGTTGGTGCCAACATAAACTTATTAGAGTTTTGCCGTGCACCAAACGAAAAAACGAACAAATTAATTAATTGTTATGTCTCTCATGAACAGGAATACTATTGTATTTATTTCTAATATGGTATAAATTATAGTACCTAAGTCTATTTACGTAAAATTTTCTTTAATTCTTGTATCAACTTTTTAGAATATTATGTTCAAATCAATGAATGTAAAAATGATATGTCATTTCTAGAATTCTATTCAAACTTAACTTACAAATGAATACTTTCACTGTTTTTTGGTCAGTAAATCTGATAACTACATTCTGAAAAATAATAAAAAAAAAAACAATAAATTCTCAATAAGTTGGTAAGCTCTGCTCAATACCTAGAAAATGGGACTCAGTTACTAATTTCATACCTGTCGATATAAATGTTGAGCTATGGCCTGCTCCATGATAGGCCTGTTGACGTCATTACAGAAGGATTCAGCTTTAGGCGCTACAGATGCGTAATCAGCAATAAAGTGCCTGTCAATAGACTTGCCTACTCGGGACACTGTTGCATGAAGTTCCCTATGTTCTGTGGAATTCAAAAGACTTGCTTATTTTTTAAAGTGAAAACTTCTTTAGGCACGTTGGGCATTTTTGAGATGGGACTAAACCATTGATTTCGCGCCACTGTTACGACACCAGCTTTTGTCCATTAAAAAGACATCAACACGTTGATTACCGCGGTGCCGATTTTTTTTTTCAAGTTTTCACTTCTGTCGGCACTCCCGAAATACCACTATTTTTTTTTCAGTCAATTGCTGGTCATCCTAAATACAATATATACGAAAATATATTTTGTAACAAAATGAGGTTGTTAACCAATATATCCTTGTTCATGTTTAAAAAAAATAAATGTAGTCTTCCTGAATTCTTCTGTTTCATTATAATATTTCAATAGTAGATTACAACAATAATTTAACTATCTCTTGAAGACCAACCTAAATGGTCTGATAAATAGAGTAAATGTTATTCTTTGTCAGTTTAACTTTCAGATGGAAGAAATACAGTGAAAGTGTTTGAATGTTTAGTTTCTTTTACTTGTACATCAAATAAATTAATATTTACCTGTAGACATTTGAAATACAGTCTGTTTGACTGATGTTGCTAAGTCACTCACCACCATAGCCTGTGCTGGTGATAATGGACTATTCTCAGCCTCTGAAAAATAAAAGTCATATTTTTTTTTTAAGTTTTCCACAAGCAAAGGCACTACTACTCTATGACCCAAAGGAGAAAATCCACCATTTTTTAAATCTTTTATTAGCTTGTGTTGCAATGTTATCAAAAATATAAGTTACTCACAGGCCTGTTTTATAAACATACATGTTATGAATGGCATGTTTACTGCTCAGCTTAGATAAGAACTGGAGAAAGAACATAGAGTTTTAGCTACTAAACTGAGGAATGTTGTTTTATTATTTTTATCACTAAAGATAGACACTTGTCTTACAGAGGGTGAAAGGTAAACTCAGTTAACCCATTAGTGGCCAAATCAAAACAAATGAGCGTATTATCAAAATTATTTTATTAATTGAAAATTTGTAACAACAAGAGTGAATAAATAGAATGAAAAAGAAAAAATTTTTTTTTTTCAAAATTTTACAGGGGTGTACCCAAATTGGCACAATGGCCTCCTATGGGTGAAAATAAGCGAAACACGATTTTTCAATACACAGGGTTTTCTTGCACTTCTTGCAACACCAACGGTCTCTGATATGGCACACAGCAAATCGCACTTGTTTTGGAAGCTTTTCAGGGAGGTCATCAACCCCATCCAACTGTAAAATTTCAATATTGGATGGTGAAGGGCGAACAGAACATCTTTGGGGTGACAGTTTGAGGTAGCGTCTGGCGAAACTTCGGTGGAATCGTAATTGGTCCATTAGTTCTTTAGCGATTACGTGCAATCGCCATGCATATGACATGGCCATATCAACCATGTTAGTAAATAATACCCACCAGAATTTTATGCCCAATATGTTTCTGGACATAGATTTTGACATCACTGCAACGCCAATATTCTTATCTAAAGACCAATACATATTATATTCACGAGGTAGTTTGTGATAGCCCGACTGTATAAGTATCCCCAAAAAAGTTTTCAGCTCCGTAGCAGTGACAATGAATTTGTTTCGATTATTTTGAGTGGCGTACAAGTTGCTAAACTCTGCAATCATTGTAAAAACTTCTTCGTCAAAAAGCTTCTCAAATATTGAAACGGGTGTCAAATCTTTTAGTTTCTGCTTGACGTGATTTTCGAGAACTAACATCTCGTCAGTTTCTTCGAAGGTTGTCTTGTAATTTGCTGAACACTCGCTAAAGCGGGAGACTGTTGGTACGCAGATACAGTGGGCTACTCTGGTTGGGCCGATCTCAAGAAAGGTTGTGACCTATTAGCAGCCAAAAGTTCATCAGTACTGCTATCCTCGGATTCCGAAAGAGTACCCTCTTAGTGAACAAATACCTCGATGTTACCTGAGACATCGTTTAGAAGGGTGTTACTAAGTGACACGTCATCATCACCTTCTTCTTCGTCAGTCGTGACACTTGGCTCTGGTGGAATGATGGCTAAATCATACTCCAGTCGTCGTAACAATTCTCTGCTATTGTGTTGATAGCATAGTCTAAGCCCCTGAAGTCATTAGTGCCACTAAAATATTGCTTGCTGTTCATATTGATTGTGTAAATAAAATGGTTATTTTTAGTACACTTGTAGCCGTTGTACCCAAATTGGCACACCAATATTTATGTCCCTATATTTTTATACACATGTAAAATAACTGCAATAAAATGATGTTGAATGTTAGGTTAGGTACTTATTTTATGAAAATACAAACAATATTTACGATATTTATCACCTGTAATAAATAATAATAACAAACGTACGCATACCTGTAGTGTCCTCCGGATAACGAAATTCAGTGAATCCAAAAATAAAGATTTTTGAATAAATTAGTATAATCCGATGTTATTATCTAATGAACACACCCTCAACTCCACAATAAAGTAACACAATATTAACTATTGTCAAAACTTTTTTTATTTACCCTCATTTATTAACTGTTCCCAAATTGGTACAGTGGTCAAGAATGGGTTAAATATTTTAAGAAACACTGCCTAAAACATATAACAATATAACTACATTCTCATCACTACAGTTTTCCACATTTTAATAGGGTAAAGTTAAGAAATTGGCAAATAAATGAACTTCGATATGGCAACTCACAGGTCAACCTAAGAGGTTGTCTGGTGATTAACAGGAGTTTTCTGTGGGTGCATCAATAAATTTACCAGGGTATAAAATGTATAATAAACTAAGCGACTACAGGCTAAGGGCCCCTGGGGTCCGGATCTTGGCTTAGGGCGTCACTACGGGAGTACAGCAAGGGACATGCTGGATCGGATTTTGATTATTTAGGGACAAATTTAAAGCAACAGCTCAGCAGTGCGAACTTGCTCGACCAAGGGTTGGGACGGGCATGGACAGGGTCATCACGGCGGGCCTTGGCGGCCATGACAGAGGTTGAATCTTAATAAGGTTAGTCTTGCAATGTGCGACCTCTTATAAAAAAAGAAAATGAAAGATGTTACTTTTGTTTTTTTTTCTGTCAAGTGGTATAAGTTTTACATCAACAGGTTATGGGCCATTCTATATTTCACCTATATATTTGTTAAAAACCAAGCATGGAGTTAAGTAAAATACAAATATGTAAGCTTGATGGAAATAACTGGATACAATGGAAGTACCGCATGTCTATTCTATTACGGGGCATGGACGGACTTTTGGAAATTGTTCAGGGAAAATCCCAAAAACCGAAAAAGCCTGTAGCTGAGGGCGGTGATGCTGACGCTGCGTCCGCAGTGGCTTTGATGGAGTATAACAAAAAGTTATCGGTGTACAACAGGCTGGATAGTACGGCATTGTTACTTATAACAAACAATATTTCTGATGAAACATTAGACAAGGTTATAAGATTCTCAACGTCCAGAGAAGTATGGGATGAACTGCATAGATTATATGAAGGCGTGAGTGAAGATCGTTTATATGATTTATGTTTGCAGTTCTTCAGTTACAAAAAAGATACTATTGATGATATTGCAACGCATATCTCGAAGCTGAAAAATATCTGGTACAGGTTAAGGCAAGAATTAATGAAAGAAGAAGACTGTAAGGAACTTCCAGATATTTTATTAATTTGCAAAATCTTGGACACATTACCAGAAAGTTATTTTTCGTTTAAATCGAGCTGGTTGCTGATGTCTAAAAAGGATCGAACCATTGAGAATATTACAAGTCAGTTGTGTACATATGAAAAGGCACTTTGTAACAACGGTAAAGACGGTGAGTCTAGTTGTGATGCACTTGCGGTGAAAACATGGAAGAAGTGTGTTAAAAAGGGTGATGACGTAGCTCCAGGGATAAGTAAGAAGAAAATAAGATGCTTCAACTGTAAAGAAGTTGGTCACCTTAAGAAAGACTGCCCTAAGAGGAGTGCACCTCGTCAAGTTGTGGATGACAAGAAAGGAGTTAACATGGTATTACTGTCTGTGAATTCAGCTGAATCTGACACTGATTGTGACAAATGGTATGTGGATAACGGTGCTACAAATCATGTTACGATGCGGTTAGATTTGTATCAAGATTTTAAATATTTTGAAGTTGATCACACTGTAATAACAGCTGATGGAAATGTGATTAAGGCCGTTGGGCAAGGATCAATAAGCATTGAAGCTGAAGTTAACAAGAAGGTTGTCAAGTCAACATTGAGAGATGTTTGGTACGTTCCCCAGATAAGCAGAAATCTGTTTTCGGTGCTGTCGACACAAGATAAAAATCCAAGGAGCTTGTTTGAGTCACGCGTCACTTCCTGTTCAATGAAGATTGATGGAAAAATTACAATTACAGGAAAAAGAGAAAGGTACGGAGGTCTGTACAGGCTTAACTGTAGGATTGTACCACCATCTAAAGTAATTGTCAATTTGGTACAGAAAGTTGATATGTTGCAACTCTACCATGAACGGATGGCTCATCAGAATAAAAGGCATGTGAGAAGTCTAATCGAGAGGGAACTCGGTATTAAAACCAAGGAAACTGGAGAATTATGCGAAGGCTGTATATTTGGAAAGTCCCATAGACAGAAATTTGGTGTACGGGAAAAAGCTACTCAGCCTGGAGAACGCATACACACTGATGTATGTGGTCCATTCCCTCTGTCCATATCCAAGTATCGCTACTTTGTACTGTTCAAAGATGAATTCACGCGTTACAGATTTGTGTACTTTCTTCGAGAGAAGTCAGAGGTACATGAAAAGCTGAAAGAGATGTTGGCATCTGCCAAGGTGTCTGGACATACTGTTAGAGAAGTGTTGAGTGACAATGGCGGAGAGTTTAACAATCAGAAGGTACGAAAAGTATTGACGGATAAAGGCATAAAGCAACGATTGGTTATGCCATACACGCCGGAACAGAATGGGTGTAGCGAAAGGGACAATCGCACGATTGTTGAGGCAGCAAGATCTATGATGCACGCTCATGAGGAACTACCTCAGTTTTTGTGGGCCGAGTTGGTGAATACTGCCGTTTATATTTTGAACAGGACAGGTCCAACTGCAGTAAAAAACAAGTCTCCGTTTGAACTTTGGGTTGGTAAGAAACCACAAATAAAGCACTTAAGGATTATCGGATCGCTTTGTTATGCGCATATACCTAAGGTAACCAGGAAGAAACTGCGCAAGAAAGCAGTGAAATGTATCTTAGTTGGATATGATAATGATGATGGATACAGGCTCTGGAACCAACAAAATAATTCGCTGGTGAGGTCAAGGGATGTCTCCTTCGATGAAAAGCCCTTGGGTGCAGAGGCTCCAGTGAAAGCTTCTACAGAAGCTGAATTGGAAATACCTCTGGAATTGCCACAGTTGCATAGTAATGAGAATGATATATTGAATCCAGTGAGTCAACCACAAGTTACACAGAATGCAGCAAATTCAGGCAATGATAGAACTCTCAACAATAATGAAAATGTCAAAGAAGGTGTTGGTACTGAAATTGGGGACACTGAGTTCATTGGTAGAGAAGACGTTCTAGTTGAAGATTTGGATGATTTTGATGACGCTAGGAGTTGTGCTTCTGAACAGAGTTTTGAGTTAGGGGGAGAGATAAGGGAAGTAGATGAAGATGAGACGGAAATTCATACCAGAGATGTAATGCCTGAACAGGAAATCATGGAACATGGTGGAAGAATTCTCAGAGATAGATCATTACTTCGTCCACCTAATAAACTCAAAGACTATGTTTTAAACATGGCTAGCTGTCACCAAGAACCTAGTTGTTATAGAGAAGCTACTAAAAGCTCTAATTGGAATCTTTGGAAAAAGGCAATGGACTGTGAGATGAATTCTTTGAAGGAGAATAAGACTTGGGTCCTCGCGCCTCTTCCTAATTACAGGAAGGTTATACCATGCAAATGGGTATACAAAGTAAAACTGAATGCTGATTTTCAGTTGTGATCCTGCTTACATTTAGCTCTCCACTTGTTACCATCTCCCTGACAAAAAAGTGTCTAATCCGGATATGTTTAGTACGTTTGTGGTACTCCGGATTTTCAGCTAGCTTGATCGCAGCTTCATTATCTACTCTCAGGATTGGCACACCCTTCAGTTTTGTCATATCTCCAATGACTCTGGACAGCCAAATTGATTCCCGAGCGCCTTCACTGGCAGCTACGACCTCTGCTTCGGTGGTAGATATAGCCACGCTTGTCTGACGTTGGCTTATCCATGACACGGCACCTCCAGCATACATGCACAATACACCAGTGGTTGAACGTCCTGTGTTCAAGTCACCGCCATGATCGGCATCACTGTAGCTCTCAAGAATACCTGTCTTGAAATCTCTTTTGTAGAGTATCCCCTTTTCTGGAGCATTCTGCAAATACCGTAGTATTCTCTTTAGTTTGACACAATCCTGTTCTGTAGGATTTTCGAGGGTCCTAGAAACGACGCTCACTGCATATGCAATATCTGGTCTAGTTCCTATCATTAAATATGTCAATGCACCAACCACTTGTCTGTAGTTGCTCAAAAAATTGCTCACATCGCATGAGTCTTGACCCTGACATTGATCCTCTTTTACAATTGGTGTCATTACCGGTCTGCAGTTTTCCATGCCAAATCTTTTGAGCACTTTCTTTGCGTAAGATCCCTGAGATATTTTGATGCCATCATCAGTCTTCTCTATTTCAATTCCAAGGAAATATGACGCTGCCTTCGTTGTTATTTTAAACTTAGTTTTAATTTGTCCTATGAACTCGTTTATAAGGTCCTGGCTCGTTGCAGCCACCAAACCATCATCAACATACAAGGCAACTATAAGTTTACCTCCAGACGGCGTCTTCCTTATGAATAAACAAGGATCTGAGTCACTAACTTCGAATTCAATCTGTTTGAAGTAGTCCAAAATCCGCTTATTCCAACATCTTGGAGCCTGTTTTAAACCATACAAGCTTTTCTTCAACAAACAGATGCGACCCGAACCATCATCATAGCCTTCGGGCTGTTTCATGAAAATTTCTTCGTTAAGTGACCCGTACAGAAAGGCTGTTGATACATCAAATTGTATCATGAACATGTTCTCATTGGCTGCCACAGCCAATACACTCCTGACTGTTGCCATTTTAGCCACAGGACTGAAAGTTTGGTCATAATCAACCCCTTTCTTCTGACTAAACCCCTTTACAACAAGTCTAGCCTTATATTTATCTACTGAACCATCAGCATTCAGTTTTACTTTGTATACCCATTTGCATGGTATAACCTTCCTGTAATTAGGAAGAGGCGCGAGGACCCAAGTCTTATTCTCCTTCAAAGAATTCATCTCACAGTCCATTGCCTTTTTCCAAAGATTCCAATTAGAGCTTTTAGTAGCTTCTCTATAACAACTAGGTTCTTGGTGACAGCTAGCCATGTTTAAAACATAGTCTTTGAGTTTATTAGGTGGACGAAGTAATGATCTATCTCTGAGAATTCTTCCACCATGTTCCATGATTTCCTGTTCAGGCATTACATCTCTGGTATGAATTTCCGTCTCATCTTCATCTACTTCCCTTATCTCCCGATCAAGCTAGCTGAAAATCCGGAGTACCACAAACGTACTAAACATATCCGGATTAGACACTTTTTTGTCAGGGAGATGGTAACAAGTGGAGAGCTAAATGTAAGCAGGATCACAACTGAAAATCAGCTTGCAGATACGTTTACAAAAGCGCTAGCCAGACCAAGGCTGCTGAAGCTTTTGAAATTAATAGGTCTTCATTGAGAGAAGATAATAAGGTTAGTCTTGCAATGTGCGACCTCTTATAAAAAAAAGAAAATGAAAGATGTTACTTTTGTTTTTTTTTCTGTCAAGTGGTATAAGTTTTACATCAACAAATCTGGGCCACAATCAGGGGATTGAGGTGCTTTATAGCAGAGTTGAAGCAACGCTTTGAAAGGCCTTTCATGAAATGCTGAATGGTGGGCATTTTGAAATCTAAGTGAAGATCCAAATTGAGAACATAGAAGGGGGCTCGCCTCCAGTAACCTTTCTAAGGAAACGGTTATAGAGGGTCTGCATACAATGGAGATGGGGTGGCTTAGCGTGCGAAAACGACGCACGCGTAAGTCATGATGGGACGGATGACCGCGGTGTAGACGCGCTATTTGCACTCGAGTGACAATTTGCTGCATGTGGTCAATATAAAGTGGAGCCTAGCGAGAGCGAAAGAGGCGCGCAAACGAGCCGTCTGTATATGCTCACTAAAGGTAAGGTGATGGTCAAGGATCACTCCTAGGTATTTAGCTCGCTTCTCCTAAGGGATCGGCTTGCCATACATAGTGATCGGGCTGGAAATGAAATTCGTCTTGTCATAGTCTTAATATTATACGTGACGCCTAGTGAACAAAGAGGGCACGAAGAGGGGGAATAACAAATCACTTACGTTTTGCAATTTCTTTTCTCAGTTCTTCAACTTGATCTATTATATCTTGCAGAACTCTATTTGTGTGATCATTTAGAGAGTTAAATTTTGTCAAAGCTTTGTCCAAATCCTGTTCAACTCCAATACACGAATCCATGGCTAAGCGATCACGATATTCTAATTTAACAATAAATAAACAACGTTTTAACTTTTATCAATGAAACCGAACTATAACAGATCAAAGACGCTTTTTATTAGAGGTAAATGAGGTACATAATTAGACGAAATTTATGAAAACAGACATTTTGCTTTCCGCTGAATTTTAATTACAGATACAAAAATTAAATGTCATCACATTATCTTAGCATATCAATAAAATAAAATTATTGCTGATGGTCTAGTAGAGTTGTTAACTAATAATCGACTAAAAGAACTATTATGCTCAGCGGAAGTTGCCGGTTTATGGAAAACCAAAAACACTATTTTTGTCTGTTTTCTAACCTTCTTTTTGTCTATGGTCATTGCACAATAAAATTATTCGATTTCGACCTGGCGTTTTAGGTTAGAATTTTTTGTCGGAAAAGTATTGAATTTTAATAGTTATTATACTTGTTGCAACGTAATAAACATGGCTCAAAGTAAGCTTAATGATATGGCGGGAAAATTCGCCAAGGGTGGACCTCCTGGCCTCAACATCGGTCTGAAAGTGGTGGCTGGTTTAGGTGCGGCAGCTTATGGCGTCTCGCAAGCCTTGTTTACCGTCGAAGGTGGTCACCGTGCCATCATGTTCAACAGAATAGGAGGTATACAGAACCACGTCATGAGTGAAGGTTTGCACTTCCGTATACCTTGGTTCCAGTACCCCATCATTTACGACATCAGGTCAAGACCTCGCAAGATTTCTTCACCTACCGGATCTAAGGATTTACAAATGGTTAACATTTCTTTGAGAGTACTCTCCCGCCCCGACGCGATGTCACTCCCTACGATGTACAGACAGCTTGGCACTGATTATGATGAAAAAGTTTTGCCATCAATTTGCAACGAAGTACTGAAATCCGTAGTCGCAAAATTCAATGCATCTCAATTGATTACTCAGCGTCAACAGGTCTCACTTTTGATCAGAAGAGAACTGGTGGAACGTGCAGCTGATTTCAATATTATTTTGGATGATGTCTCTTTGACTGAATTAAGTTTTGGTAAGGAATACACTGCTGCTGTTGAGGCTAAGCAGGTGGCCCAACAGGAAGCTCAGCGTGCTGCTTTCGTTGTTGAAAGAGCCAAGCAGGAGCGCCAGCAGAAAATTGTACAGGCTGAGGGTGAAGCAGAAGCCGCTGAAATGTTGGGAAAAGCAATGGGAATGAACCCTGGTTACTTGAAGCTGCGTAAGATCCGTGCTGCTCAAAGCATTTCTAGGATGATTGCTCAATCTCAAAACCGTGTATTCCTTCCTGGTAATAGCTTGATGATCAACCTCCAGGACCCCACCTTTGATGACTTGTCTGAGAAGCTTACGAAGAAGAAGTAACATGAGGCTGAGAGTGTGTACGCTGAAAGCCTGGAGCCTGCTACCACTCTTACAGATGTTAATGCTACTGTACTTATAGGTGGCGTTGCTTCAGTTGTCATTTAGTGCATTTGTCTATGTAGGTACCACGAGCATTACAAATAATATTGTGTATAAAGTCAGCCAGTTCAAAATGTTAAATTGCATTTTACGTTATTTAGTTGTAGGTTTATAGCGTGTATGGGAATCTAATGATTGAAATAAAACACTACAAAATTTAATGTTCTTGTTATTTTATAACACTTACAATTACTTTTCTTATTGTTCACTTTCTAGCCCACGTTCGCACGGACGTAATAAAATCGCGGCGGGATTTTATCGAACACTGGATTTTCCACTCGGTGTTGAGCCGAGTGTTGAGAATCCAACGCGCTGGGCCGCACTCTCGTCCCAGCGCGTTGAAAAAACATACTGTTGGATTTCCAACTCTCGGCACTAAGCAGAGCGTTGAAAATCTAGTCCACGAAAAAAAAATCGCCGTGATTTTATTACGTCCGTGCGAACGTGGGCTAATTATAACATAATGCTGAATTGAGTAGCAGTGGAGTTCTTGATAAAAAAATTAATGTAAGTGTTTATAATGTAGATTGATTCAATCTATACACTTTATTACAAATTGCATATTATTTTGATTGATACCTAGCCATTACCTAGCTGAACAAATAAAAAGTTGTAGTGAATTTAAAAAGTACAGTCTTGTGGAATTTTCCAGTTTTTGAAGAGAAATTATAATGTTACATACTCAATGATTATAATAGGTGGTCCCATTGGTAGTTATTGGAACAGTGCCAGGCAGAAATATACATAACTAGCTGCGCCCCATGGTTTCACCTGCATAAGTCTTGACGTCTTGTTGGTGGGAATATCAGGCTAAAAAGTATCTTGTCATGTGCCAAATTTCATCCAAATCTGTTCAGCCATTTTAATGTGAAAGCGCAACAAACAAACTCACTTTCGCATTTATAATATTAGTTAGGATTTGTCCATTCTGAAATAAATGCTCTGCACTGACCATTAGGTACCATCACGGAAGCTCATAACTAACCACTTTGAAAACAAAATCCCGTACACACAATGACCACATCAGTTAGCGCCCCGGTTATATAGCGGCCGAGTGCTGCAAACAAGAATAGTCCTTACGGTGGTTAGGTATGGCTTTCCGCAATGGTATATATAATGTAGACAAGGGCTGAAGTTGATATCAGGACAATTTCTCTATTTGTGATGGTAGCACAGAACAAATTATGATGGTATTATTACTTAAACTGATGAATCTACTGTGATGTGTTGTCTGTTGCTGTTATAAGATATCACCAACAACAAAATCATAAAGTACTTATGAAGTGCATATAATATTTTAAATAAAAAAATTCAGACATAATTATTATGGCAAGTTATCCTTGTAAACAATATTGACACTTCAAAGGAAATGAAGAATCTCGGTCAATCAAATAGTCTTATGAATGGGTGTCACACACAGCCCAGTTTGAGAATTTACACAAATTTGTACCAGCCACAATAAGCAAACTTGATCGATGTATGTGCATATAAGAATGTTGTCAAAACATAGGCTGGCACAGGATCGAGGGGATTGGCAAAAGAAACCATAGCCCTGCTTCACAGTCTTAACAGGGTTGTGAATAATGATAATGTCGATACACATGCTAAAACATTACAGAGAAATAAAACAATGGTTAACCTTCTCTAATAATTTATTAAGTGAATTTTAACAAAAGACAATATTCAACAACACATTACTTTTTGAGAGCGGATGGTTGTGGGCATCTAAAGCTCGCCATCTCAATTTCAGCTTCAAAGAAACTCATTTCATTGTATTGAAAGTATTCAGGCACTTTGTAGGCTCCGGTCTTTTTAGGGTCAACGCCAGGACCCACAGCTTGGGCCGCTGGTTGGATTACATTGCTGCTCAGTCCAGGAACGTCGGGGATTGTCTGGCTGGCCTGCGCAGGTGGTGGGGGCGTACTCTGAAAACCCCCGGCACCTTCGCTGTAAAATCTAGATAAAGCTCTAAACGTATTTCTCCTTAGAGCATTCATTATTATTAGATAATACACAGCCTGACAGTAATATTTTTTTTGCAATAATGACTGACTGACAGTTGACAGTGACAGAGAATGCATAGATAATACACATATAGAGGCGTAGGCCTGCAGAAAAATATCGATATTTTGAGGCGATATTACTATTTCGATGTATCAAAATAAAATATCAAGTATCGAGATTGTAACAAATACAATATATTTCCAATAGCAACACCGTTGTCGCTACAGAATAAGCCCACATATACACGAATGTAATAAAATCGCAGTTAAATAAAAACGCCTAGCGCGATTTTTTCCCGCCTTCAACAAAGTATACGAACGAGCGTTAAAAAATCACTTGAAACGTGCTTGGAACTGACTCTTCGTGCAGTGCGGAAGTATGATGGGTTCCGCGAAATGATTAGCGGTAGCTAATTGTGAGGCCAGGATACCACAAAGAAAATTTTGGATGCATCCCTTGAATATAGCCAGATCTCGATTTTTTTTAAGTGGGGCAAAAACTGCCGTCTTGCGTCCTTTATCCCCATAAAGGACTGACGGGGGGCGCTAGACGGCTAAAGTAGACGGCGAAATTGAAATTTTCTGGAAATTAAAATGTTGGCAGCAACATATCATATTTTATCGATCGATAATGGCCCAATCCAACAGGGGCGCTAAAACTGTTGTAAAAAAGAAAGAAATAGAAAGACTATGCGCGTCTCATTTATTGCAAAGTTGTTGTGCGCTGGGTGGTGCACTTGTCTGCTACGCTTGAATTTGGCGCCCCCTAAAGGTGGCGCCCGGGCACAAGCCCCGGATTGCCCTCCCCCCTAGATCCGGGTCTGTAATGAACTATACCGGTGGCAAGGACATCATAGATAAAATAATAATTTTACTATTTTAATTTGAAATAGTCATATCAAATTAAAATAGTAAAATGACAGTGTATCTTTAAAGTTTAGATACTCATTCACAGAATAGAAAGATTTTTTTTTGAGCCATTTGATAAACGCTGTTTTAAAACTCTAAATGATTTTGGTAATTTATAATATGTATATCCTTTGGAAAGCAACTTCTGTGATATAAGTGGATTTTCATTGGAGGAATAATTAGCCTTTCAGGATATCTTGTGTTAAACGTAACAGTGTCTCCAAGACGTTGAAAACAACATGAGAATAACATGTTTTTTTATACTGTATTTTCTATATTTCAACGTTTAATGTTTACTTACTTTCTTCTTTTTTTTTTAGGATAAATAAACTCCACCCTAATACCTACTTATGCCCAGAACTGATTGATTTTTCAAATATTTTATTACGGCCTTGAACATGCGGCACGTCCACACTCTGGAGCCGGCGCGCCGCGCCGGGCTGACCAACACTCACGATTTTTTCGCCTCCGTGGGAACAGAAGTACAGAACTTCGTTTGTCGCATTCATTCAAAGCTCAACACCGAGCGTTGAAAATCGAACACCGCGCGATAAATAATCGCGGCGGGAAAAAACTGCTGCCGTGCGAACAGAAATTGTACGGAAATCCTATACGACGCGAGATCAGCATAAACTGGAATTGCATAGCTTGATGTGTAGCCGTGTGTACCACTTTCTATTTGTTCCATTCCAAGCGCGGCACGCGATTTTATCCCGCGCGATTTTATTACGTCCATGCGAACGTGGGCTAAAATCATTCATTCGGATTCAGAGCCGTTAAAAGTAAACTTTTTAGGGTTTCGTAGTCAATAAGGAGCCCTTTGCCCGTCTGTCTGTCGGTCCGCGGCTTTGCTAAGAGACTATTAGTACTAGAAAGCTGTAATTTGGCATGGGTATACATATTAATCACGCCGGCAAAGTAGTAAAATAAAACTATGTTTTTTTTTTTGCAACAATTACAAATAAACACTAAAACCTTCCGCAAGAATTACTCCGTCCATTGGTGAAAACCGTTTGAAAATCCGTTCGGTAGTTTTTGAGTTTATCGCGTTCAGACAGACAGACAGACAGACGCGGCGGGGGACTTTGTTTTATAAAAGGTTACATCTTCTTTACAAATAAATAAGTTTGAAGTGTCTGTTTGTAATGTTTAAATTAAAGCTTTTTACTAAATGCTTATGAAAGTAAATACCTTCGGTACAGACGCCAGCACATCAGGCTACTACAATCTGTCAAATTTATTTAATACATTTTCAACTTTATCGCTGAAACATAAGGTTCAAAGTTGATTGGGAAAATTTGACAGTTTCGAATAGCTTGATGTGCTGGCGTCTGTACATACAACAAAAACACATTTTTTTATGTTTTTGTCTGTCTGTCTGTTTGTTCCGGCTAATATCCGAAACGGCTGGTCCGATTTTGACGGGACTTTCACTGGCATCTAATAGATAGAATTCCACGCGGACGACGTTGCGGGTAACAGCTGGTAAATAAATAAAATACAAACAAACTGTTTATGAAATTTGTGAATGTCTAGTGTTGTGTGGAACTTTTTCAACAGTTTATACAAAGAAAACGTTTCATGTAGTCTTTGTAGAAAAAACAACAACTTTTTTAGATTTCACCGATATATGGTTTTCTTTTTCGATAAATCGATATTCAAATTGATATTTTTTTTAAATAATATCGATTGGTACGTTTTAAATCGATACTTTTTGGCATTTCTCCCAACCCTATTATCCAGTGACCACTGACAAGTGGCAATATTTAAATGAATGTAGAGCTTGAGAATTGGACCGTGCCATTAGCTTTAAGTCTGTAAGCCATAAAAAAATACGCTAAGTTTCATATTTTCATTAGGTATTCTTTCATTACGGGCCCCTCATTAATAAGAATTTGAGGTTTTGGATAATATTGTACGATTTTTTGTTTACCCACCTGGGAGCCCCGTATATTGATACGGCTGATACCCACTATATAAAAAACTACTCTGTGGCTGATACGGCGGTAGCTACGCAGTGCCGCAGTGCTTCTATACACAGCGCTCACATAAACCAGTGAATTTAGTCGCTGGCGATTTCAAAATCTCACGTCCACACACCCCACCACACACAGATTTTGACGTCGCTCTCGCTAGCAGCAGATCGGCTGTCACTACTGTGATGATGATGATGATGATGATGATGATTTATGATGCAACGTTATGGTTGCCATACACAACAACTACGTGAGTACCTAGCGTTAGAATTGACTCTATTAATAAATTCATTTTTTTTTTTGTTCTGTTTGTGTGTGTTGTTTTGACCTCTGAGGTCATGACTATTTAACCGGTCAATCCTGTGGTTGCCTTAAGCTGCTACACTTAAAACCTCCAGTCAGGGGTTATTCAACTAAGATAGTTAAAACTAGGTGAACGCTCGCCAAGGGCACCCCCTGTGGGGTACGAACCTCGGCTTAGGGCGTTTATCGGAGGGAGGACATCAAGGATGGGACGGGCTGGATCAAAGTTTTGATCATGATTATTAACGGGGAATTTAAAGCTACGTGCACAGCTGCAACAACTGCTGGCACCTCGTTTTTCAAGCAAGGGTCGGGGGGAGTATCATTTACTCGGGGGCGCGCTCGCGATCGCAAAGGACCTCGGCGGCGAGGTCGGAATGACGGGAGTCGTCCGTGCTTGTATACTTGTTTCCCTATTATTGCTCTCCTGGAGGAGGATTATGGGGTCATCAGGGTCGGTTAGAATGTGCTTTGGACGGCAGATATGACTTCCTACTTGGGACATAACTGGCGGCCTCGACAACCAGAGGGTTGCGATGTTTGGCCGCGGACTCAAAGTAACGCTTTGCAAGGCGTTTTAGGAATTGGTGGATAATGGGAATCTTTAGGTCGAGATGGAGACTCTCGTTCCTAACGAATCAAGGGGTAATAAATCCAAAAACAAAACTGCCATTTATTATTGAATGGACTCGATCCAGTTCGATGAAATTCTAATTTGTACTAAACATTTATTTTATTTACTACTCGAATACGAGGAAGCCATACTTTGTTTTTATAAAGCACCCCGAGAACCAGTGCAAATTTTAAGTATTTTATGCATTTTTAAGTTTTTATTTAGAACGACACTAGGTTTAGTCACAAAGTCGATTATTTATTGATGTTGGACGTATCGATTCGAATTCCATATCTGCGTATCTTATTGTTTTGTTACAATTATAAAATGTTTGTTTATTTTTATACTGTAAGAGTAATAATATAGGTATGATTTTAAGACCATGATACAATTCAGCTTCCATAAATAAGCAGTATTATTTATTCATCAACCGAAAAAACTGATGATGGATGGATCGTTACACAGGCATTCTTTACTTCCGTGGTACATTGCGTCTCCTCTAGTGTCTATGGTTCTTTTTCACGACTGTTTTGGATAGTTTACCTACCTTGCCTATATTGCCGATTTTTCGGTCTGGAAGCGGAATATGTGTATAATTTTACTGTGTAATCTATAATACAACATGTTATAATGTTTTTCAATCATAGTTAAGTCTAATTGCTTTGTAGGTGTCCGTAAAACAAGACTTCAGCCATTTACATGAAAGGTGAGTACAAAAAATTGGTACCTCTATTTTTTTTTTGTAAAGCTTAGGTTTCACCTTAGTGACAATAGGAAAATAGGGATTCAAATAGTGCCATTCTGTTCTAAAATAGATAAATGAATGTTACCTGATTGTGAATAATTATTCATACAGCGCTGCATAAGTTATAGTTCATATATATACCTATTTGCCGCTATTTTGTATGTTATATTTATGTATAGCAACTATTACCCGACCGAGTTGAATAGGTCATAAGGAAGCACTACGTTCCATTTCATGTACGAGTATTTTTCAATCGATAGAATATCCGGTCTAATCCAAGATAGTAGGTGCTGTAAGTTTAGTGACCTCAAGATGAAAGTGTATCAAAACATTTTACAAGTTCAAAATTTGGGTATTTCGTACTAAAATATTTGAAAATAGAGGTGGACTGACAATTTGCACTAATCGAAGAAAAAAAGTATGGAAATGGAACGTTTTTTAGTCTATGGTTTTTTTATTTGGTTTTCGAAAAACGCGAATTGTTTTATAAAAATCTCACGATTCTTTTAAATTCCCATCGAACGATCGAACTACATTATTACCGAAGAAACTACCAAGTTTTTGTTATAATAATCTAGTTATGACATTTATGTTAGTAATATAGAAGTTAATGCGCGGATACGTGAAATGGCTGCCGAAGTTCCCGTTTGTGATGTATTGTGTGAAGCAATGGAATATTTGTCTAAGCTCGGATCGAATTTACGATCTCGATCTGAGAACTTGAAAGAGAAGAGAATACATAAGAATAAATTAAGAAATGCGCACGCTGTTCATAAAGCTGCGAAAAAGGTGCTTCTCATTTGTGAATTGTCAAAAAAATCACTTGAGAATGTAGAAACCGGCGTTCGGAAAGTACTGGCTATAGTTGACGCGGCTCAAGCGCACACAGATAATGGCGGGAATACGATAGAGAGAAAAAGCCAAGATAGCAATAAAAAGTTTTATTATTTCAATTATGAGTCGTTCAAATTGCGAATATCGAAGAAGATTTCAATAGACCATTTTACAAGTGTAAAAGTCCTTGCCAAAAGCATGCCTACTTCCATGCAAGAAAAATATCCTGTATTTTACAATTGTAAACTTAAGCAGCTACGGAGAAAACTATCAGAAAATCAGACTGAAGAGGAAATAGGAAGAAGTTCAAACAGAAAGGACTCCTCTTGCAGTTCTGATACAAATCAGAACATTGAAAAGTCAAAAAAAAAACCAAACAAATTTTCAATACTTGTTGAATCTGATGCAAGTGAATCTGGAAAATCTGGTAAGAATGAGGAGTCCAGAAAAAAAAGTATAGATTCTGACAATACTAAAACTGTTAGGAGGAAATCTTCAGATGTGATGATAAATTCTAATCCTGCAGATGTAATTAATAATGCTATTCCTGCTGATTCATTGGAAACACAAGATGATAATTCCCAATCTGAACAAGGTACCAATGAACAGAAGAATGCAAACTTAGAAAGTAAAAGTAGGCAAGACACTATCAGTTCGAAGGAAGATTTAGCAGTATCTGAACTTATTGAATGCTTTGCAAATGAAGCAAAGGTAGTTGAAGATAAAACAAATAATATGAGAACTAAAAAAGGAGAGAAAGAAGCAACCGGTATAAGAAAGAAGTTTAGTAAGATTAGGATTGCTGATGATAGTACAGAGAGTGATGAACCTATAAAAAACAAACATCAAGACACCACACAAAATAAAAATCAATTCTCTCCTGGTAAAGAAAATGAAGTTAAAAAGAATAATACTGAACTTGAACCCAAATCCAAAAAAAGGAAATTAGGTGACACTAGTGATAATTCAAAGTTTAAAGATGATTCAGATCATAATTCAACGGAAGCAAATAATAGTGAAATTGATTCTAAGCCTTTAATAAGATGTGTCAATATTACTAAATTACTGAAACCTGATATATTAGATACCAAAATAAGTGCATCCTCCAAAGGTAAACAGATGACTAAGAATAATCACTTAATGAAAAAAGGAAGAGTTAGGAAAAGTAGTACAAATTTTAATAATGCACAAAAGGAAAACAAAAGCGATGATGAATTTTGGGCAGTGAAAAGGAATGAAGTTAAGCAATTTAAACCTAAACAATTTACTGTAAATATAAATCAATTACCCCAATTAACTATAAATTTTTTGCTTACTCACAATCTCCAAAAAATTACTCATGGATCCAAAACTATTTGTGAGGTAACAAAGGATAAGGATAAAGAAAAGGACAATTTGGAAAAAAATATTGATGAAGTTAAAAATGCCTTACTTAATGAGTCTGGGTCAGAGGATATTGATAATGCCTTAACTGCTGTAGCAAACAAAGTAAAAAATACACTCCTCAATGATTCAGATTCTGAAGATATGGAGAAAACTTCAAAAAATACTGATAATACTGGTAACCAAATAAACCAAGACAAGTTAACAGATACTGCAGCAATAAAAGATGCTCTCCTCAATGAATCTGATGATAATGGACATGATAAGGAAGTAACAAATAAAACCATTGATTCTGCTGCTAATGAAAGTGAAAAAGAGATAGCTGAAAAAATTAAAAGTGCATTGCTGAATGATTCAGATTCAGATAAGAATCAAAATGATAATACTGTTGATAAACCCAATAATAGTGTTATAGAAAAAAACATGTCACAAACTCAGTCTGACAGAACTGAGCTATGTGAATCAACTCAAGATCCTGAAAAAATTAAATCATCCCTATTGAATGATTCATCTGATAGTGAGGCAAAATCACCAGTAATCAAAAAGAAAATGAGCAAGCTTGAAAGAAAGCATGCCATCAAAAGTAGGGAAGCTAAGAAAACTCTTTTACATTATTCATCTAGTTCAGAAAATGAAGAAAATAACTCTCAAGAATCGGATAAGGATTTTCAAAAGCACACACATAAATATACTAGACGAAAATCACGTATTTCAAGCTCTTCTTCATTGAATGAGGAAAACAGTAAGGATCTTAGTTCACAGGAATCTGGCTCTCAAGACAAAAGCAGCAAGGCACACTCAGACATTGAAGATAAAGATTGCAGAACTATTGACCAGATTGATGGAACCATTGATGAGCACTCAAATTCCAGTGTTAGCAAGGTTAGGACATAAGTACATTCAAAATATAAGTGTTATCAACATTGTACATAAGCCATAAGCATAACAGTATGTACACTTATTATTGCCATTCTCTAATATTATAAGTGTAAAAACTATGTAAAAAAATACGAATTGCATTTTTTTTTGTAGTTTTAAGTTTTTCATATTCATGTCTATTTGTGTACCAAGTATCTGTTTAAGGATAATAATACTTATTGTTCTTTATTGTTGTGCATTGGTAGTTAACAATTAAATGCCAATTGAAACATATGAGGAGTTTTAATTTAGCACAAAATATGAGACAAGCAACACAAGGTAGTTTTCATTATTTTACACTCTAAAGGCAAAATAGAGGTATAAAATAAATAAGTAAATAGACGATGCAAAACTAATGATTGAATAAATAATCTTAATACTTTATACCTTTACTTTGTATTTGAACTAAATTGTAGTATACAGAACAATGATGATTAAATGTGATGAAAATAATTACAGATGGTACGCTCTAAAGCAAAACCCAGTGGGAGCAGCGGCCAGAATTCTGACAATCAAGAAGCAAGTGACAAAGAAATTGATGGGTAAATATTGTCTAAAAATAAATGGGGTGAAGGAACTTTAATTATTGTTGTGATTGTGTGTGACTGCTAATACAATTTCGTCAGTCTAGCTAGTTAACAAAAGAGAAGCTCATAGCTAAGTAATAACAGTCGCACAAGTCGATCCCATCAGGTTAAGCTACACTTGCCGGGGTTGGTCCGTGGATGGATGACCATTTTTACATACCGAGACTCCTCTGTCTCGGAAAGCTCGTTAAGCCTTTGGTTCCGGCTGCCATTAGTGGATCTTTGACGGTCGTTACAGGTGGTTGAAGCTCGGAAAGTCTTGACGACCAGTTTTACCAAGGTGTATCGTAATAAGTACCCAGTTACTGAGTTGTGGAGGTCAGATGGCAGTCGCTCCATGTACAATACTGGTTTTAAGCTGCATGTGGTTAGATTGGAAGCCGACCCCAACATAGTGGAGAAAAGGCTAGGCAGATTGTCTAGCTAGCTAACTACTATAGGCCGACTTTTTCGGTGGAAACAGTCCCATGGTTCACACAGGCGACGGGGGACGTATTGCAGGGGTGGTTACAAGTGTGCAGGCTGGCCCTGCCAGACTATGTTCCTCGCGCTGCTTGTCGCTTTGCTCTACTCGCGCAATTATAATCACGACGCTCTTTACTAGGTCGCTCGCCTTTGCAATACAATGGATGTTGAAACTGTGGCAGCGTGCACGCTATGCATTTATAGTATAGCTAATTATGTAAAATTGTAGTATAATATATATTTAATTTTTTATATATTATAATTCCATTTATATCTAAATTTATAAAGAGAAAAGATTTGATTCGTATGTTTGTTTGTAATGAATAAACCCAAAAATTGCGGGACCGATTTAAAAAATTCTTTCATCAGTAGAATGCTGCACTGAGTAACATAGGCTATAATTTATAAAGATATCACGCGGGCGAAGTCGCTGGCGGAAGCTAGTATATTATAAAATATAATATAAGAATACACGTAATAGTACCAATAAAAATTCGCTGGATGCGGACTGGGTCCGCGCGATTTTGTGGCCCGGCCACACGCGCTCATAAAAGGCTTGTGCAGATCAGCGCGACATGCGACGCGACACAAAGGCACCGCTCGTCGCGCGACATGCGACGCGACACAAAGGCACCGCTCGTCGCGCGACGAGCGGTGCCTTTGTGTCGCGCTGGTCTGCACAAGCCTTAATGCCGGTCCTGTTGACTCGCGCCCAAAAAACCGACAAAACGGAACAGTGGGCATGACGCCCTGTGAGCATGTGAAGTATCCCATGCAACTCGACGAGTGTGTGGCAGGCCTATACATATAAGCGTCATCGCGCGCCGCGTCGTCACAGGCGGCAACCCGTGCTCTTAGATACGGCTGCGCATCTCAAAACTCACATGATATTACTATTCAAAGATGGAAAATGGAAATGCTAAGAAATATAATACTTTATATTTGCCCTTATAAAACTGAAATTCTTATGCCATAAATAATAAGGAGCCTTAACGGTAATAATCTAGAGTAGTTTATAAATGGTAGGGGAGGCCAGAGGGTTTTTGAGCAAGCATATTTTATGCAGGGCGAAAAGTTGATAGCTGAGTAGGTGCGGCATAACGAGAGAACACCGACAATATATTTGAAAAGTTTCAGAAGAGCCCCGTGGTCAGGAGTCCACTTCCAAATTGGGCCAAAAATAAAGTGATCTTCAGAGCCTTTGATTTTGGAATGATAATGACATAATATAGGCAAATCTGATGAAGAAATTGTGGGCTTTCCCTAAACCTGAAAAGTAAAAAAATTGCCCAAATCTGAGTTTTCAAAAGGATATTCAGTGCGATTAAAAATTATTCTGTGCAATAGTGTAGCCTATCTTGATAGTGAATATATAAATATCTGATGGATTGATAGAGCCTTTTAACAAATATTACGAAATTTCATTGATTTAGTACCAAAAAGTGGTCATCATTTTCCATTTATCTCTAAATCAACGAATAGCTTTGATTACTATTTCAATTTAAAGCTGACCCTTTTGTGAAGATTTGTCGGTATTCAGAAATTTGAAAATATCAAACACTTGAAAGTAATTAAGTGTAGCAAAAATAGAACATCGTCAGAGTACACCATAAACAAAGTCGATTATTTCATTTTTATTATGTCGCTAAGCAAAAAAAAAATATTTGAAAAACATCCTCATCTTATGGACTATCCAAGGAGCTATCAACATTTAAGAAAATATTCAGAGGTTCCCATCAATTGTTTGATAAAGCTGGCAAAGATGGAACATCACAATAACTAAAATTGAGGAAATCATTAGAGTAACGCCTTGTTTACGTCGTAACACCCCTACTTTTATGATGCCAAGATACAGATAAAAAAAGAAATTAAAACCGCATTAGCATTTTGCAGATATGTAAAATTCTGTGTTTGACCGACAAAGAACAATTAGGACTAAAAAACCGATTTTGAACCCGAAAAGTTCAAAACAAAAATTAATTTAAAACTGTATTAGCAGCTTGCTAATGTTTATAGTTCGGTTTTCAAAGGTAAAGAACATGTAAAACAAAAAACCGAAACTAAACCGGTAAAATTCAAAACCGGTTAACTTAAGTGGTTGTAACAGCTCTATGATATGTCTCGCTGCAAACTTTAGGTATTTTCACACACCCAATTCCGATCTCTGGTAATAACACACGGCAAAGTAGTGTTAATTTTTAAGATCAACTGAAACCAAATCCACAAATTGATCAGTTAAGGCTTAACAATGTGATAAAAATATAATTTATTATATTCAAAACATAAGTTAACAAGCAAAGAACTACTATTACAGTCCAAACAACCACATCACTTATATTCTTGTTACATAAAGGCTCTTTCAAACAGGCGCGACATGCGACGCGACACAAAGGCACCGCTCGTCGCGCGACGAGCGGTGCCTTTGTGTCGCGCTGGTCTGCACAAGCCTTAAAGACGGTTAATAACTTAAAATGATTGTGTTTTGTAAAAAATGCGCCTTTTCCTTTATTTTGCCGTGTGTTATCACTTCCCAGAATTTGATCTTTATTAGCAACACAACAAAAAAAATGGTTAATTAAGAGTCTATAGTCTATAATACCTCAAATTGCTTAGCATAACCGTTAGATCGAAAATACTGAAACATTAATTTTGAAATAAATATAGGGTAAAGTTGAGGATTAGTGTTGTTGAAATGTTTGACGAAAATATGATTCTATAAAATTTTGTCGATAGATTTTTTTCCCAATTTACCTCCATAAACCGAATAATAAGTCGCTGGTATTAAAAAAAAAATACTTTAAATTAGATCATAAAACTTTGCATAATAATTGAACTAACTTTAAAGCACATATTATTGGCGACTTGAAGCCTTCTCCCCGCCGCACAGTCTCGCTCTCACTCAGTCCGCGAGCGGTATCGTGCGAGCGAAATAGGAGTAAATATGAGCTGAGGTATTATGGACTCTTAATATTTAAAAAAACCTGCCCTTTTTGTATTATTAGTTATTGCATAATATTAATAATTAGGGTGAGTAAATCCACTCTGCTGCAAATATCTAACAAAGTACGATGTTCGTAGGCTGACTAACTTGAACAGTTTAAACAAACTGCATCGACGGCGCGACACTCCTACGAACAATAGTGGCAGTCGAAGTTCTGCCAGGAAGAGTAGCAGATCAAAGCCCACACCGACCATAGGCGAAGACTTGCTGCGGGCCGTGAGCAGCTCTGACGGATCCGAAGATGAAAATTTGGAAGAAGAAGGTACATTTATCATTTTAATAGTATGATCTCGTCAGTAGCGACAACTACGAAAACTGCCCGCCTGCTACGAAATTAAGGCGCTGTCAAACTCGTTGTTACGGCCGTTCGGTTACCTGTACACCGAATTCACACTACACTGAATTCATTGGGCCGTTTGGGTGACTATATTTCGGGGTCAAATCATTACGACGAATGATAGAATAAAAATAATCGGTCGGTATCTATTCGCATAAAGTTTTGATTGAATAATAATATTGTATGTCGACTACATGAAGTCCTCATTCGCCTGATAAGAAAGACAAACTACACTTAACATGTAACTAAATAAGCGCTTTGTATTTTAGATTTGCCTCCAGTAACACTGTCAGGACTTAATGGAGACAGCATTGGACATTTAGCTAAAGATGACTTACTTGGAGAAAGTGACTCCTCAGTGTCACATAAAGATGAGCAGAGCGAAGTTGAGGTATGATTTCATATAGAACTTTCTTTAGAACACAGTTACAAATCAGTCTTATTTAAAATTGCGCGCCCCTCTACTGCTTTGTTCATAGACAGGGCGTTAGTTTGTATGGAAAATTTTGTGAAAAAGATGATTTATACTTCTCTAATAATTTTTACAGGAAACTCAAAACGTGGAAGATTCAGAAGAAGAAGAAAAGTAAGTTAAGAAACTCTTTATTTAATAATTTTTTTTTGTTATAATTATGTCACTCTCCTACGCTATTTTAGGGAAAGATATAAGTTGTGGTCAATAAGTATGGGAGTTAATAAAAAATATTCTATTACTAGGGATTTGCAAATCCCGATGATATCAATATATCAGTTCATTATGGATGTTTCTTTATTTAATCATATATTATCAGTTCATTATATATAAAATCGATAAATTTGTAGGAATTCAAAGCAGATGTACTCATTAATTCATGTATGATAAAAATAAAATAAATTAACTTTTGCATAATTAGTGACCTAGTTTTAGTGTATTAGCGTGATAAACAGACAAACATTGTAAGTGATATGATAAGTTATAATAATGGACTGACTGGATTTGATATAAATGGAAGGCAGCCCCTTTAATCGGAGCGCGATGATTCGAAGCAACCCTCCACCAACATCGACACCGCCCAGAAACCTAAGACAGGACCATGATGAGAAAGTTGAAGCAGTGTCCGATCTGGAGATCTAGAACTTTCTAGCCTGGTTTTCAACCTAGTTCAGGCAAATAAGTAACTGTACTCTATTTTCCTCTCAACTCCGGCTGGTACCAGGTGGTACCTGTAAACATTTAACACCCTCAAGCCTGGCTGGTTCCATAAGGTAGCAGAACACCGCAACTAATTTAAACTTTATTTGTATGCTGCTTATGGTTCAATATCTTTTCTGAATTATTGAACTCTATGGCAGATAATATTTTTCAACTGTAGACAAAGATAGAAACAAGGACGTGAAGGAGTTTTACCTTAACAAACGACCGGAGCTGAGAGGCATGGTATTTACTATTAGCATTGAACATAACAATAATCTTTTCTTTACACAGTGTAAAATTAAAACGTCAACGTAAAGCGAACGCGATATCATCTGACTCTGAAGGTGGAACGTCACGTCGTAAGCAACGTGACCAAAATGTGCGAGTTAGTGACTTTGAGGAGTCGGAAGACGAAAGTTCTGAGTCAATAAAACGCGCCAAACGAAAGAAGAATGTCTCTGAGAGTGATGCGTCGGGAGGATCCAGTAATGAAGGAGGGTATGTTATAGTATCTAAATGTAATTATATAGATTAGAACGAGAGGAAACCGGCATTGCATAGAACGAAACCACCAATCCTCACTGGGCCGACGTGGTGGATTACGGCTCCCTCCCTATCACAGAGAGGAGGTCCAAGCAACAGGAACATTACTTATCTAGTAATAAAGTTGCGGCGCACTATAAAACTGGTCTGCCGAGATATTTGTAGGTGAAGATCGCTATATGAGAAGTTTACCTTTAAAAAACTCGGCAACGTGACATTTTAGGGCATAGACAGAAAATGGACAGAGCGGTAGCCTCACTAAAGTGACCACTCTAGAAAGAGACAAAGCTACTGTGCGGCCAATACTTGTCTCTTTTCGCTTACAGTTGTTACATGCCACTCAGAACGATACACTCTTGACCGCCAGTGACGTGGACTAATGAGAATTCTAAAAAGATACAACTACTGGCCGCACATACGCTTTGCCTCTCTCGTACTTTCACTGCATAACTGAATAAGGAACGCTCAGTCCATTCCCTATGTCTTCTGTACTGTATCAATAGGGGACACATGCCAGCTTCGTCAGGCGCCGAAATTTAAAAAGTATGCCAGCTTCCATAGACAAATGTTCAAACTACTTTATGAGCTCTTTTGAACCAGTTTGAACAGTATGTGTCCGTGGTAATAAATACAGCCACATGAGTAATTTTTAGCTTTGTTTCTTTGATGGTAAAACATCTTGTATGCTCCTGGCGTCATCTAAAACATTCTATTGATTACCTTTTTTGCACCGTTCCTTAGAATTATTTTGAATTTTTTGTAGCACAAAGAAACGTCGACGTATAAAATCAGTGAGAGACAGTGATGGGTCTGGGTCTGACACTGAAAATGAGGGCAGAAATAAACATGGCAGGAAGAATATACGTAAGGTAAAATATTCAGTATATTTTTAACAATATTTACACTTTGAAATATGTGTTGAATGATGGATGTTAATAATATGATTGATTGCAGGTCATGGGTAAGAATCAATTGGAGGAGGCCACTAAAAAGGCAGCGCGCGAAGAAAAAGAAAGGGTCGGTCGTATTTTAGAGAGACAGAAATTGGTAAGTATTTTTTAACCCTAAGTTCTATTAAAATTAGTTGTGAGACTTGCTTGATTTATTTTCAGACGTTTAGACTAAGGAAAGCTTTCACACATACTGGCATAGTTTTCCCGGCTTACCCACCTTGTAATTTGTGGCCCCGTTGGTCTCGAGGTCGCAAGCGCGACTGCTGAGCGTGGGGTCCTGGGTTCGATTCCCGGGTCGGGCAAAATGTTATTGGGTTTTTCTATTAAGAATTTCTCAGTAACAGCCCGGAGTTGGAAGTTGGTGGTCCTGCGCCTGATCTCTCCCCGGTCGTGTCGGATTGCCGTCCCATCGGAATAGTCCGACTCATAGGAGAGTGACGGAAGAGAGTGCACCTGTGTCTGCGCACACACACCTGCACTATAATATCTCCCGCGCCGTGGACCGTGGACTACCGGCGTCGATTATAATCGACGCCGGTAGTCCACTGGAAATATAATTATACAGTTCTCGATTGGAAAGAGACTGTCACAAAACTATGACTTACGGAGAAGACACTTTATATAAAACTCGATGTTCCGTGTTTTCGGTCGATGTAACACTAACATTTGTGTAAAAACAGATACAAAATTTATTAAATTTATTTTTACAGTACAATAACTTGGAATTTGACGAGTCTGGTAAACCAGACGAGGTTGTTTTGGAGAAGGTGATATTGGACTTCGATCCTGAAACTAAAGAGCCGCTGATCGAAGTCGACAGAGGACTCGTGAAGAAGCTGAAACCCCATCAGGTAAGCCTTATTTTTCAGTATATAAAGGTAATTTTCGAAATGGCCAATTTATAAAAATGTCGATGTTTCTTAAAATGTCGATGTTTCTTAAAATGTCCATTTTCTTCTTCGTCCAAAATATAATGTCGATACTTGTAATTGTTTCTTTATCGGCTCTACTAATACGTGTCATTCCCGATGAGATTCGACTAGTTTCGTGATGAATATGAACCCAAATCTGGTCGAAAAAAACAACACTACTTGATAGCCAAATGATAAAATAATAATTAAAATAACGTTTGTTTTTAGGCAAACGGCATAAAGTTTATGTGGGACGCTTGCTTTGAGAGCGTAAAGCGTATCAAGAAAGAAAAGGGATCCGGGTGCATCCTCGCGCACTGCATGGGTCTGGGAAAAACTTTACAAGTAAGTACAGTTTGTGCTACTAAAGATGAGACTTGACACACTACGTGGTTTGACTTGCACAGTAGACGATTTATGGGTCTCTTTAGCGGTATGAGGTCTGCGCCGGGGCGTCATCGGGGCAGCGGAAAGAGCGGCGGGAGGCGCGGTCAAGTCTCATCTTTCGTGGCGCGTATTGCAAAACTTAAAAAAAAAGTTAGAAAGCTTTATTCAGTTCAGAAAAACACGGTACAATATAAAAAAACGAGTAACAGATTACATAGGAGCCTTAGGTGCTAGATTTTTATAAATTCCCTGGACCCCACACTAGGATTCCCTGTGTCCGTGTAAGGCAAACAATTATTTATTTGGGTGAACTAATTAATTAATTTGGAGAAAAATAAAAAACTAAAGAAATAAAAATAATAATAATAATTAAAAAAAAAAAAAAAACTGGCACTGGAGTGCCGACAAAAGTGAAAACTTGAAAAAAATCGGCTCCGCGGTAATCAATGCGTTGATGTCTTTTACTCCACGCACTGCGGTAGTCAACGCGTTGATGTCTTTTTAATGGTCCTTTTGACCATCAACGCTGGTGTCGTCACAGTGTCGCGAAATCAATGGTTTAGTCCTATCTCAAAAATGCCCAACGCGCCTAAAGAAAAATATCTATAAAATATAGGTTTAAAATAATCCTTCTTTTTGGGACTGGTCAGGTAGGTTACATTACAACATTATTAGATTAACTTATTTACTTTAAGGGCCGATTTTAAGAGAGACTCTTTAGAGAAAAGTTTACAGACGATTGAAAAGTCTAGCTAAGCTAAGGTGCGGCTCATAAAATATGAGAACATTATTGCTGAGTATATGACAGTATTGCCACAACTTAGCTGAGGCCCGTAACCATTGATTGTCATTAATGTTCTTAAGTTAGGCATCCATTTAAAAATCGTAAACGTTAATAGTTCCGTAAAGCGTGTTTATAGTGCGCGGATCATTTTTTTCCACCGCGCAACTTTTCTACCTAGTTTTCCAAGTGTACGCTAATACAATATTGTTTATTGATATAATTGATTTATATAAATATTTACAACATTAGTGCCTTAAACTTAAGGTATATAATAATTTATTGGATTCTACCTGAACTAGGAATATACCTGAATCTCTGGTCACTCAAGTGCACATGACACACAATAATACACAGACAACTCATTATCTAAATATTTGCAGGTAATATCGCTAACACACACACTGCTGATCCACGGGACACTAACGGGCGTGAACCGTGTGCTGGTCGTCTGCCCTCTCTCCACAGTACTCAATTGGGTCAATGAGTTCAAGATGTGGCTCAAACACGCCCACTCCGAGTACGAAGTTGATGTGTACGAGTTGTCGAGGTAAGAAATGATAAAATTATCATTTATTTAATCATTCATTACCCGCAATGGGCTTGCGTTGTGGATTTCAGCCGACTCCCGCTCACATCGAAAGGATATATTATCGAGGAAACAACCGTAAGGACTATTCTTGCTTGCAGCGCTCGGCAGCTATATTAACGCTTACCTACGAAAAAAAAGGGTCGTGTGCACGGGATTTTGTTTTCGAATTGGTTAGATATGCGTTACCGCGATGGTACAAAGATGAGTCGTTTAAACAGGTAGCAAAATGTGAAAACCGCTTCCTAAAATTGAGAGCGTCTGTGTAACCAGAAAATCAATTTCGGGTTGTCAAATCACAGTTCGAGATAATCGAATCGTGACTCTCGTATGACATAATCGTATTCAAGTTTATATTTTTCGGTTGTCGCCTGGCGATTCTCACATGAACATTTTCGCCTCTCAACGGTCGAAAAACTCGCTTCGAGTACACGACCCTTTATTGTTATAGGAAGTACAAGCTTAGAGACTAGAAGATATACCATTTCATTTCTATAGGCATCATTAAAGTTATCTAAAAATGCTATCCTCTGAAATAAGAGCTGATTAAGACATGAGGTACATAATAATCCGAGTCATTAAATCAACGCACTTATTAAACTACTCGACCTTGTGTTACCACAATATCATATCTTGTTTTATAATTAATAATACCTCTATGGTGATACAAGGTCGAGTAGCGAAATAGAGAACCGACATGAAATGAACTTAAAATACATCGCCATTATTTTCAGAATAACGTTTGTCAGACTATACAGTGCCTTTTTAATTCATAGGCGATGGTATCGGTATCAAATAGCAATGAAACATGTTTTAGTAATCAGGGGATCCCCCGTGTTGCGCGTAGTTACTTGTAATTAATTACGTTTTTATAAAAAAAAAAAAAATGTTTTATTGCAGTTAGTTATCGATAGATATCCTCCGTCAAGTCTATGAAGTTTCACCAAAAAGATCCACAAGCTTTTGTGGATCTTTTTATTGAAATCCATATTTATATTACGAATGTGAAAGTAACTGTCTGTCGGTTACCTTTTCACGTCTCAACGGCCGGAGGGATCTCAATGAAATGTGGTTCACGGGTAGACCATGACCTGGGTTACACACGGCTACACATCAAGTTATACATTTCGAGTTTATGCTGATCTCGTATTGTATAGGATTTCCGTACAATGCGAGGTCAGCTTATACTGGAAATGTATAGCTTGGTGTGTAGCCATGTGTACGTTCGCGTGGGATAATAATATCCAACCTCCACGCGTACTAAGCTCCGGGCAAAAGCTATTTTTTTTTTAAAGATCTTTTTTGTTGCTATTATATACTGATAGCTACTATCAAGTCTGAAGTTTCACCTTTTTTAAACTGAAATATCATTTAATTTACCCGTAAACTCGTCGACCCAGGTACAAGCAAAACTCTGAGCGCGCGTTCCAGCTGCAGCAGTGGTTGGATGGCGGCGGCGTGTGCGTCCTCGGCTATGAAATGTTCCGCAACCTTTCCTCTGAAAGCAACAAGAAGTTTAAGAAAAAGATGCTGCGGAGCTTCCAGGAGAGTCTCGTGGATCCAGGTCAGTGGATGATGCTGTGTCTTTTAGCCAATGACTGTAGCAGTGGTTCGATGGAGGCAGCGTGTGCGGCCTCAGCTACAAGATGTTCCGCAACCTCTCTGCTGATAACAAGAAGAAGATGCTGCGGAGCTTCTAGGAGAAACGTGAATCCAGGTCAGTGGATGATGCAGTGCCTTTTAGCCAATGGCTGCAGCAGTGGTTCGATGGAGTCGACGTGTGTGTGCGAGATGTTTCGTAACCTCTCCGCTGATAACAAGAAGAAGTTTAAGAAGAAGATGCTGAGGAGCTTCCAGGAGAGTCCCGTGAATCCAGTTCAGTGGACGATGCAGCTACTTTCATGCTCTTCCAATCCAATCCATTGCCTGTAACCGGCCCCTCCAAATGTATGGCGCTGCACCATATCCTTAGTCACTTTCATTTGTGTACTTCTCAACACTGCAAAGTTTTAGACGGAGTCTTCATCAGGTCACCGTGGATTCCTCACGAGAAGGCGCTAGGATCTCCAGTAAAACGCCCTGGTAGAAAATGTCAAGTTTTGCTTAAACCATTTCGACGCCTTGTAACTTTTCTTTGGTGGAAGAAAAAACTGCGTGTTGTAAAATTTTTGTACGGCGTCTTTTATGTTTTTTTATCAATTAACATGGAAATTTAATATCCAGAACTGCGAACATAAAAGATGCCGTACAAAACTTTACAGCACGCAGTTTTTCTTCCTCCTGAAAAGTTACTTCTTTTACACTTACGAGATTTTCACTGTAAGGCGTTGATTTTGTGTGTAATCCTTGTCAGTGGTTACCATCTCTTCTTTCAACTGCCTGATTACTTAAGATTATTCTAGTCAGACTAATGATTGAATAACGATATAGCATCACGACTATTCCCGGGAGGGTTAGGCAGAGGTCTGCCTATAGTACAGTCACGAGCAATAATATGTATACACTTAGCAACTTTAAAAAGTGATTTTCTTTTCCAAAATTTCCAAGTCAGCCACAGTATTAGAATGTTTTTATTTTTCAATACAGGACCAGACTTGGTGGTGTGTGACGAGGGACATCTGCTGAAGAACGAGAAGACCAGCCTGTCGCAGTCCATGAACAGAGTGAAGACACTGCGCCGCATCGTACTCACCGGCACACCTCTACAGAACAACTTAAAAGAATGTATGTCGTATTTTTTTAATGTTCTATACTCCATTTGAAATAAGGTTGGACATTTAAACAAACCTTTTTACAGTCCGTTCAATCGATTCTGACTTCTATACCGTATGTAGGTATAAGGATGGCAATAAAAGCAAAAAAGTGGTTACAATACCAACTGTTTACTGCAGCTGCTATTTGTCATGCCACCAACGCAATAGAAGTCAAAATCGGTTGAATGGACTGTAAAAAGGTTTAGTTAAATGTCTAATCTTATTTCAAACGCAAAACTATACAGCGTAAGGACTATTTCTGCTTGCAGCGCTCGGCTGATATAGTAACGCTTACCTACGAAAAAAAAAGGGTCGTGTGCACGGGATTTTGTTTTCAAACTACTTAGGTATGCGTTTCTTCGATGTTACATCGAAGAAACGCATCGTGTCGTGTATGTTCGGCGTCTATGCGACTCCAAACAAAACAGTAAAAAAAAAACAGACTTCACGATACTTTCGATGTCCCTTGTAGGATAGCAGGTGCCTTTACAGATATAACATGCTTTATTTACACGTTTGTACGGGATTCAAAGCTTTCGACCGGTACCAGCCCAGTTACCTGATTTTCAGATGGGTTGCAGCTGAAAATCAGCGTCAGGTTTGTGTTGTCATCTGATATTATGCCGAGCTGAGGCCCATTTGGCATTATAATCATTATTTTCTGTTTTAATAAGGTGTATTTTTCTGCTGTAATGCGATTAAACGCATTTTTCTTGCTTTCTTTACCAGCTGTATCTAAGTATCTCGCGTATATTGTACCACTTTAGGGCAAAACATTTTCCTCACACTTCTAGTTAGGAGTAGAGCTCGATAAGATAAGATAATTTTTTATTTGTCAAAAACATGTGTAGGTTTACAGTTGGTATGTTCAAAAAAAATAAAGTTTCAACATGTTTTGCCTGGAAAGGCGTACAAATACAATAATAATAGCTTGAAACAATGAAATCATGCAGTTACATTAAATTAATAGAACATTTCAAATTAATACAGTAATTAATAAAATAAAATAAAAGATGTCAAAAGTAAGATAACAATTCAAATTAATATTCTAATTAATAAAATAAAAGCTATCAAAAGAAAAATAACAAAATAAAAAATGATCCGCCATCTTCGCCTTGATCTATTTAGATCAGATAACATCATACACAAACATTTGGTATTATATTGTACGAAGACTAGCTGACCCGGCAAACGTTTTGCTATATAAATGTTTGGGGTGGACCACCCTTATCTCTTATCTCTTCTTCTTCTTATGAAAAATAGATTACGACCGATTCTCAGACCTATCGAATATACATATAAAATTTCATAAAAATCGATCAAACCGTTTCGGAGGAGTATGGCAACTAACATTGTGACACGAGAATTTTATATAGATTGTTATTATATTTGTCACCAGATTACTGCATGGTACAATTCGTGAAGCCGAACCTCCTGGGGAAGTACAACGAGTACTTGAATCGTTTCGTGAACCCGATCACCAACGGACAGTACACAGACTCTACGGAAGGTGACATCAAGGTCATGAAGAGACGCTCCCATGTGCTGCATAAAATGTTGGATGGAGCTGTTCAGGTATGAATACTGATCTATTTTAACAACATCAGCCTATAAGACGCCGGAGTCGGGATTTAAACCACTCAAATGGTGGTGTTATTTGAGTTGTGTGTTTAGTGAGCTTTGTATATAGGCAGCCTTCAGTAGCCCCAGTTAGCGTCAAGTCAAAGCTGCTCATCCTGAGGCTTGTCAAGTAGGCAACTAAATTATTTTTCTCTACAAGACCTGTCTATGGATATGTGATGAAACTATTTCAATCAAAAAGTTCAACACGCGACCGGTAATCTCTCGATCTGTCATATTAATGACCGGGTACTTTACAAGGTTTTACAAATAATATAGTAATTTTCAAATTATTTTGTGGTTTTCAGAGGAGGGACTACGGGGTGCTGGCGCCCTTCCTCCCTCCGAAACACGAATACGTGTTGTTTATCACACTGTCGGATGTCCAAGTCAAACTGTACCAGTTCTATTTGGATAACTACTCGAGAAGGTATGTCTTTTTGAGAGCCTATGTTAATTTGGATACTTTGACGTGTGAGTCGTGTTTTCTAGTTTGAGTCAGCTGCGAGGCCCTGTCGAAATGAGTATTCTAAAACGAAGTCAATCACAGCCAAATGCTCACTGTTCCGCCTTTTGTATGCAGTCCACAAACGCACTTATAAATATTATAATATCTTTGGTATAAATCACATCTAATAAAAATAACTCTGAAAACTTGATATATCGTGGTTCTTTTCTTGTTATAAGAATATTTGATGTAAAGTTATATTTTATTATATGGTACGAGAGCCCACGACCAAAACCATGTCACATCGTTTTACGGCCGAAACGTTTTAGAAACGCTCCACTTTTACGGGAGCCCATTTCTGAAAAGTCAAAAAAAAAAAAATTGGCAGACGGTTTCATCACAATATGTCTGATATTAAAAAGTTTATTTTCAGACATTTTGCGTGTCAGATGTGACCTGAACACAGTTTGAAAAATGTCAAAAAATTTAACCGAACTGTCTCATAGCAACCTGGTATTTTTTTATAATCTTTTGTGTACCGGGATTACTGAAAACCTGTTCTCAGACATTTTCACTATAACTTCGAAAACCAAAAAAACGTTTAGGAGTCCCCCGCCAAACGCGCGGTGCTTGTTACGCTCCTATCCCTCACGATACCTATGATGAGTCCAACAATGACTAAAAATTATGAATTTTATTTCAATAAACAGTTATTTTCAAACGTTATCCCAGTTTCCTTGTGTCCAATTTAATTTAAAAAAACCTTTTAATTTCAGTTCGATGGTTTCGGGTAAGCTCTTTATTAATCGTACGTAAAAACGCCGCAATACGATTTATTAATAATTTCTGATTATCGAAAAGTTGTCTGATTAGTAACGTGAGACACAAAATTTGTCTGATATCATTATTTTTTTACATCTGGGCAACCTTTTTCATCATGTCCAACAGTTTTCAGACAGAATGCTATGTTACTGATCCGTAAAATTTTTCAACACGTTCAAAATGGTTTTAAACACATAGATGCTCACACTTTCTTCTGAAAAATTATTTATTCGCATCAACTGACTAATGTTCATCTGAAAACAAGATTTTCAGACGGGTTGCTATGGGTTTTATTTTTTGCTTCATTTATAATATTCTCAAATTGTCTCCTGGGTACGCGTGACGCTACTGGTTACTGAAAATTGTGTTTTCGGTGTCTAAAATCTATCGTTCAACATTCTGAAAATCAGACAGATTGCTATGAAACAGTTCGATATATTTTTTTGACATATTTATAAATGCGCTCAGGTCAGGCGTGACGCGGAATATTTCAGAAATTAGGATTTTTTGATTCAGAATAACCAAATCTATCGGTTTTGTTCGTAAAATGATAAGGCAAAAAATTTGGTCATGGGCTCTCGTACTAATAGACTAACAACCAATATATTATCTTTCTGCAGGCCACTACCAGGAAAGTCTTCAGGATTCCTGTTTCCTGACTTCCAGTCGCTACAGAGAATATGGACGCACCCGCTCGTACTCAAATATAATTCGGAACGATACGAAATTATGCAGCAAAAAAAGGTACACAACAATAATTATACTATATATTTTATTATTTTGTTAAATCAATATAATTCTTATATTCAGCCTTTATCATCCCACTGTTAAAAAAAAAGTTTATAATTTTATTTTATACATTTGATTTTCTCTGTACAATGTATATGTTTTTATTATGTTTTATTTCAGAGAGAGAGAGAAGAAGAAGACTCGGAGGGATCTTTAGTAGATTTTATAGATGATGATTCTACTCCTGATGTAAGTTGAACTATCCAAATACTTATTCATGTAGCATTTCTGAAAGTCATTTCCAGAATAGTTAGGAACTTAAGACAGTCATCCTGGTCATCATAATCAGCCTATAATGTTCCCACTGCTGGGACACAGGCCTCCTCTTTTCGAGAGGGTGTGGGCTCTTCTTTCACCTTCTTGCTCACCTCTGCTGTGCACTGGGCCACAACTGCTCATCCTGGTTGCCAGGCTTTTTTCCAGGATCTTGACTTCCTGTAAATGTAGTGTTCCATTGCCGTATAGGATATGCACGGAAAGGCAACATACGTTGGCTGCATGGGTCTGATAGTCTGGTGGGTGTTTTAATTAAATCATCAGACTGTAGCGGTTACACCACCACATACGAACTACGCATCATAGACATGACGTCACACAAATCCTGCATCGCGCAGTTAGAGTTTACCGAGCGATCGACATACATACAAGATTTCAACTTCAAACCGATGGGCAGTTGCCCGCCAGACAACACCCGTCTGGTCGGAGGATCCTCCCTTTTCTATGGTGGATGAGTGAACTTTACACCCTGTTCCTCATACCACCAAAAGACTATGCTAACGTGCGTAGCTAACACTGCTGGGCCAAAATGTTGAACTTCCACTACTATCGGACACATGTGCCTGGCATGGCTAGCGGACACCAGCTAATGGGTGCAGGCAAGCACCTTGACCTTTTCGTGTCACGAGGCCATAGATTTGAGTCACTCTGGACAGATGACCCGCGCAGTTACCATCAGGCCTCGAGCCAATCCAACCTCCTTCCTTTTCTGCCATCAACATGATTTAATTTTTTAAACCTTTCAACAGGAAACTTCAACAGAAGAGTCCTCGGACGACCTGTCAGATGTGAGCGATGACAGCCGAAAGAAGAGCAAGAAGAAGAACAAGGCTAAGAAGAGCAAGGCTAAGGACAAGGAATCAAAGGTTGGCACCCGGCGGGGGACCCGGGCCAACCCAGGTAACGGTAATGTCTAACAAGCTTTTAGTATACTTTTTTATGATTTGTGTAAACTTCCGTAGACGGTCATCTGACATCCCGTTTTACCTGAAGTGTTATAAAGTTTACTCCCAAAGAATACCTATTTGATGCTGATAAGCTTCAACTACTTAACTGACTTCGTAAACTGCCATAATAAAAAGTCTCTACAGATAAATGATCGCAGTTTGTTGTTATTAAACAAGAGGGTTGTTTTTGCCAAAATTGTTATCTTATGCACCCCACCAAGTATTGGAATCATAGTTTCATATTGACTCATTCTTCCACTGTAAGGGACAGTGGGGCGACAAGAATAAAAACAATGATCCATTTACAACGCAACACCTTTCATTTACTGTTCAATAAACTCACTTGTAAATTGTCTCAACCGTCACACATTGATTTATTCACCAAAGTTTAAACTTATAATTCTATTATTCAAAAACTGAAGAAACTGTATGTTCATTAAGAGGACTTAAACGGGAGAAAACTTGTAATGGGCCGTAGGGCGGAGCACCCAGGTACCACAGGGCCCAATCTTGATGTATTTTCGTCATCTTGGTTCCTTCCTATAAACGAAAACGAATCGTTTTATCTAGCAATGGTAGTTTTTTGTTGCCAAACGGCATATAAATATATTCATAAGCTAAATCTACCTGTGATAGCTACTTCCATATGGGAGGGTCTACTATACAAAGCTTTGAGGTCTTTACTTCTTTATTGGTAAAGATACGAGAGTCTTCATTTTTACCGATAGCGGTCCGAAAATTATAGAAATCGGTCATTAGAGAGAGCAAGCAAGTCATGAGCTGATATGATATTTTTGAAGTGAAAACTTCTTTAGGCGCGTTGGGCATTTTTGAGATGGGACTAAACCATTGATTTTGCGACACTGTGACGACACCGGCTTTTGACCAAAAAGACATCAACGCGTTGATTACCGCGGTGCCGATTTTTTTTCAAGTTTTCACTTCGGTCGGCACTCCCGGAATGCCATTGTTTTTTTTTTAAGTAGAAATATTTTACCCACCCCTCATAGCATACAATAAAAGCAGCCCCAATAGGATCTATCTCTGGATAACTGGAGAAATGTGGTTGTATTTTTATGGTAGAACGTTATGGTTATGGACGCTTAGCAGACAACGTTCCTTTTCAGTGAACGTAACATTTGCTTGACATTCTTTTGCATTATATTTCATTATGTACTACATAAGATATATGTTCATAATGCCCGTCCTTTTTACGAGCTGCGCCGTATGCGAAGCTAGCTAATAGTAAAATCGTGCATCCTCTGTTCAGCTTCAATTTTTTTTTACTTTGTTCACCAGTGGATGGCGAAGACGAAGACCCTGACGTCGCTGAAGTAGTGGAAGTCCGTAACGAGAACCCGACGGAGTGGTGGATCAAGTTGGTGGAGGAGGAGGAACTGGACGACATGCGCAACTCGCACAAGCTGGTGCTGCTGTTCGATATACTGCGCCAGTGCGAGGCTATCGGGGATAAACTGTGAGTTCAATTATTTTTACGACGATCGGGAACAGAGGATTTTTCAGCAGTGACAGTTTCTTTCTGAGGTGGAATAAAAGAGTCTTTACTCGTGAAGGCTCTTTTCTGGGCGGTCAGCTGCGCTACCAAGCTCCATAAGGTAAATCTTTTAATTATAGATGGGCCGACGACCAGACTTTGTCTTTGGTGGACTGTAAAAAACCTTTCAAAAGATTTTGTAGCTCTTGTTTAGAGTAAATTTTTAAAGTGAAAGCTTCTTTAGGCGCGTTGGGCATTTTTGAGATGGGAAAAAACAATTGAACTCACGACGCCGTTACCTACACCTCATTTTTGTAAACGCGATTCTGCTCTTTATTTATATTACGTTACGGTTCAATGTTCTATGCAAGTATTTTTACTCTAAAGGTTTTAGAAGTATTTTTTTTTGTAAACGCGATTGTGCTCTTTATTTAGATAAGGTTACGGACCAATGTTCTATACAAGTATTTTTTTCCACCAAGGCGATCTTGTTCAAGTTTTTAAATTATATTTTACTTGATTTAAGTAAAATTTTGACGACTGATTGAGAGCAATGGTTGCCCAGTGGTAACCTACACGACTTACGAGTGGTCATGCGTTTTGTTGAATCGAACCCAACACAACACCTTGCACGCGGTCTGCACGCGCAGGCATCGTGATCAGCGCGTCATCGGTACAGCTGAGGTGCGACGCGACGGCGACACAGCTCGGCCCGATGACCACTCGCTTCCACGGACTCCACCGCGACGGACGACATTCCTCTCTAATTTTAAACCCTTAATTGTTTGTCCGGGATTTTATAGTTTGTACATAGTAAGACGGCATTAAACATTGCCTAAAAATACAGTCCACTCTTTTATTGCTCCACGAGCTAACACGTTTGAACACAGGCAGGCTTTAGTTTGTGTAAATAATTTCATCACCACTGCTCTCAAAACGGTGAAGGAAAACATTGTGAGGAAACCGGCATGTCCTAGAACCAAACATTCAAAGACATGTAACATCTACTAACCCGCACTGGGCTCGCGTGGTAGATTATAGTCCACTCCCTCTCGAAGAGAGGAGGCCTGTGTCCCAGCAGTGGGAACATTATAGGCTGATTATGTTATTGACTACTAAAGAAAGAGTTCCTATTCCTAGAGATTTTTTATGATATTTTTTTTTATATAATCCAAAATAAAAAGAAATAACAGTAAAGGTTACGATTTCATTTCAGTCACTTAAATTATCGGAATTATTAATATGGTATATACTTATTTATTTCTTTCCTTGTCATCAGATTGGTGTTCTCACAGTCGCTGTACTCACTAGATCTGATCGAGCACTTCCTGGGTAAAGTGGACGAGGCTACGCAGGAGGGTCGCATCGACGACAAGCTGGGGCGACATGTCGGTAAGGACATTAATTTATTTACAGGGCTTTGACTAAATCGTGAAAGAAAGAAAACCTTTATTATTGCGCTCATTTTGAATTTTTACAGCTGAAAGTTAACAGTTTTCTGTGGCTCATTGTGAATGTAAGATTTATATTTGTAAACGGACCAACAATACAGGAGAAATTCCAAAGTGAGGCACAAAACAAGGCCTGTCGGAAACTACTTCACAGCTCTCGGTAGTCTTTTCGCGAGTATTAAGTTTATACCTACGCACGCCCCTTTTATTAAAGTCTAATCTGCTTTCAAATGTCACTTACCGATAACATTATACATTAAACTTTTGACAAAGTTCGTTTCGTACAATTTCGTCATCCATAACAGATTAATGATTAATTTGTGAATGTGGTGAATAGGTTCATGGTCACCGGGCGTGGATTACTTCCGGCTGGACGGCTCTACATCATGTGAGAACAGATCCATCTGGTGCAAGAACTTCAACAGAGAAGACAACCCGAGAGCAAGGTCGGTATAACATTAGTATATAACACACGTAGTAATTAATGCTTTATTTATGAACAAAGGTATAACTAGATTGATATAAGTGGAAGCTACACAACTGTTTTGTTGGTACATACCAACAAAAGTTGTGTGATATAGTTTGACCGAAACCGCTGTACCGCGACTTAAGAGTGCGCGGCGAGGCGGGCGGCGGTACCCTGTGAGCGTTGACGAATGAGCGGCCTGCAGTACCGCCCCGTCTCGCCGCGCACATACCTAAGGCGCGGTTCAGCGGTTTCGGTCAAACTATAGTTGTATACATAAACTCGACTTTTTTTTCTAATATGATAAGGTAGAACTTTGTGCTAGTTGTTATACACACTTCCCTACTCTATGCTAGTAGTTCAATCAAAGTAACTTCATTTTACCTCAAAAACCATGTAGTTACTACTATTATTACCAAACTATATTTTCTTCTTCTGCCTGCCCTTGACATAATTATGTTGCTTTTTTCGAGTAATTAATTTATAATACGCGTTATGCCGCAGGTTATTCTTAATATCAACGCGCGCGGGCGGTCTGGGCATCAACCTGGTCGCCGCCAACCGCGTGGTGATCTTCGACGTGTCGTGGAACCCCTCACACGACGTGCAGAGCATATTTAGGGTCTACCGCTTTGGACAGAAGAAACCTTGCTATGTGTACCGGTTTTTGGCTATGGTAAGAAATCAATATTTTTTTGTATGAAAAGAAACATGCTATAAATTGTACAAATGATAATGACTATTGAAAAAAATGCGTTCAGCTCATAACATTAGCACTTACCATAACTGTCTCTCTGGTTCAAGAAGAAAAGTATCTTTGACTACATTATTATTATCAGGATTTTTATTTTAGGTCAGAACGTTAAATATACTTGGAACTGTTTTCACCATCACATAGTTTGAATCAGTACTATAAATACGGTAGTTGCCTAGGTAAAAAAAAAGAAATTCAATTTAGTCCGTCTTTCAGATAATAAAAAAATATTAGACACGTATATTTTGCTTTATCATATGAATCAAAAATAACTTAGAAAACACGCATTAAATTTCGGGGGCTCGTTACGTCACAACGCAGTATTAAATCTAGCAAGGCGTGACGTCATGCCAAATTTTAACTCAATATATCGCCGTAATCTTTTGATTACGTCAAAAAAGAAAAAATACGTGTTCAATATTTTTGAATAATCTACAAGACGGACATAAATCAAATATTTCACAGGGCACAATGGAAGAAAAAATCTACGAGCGTCAAGTAACGAAGCAAGCTATCTCGAAACGTGTGATCGACGAGCAACAGATCGACAGACACTACGCAGAGAACGACCTGGCCGAGCTGTACAAGTTCGAGGCGCGGCCCGACGAGCCGCGGCCTCTGCCCTCGCTGCCCAAGGACAGGCTGTTCGCTGAGATGCTGAGGGAACATGAGGCACAGGTATTTTATGGAGCTTGATAGTTTTTGAAGTGAAAACTTCATTAGGCGCGTTGGGCATTTTTGAGATGGGAAAAACAATTGAACTCGCGACACTGTTACCGACACCTCATTAATTTTAGCTTTTGACCATTAAAAAGACATCAACGCGCGATACATTTTCTTTGGGTTAATGACATTCCAAACATGAGACATGACAACGACATGATTGACAGTTCCCTTTTTTATCGACTTCAAAAAAAAAAAAATCCTGTACAATAAAATTGTTCAAGTTTTCGCTTCTGTCGGCACTCCTGGAGTGCCACTGTTTTTTTTTAAATAAATGTCGAAATATTCTTGTAATAACGAGTTTTTTTGCATTCAACGACTGCTGCCATACAAAGGTCTTAGCCAATAATGGATACTGGCTCCAATGTGTTCTAAGGTCACAGTAGAAAAGATTAATTCAAAAGAAGACCTCTTTTCGTATATCTATGTACTTTTTACCAAAATTTCAAAAGTGTGATAATTCTTCATCTTTACATAATCTCCCACAGATCTACAAATTCCACGAACATGACTCTCTACTCGAGAACAAAGAAGAGGAGACTCTTAGCGAGGAAGAACGCAAGGCGGCGTGGGAGGACTTCGAAAACGAGAAGAACAAGCCGCCACCCGCGCCCTTCCCGTCCGCCTGGCCAATGCATAACGGAATGGGTGAGATTTTACATCGTTCATATAGTTTCTATGGCCGATGCTGGGCCATCCGGGAATAGCAAGAAAAGCGTGGCCCTCAATCACAGACTATGTCGGAAACTGCCGGTGCGGACAGTCGTTACTTAAGCTGTTATCTGCAACTGTACTTGCATTCTGGGGGTAACTAATGCACCCGGATAAAAACTATCCTATAATAATTATTATAGTATCCCCTGTCAAATCCGTTAAAGCGTGATTGAGCAGCAAACATCAAGACTTCCACTTTTTAAATATTGGTGAAATAATATATATTTTAACACTTTGACTGTCCCAAGATAAATTGGTAATTCTATCAAAATACGTCTAATAATAGTATTGCATTGTGATGTTTTATAAGGTCATTTACTAATTCTATTATAGCAAAAATTTGCTATTGTTGCTATCGCCATTACATATAATTTTCAAAAATGCATTACATGCAATGAGCTTCACTTCCAGCTAATAGTGTTGTTTACAAACAATAAAACTGGTTCTATTATTTAATTTTGGTTAATTTCGCTGGAAAAGATAACAACTAGTGCATTACATGTCATGCACGGACGTATAGGGCTACGTCTTCAGTGCATTACATGTCATGCATGGACAGTGGAAGGGTTCATATCTTATTGTTGCTTATGTGTAACCCTCAACTTTTCGTTAGCGGTATTCCAGTGCTCCTGGAGTTAAACTATCATCGCTTTATCTTTCCCAGTGCCGGGGCTGTTAGCGCAACAACAACAACAGCTCGCGTACGCGGCGCTGGCGGCCATGCTGCGCAAGGACATGCCCAACATCAACGACAACCAGATCCGCGACATGTTGCCGCTCATATACAACTCTAACCCAGGGGTGAGCACACAATAGGGATATACACGTTTCCGACAACGGCTACATAAGGCCCATCCAAAGAAATTGCAATTTCCGACACATTCAAAATTCCAGTCCCATTCACAACATTACCCTGTGTTTTTATGAAATGAAAAAGATAACATGGGGTCACAGCACTGGATTCATTCAAGCATGAAGTGGAAGTATTCTTCGTTGATTTTTTTCTGGCTTGATACACCCAGCCACATGCATAAATGTTTATTTACCCAGAATTAACTAACTGAAAGAAGGTAATGAAAAAAAAATGAAAAATTCAATTTATTAATACCATGATCATACTCATACCTTTATTTGTCAAATACCAAAGACCATTTTGTTGTTTTTTTCATCATTCTTGATTGGCGTCTTTATTTTCAAATACACACTGACTGATTTATTTTTAAGTGTATGAATAAGTAATATAACCAATATTATCAACTTATTCACATTTTAACATTTATCTGTTTAGATGTTCGGTGGATATGACTTTGGCGTAAGTTTTATGTGAATATATTTTGTATCCCTTGTTTATTAGATGTATACGCCTAGTCCTGACGCCGTTAGACATTATTAGCATGTCATTTTCATTATTTTGTAGTGACGCATAATTTTATTGTTATAGCAGAACCTCTTGATGACGTAATTTGTTTTATGTTATAGTTGATGCAGAAAATGGGTGAAATATTCAAGTACAGTCAACCGGGAATGATGAGTCACGGTATGATGAACCCTGCTATGAATCAAGGTGAGTTGTATTGTTAAACTATCCTTAAATATGCTCTGTGATCAGGAATGAGTAATAATTGTAAAAAAAAATTGGTTGTCTGTAAAGTCGGTTTACGGACGATAATTTTACGTGATAACGTCACAAGCCGAACGCTTAGGCCGATCGTGGCATTGCAACAACTTTCGTTACCAGTAACATGTTAGACAATAGTATATAATCAGTATAGTGTTCATAAAAAGTGCCAAAGAAGGCGGCAATAGTGTTAGTTGCCCTTGCCAGCTGTCATTCGTATATTTTTGACAGTTGTCTGACACCCAGCCTTATTAAGGGGTATTGTATTACCCAGTCACTTGATTTGTGGAGATCAGATAAGCTTAGTCCATAATACTGATATTCAGCTGTATCCGGTTAGACTGCGAGCCGACCCCGACAGATGATGATGCCATTCGTCTTAGAATAATTAGCAAGTGAGGTTTACATTCCCCATAGACAAGTAGTAACAAGTAGTATATTCCAGCGGCAGCAGCCGGCGGCATGGGCGGCACGTCGGGGCTGCAGTACGAGCCGCCCTGGCAGCGCCAGCAGCAGCAGCAGAACCAGATGCGCCTGCAGCAGCTCATGCAGCAGAATGTGAGTGTGCAGTACCCAACATCACAGGCACGTAGAAACAAAACTGTGTCGGCGTGCCCTTGTGCCGATATTAGATACTGCTTGTTCATCTTTGTCTTTTATTCGGCATCTTTCTCTTGAAATTAAACATCTGAACACAAAATTAATCAAAAGTGAAAGAATTCATTTGTGGACCAATCTAATGATCTTGGATTTCGGCATCTTTCACTCGCCTACTGAATGATCGAAAAATGAAACGAAAGGAGCAGATGAAAATGACAATTATGAAAAGTACAGTTACTAAAATTCAACACCGACTTTCCCGGTTTGATATTACTAATAGTTTGCGATAATTTTAATGCGGTGTTTGACTGCTGTACTATTTCTTCATTTATTACGCAAAAATGTCATTAAATAAAAATAAAATTTTCGCTGAACCGCGCTTTTGTTACTTATTTGTTTTTTTTTTAACAATGGTAGTTGGAACTATACAGCCAAATATGGAATAAAATCTTTTTGTACCTATCTCTATAAATACAAACAGCTGTGTTTTAAATAAAATCTTTTTGCATTTGATTTTTTAAAACGTTGAAACGTCAAAATAGCGGCCGGCAATGTCTTGCCGGCCTGTTAGAGCGACCAGCAAAACTTTGCCGGCCGCTCCTTGAAACAGAACGGCAAGGTCGACTTTGCTCAAGCAAGGTTGTCAAAATAATGACCACATTACATGCATTTTTGAGTAAAATATATAACTAACTAACTACTTATCTAGTAATACAATTTGTTACAAACGACCAGTGCTCTTCCTCCTCTCTCCTACTTGATCTGTGCTGTGCCCAACAGGGTCCATAATTGTGACTAATATAATTATTTCCCTACCAACTATATACATTATGGTACGCAATAAAGAATTTGAGATTTGAACATTCGTTCCTATACAATTTTGTTGGTGACGGTGTCATGTGAACATGGAATGAAACAAAAATGAAGCGGACATTCTTAATTTGAACGGTTATCCTTTCAGGTTTAGAATGTCCAATGTCCTTTTCCAAATTTGAACGATTTTTTCCTGTTGGCTAAAGCTGCGGGTGTTCAAAATTTAAGCTAGATGTTGTAGAATAAATCAGCTAATGCATGATCTTGTTTTATACAAAGGCATGCTACATTATTGTGGTTGATGAACAAGTTCGAACATTCTTTTGTCGAATGCGTTACTTCACTTTTACAAAATGGTAGAAGTCAATCATTTCCACAACTTTAATACGTTTTCGATTTCAGTTTCTTTTTTGTTTTATTTATAATCGATGTTAACAATCAGATGACAAGCGCTTGACGCGCGTTTTGCTAATGCGTGTTTACAACCGCACATAAGCAAAAAGCGCGTCAAGCGCTTGTCATCTGAACTTTACGTAACTAACAGCAGCAAATGGGCGCGAAGTTCTACGCGGGCGGACTGGGCAGTCGCGACCCCGTGGCCATGCGCTGCAGCAGCAGAGAGCGCGCGAGATCATGATGGGAGGGGGCGGCGGCGGCGGCGGAGGAGGAGAGGCGTGGCGGCGCGGTGGGCGGCCGCGCGGGCGGCCCGCGCTGGCGCCGCGCCAGGCGCCCGCGCCCTCGCAGGACGTCGTCAACCTCGACTCCGACTAGTACACTCGTACGTATTCTACTCGTCAAACGTTCCACCTTTTTCAAGAACCTGCTATACTATATATCCCACCACATTTTGTATCTTGAAACTGCACTGATCAGCGAGATAGACATATTGTATTTTTATATATTTTAGTTTCTTGTTCTTTGTATTCAATTGACATATACCTTGTTTATCGACAGGTAGTGAGAGGTGCAAAGTGGACCGAAGTGTACAGTGAACGATAATAGGTGCTACAATGCTATATGGAGGGGGGTGTAGACGCCGCGGACTCGCCGGTCGCTGGACCAGTAGCAGTAGCCGAGTACAGGGA